>CM060943.1:190767134-192017134 GCA_030765085.1 Allium cepa
AAAATTTGGACCTAAAACCAGCTTCTCACCGGCCTCAAGCCAATAAGAAGGAGATCGGCATGGCCTTTCATAGAGTGCCTCGAAAGGTGCCATACCAATACTAGATTGGAAGCTATTATTATAGGAAAACTCAAAAAGAGAAATATGATCTTACCAACTTCCACCAAAATCAAGAACACATGCACGAAGAAGATCTTCAAGAGTTTGATTCACACGCTCAGTTTGTCCATCGGACTGGGGATGATAAGCGATGCTAAAATTAAGCTTCGTTCCCAAAGCCTTTTGAAGACTCTTCCAAAATCCACTAGTAAACAATGGATCACGATCACAAACAATAGAAGTAGGAACTACATGTAATTTAACAATATCTTTAATAAAGAGTTTGGCCAAAAGAGGAATGGTTCGATTGGATAGAACGAGAATAAAATGGGCGGATTTATTAAGTCTATCGACTATCACCCATAAGCTATCATGACCCGAACGAGAACGGGGAAGGCCGTTTATAAAATCCATGGAAATTTGGTCCCACTTCCAAATTGGAATTTCTAAAGGTTGCAATAACCCACCGGGCCTTTGATGTTCGGCCTTAATGAGTTGGCAAGTCATGCAACACTTAACAAAATTAGCAATATCAGATTTCATTCCCTCCCAATAATAGAGTCGCTTCATATTCGCGTACATTTTACTACTACCGGGATGAATGGTAAATTTAGAACGATGAGAATCTTCTAAAATGTCTCTACGAAGACCACTAATATTTGGCACGATAAGTCTACCAAATTTTCTAATACCGCCACGAGAATCAATATCAAAGTCTTTCAAACTTTCAATATCAATTTTATCCCTAAAATTTTGGCCAAGAAGAGCCAAGTCGGGATCTAGCTTTTGAGCTTCAAGAATGCGGTCTAAAAGAGAAGGATGAGCCTCAAGCCTACATAAAACAAGAGATGAACATAAATCAAAAACACGATCTCGAATCTCACAAGTGGATAAAATTCCGAGATTATTCCATTCGGATATCATCATAGAAACAACCGCTTGTTGCTTGCGACTAAGTGCATCAGCAACACGATTTCCCTTTTCGGGAGTATAAAGAATATCAAGATCATAAGCTGCAAGAAATTCGAGCCACCGTTGTTGACGCGAATTAAGTTCCTTTTGAGAAAATAGATACTTCAAAGATTTATGATCGGTGTATAAAATAAATTTTTCTCCCAAAAGACAATGACGCCAAATACGAAGGGCAAAAACAATAGCCGCGAGTTCTAAATCATGAGTGGCATATCTAGTCTCGGCTGGCTTCAATTACCTAGAAGCATAAGCAATAACGCGTTCTCTTTGCATAAGAACGACACCCAAACCAACGCGACTAGCATCGGTATAAATAATAAAATCTTGATTTCCCTCGGGAATCACAAGAATAGAAGCATCAGAAAGGAGTTCTTTTAATTTCTGAAAAGAAGCTTCACATTTGTCCGACCAAATGTATTTAACTCCCTTCTTCGTCAAATTAGTAAGTGGCACGAAAATTTTGGAAAAGTCCTTTATGAAATGGCGGTAATAACCTGCCAATCCAAGGAAACTACGAATTTCCGTCACACTCTCCGGTCTCTTCCAATTTTGAATCGCTTCAATCTTTGAAGGATCCATGGAAATTCCGGATTCGGAAATAATATGACCGAGAAACTTCACACGAGATTGCCAAAAGTGGCATTTAGAAAATTTTGCTTTCAATTTATTGCTCTTAAGAGTTTCCAACACAATCTGAAGATGTTTTTCATCCTCCTCCTCGATTTTAGAATACACAAGAATATCATCAATAGAGATGAGAACAAACTGATCGAGGAAGTCTTTGAAAACTCTATTCATAAGGTCAACGAAATAAGCCGGAGCATTCGTTAAACCAAATGGCATAACAAGCCATTCATAAGATCCATAACGAGTACGGAACGATGTCAAAGGAATGCTATCCTCTGCAATACGAAGCTGATGAAAACCGGTAGCTAAGTCTAATTATGAAAAGGTTCTAGCACCACTAAGTTGATCGAACAGATCATCAATCCGAGGTAAAGGATACTTATTCTTGATAGTAAGATCATTAAGCGTGCGATAGTCAACGCAAAGCCTAAGTGTACCATCGGATTTCTTCACAAAAATAGCCGAAGCTCCCCAAGGCGAGGAACTAGAGCGAATAAATTGCTTCGTCTCCAATTCAGACAATTGTTTGCACATCTCTTCATTTTCTTTATCGGACATACGATAAGGAGGATGAGTGATGGGTTGAGCTCCAGGAATGAGATTAATTCTGAACTCAATTGCTCGCTTAGGTGGTAATCCTAAAACGGGCTCAAATACGTCGGAAAATTCACGAACAACGTGAATAAGAGAAATAATATCTTCCTCGTCATCATTATCGTCATCATGAGGATTTAAAAAATATAAAGATGCAACCAAGCTAGAATCCGAATCTTTAAGATTAATAGAAATCTGCTTAACAGATTGAGGATGTCGAAGATGAATAGTCCGCTCAGGACATAGGATTTGGGCTTCATAACGATTAAGCCAATCCATTCTTAAAATCATTCCAAAGCCTAAGTAGCGCATGACATGCAGATCGGCTCGGAAAGAAAAATCACACAAAATAATCTCGACATCTTTACACAATAAACTGATTGCTGCGGATCCACCAACCGGATTCGCAATTCTCAAAAAAGTCACTAAAGCGACAACACTTAAAGAAAAAGTATTAACAAGTTCTTTTGATATAAAAGAATGGGATGCACCCGTATCAAAAAAAACCCGAATAGGTTGATTATGAAACATAATAATGCCATCAAGGATAGAATGAAGAGTATCTTGACCACGAGATGTGTTTCCAGGGGCTTTAGCAACATTAAGCTTTCCCTCCTTCTTGCCTTGAAGTTTGGGACATAAAGATAAAAAATGACCCAAACTTTTGCAATAGCGACAAAAGAAAGGTTTCACACATCTATTGGCATAATGGTCTTTAGAACCACAATTGTAGAATTGCCCACTACTAGGGGCAGAAACCTTTGCTACCAGAATTGCTAGCTTCCCTTTCTTGTTGGGATAAGACCCTTTGAACTTAATAGGCCTTTTCTTGTTGTTGTTGAATTTTGGTTTGGCACCCACAACATCAGCATCACTCTCTTTATCTGCCTCTTCAAGTCGAAGAGCGATATCAACAAGTTGATCAAAAGAAACTTCTAGCTTAAGAAGTAATGGATTCTTGAGATTTTTATTCAAGCCATAGACGAATCTCTAATTTTTCTTCAATGGGGTTTTAATGTATTCAACCCCATATTTAGAGAGAGATTCAAAAGGCGCGACATAGTCTGCCACGTAGGATTCACCTTGAACAAGGTCTATGAAACGACGAGCCAATGTCACCTTCTCGGCTTCTGGCACAAATTTCAATTCGAATCGTTCCCGGAATTTCTCCCAAGTAAGATCCGCTTCAATAATTTCAGAAATAAGAAGCTCATACCAATCTAATGCTCTTTCTTGGAGCATACTAGAGGCCACCTGAACACGGTGAAGGTCAATAAGATTCATGCGAGAAAAGATTCGATCGCACGTTCTTAGCCAAGACTGGACTTCAATAATGGTTTCAGAACCTTTGAATAGCTTCCCACCCAAATTGGTATAATCACTGCACAAATGTGCAAATCCAGACCTAGGGTGAGTAGACTCCGGATTAGATCCAGCTGCTTGAGCATTCCTTACTAGATCAAGAAGCTGCTGGGCAGACATAAATACACCATCTTGGGGATTAGCTCTAGGTTGACCGGCGCTAGGACGACCAGGTCTAACCATTTCTATTCCTTAAGAAGGAACAAGGAAGAAGAAAAAGGTTATTCAACAAATCAATATTAAGCAATCTTGATAGCTAAACAAGGAATCATAAAGAAAATAGGATGAATCGGTACGAAGACTCGAATTAAATCCTAAAGCACGATTCCTAAGATGGACTTAGGACGATGATCCTTACTAGATTATTCTACATTGTTCTGAAGTTTGGCTTTAATACCAAGCTGTGACGCCCCACCTCTATACTCGCGCTAGCCAAGGACACTACGGGGTAATGCCGTCAACTAGCACGGAGAATGAGGATGTTTAGGAGCGACCCTCTGTGTAATTGCTTTGAGCGAGCACCGATATATCAGATAGTAATACAAACATAAGTCTGACATACCGATACAAACCCAAAGCTACTACACAGTGGCTATAATGTCTTCGGAAACAAATATAGAAATAAGCATAACATAAATTAGTCACAGACATCCATATCAAAAAGGCAGAAAAAGATATGAATATAACACATGAAAGTGTACATCAGAGTAGTGTTCAAACAAGAGCCACAATATCACAAAAGAATGGTTACAAGTGCTAGACAAAAGAATATGTATACATCAAGGAGTCTATATTTCAAAGGTATACAACAAAAACTACTAATCTAAGTAGTTAGCCAAAAGTCAGGATGATAATCCCAAAAGTGAAGTCAAGCAGAAGCACCTGTAACATCTCGGTCTGACCCGAGTATTATTTAATAAGAAAATAATAAACGGATCAGTCTAGCTATAAATATCAGTCAAAATGATATAGAATAAGGGATACGACATAAAAATATGACAATCCATAAAGCCATACTGTGATAAGTATGTAATTGAAAATCAACAAGGGATTAATCAATATCACAAGAATCTTCTCAAAGATCAAAAGGAATGTCATACTCTATATTATTATTCACCAAAATCATAAGTATTGACAATAATATCAATGCCAATCACAAAAGTCAATGACACACAAAATTCACCAATGTACAAATATTGATAAAACTTGTCAATACAAATCACGAAAATTGGTGAAACACAAACTCTAGAAATCATCAATGGAAATCCAGAAATCACAAAAAAGAGGGGGAGGCCTATCACAAAATGGGAGCATGAAAGCTCACAAACACGTGTATCACAAACGGGACGCTATCCCATGGTCGCTATCCATAGAGTCGGTGCAACGACGTAGTACAACGGTACGCCCGAGGAACCAGAAACTCGAATAGTTCGAAACAACGACGTAGTACAACGGTACGCCCGATGGACCGAACTCCATAAAAGAACATGGGTCGCTAGCCCACAAAAGTTGAGTTGAAACTTCAAATAATACATAGGTCATTAACCTATAAAAGGAATGAGACGAAACTCAATAAGATGAGGTACTGTCCCCTACGTGGACGAAAACACATAGCATATCGCTAGTCATAATCACAAAAATGATCATCATCGATCATCAAGAAGTGTCAATTACAATAAGCTAGTAAATATATGAGCTTATCCTCATCTCCCATAACCACTAGCTTAACTTAAATATTTACGAACAAATTGTAGATCTCCACTAAAAAATTATTACAAGAGATTCGATCGAACAAGTCCAAGAATTAACCGACGAAGTAAACGCAAGCGTTTCATACCACCTGTTTTACTAAGCCGTTTAATTAGATTTCTCATACGAGTGAGGTGAAGGTTTGTATATACTGGTAGATTGGAAAGCGGTCTTATAAACAAGCTTGATATTGAAAATAGAGTTGAAATCGTCTTAATAAAAGAGTTTTGATATTTACTACGAGTATTGAAACCTTCATATTTGTAAAATGACAAATCACAAAAATGATCGTAGAAACAATCAACCACAAAAATTCACATCCGGAGACATGACTGAAAACCCAAAGAATTCAATTCCAAATTCAACGAAGTGGAAATGGCCTAGCGACTCAACACGACGCGACCTAGCAGTTGAGCGACCTAAGTGGTAGCGGTATAAGTGCAGACCGAACGACCTAAGGAAATGGCCGAAAGACCTAACACATGCACGACCTAACGTGCATACGACCTAAGGAGATGCGGCCAAGGTAGAGCGACCTAGGGGAACGCGACCTAAAGAGGTAGTGGCCTAAGAATGGTGCAGGCGGTCATAACGCGACCTAAGGAGATGCATCCTAAATAACAAGGCACGACCTAGTAGTTGGGAGCTAACATGGAGCGACCTAGTTGCAGAAAGCCAAGAAAATGGTGCAATGACATATCAAAAGTGCGACCTAAGCACGAGCGAGCTAGCAGTGGAACGACCTAGCGACTTAGTGGGCGTGCGACCTAATGAGGCAAGCAAGCCGAGCGACCTAGGACCCAACATGGCGTGACTTACCCTGACGCGACCTAATGACTAAACAAGGCCGAACAACGACCTAAGGTTCAAATGACCTAAGGGTTAGAAGAAGGCCGAGCGACCTAACTGCACGTGACCTAACTGCGCGCGAGCTAATCTGCAGGCCGAGAATCCTTCATATGCAGGCCGAGCGACCTAAGGGTTTTGAGGCTCAAAACTCACTCAATTTGCAACCGATCGAGTACGAACGCTAGGGGATTACGCCTATCGGCTACCCGGTCCTATTGGCTCCTCGATTCATCACCAAAAACGTGTTCAAACATCAAAGATTGGATTTTTAAAGATTTGAACCCAAAACACTAAAAATTGGGATTTTCACCAATTCAATCCAAATCAATAGCAAATGCACATGAATAAGTGTTAGGAATTCATACCTAGCAATCAAAAATAGTTATAGACAAAGATGTGAGATAAAAATCTCACCTTTCCACAAAATCAATGAAAGAGAAGCTTGAAAGCAAAGGAGAATCAACCCAAGAAGCTTGAATCAATGTCTTCTCTTTGAATTTGGAGTTAGATGTAGGATTTGCAAGTGAACTAGGGCTTGGAGTTTTAATTTCCCATTCCTTCCTCCATTTTTGATGAAGCTTGAGTGTTAGAAAATGAAAGTAAATTATGAAGGGAAGGGGGTTGAGTTAGAGTTATAAGTTTAGGCTAATGGGCTAAACCAAACCTAAAGCCTAATGTGAAAAGGTAGCAAAATTCCACTAACTCCAAACATATCAAAGTTTATACTCCAAAAGATCGCAAACGGTGTTTTGGACCCAATGGAAGTGGTTCCGAGTCCTAATTCGACCGTATGCAAAAAGTGACTTTTCGGACTAAAATCTGACTAACGATAAAATATTTAAATAAAAGATTTAAATATTAAAATCGTAAAATATGTGGGATGTTACAAAAGGTCAATCTATGAATTATTCCTCTGGAGTTAAGAAAATCTTTGAGAGGTTTAAACTCCATGCCACCATCGGTTTGAAACAACTTTAGCTTCTTCTCAAATTGTCTTTCAGATTGTATGACAAATTGCTTTGCTACTTCACTTGTTTCAGATTTGAGCTTCAAAAAATAAATCCAGGTGTATCTCATATGTGCATCTACAAAGGTAATATAGTACTTATATCCATAATTTGAATTTTCTGGTGTTGGGCCCCATATATCACATTCAACTAGCTGTAATGGCTCATTATACTCAGTTTGAGATGGATTAAATGGTAATTTGTGGCTTTTCCCTAATTGACATTGGCTGCACAACTGTGGTGTTACAGAAATTAAATGAAATAGATTCTCTTTATTCAAAACAAGTTTCATTACACTCATATTTGGATGACCAAGTTTCCTGTGCCAAATCTCATATTAGTCTTCAACTTTATTAGTTACATTATTAAAACATACTACTCTACCATTAATATCTTCGTCAATCTTAAGATTGAATCGATACAGCCCATCATGCAGCTTTCCCTGCAACAATATATCCCCACTTTGGTTATCCTTGACTAGACATGTGTTGTGATGGAATTCAAAGTACACTTGATTATCATATGCAAATTGTGACACACTGATTAGGTTCTTTTTTATTTGAGGTACTCTCAAGAGATTTTTAAGTAGTAGTGTCTTGTTTCTCCTAGCTAATTCAAAGTTGGCGTGTCCTATATGTGTAATGTTGAGTGGTGTTCCATTTCCCATATGAATTAAATTGTTACCTTTATAAGAAGCTCCGTCTAGATTCAGATTCTGAAGGTTGTTAGTAACGTGGTGTGTAGCTCCTGAGTCTGGAAACCAGACTTCATCTTAAATGTCAGCATCCTTAGCTAGTGCCTCATGTGTTTCAGCATTTGTAGTCTGATTCTCATATTGTACCTGGCTAAGATTTATACTGTATGGGTAGGTCTTTGTGATATTTGATTAGGTGAATTCTGCTGATTGCTTGTGTAGTTTGAATCAAACCTGAAATAACATCTAAGAGCGGTATGCCCTATTCTCTCACAAATTTGGCATTTAGGCCGATTATTATTGTTTCGACCTCTTCCTCTACTATACATTCCACTTCTTCCATACGATTGTGCTCCTCTTCCTGTTTGATTATCTCTCCCGTTGTTTACATTTTGTTCAGAGATCTGTAACTGCCTCTATTTCCTGATGGTGTTGCTGCATAATTGATAGAAAATCCTTATGTGGATGCTTGTTTCTGTTCCAATCTGCCCTCTTGTGCTAGTAATATAGATGTAACATACTGCGTTGAAGGTGTAGTTTCTCTTGATGTTATTACTGCTACAATTGCTTCAAAATTATCATCTAAGCCATTGAGAATTATTAATACATGTTCAGTTTCATCTACTTTATGACCCGATAATTCTAACATGTCACATATATTCTTGATCTTGTTCAGATATTCTCTAATACTTAGGTTGCCTTTTCTAATAGACTGCAATTGTCGTTTATAACTCATAACTTTAGCAGCTGCTTGTGAGTGAAAATTCTGATGAATAACATTCCAGACATCTAAAGATGTTTTGCAACCGATTACCTGGGAGAGGAGATTGGTACTGATAAAGGATAGCAAGCATGAGCACAGTAAACTATCTTGTCTCTGATGTATCACAAATTCTGTATTTGAGCAGATCTGTCCATTTTTATCAGTAATGAGTGGTGAGGGAGCTTGCATTATTGGATCGATGAATTTGTGTAGTCCGTATCCTTTGATAGCCATTTCAACTTGAAACTTCCATTGCAAGAAATTGTTTTCATCTAGGGTTACAGTTACTAATTGAGTTTGCGGTTTGATGATTAGTTTCAAGAATTCCTCTAGGGTTTTGGAGTTTTGATCTATGATAGTATTTTGAGATGTTGCTGAATCTGATCCTGGTTGGGGAGAATTTCCATTAGCCATAGAAGAAGATTGATCTGATGATTGGAGTGTAGATCGATTGATGTGGGATATAGATCTGAATCAGATCCGAGGATTTGATTTGAGAAAATGAGGGAGAGGAAGTGATGTAAGGTTTTGAATGTAAATGTTGTTTGGCTTGGGATGCTATGATACCATGACAAAATAAATGGAGGAAGGATGAAATGAATCTCAATCTCATTATTGACAGAAATAGAGTACATGGATATGTATAGTAGTGCACTCATTGAAATGCAAAGGGAAAAAGAAATACAAAATACAACACAGCAAACATAATTGCTAACAAAGGTAATAAAACATATGCACAAAAATAACAGAACAACTAACTTGTGATTTTAGCATCAATGGAAATTGAGAGTTGCAAAAATGCAACGCAATGTCAAACTTATCCAGTGTCATTCAGCATTTCCCACCACTTTAAAAATAATATAGCTGGCAAATTCTAGTCGTACGACAAAATTATCTCAATTTCATATAAAGCACCCCCAACCAAATGGGTTATGCTAGACGGTTGTTGCACGCGAGTAGGTGTAAAGGGAATACTAGAGGCAATAATGTAACTTTACAGTCCGAAAAACATGTTTGATTGTGCAGGACTAGACAAATTTGAAGTTGGATAACATGGCATTTTTGGAACCAGTTTTGTTGGATCCATCCAGTTTTATTAGTTCATTTATTGTGATTGGTTTCTATTTTGGTATTATTGATTTTTTTCAATCAATTTTTGATTTTCAATATTTAAAAATCGGATCGACCGGTTAAACCAAACATAAAACTTAAATCGTTTTAAACTATGATTTTTAAGTACTATTATTTAAATTACTATCTTAACTATATAATTCATTGTCATTTAATGATTTTAAACAATGAAATTTTTTTCCTAAAAATGATAATATCTTCATATCGATAAATTCATGGGTTTAACAAATTATTTCAACTTCATATTATGTTATTAACTAAAAAATCTAACTTATTTAATGGCCAACCAATTAAAACCAAACTCAATCGAACTAATTATCTACGATTTTGTTGGTTTTGGTTTTGAAAAAAATATCAAATTCATCCAATTTGGTTTTTGTTTATTGATTGGTTATTTCTGTTTTAATACTTTCAATCGGCTTCAAACCAAATCAACCATTCGCTCGCCCTACTCATTCAACCTTATTGAAAATAGATGATAAACTCTTCCCTTGTTTAGCAGTGCTAACATATCCTTTATAACCAATCAAGATAAAACCTTAAAGGGGGAAAGAACCATAACATTTCGGTGAATGAGTTAACCAATTATCTAGATAGGAAGCAATAGCTGTCCACATCTTACACATATGCCTTCTTCAATTTCAATTTTGTTTAGCCCTTTTGAAAAATGAGATTCTTTTTTATTCAAAATGAGTAAGTTTGAAATAAAAATTAAAGATACTACAATTTCTATTGATTTTCGATTTGAATTTGTTCTGAAAAATTCTAGGATTTTGTATAAATAAAGTAGATGTTTGAAAGGAGGAAGATAATCATGGACAAAATTAGGAATAATTTTGTAAAAAAAGAGTGGTATGTTAAGTAACATATGGTGTATGCTAGATTTGTTCATTTTACTTTGAAGGTTAAGTAATTTTTTTGGGTGCATGAATATAATTATCTAAGCCGGAGCGTATCCCAATAGACATATGAAAACAGACTACAATGACCCAGTAGCACAGTGGAGTAATCTTGCAACCTGAAAAATAAAAGGAACAGAATAATATTATGTAGTTAAACTAATGTTTACACATAGATATGAGTATTCAAAATGAGGCTTTTGAATGTTTCATAGATTGATGGTACAGCCAAGACGATAAAATAGGCTTAGGATACACTGCGATTGGCGAACATAGAATATCAGGCTGTAAAAATCGATTCACGCAGTCAAATCTAAGTTTCATTAACCTTTTGTAGGGAAATAATATTTTACGTGGAAAAGTAAAATTCCAAAATTGGATGCCTAAGTAAGATGGCTATAAATACTCAACTTTCATAATGTTTGGGATTTGTGCATATTCAAATTCAAAATAAAGCTTAAATGAGAAACAAGCTACATTAGAAGAAAGAAGAGAAGAACATATCACGGCTAGAGTAGGCTATTAGATTGAGATTTAAGATCAGGAATGAAAGGTGAATAAATCTAGTTCGAGTCCTCTCTCAATCATTATGGATTGTGTGTTGATATTATATTTGATATAGTAGTAATTCGTTAGTGTGTTGTAGGATCGATTTTACCCTGGAAGGTGGGAGGGAGGGTGAATAGGGTGATACTATCAATTGTAAAAATTTATTGCGGAAGTTTATATACAATAATTGAAAAACAGATGTAGCAGAGTTATAGCAGCACAGATATAGCAGAATAATAAAAAATTGCAGAAAATAGAACAAACATATTTATCCAGCTTCGGCACAACCCTGCCTACATGCTTCCCCCAAGGTTTCTACTAAAAATCAAGTAGTCTGACGCTTACACACGTAAACTTGTGATACCTGCTATCGACTAACCTTAACTCTACGGTCAAAACCCTACCACAACTCAACCACTGAGTTGCGAATTCTCGAACTACACCACCATAGTTCGTCCCTAGTCACACGACTAGAATTTACAACGGTTTAAATAAAAAACACAAATTTAAAACAACAGTAAAAACAAAACCCTAATTTTAATATAATTATGTCCAGTAACTTTATAATAACCGGCCCAAAATAATAACTCCCCTTTTTCCTTTTGTCTCTAACCGGCCCAACTTCTTCGTTCTTCGATGGCCGCTCATTCGTTTCCTCAAAAATTAGGGCTTTTTTTAATTGAAGAAGTCGATTGATTATTGATCGATTACAATTGCTGTTCTTCTGATTTGCATCGGCAATCGATCGTCTCCTCGAGTTGCACTCAACTGCTTCAATTCGTCGAGGTTGAATGATGCTTTTAATTTGGTGTGTTTGTCCACTTTCCGATTTATATTACCCTCGACTTTGATTCGAGTTCCTAATTGATTCTATGCACTGTAATATTACTTGAACTCGAATGATTTTTTGGCCGATGATGTTAATGGTATATATAGGGTTTGATTTCCTTCGAATTAATTTTCGAATTCATCTGATAATTTTTGTGATGGCCGTTCGATTTAAGTTGAATGTTGGTGATTAAACTTGACTTGTTCAATTCGTACGTGTTGCTTGATAAATTCGAATTTGCTTTGATCTTCACTGCTATGAATTGTTCATTGTCCTTGCTTGGTTACCACGGCTTGTTTGATTCCGACTTGTATATTTCTTAGCCTCCACAGCTCTGATTTTTGCCTTGACATTGATTCCTTTCTTTGTGCTTGTTGACTTTGGCATGACCACTGCTGCTTTGAATTCTCTGGCATTGGATTTGATTCCATTTTGACTTCGGCCATTTTTGAAATTCACTGCTTGATTATTTCTGTGTGTCTTTATAAATGTGCATACATACATTTGTATGTGTGTATGCATGTATTGTTGAATTTGCACTGTAGTTTGATATTAACTCTAGTTGTACTTCATTGTTCACTGGTTTCTTGTGTCCACACATCTCTGGTATACTAGCTCGAATTTATCTTCGAGTTACACTGCAGTTTTCTCACTTGTTGCTGCGATGTTCTGAACCGTTACATATATGTGTGTGTACTTGGTTTTTCCTTTGTACATTTGTTTGCACTGCTTCATCATGTCACTGTTTGTATGTGCACTTGATAGCCTCGAGCCTTGATAATCTATAGTGTTGTATTGGTCTAGCTCACCTTGAACTTCATGTGTGCTCAAGTCTGGTTCATGTACTCTTGCTTCCATACTGCTATGTTGTGTCTGGACAGCTACTTTGCACTTCTAGTCTTTACTGGTTCATTCTTGAACTATTATTGATGCACTTGATATTTCAAGTGACTGATCTTCATATATTTGTGTTTTTCATGTTGCATTTGTGTCATGTACTTGTGTCTCAGTGATGCATTGTGGTGAGTTGCTCTGATATGCTTTTGAAGCTTGCATCTATAGCATTGTTGTCCTTTGTATATGTGTGTTCTACACATATTGATTTAGTTGAGTGTGAATAGTATTCTTGAATATGGTCTTGGCATTTGATTCATGTATGCATATAAACATATATGCATTGTGTTGGTATCTATGGTCTTGAGTCATGTCGAATTGTTGATCTGCACTTGTCTTGTGTCATCTTGAAGTCGCCTCTGATGTCATGGCATTCATATTTTACTCTCATGTAAACTTGTTGCAGTTTTATAATTTGTATATACATGATGCATTGCATATATACCCATTCATGTGTGTTTGAGCTTTTCCTCCATATGTTTGGTATTTTTGTTTCACTAGTCTGGTTGCAGGCTATTACTGTCATGTGTACATCTCTCTGTTGCATACATGTGCACATTGTGATCTGGTATCACTGGCTTCATCATGTCTGCATATAAACTTGTGCATGTTTTGGTGTCTCTATGCCTTTATGAGTCTGGTTCCAATGTTTTGTTGTATTGGGTCAGATTCATGTATATTTATACGGTCATTTTTGAGTTTCTGGTCTATTTTGTTTTGCATCGAGCATTTTCACTTGTACTTGACTTGTGCTATGTATTTCACCTGAGTTGAATCCGGCTTATAGCTCGGGTTTGACCTTGTGTTGATATCGTGACTTAATATTTATTTCACTTCTGTTGAACCCGGCTTTTGATTTGGGGTTGACCTTGTGCTCACCTGTCCTTGTAGATTTATCAAGTGTATATCGGTGTGCATGGCCTTGTGGCATGTACAGTGATACATTGTGCATGTCACAAGCTGTTCGTGTATGATGGGTTCAAAATTAAATAATGACGAACAACCCAAATAACCAGGGCAAATAATATTTTCAAAAATCATTTAATTTTACACTACAAAAATATTTCCTTTTCAATTTTACTGCGTCAGTGTTTACTTTTGCAGATAACTCAAATGTTGGATTCAATTTGGAATGAAGTTGAAGATAAAATACGAGTGAATGAGTGAAATGTAGTAAGGTGCATATGTAAATGATAATTGTGATGAGATCGAAATTGTATTGTAATTGAAATTGTATATATATAGCGAGAGCTCAAATTTGTAGTATTCAAAATTGTAATAAATATTTGTTTGAATAAAATATCTTTTTTAATTTAAATTCTGTGTTATTTATTTTATTCAGCAAATATTTATTTAATCTGTGAAAATAGTACATTAACAAATACATTTAAATGAATATATATGTATATATATATGTTTATTATCATCAAACAAAAATCATATGCTCGCACATTCAACAATCTCCCCCTTTTGATGATAAAAAACATATATTTAAGATTTTGAATTTATTAAATGTATTTGATTATTCAATTTACTCCCCCAATTTGAATGCTTCCTCTCTACACAAAGCTCCCCCTTCATATATGCTTGAAAATAAATATGCAAATGAGCCTAGATGCAAATAGAAAAATATTTGACCTTTATTTGCCAAAATCTTAACTTTTCTCTCCCTATTTTGTTATCAACAAAAGAGTAATAGTGCTAGAAAAATAGGGATAAAATGATAGATATTAATACAACATTATTACTCAATCGAGTATAAATATTAAATTTCAATAAAAAATCAAACAAAAATCATAAATACTCTGTTTGACGCATATTCCACTTTAAAATGATAGAGATGATGTCATCATATAAAACCATATAGTTATATCTATTTGTAGTATATTTATATCAGGAATTTGAATATTTACTAACCATGCATAACCGTTAGGACTTTTAAATGAGATTAGTAGTATTCCAAATTGTATTAAAAAAATGAATTAAAGTATCTTCTAACAATGCATAATCGTGAGACTTTTAAATGGGATTAGAATCAACTGTCTATTTAATCAATCAATTTTGATATGTGTTCCATACATGTGGACTTTTAAATGAGCATGGAAGCACATCATCAAAACTTCCAAGTAATACACCCATGCATAACCGTGAGGACTTTTAATCGAGAGTGAATACTTTGTATGTTTTTATTTATTAAAAATACAATGAAATGAAAAACGAATGATACCCGTTTTGTGATGACCCGTAATTTTTGAACATTTAAAATTGGAATATTTAATTGATTTTAAATATTTAAAGGTTAATTTTAGAACTTGAATTCAAATATCACTATTTATTTGATAATTGAATTATTGAATTTAATAATTTGAAGTTGGGTAGAATGTTGAATCTGGAGTTTTATGCTAGTTAAAAATAATTGAAAGGCTCGTAAAATTTATATTGATAGTGCTGAGGATAATGAAAGTTTTAAAATTGAATTTAACAGTGATTTGTTCAGTTTTTAAATTCTATCGTTTAAATTGAATTTAAAAATAGCTTTCCGAGGCACAGTCTCGGAATTCGACGAAACCAGTTCCATTGGACCCATAACATTGTATTATTATCGAATTTCAAATTTCGTATTGATCAGAGTTGTTGTACGAGCGTACGATATATAAAGGCATTGAAATCCATATCGAATTCAATGTTTTAACGGGATTGAAAAGCTATCTTCTCCATACGATCGAATTAGGGTTCAAAACCTTTTTCATCGCGTTCGGAATAGGGGTTTAACATTATAAACGCCTAGTGGCACGCCTAAATATGAGTTAAATTTTTACAGTATATAATTTGAGATATTTTATAAAAAAAATAAAAAAAAATATACATATAAAAGAAAAATCAAATCTATAGTCAAACCTTCTTCTATACGCTTTTTTTTATTTACAACCGAAGCCCTCATTTTCCTCTCTCGTCCTCCTTATTTCACCCCTTTCTAAATCGAAGTAGTTCGATTCATAAAAAAATAGACAAGAGAAAATCGTTGATCTGTGGCTCGATTTCTTTAGGCATTGAAGGGGAAGACGGAGGGGTTTTCGATCGTCAAGGTAAGCTTTGCGAGGGGAGCTCCACACGCGCGACTATAGGCGAAGGCGGGATTTATCGTGACTCCATCGCGAGGCAGGAGGGTCAGGGCCTGCTCGCATGGGTGAGACTCATGGGATCGGCAAATGCCTGGAGTGGAGCAGTGAACTTCGAAATGAGTTTTGGTTCACGCAGTAGATCCTCGAAGTCGAAGTTATTCTAAGCCATCTGAGATTTGAGGCCATTGTGAAGTACATGAGTGTGGGTTTTGGGTTGTAGCGGGGGTCGGCAGCGAGCCGTTGTGGCTTCAGTTTTTTTCACATATTAGGTTGGTTGCGATTGGATTCTTCCTGGGATCGAAGTGTTAAGGTATATCAATTTCATCTTTAATTGAAATTAATATAGATTGAAAGTAAAATTTGAGGAACAACAGATTATAAAAAAAACATATGTATAAGATTTCGAGAAAGAAAAACAGGAAATATATGTAGGGATAGAATTTTTATTTACAGTAAGGTAGGAAAGTTTACTTTGTTATTTACTTTGACAAGACAATGGAGGGATAGGATTTTGAAACGGGAATTTTAAACAGTTTGATTTGAAAAGTTTATATAAAAATAAAACCTATACAGAATATTTTTATAAGTATATATATATATATATATATATATATATAGTTTCAAAGAGAAAAAAAATACATCGATACATCTTAAATTTACTTGATTATTTTAAAAATAGTCATTAGGGAGATTAGCTAAATTAATTATTTTTGTAACGTAAATTATTATTTATTATGAGGAAAATTAGTTAATAGAATAATTTGGCTAATTAAATCTATCTAATAGGAAAATGACTATTAGACTAGTTCAAATTAAAAGTGTTAATTAATTAAATCTATTGAAAGAAATTGATTGTTCGTTAAATCATATAAATTGTTTATTCCAGGTCAAAAATCGAAAAACCAAGGCAATAAAGAAGTGGATTGCAAATAAAAAGAAAAGGTGAGTTAATCTCATTCTGCTGAAATTTAATTTAAATTTAAATGGATAAATTTAAATAATTGATTGATTGATTGGATTTGGAGTGTTATATTATATATAGTTGTATATAGTATATCTTGGAATGTTTGATTTCCCATATTATATAGCGAATGATTTATATTAATCCCATATACCGCGATATTCCACCTCGAAGTGGAATTGGTATTTTATATTGTGCTAACGTCTGTGGATGCAGGAAAAACAGGTTGGAGGGATCCAACTAGATCCCTCAACATTTATTATTTAATATTCTCTGTTGTGATTATTTGATATTCTATGATGAATTATGGTGGAATATTGAATGTTATGGTTTGATTGAATATATTTGGGTATAATGAGCTACCAAAAATATGTAAATTGGATTTTGGAAAGAAAATAAAGAAGTGAATTTGTAAGCGAAATAATTATAGAAAATTTGAATAAATTAAGAATGAATTGAAAAGAAGTGGAAGTGATATTAAAATACTAATAAAATAAATTCGAGTATGAAAAGAAAAAAAGATTTTTAATAAACAATAATTAATGAATTGTAAAATTAAGTGATATTATATTAATGGAATAAAGAATTATTTAAAAATTTAAAGTTTAAATTTATGTAAAAGGATTAAGAAATAATTTGAGAAATCTAAAATTGGTATTTTCAGTTTAAAAGTATTTCAAATAATAATTAAGGAGTAAAATCTGAAATTAATGGATTTTGGAAAAAAAGGGAGTAAGTTAGAAATCAATTTGGAAATTGATTCAAGTGTTTGAAATTGGAAATTTAAAGAAGAATGTGAAGAGAAGTATATTTCTCTGGATAGCCAAGTACGTTCAAAGAATTTTTTTTAAATATAAAATAAAAAGTTTTAATGTTGTTTTAAAAAGCATGCTTTAGGAATTTATTATTTCTAAATATCTAAATTCTAAAGTAAATATTTTTCAAATCTATTATCCTAGTAATTATTTAAAAAGGTAACTTAGTATTTTGTTTAAAAAAAATGAAAACCTAGTTTTATATTTTATAAAGTAACCTTATTTTCAAATATTCATATAGTATGTATTTTTAACCAATTATTGAGGTTAACTTAAGTGTTTTAAAGTATATTTCAAAGTAAAGCGTTTTAAATTATTTTAAAAATCTAAAGTTTTGTGCATGGTAATTTCAGTGGAAATAGAAAATATTTGGGAAATTTATTCTGAGAAAGGAAGATAGCTTGAAACTGTTTTCAAAAGGGTTTGAAAAGTGGAAATATATCTTGTGAAGATATTTTGGGATTAATAAATAATTTGGGAAATTATTTATGGTTGATAGATGTTTGTGAATATTAAATTGATAGTTAAATAACCGACTATCAATATTGGCCAAATGCGCTGACCGTTTCGAAGAGATCGGGATCGGAATTTATTTCTCGAAAACCACTTCGATCCGGTTTGTACGTTTTCGTAGGAAAACGAGTTTGGATTCGAAGATGGTGCAGTGAAGTGCAAGGGCTAGTCGCTACTAATCCTGAGGATATTTCCAAAATGGATGTAGCAGGAATAGTGCCTTCGGTTCCGTTTGAACCCGGGATGGACTTGTATGGATGAATGCTTTCGGAACATCGTCATGTGGACGATGGGCATTCTAAGGGATATGTTCTAAAAGGTAACACTTAGCCTCAAGCCTCATCAACCGGGAATGACTGAAAATCAGGGGTTATGCAGCAAGGCTAGGTGGGTAGCACCCATTCAGGGTGAGGTCATCCCTGTCTAGATGTCCCTTTTTTATTTCGGCTTAGTGGTGCGGTTGCTGATCCCAACCGTGGGGTGATCTCACTCGGGATTATCTAGTAAGGGATAGTCCCGGTCTTGTGTTGCAGGGGGTCGGGAGTGATCCTCGGTACAGTGATCTAGGCCATGTATGTGACAGGTGGTACCCCAGTGCCTAGTCATTTGTTGGAAATCCATTCTCCCTATGAGCCTTGTATGAGTTTTGTTTGTATTACCCACTCTATGGCTAGTAGCTGGAATTTAATCATGTAACAATGTCGGCTATTTTAATAAGTATTTGTATATAGACCCTATTATAACATCAAAGGATTTTAATAAGAAATGTTTTAGCTATCGTAAGGTTAAAACTCGACATGTTTATTTGTGGCGTGGTCTTATGAGATGCTTTTGTTTTCAAAGGATTTTGGAACTTTAATAATCAATTTGAGTGTGATTTTCTCACGCTGGTATTCCAGACTGACTCGGGTGTTATTTAACTGTAATGCTCGGGTCAGACCGAGTATTATAGGATACATGGAAGGATGATGTGGAGCTCAGGAGACGAGCTGGAAGGCGATACGTACTTCCGTATTTGGTTATTATTCCGCTGTGTATACAGTTGTATGTTATTGATGTGGAACTCTGATGATGTACTCTGATGATGTATGTATAAACAGATATAGTTTTCTTTTGTGTAAAGATCTGTTATTATATATTATATTTTATTCCACTGCGTTGGTTAGATTCTGTTGTTGTTTTCTGTTTTCTCTTCTTCTACCTCTTCTTCTTTAACCCAAATGGTTTGTATTTCTGTTCAACTTGAGTTGATTGATGTAGAATAGTGTTGACTCAAGGGGTACAGATTTGTGGGTCGTTACACTTGGTATCAGAGCTTTTTTGGTGATAACGTTGGCTCTGGTGGGAATTACTCATAGAATAGAGTCCATAGTGCTCTAGAATGAGCTTGAGCGTATTAATAGATATGAGCGCGTATTTGTTAGTGAATATAAAATTGTTTTTATATTGTGTTGATTTATCGGTTGAGTGTTTATGGATTCTGGTCGAGGTGTGGGATGCCTTATTATCGATAGGGATTTCTAAACTCTTAAACAAGATAAACCGACACAGTATTGTTTTAAATAGGGTAAATGAAATAATTTTATCCAAAATTATTTTGTATATAAAGGAAATAATTTTTCATAAATTTTTATAGTTATATATGGATGCTTGGATGTTAGGAATGATGATATTAAATTATTATCATTATGGTATGAGAATTAAAAAAAAATTGAAAATAATAACCAAAGATGAAGGGATAAATTAATAAATAAATGTAATTGGTAAAGGTGATTCATAATTGAATAAGGAATTGAAAGCATAATTAAAGACTAAGAAACAAATTCATAAACAAATGAGATTTGTAAATATAAACTATAAATGTGAATTATAGTGTGATTAATAATTAAAATAAGATAAAATTCAAATGTAATGTTTGAATATAAATTTAAAGGATTTGGGATTTGAAAAATTGGAAATTTAAATTCCTTTGAATTTGAAAATGTTTCTGAAAGTTCCAAAGTAATGTTTTGGATGGATTTCGAATTTGGAGTTTTGGGAAAAATTTTGAATTGGATTTGAACTCTGGAGAGTTTGGAATATTTGAAGGGATTTTAGAAAGAGATAAAAGCATTGAACTCTTTCGGTCGCTGGAAAATAACTTCGGTGATGACTACAGCATCATCGATGTTCATTTTCGGGTTTCCAAGAGAGAAATTGCTACCAAAATATTTTAAATTGGAATTGTTTGCAAAAGATAAATTTGATTTTAGAAATGCAAGGAATTTTGGATATAGGTGATTTCAAAGGGAATTTTGAAATGTTAAAAGATTGTTTAAACTCTGGAATCTTAACTAAGAATGTTTATGGCACATAATAAGTTTGATAACTTGTAAATTGGGAATTTGTTGAAATAAAATTCAACTTGAAAGAGTTAAATTAAAAGAAGTAGGAAACAAAATAAGATGGTAAACCAATACAATGTACTGAATTAAAAGAAATGGGAATGGAATATAGATAAGTTGGAAATTTAAAGAAGTGTAAAAATTTGAATGGAAATAGAATGTAATTGAACCTAGTAAATAAAAGTAAAAATTTACTGGATGTGAATTTTTGGGAGGGCAAATTTATTCAAATTTATAAGTAAGTAAAATGAAAAGTGAATACGGGAATTTAAAATTGAATTGTGGTTATAAGACGAAATGACTCAAATGAGCAATATAAGCTTTTAAGTAAATAAATAAGTTTTGAACTCATATATTGAGAAATAAAATTTAGTTAATTTGGATTGAATTGAATCAAAATTTAGTTGTGTCATGAATGATATTAAATGGAATTAAGTCCTTGTTTGAAAAAAATCAAAAGGATGGTATGTAGCTAGAATTAACTGGAGTTTAGCTAAATAAAATTGAATTTAAATGAATTTAGTCGAGTTATAGATAATATTGAATGGAATAAAATTCTTATTTAAATAAATAAACGTAAACTAAGTAAGTATGGAATTGGATTAGAACAGAATTGGTGTGATCCAATTCAAGCATAAATTGAATGACCTTATTAAAAATAAATTCAATAATGAATTGTTAATGTGAATTAAATTTTAAAAATGGATAAAAGAATAAACTAATTGAATAAAATAGTAAAATGGTTGGTATTTGATCAAAGAAAAATCAAATCAAAGATTGTGAATAGATAATAGAGTTTGAAAATAAAGCTTGAGTTATAAATAGAAATTCAACTTAGAATTGTAAGTGAATTAAATATGAATTGAAGTTGTAAGGAATTGGATTAAAATAAAAATGATTTGAGATGAAAATAAATCCAATTCGAGTATGAATAAATTAAAAATGAGAATGAACTTAAGTTATGAAATGGGAGTAAATTAAAGTAAATTAACTTAAGTTTAAAGTTAATAGAAACATGGGATGATGTCGAGTATTATAAAATGGTTTGGAATCAAACTTTTTGGAAATGAAAGAAAACGCAATGAAAGTTTGTGAATAAATTAAAATGGGGTGGAACCAAGTGCAAATTTAGCAAGCTTAAGTAATTATTTATTCCCATTAATATTGTCAAATTTCATAATAAATGAATCATTTGATGTAAACAAGGTTAGATAAAATTCTATGAATTATTAGAAGTGAAATAGGATGATTCTGGAATCAATTGGAATGAATATGAGTATGTTTTGCTTATATTGAATTAAATATAAGAGGGTAAGTTGTAAATCACTTAAACTGAATGAAATGGTTTGAAATTGGTGGTAAGCAATTGTAATGAGTGTCGGAACCTTATTTGTGCTTATGGAAATTATATAACATGCATTATATGTGAAATTTATGTGTTTTCTTTTGAAAGTACGTGAAATGTTAATAAATTGCATATATTTAGTACTTATATGTTTGAATTGAGTAAGTACAGGTATCGGGAAGGCCGTTTGGCAGGATTTTGGTCACGCTAAATGCTAAAATAATAAGCCGCTTGCTTAAATGCTAAATAAAGGTACACCTACACAATAAAAATAGGAAATATGAACTGTTTTTGGCTCTTCCGACCGTGTGAGTCGATGTATATATATATTTATATCTTTTGTCAAATTGCAAAAGCTCCTCCGTACAAAGGGAACTGCCAAAAAATTTTGAAAATTTTAGGAGTTAGAATTATTTTTTTAAAAAACTTTCACCAACGACAAAGGGTTTAAACTTAGTAAGCAAATAGATATAAAAAATGAATATTGAAATCTAATTTAAAAAGTGTGAATGTAAAGTAAGGTGAAATTGAAGAAATTGTTTGACGAAACTAAAGGAAGAAAAAGTTTGCAAGTAAACATTTATTTGAGATTTTAAACAAATTAGTAAGCGGAACCAATAAAAGGAAATGGTTAATTACATATGGGTTGAGATAAGGCGAATACAATTCAATATTCAAAGTTTGAAGACAAAATTGAATTCATGTAGAATTGGAAAATGGAAATCCGAATGGAAATTTGGCAAAAAAATATATTTAGATTTGAAAGCAATTAGTAAATTGAAGCAAATTAAATTCAAATGGGATTATAAAGGCGTAGTGAATAGAAATGGATATAAACTTCAATAGTGAAGTAAAAATAAATAAAGAAGCATATTAAGTGCTTATACTAAACTTAAGAAAGGAATGGTGAATTCTTAATTGGAAATTGATATTACAAATATATTCTAAGTTAATATTTGAATGAATAAATATTGACATTTTGTAAAGAAGTCGATAAAATGTTTTTGAATGTTGTGATTGGATATTATCACTAAGTATGATATACAGGTATTAAAAAAGAAAGGAAATTGATATTTTTGATTCCAGAAGATAAATTTGAATTGCTCGACAAAAAGGTATGTGTTTAAATTTCTGTATGAAATTTGATTGGGTTTTGATCAAGCCACTTGGCTTTTTATTTTCATTTGGAATTTGGGAGCCCGTAGAGGCCTTTTGTAGTTGTACCGAGCTAGCCGCACAAAGGAGACGCTGGAAAAAAAATTCGGAAATTTAGGGAGTTAGAAAATTTTTGAGAAAATTTTAAAATTTCAAACTTGGTTTGTATTATAATTTGAATGATTAAATAAATAAAGTTATTTGGAAACTATGGAAGGTTTAGGGAAGTCGGTTGAAGTAATAGTGGTCTTTAATAAAAGATATATTATGGCAAATTGATAAAACTATTTGGTTTTGGAAAATAGTAATGGGTGTTGGACCATTCTTCCTAATTAGTAACTTCGGGGACGAAATTCTTTTAAGAGGGGAGGAATGTGACGACCCATAATTTTTGAACATTTAAAATTGGAATATTTAATTGATTTTAAATATTTAAAGGTTAATTTTTTAACTTGAATTCAAATATCACTATTTATTTGATAATTGAATTATTGAATTTAGTAATTTGAAGTTGGGTAAAATGTTGAATCTGGAGTTTTAAGCCTGTTAAAAATAATTGGAAGGCTCGTAAAATTTTTATTGATAGTGCTGAGGATAATGGAAGTTTTAAAATTGAATTTAACAGTGATTTGTTCAGTTTTGAAATTTTATCGTTTAAATTGAATTTAAAAATAGCTTTCCGAGGCACAATCTCAAAATTCTACGAAACTAGTTCCATTGGATCCGTAATATTGTACTATTATCGAATTTCAAATTTTGTATTGATCGGAGTTGTGTGAGCGTACGATATATAAACGCGTTGAAATCCATATCGAATTCAATGTTTTAACGGGATTCAAAAGTTATCTTCTCCATACGATCGAATTTGACTCGAAATCTTTTCCATCGCGTTCGGTATAGGGGTTTAACATTATAAACGCCTAGCGGCACGCCTAAATATGATTTTAAATTTTTACAGTGTATAATTTGATATATTTTATAAAAAAATAAAAAAAAATACATATAAAAGAAAAATCAAATCTATAGTCAAACCTTCTTCTAAACGCTTCCTTTTTTTATTTACAACCGAAGCCCTCATTTTCCTCTCTCATCCTCCTTATTTCACCCCTTTCCAAATCGAAGTAGTTCGATTCATAAAAAATTATAGACGAGAGAAAATCATCGAGCCGTGGATCGATTTCTGTAGGCATTGAAGGGGAAGACGGAGGGGTTTTCGATCGTCAACGTGAGCTTTGCGAGGGGAGCTCCGCGCACGCGACTATAGGCGGAGGCGGGATTTATCGCGACTCCATCGCGAGGCAGGAGGGTCAGGGCATGCTCGCGTGGATGAGACTCGTGGGATCGGCAAATTCCTGGAGTGGAGCAGTAAACTTCGAAATGAGTTTTGGTGCACGCAGTGGATCCTCGAAGTCGAAGTTATTCTATGCCATCTGAGATTTGAGGCCATCGTAAAGTTGATGAGCGTGGGTTTTGGGTTGTAGCGGGGGTCGGTAGCGGGCTGTTGTGGCTTCAGTTTTTTTCGCATATTAGGTTGATTGCGATTGGATTCTTCCTGGGATCGAAGTGTTAAGGTATATCGACTTCATCTTTAATTCAAATTAAAATAGATTGAAAGTAAAATTTGAGGAACAGCAGATTAAAAAAAACATATGTATAAGATTTCGAGAAAGAAAAACAGGAAATATATGTAGGGATAGTATTTTTATTTACAGTAAGGTAGGAAAGTTTGCTTTGTTATTTACTGTGATAAGACAATGAAGGGATAGGATTTTGAAACAAGAATTTTAAACAGTTTGATTTGAAAAGTTTATACAAAAATCAGTTTTAAAACCTATATAGAATATTTTTATAAGTATATATTTATATATATAGTTTCAAGGAGAAAAAAATAAATATACATCGATACATCTTAAATTTACTTGATTATTTTAAAAATAGTCATTAGGGAGATTAGTTAAATTAATTATTTTTGTAACGTAAGTTTATATTTATTATGAGGAAAATTAGTTAATAGAATAATTTGGCTAATTAAATCTATCTAATAGGAAAATGATCATTAGACTAGTTCAAATAAAAGTGTTAATTAATTAAATCTATTGAAAGAAATTGATTGTTCGATAAATCATATAAATTGTTTATTCTAGGTCAAAAGTTGGAAAACCAAGGCAATAAAGAAGTGGATTGCAAATAAAAAGCAAAGGTGAGTTAATCTCACACAGCTGAAATTTAATTTAAATTTAAATGGTTAAATTTAAATAATTGATTGATTGGATTTGGTGTGTTATATTATATATAGTTGTATATAGAATATCTTGGAATGTTTGATTTCCTGCATTATATAGAGAATGATTTATATTAATCCCATATACCGCGATATTCCACCTCGAAGTGGAATTGGTATTTTATATTGTGCTAACGTCTGTGGATGAAGGGAAAACAGGTTGAAGGATTCCAACTAGATCCCTCAACATTTATTGTTTAATATTCTCTGTTGTGATTATCTGATATTCTATAATGAATTATAGTGGAATATTGAATGCTATGGTTTGATTGAATATATTTGGGTACAATGAGCTACCAAAAATATGTAAATTGGATTTTGGAAAGAAAATAAAGAAGTGAATTTGTAAGCGAAATAATTATAGAAAATTTGAATAAATTAAGAATGAATTGAAAAGAAATGGAAGTGGTATTAAAATACTAATAAATAACATTGAGTATGAAAAAGAAAAAAAAAGATTTTGAATAAACAGTAATTAATGAATTGTGAAATTAAGTGATATTATTTTAATGGAATAAATAATTATTTTAAAATTTAAAGTTTAAATTTATTTAAAAGGATTAAGAAGTAATTTGAGAAATCTAAAATTGGTGTTTTCAGTTTTAAAGTATTTTAAATCATAATTAAGGAATAAAATCTAAAATTAATGGATTTTGGAAAAAAAAGGGAGTAAATTGGAAATCAATTTGGAAATTGATTCAAGTGTTTGAAATTGGAAATTTAAAGAAGAATGTGAAGAGAAGTATATTTCTCTGGATAGCCAAGTACGTTCAAAGTAAAATTTTAAATATATGATAAAAAGTTTTAATGTAGTTTTAAAAAGCATGTTTTAGGAATTTATTATTTCTAAATATCTAAATTCTAAAGTAAATATTTTTTGAATCTATTATCGTAGTAATTATTTAAAAAGGTGACTTAGTATTTTGTTTTTAAAAAAAATGAAAATCTAGTTTTATATTTTATAAAGTAACCTTATTTTCAAATATTCATATAGTATGTATTTTTAACCAATTATTGAGGTAGTTTTTAACTTAAATGTTTTAAAGTATATTTCAAAGTAAAGCGTTTTAAATTATTTTAAAAATCTAAAGTTTTGTGCTTGGTAATTTCAGTGGAAATAGAAAATACTTGGGAAATTTATTCTGAGAAAGGAAGATAGTTTGAAACTATTTTCAAAAGGGTTTGAAAAGTGGAAATATATCTTGTGAAGATATTTTGGGATTAACAAATAATTTGGGAAATTATTTATGGTTGATGGATGTTTGTGAATATTAAATTGATATTAAATAACCGACTATCAATATTGGCCAAATGCGCTGCTCGTTTCGAAGAGACCGGGATCGGGATTTATTTCTCGAAAACCACTTCGATCAGGTTTGTACGTTTTCGTGGGAAAACGAGTTTGGATTCTAAGATGGAGCAGTGAAGTGCTAGGGCTAGTCGCTACTAATCCTGAAGATATTTCCAAAATGGATGTAGTAGGAATAGTGCCTTCGGTTCCATTCAAACCCGGGACGGACTTGTATGGATGAATGCTTTCGGAACATCGTCAGGTGGACGATGGGCATTCTAAGGGATATGTTCTAAAAGGTAACGCTTAGCCTCAAGATGACCGGGAATAACTGAAAATCAGGGGTTATGCAGGAAGGCTAGGTGGGTAGCACCCATTCAGGGTGAGGTCATCCCTATTTAGATCTCCCTTTTTTATTTCGGCTTAGTGGTGCGGTTGCTGATCCCAACCGTGGGGTGATTTCACTCGGGATTATCCAATAAGGGGTAGTCCCGGTCTTGTGTTGCAGGGGGTCGGGAGTGATCCTCGGTACAGTGATCTAGGCCACGTACCGTGACAGGTGGTACCCTAGTGCCTAGTCATTAGTTGGAAATCCATTCTCCCTACGAGCCTTGTACGAGTTTTGTTTGTATTACCTACTCTGTGGCTAGTAGCTGGAATTTTATCACGTAACAATTTCGTCTATTTTAATAAGTATTTGTATATAGACCCTATTATAATATCAGAGGATTTTAATAAGAAATGTTTTAGCTATCGTAAGGTAAAAAACCCGACATGTTTATTTGTGGCGTGGTCTTACGAGATGCTTTTGTTTTCAAAGGATTTTGAAACTTTAATAATCAATTTGAGTGTGATTTTCTCACGTTGGTATTCCAGTCTGACTCAGGTGTTATTTAACTCTAATGCTCGGGTCAGACCGAGTATTATAGGATACAGGGAAGGATGATGTGGAGCTCAGGAGATGAGCTGGAAGGCGATACGTACTTCCGTATTTGGTTATTATTCCGCTGTGTATACCGTTGTATGTTATTGATGTGGAACTCTGATGATGTACTCTGATGATGTATGTATAAACAGATATAGTTTTCTTTTGTGTAAAGATCTGTTATTATATATTATATTTTATTCCGCTGCGTTGGTTAGATTCTGTTGTTGTTTTCTGTTTTCTCTTCTTCTACCTCTTCTTCTTTAACCCAAATGGTACGTATTTCGGTTCAACTTGAGTTGATTGATGTAGAATAGTGTTGAATCAAGAGGTACGGATTTGCGGGTCGTTACACGTTTAAAATACCACATATTGACATACTATATTGGATTTTGATGAGTAATGGTCGATAGAAATATGATAGAAATAGAAATTGTCATGGACTTTTTTTGCGAACAAAAAGTTTTTATAACTCTTGTTTATATTTCGAAAGAAATTACTTTATAATGTCTCAAGTTATAATATATTATTAATATCTACACTCATCACTTTTTTTAATCACTATTTATCCTTTTAAATAATCGGTAGGGAATCAGATTAGTCAATGCAGTCATTTAAGATCAAGTCCAAAAAAAATTATTAAATCGAATTTTCTAAAATGATTAGTCTGAAACAAGGTCAACAAAAATGATTTTCTAAAAGGGGTTTTGTAGGAAAAATGTTTGCTATTTGAAAATTAGTTGAAATGAAAAATATGCAGATATTTTCTTTGAAAATGTGATGCAGCTAACTACATAAGACATGTTTCACTAGTAATTTTTCTATCAACTAGATTACAAGTTTAATCTACATTCGAATTTTCCTTTGACTCAAGATTATCATTAATATGATGTTATAGACCAGACTGTGAAGTTGCAACAAAATATCTCAAAATTATTTTTAAAAGCTTTTAAATGAAATTGAATTGAAGCCGTGCAAACAGTATAATCATCAATAAACCGCCATCATTAATTCAAACATATCTATATGAAATAGTTCAAAGATGATTGTTCAATATTTTGAATAATTCAGAATCAATGTCATCATTCATTATTTTTTTAATTTTTTTATCACATAATTGGCTGATTTAATTCAGATTATGGTGTAGATTATCACATTTAATATAATCGTTCAAAATAAATATATCGTTACCTGTTTTACCTTTGTCGATAATTTTTCATTGTTGCCCATTGTGATTTTTCCACCTTTATACTAGGCTAAGAAACTTTGATTTGTCGCCCGTTGTATGCCTGGAATAGCCAAAATCCATATAGCACTGTTGTTGTTCCTTAGCCTGCTACCACACCTACACGATAAAAGATTTTTGTGACCTATTTGTCTTTATAAGTCCATTGTTGTTTTTAGGAAACGGATTTTGAAAAAATCAAATATTTTTCTCATCTATTGTATCACACCTATTTTCAATAATATTCCAACATTTAACGTTAACAGATTTTAAATAAAATTTCATTTTTAATTTCCAATTCAGAAAATCTGTTCCATCAAAAACAGGAATAATATTAGACCGAACCACAGTAAAAGCATTATTAAAAGAAGCCATTTTAAAAAATTCAAATTTGTAGCACAAAAATTGGTTTTTGAATAAATTTTTAAAACAAAAATGGCCTTTGAACCTGGCTCTGATACCACTTGTAGGATCGATTTCATCCTAGAGGGGGATGAATAGAGTGATACTATCAATTATAAAAATTTATTGTGGAAGTTTATATAAAATAATTGCAACGCAAATGTAGCATTGTTATAGCAGCACAGATAATATCAGAATAATGAAAAATTGTAGAAAGTAGAACACACAGATTTACCCTGCTTCGACAAACCCTGCCTACATGCTGCCCTCAAGGTTTTACTAGAAATTAAGTAGTCCGACGCTTACACACATAAACTTGCGACACCCGCTATCGACTAATCTTAACTCTACGCTCAAAACCCTGCCACAACTCAGCCACTGAGTTGCGAATTCTCGAACTACACCACCGTAGTTCGTCCCCTAGTAACACGACTAGAATTTACAATGGTTTAAATAAAAAACACAAATTTAAAACAATAGTAAAAACAAAACCCTAATTTTAATATAATTAAGCCCAATACTCTTTATAATAACCGGCCCAAAATAATAACTCCCATTTTCCTTTTGTCTCTAACCGGCCTGACTTCTTGTTCTTCGATGGCTGCTCGTTCATTTCCTCAAAAATTAGGGATTTTTGAAATTGAAGAATCCAATTGATTATTGAAGGATTAAAATTGATGTTCTTTTGATTTGCTTCGGCAATCAATCATCTCCTCAAGTTGCACTCGGCTGCTTCAATTCGTCGAGGTTGAATGATGATTTGAATTTGGTATGTTTGACCCCTTTTCGATTTATATTACCCTGGACTTTGATTCGAGTTCCTAATTGATTCTATGCACTGTGATATTACTTGAACTCGAATGATTTTTTGCCCGATGATGTTAATGGTTTATATAGGGTTTGATTTCATTCAAACTAATTTTAAAATTCGTTTGATAATTTTTGTGTCGGCCGTTCGATTTAAATTGAATGTTGGTGATTAAACTTGACTTGTTGAATTCGTAAGTGTTGTTTGATAAATTCTAATTTTCTACAATCTTCACTTCTATCCTACTTGGTTACCATGGCTTGTTTGATTTTGACTTGTACATTTCTTAGCCTCCACGGCTCTGATTTTTGCGTTGACATTGATTCCTTTATTTGTGCTTGTTGACTTCGGCATGACCGCTGTTGCTTTGAATTCTCTGGCATTGGATTTGATTCCATTTTGACTTCAGCCATTTTTGAAATTCACTACTTGATTATTTCTGTGTGTCTTCATATATGTGCATACATACATTTGTATGTGTGTATGCGTGTATTATTGAATTTGCACTGCAATTTGATATTAACTCTAGTTGTACTTCATTGTTCACTGGTTTCTTGTATCCACACATCTCTGATATACTAGCTCGAATTTATCTTCGAGTTACACTGCAGTTTTCTCACTTGTTGCTGTGATGTTCTGAACCATTACATATATGTGTGTGTACCTAGTTCTGCCTTTGTACATTTGTTTGCACTGCTTCATCATGCAACTGTTTATATGTGCACTTGATAGCCTTGAGCCTGTTGATAATCTATGGTGTTGTATTGGTCTAGTTCACCTTGAACTTCATGTGTGCTCGAGTCTGTTTCATGTAGTCTTGCTTCCATACTGCTATGTTGTGTCTGGACAACTGCTTTGCACTTGTATTCTTCATAGGTTCATTCTTGAACTATTGTTGATGCACTTGATATTTCACTTGACCGATCTTCATATATTTGTATTTTTCATGTTGCATTTGTGTCCTGTACTTGTGTCTCAGTAATGCATTGTGGTGAGTTGCTTTGACATGCTTTTGAAGCTTGCGTCTATAGCATTGTTGTCCTTTGTATATATGTGTTCTGCACATATTGATTCAGTTGAGTGTAAACAGTATTCTTGAATCTGGTCTTGGACATTTGATTCATGTGTACCTATAAACATATATGCATTGGTATTTATGGTCTTGGGTCATGTCGAACTGTTGGTTTGCACTTGTCTTGTGTCATCTTGAAGCCGCCTTTGATGTCGTGGCATTCATACTTTACTGTCATGTAAACTTGTTGCGGTTTTATAATTTGTATATACATGGTGCACTGCATATATATCCGTTCATGTGTGTTTGAGCTTTGCCTCCATGTGTTTGGTATTTTTGTTTCACTAGTCTTGTTGCATGTCATTACTATGATGTGTACATCTCTATGTTGCATACCTGTGCACATTGTGATATGTTATCATTGGCTTCTTCATGTCTGCATATGAACTTGTGCATATTTTGATGTCTCTGTGCCTTCATGAGTCTGGTTCTAATGTTTTGTTGTATTGAGTCAGATGCATGTATATTGGTATGGTCATTATTGAGTTCCTGGTTTTTGCTGTTTTGTTTTGCTTCGAGCATTTTCACTTGTACTTGACTTGTGCTTTATATTGCACCTGAGTTGAATCCAGCTTGTAGCTCGGGTTTGACCTTGTGTTGACATCATAACTTAATATTTATTTCACTTATGTTGAACCCGGCTTTTGATTCGGGTTTGACCTTGTGCTCGCATGTCCCTATAGATTTATCAAGTGTATAACGGTGTGCACAACCTTGTGGCATGTACAGTGATACACTACGCATGTCACAAGCTGTTCGTGTATGATGAATTCAAAATTAAATAATGACGAACAACCCAAATAACCGAGGCAAGTAATATTTTCAAAAATCATTTTATTTTACACTGCAAAAATATTTCCTTCTCAATTTTACCGCATTAGTGTTTATTTTTGTACATAACTCAGATGCTGGATACAATTTGGAATGAAGTTGAAAATAAAATACGAGTGAATGAGTGAAATCTAGTGAGGTGCATATGTAAATGATAATTGTGATGTGATCGAAATTGTATTGTAATGAAATTGTATATATATATATATATATATATATATATAGTGAGAGCTCAAATTTGTACTATTCAAAATTATAATAAATATTTGTTTGAATAAAATATCTGTTTGAATTTAAATTCTGTGTTATTTATTTTATTCCGCAAATATTTATTTAATCTGTGAAAATAGTACATTAACAAATACATTTACATGAATATATATATATATATATATATATATATATATATATATGTTTATTATCATCAAACAAAGTCATATACTCGCATATTCAACATGTTTGAATTAATTTAAACTCATTTTCTAGATTCATGATGATTTCAGTGATTTTGATTTATGCATATCTAAGTAGAAATAATCAAATGATAATTAACTAATGATTTTAAGTGGAATTAGCTAATTTTGGAGTAGAATGCGATAATTTAGATTTTAACATAAAAGGCGTATTAGATCTGAAAATTTGATGGTACCAGTAGACGTTGCCTTTTTGCGATCATTGTCACTCTTTTAGCCATATTATTAACTCTTGTCCTCATTCTGTAGATGTTCCTGATATCCTCCCTCAAGATCCCACTTCCAAAACCTCCCTCTAGGTGTTGGCAAATGAAATCTGCTCACCCTATCCCTCATATTCCGTCATGCCCCCTCTTTACCCCTGGATCCACTACCCTCCGACATTCCAGTCGGTCCTCCTACCCATATGTCTCCACTGCCGTCGTTTGTGGCCTCCCCTATTCTATCGCCATCTACTTCGCCTGTTTTGCACTCTCCTAGCTCTGGGCCTCCCAACCATGATCCAACTTTGTCTCCTAACACTGGTCTGTAATTGAAATTTGTCAATGCTCTCCAATCTAACCCTTCTAGTGTAGAGCTCATAGCTTAAGAGATCGTCGACTTATGGGCAAGGGATACGCTGCTGGTATGCTGTGGAAAATTAGGAACTTAGTCTCACAGGGAAAGTGGCTTGTGTTTCCATACAAGATGGGATATTTTCTTCAAATGGGTCTCTGATGATGATGCAGATGAGCGTGAACATTACTAACGCTTATGGATGATGAGATGGTCCGCTGCAACGATAGCTAATTTGGCGCAAACAATGAGGCGAATTTAGCTGCTCTAGATTAGGGTTAAAAATTTACTTTTTCCTCTCGCACTCTTGGATATTGCCTTGAAAATATTAGCTAGTTACGTTGATGTGCCCGCATTTGGCTCAGATATCTGCTTGGTCATTTCGCATTTTCATACTGTAGCATTACCGATATACATGTCTTTATTTATGTTATATGGCCTGATCGGTTCATTCTGTGTACTTCTATTATATTATTATGCTACTGGCCAGACATGTTGGCGGTATTTGTGTTTATATGGCTCTTGTGTCTAGAACTTCTGTACTTTTATTACGTTATTATATATATAGTACGACTATGTGATCTTCAGATCGTACATCCTCTAAATAAAAAAACATTAATTGTAGAAAACAAGCCAGATTTGAATAAAGAACACTCGAATGTTAAATTGGATGGTTTAAGTGCTAAAAACATTTGGTATCAATCTGATCGAGGTAAAATTGGTCGATTAGATCCATGAAACGATGATGTACTTGTCGTCTTGTCATTTGATGCTTTAATAAAATATATATTGAAGTTTTAATGTTATAATATATTATGAAAAAATAATGAAACTTAATATAATATAGGAAGATAATATAAAAGGATAGTTAAAAGAAGTAACAAGAGAAATGGTCAATAGAAGGAAGATAATGAATTAGGAAAAAGCATTCGGTTGCAATAAGGAAGTGTTATATTGATAAAAAAAGTGGTTTTTAAAGAAATGAAGAGGAGAAAGTAAACCAAGAGTTTTGTTGGATAAAGGAATGATATATGATAATTAATAATACAATCCTAGAAATATAAAATAAAATAAAAGTGTAACGTCAAATAAATTTCAACTACAACATCCCTTTATACTGGTAACAGAGATAGTCTAATTTCTACGAATAACTAAAATAAAATAGTATATGGCTAATAGATAAATAAGTACACGTCTTCATCACAATATCGTGCTCCAATTCACCACCTGTTCTCTCTATCAATCTATCAGAGTACAACTAAAAAGAAACAAGGTAATAAAGGGGGTCAGACATATATACGGTGTGTGAAACACAACATATAAGTGTACAATAGTAAGTAATAAGCTAGTAAAACAACACTTATGCTCGAAAACCATATCTTAATTGTGTCACTTGCACCCAATAAGTAAGCTAAACACGATACCACACTATAGTGACATTATATGTTAAGTCCTACTATAGTTTATCCTAGGCCTAATCATATCATACTATCAAGCTTAAGGGTCTCAACTTGTATGCTGAAACAACTAAAACATGATTATACCCAAAGTCAAAACTTGCCATCGCCTAAACGTGTGCGCACTATTGAGCTCAAAATCCTAACTCATGTGCCGTAACAACTACGATACTATTAGGTTCGAAGTCCTGGCTCGTCGTTCCCTAACGAATGTACACTAGTGAGCTCAAAGCCCTAAATTGTCTACCAAAACAACCATGACATTGTTATGCTCAAAGTCCCAACTCATCATTTCCTAAATGTATGCACGCTTTTGAGCTCGAAGTCCGAACTTGTGTGCCGCTAAGTGTGACACCATTGGCTTAAATTCCCAATTCATTGTCACTAAACGTCATTAGCCCCACTAAAGTGCACGTGGTGCCTATATACCACACTATTGAGATCAAAGTCTCAAGTTATGTAGTATGTAGGCAAACACCATTGAGCTCAAAATCTCAACTCGACGTCGTGGAACCGCACGTGATTATTAAAGTCAAGTCCTTGTTTGTCGTTTGCCTAATAATTTGCGACACTTTTGAGATCAACCCCGAAATGTGTCATCTCTCCACTGTTTACGAAGCTATTATATCAAGTCTCAACCTATCATCGCCAACGCCACTAGTAAAACCGAGGATCATTTTTTTCATACTTGTACCAAAATGCCCTAATAGAACCTCACATATAAAGAATCTACTAAAATACGACATTTTCAAAAGTGTCTCAAAACATAGCAAACAACATACCAAAATGTTTCCTGTCCTGCCACAATCACGATGACATGAACCGCATCTAAAACAGAGGTTGTATGAGAAAGATATCGGCATTTAAAGTTCAAGGGTATTTCCATAATTTTATAAATTATTTAATTAAATGATATTACTTTATATCGTGAACGAAGGCCACCAATAGATTTGTGCTGTTGAGAAATATAATTTTGATATGTAATAAGCCTTATTTAAAGCACTACTATGTTTTACACTTTTTAATTAAAAAGTGATCAAACTTTCTGATATAAGAAACACTTTTTTGATTATCTATGACATATGACATAACATGTATATATAAAAAATCACTTTTTATATTGTTGGTTTCACCATTTATAATTTGATTTAAGATCATGAGGGGTCAATTACTACATTTATTAATATATACCTAAATAGGAAGAATCCAACTCATCAAAGGTCTTAAATGATGAAGAACCCAACACTGTCTCCAGTGTCCTGTCTCTAGTGCCCTATCCCTTTAGCACCTAGAAGCCTTTATAATTCACCTCGATTTCTATATATCGGATCATAATACTCAACTCCATGGTCTTTTTTATGGGTAGATTGTCAAAATCCTTTAAGAGATATGAGAGATATGCCATTTTAAAGTTTGATAGAGAACAGAAAAATAGTGTATGAGATTCCACCACTATTATTCGTTGTCTGTCTGTTGCACCTTCAGTCTTCCAAATTTCTCTTCCAAAAAAATGACATCATATTATTCATTCATCCTTCGATTTTCCATTGGTTTCGTCGAAATCCATTAAGAAGTAGAATTGTTACGAATTTACAAATTTTAACGAAGAAGATGAAAGAAGAAGAAGAAGAAATGAAATGGTTAAGAAAAAAATGAGAATCTTGTTTTGAATTTGCATAGGATTCGATAAAGATGGTATACCTTAATGTTAGGGAATTTAGGTTAAAATAGAATAAAAAATGGTGGTTTTGACGTCTATTTATAAACCTAAGTTTGACCTTATGATTTCTCAACAAATTAAAAGAGACTATTCACTCGTACCTACCATTTCGCGACGGGCTAAGTATATATGCACATACCTTGAGTTTGCTTAATAAATACCTACATATATATCTTATCACATCTACCAATAAGTTAATAATACTACACATAACGTCTCTAAGTAGAGGTGGGCGTGGGTCGGTTTGATGTAGTTTGAAGCCCAAATCGCTTCTACGCTGCAGCAAATAGTTAATCAAAAATACAAACCATTATACTGATCTTTTAAATGGTTTGATTTTTGGGTCGGCTTAATGTAATACGGTCCAGTTTGAACCCATATTAAACATGAAATAATAGAATTACTTCTATCAACAATTGATTTACAAAGGCAATTGTGTGAAACTTTTACACACAATGGTTAAAACACACAATGTTATACTGAAATAAAAGATTGGTTCTTAATTGTATGAATATTTCAATTTGATATTTAGCTACAAGTGAGATTTTTTTGGTAGATTAACCAATTATCAATGTTAACCAATGCATACTCATTAAGTAAAATGACTAGAATAAGATTATAGCTAACATTTATTCAAAAAATGAGATGAAAAATATTATACTAAAACTGTATCTTCTTCCTTTATAACAACGATTATTATTAATATTAGTTGAAAATAGAATATACACTGTTAGAATATAAAATGAGATAGGAGTTGCTTATATTTTTATCATAAGATAATTAGTGTAAATATTTAGTTCGGTCTGGTTTAATATGGTCGATTCAATTGTCCAAACCGCAACTGAACCGTATTGATGCAGTTCGGTCTACTTTGGGTATTTTCTTGGTTAGAAGATTGTTATCTGTTATTTCATCCATGTGAGATTCTGTTTTGTCTTTATTTTTCTTTCTCACCCTTAAACAACCGGTTTCCAGCACTTGGATTTATGACACATGAATACCGAGGATGTCTTAGTGTCAATTTTCGAGGGTCGAAAATCCCCTTTGTCGCATTTGGTATCAGAGCTTAGGTTGAGTGAACACCTTGGCTTTGGTAAGGGTAAAGTTTCATCAGAGATAGGGTTAGTAATACCCTAGGATGAGTAACTCATTAGAGATAGGGTTAGTAACACCCTAGAATGAGTTTGAGAATATACGAGCGCATAATGATATATACAAATGATTTTGGGTTAATATATATATATATATTTGATATATATATATATATATATATATTTGAGAAATTTTAGTTAGACATAATGATTAAAATTTAATGAAAAGGATTCTTGGAAGTGATAGCAATAAAATTGGAATATATTTTGGTGAAATTTTCAAAGGATTTTAAGGAGGGTAAACCATTTTATCATAGAAAGAATTTTAAGTAGGAAAAGCTATCTTTAGAAGTGAATTAAATAAAGACCTTGGATTATTTTCTAAGTATTGGTCTAACATTGGTTTGAGGAAAGTAATACCAAGTGATTAGCAAACCTTTCTACTTAAAATAGTATATGCCTAGGTTAACGAAATATAAATAACTCAATATGAGAATATGTTAGATTAAGTAAATTGCCTAGTACTTATACCTAAAGGAATGTTGTTTACGTTGTAGAAACCATATGGAGGAAAGTACGCTAAAGGAGAGTCCTTAAGGGAAAATTGAGGCGAGAAGGACAACATCATTATTCTCTCTAGCGATGAGGAAGAACAACCAAAATATCCAGCTATAATGGTTGGCCCCCGATTGAGGGAGAGCATGCCCTATACACTTGAAGAAATGAAGATGAGTATCCAATGGCAGAAATGCTCATACCACCTACGATTCTCGAGATAATTTTAATTTCTAGTGATGACAAACCCAAGCAGGTCTCGAAAAGAATATGGATTGCGGATCTTGCTAGCTCCACACTAGAACCCATAGCAGAATCTAAACCTATGGAAGAAGAATCAGAACCTCTGGAAGAAGAATCAGAACCCAGGGAGCAAGAATCAGAACATATGAAAACCCAAATGCCGTAATATCTAGCGGATGCAGTAATTTGATATGGGACTTGGATGGGGAGCATATTCTTTGGTAAGAAGAATCATTCAGTTCCTACGTTAACTGGGATGAGATGGAGGGGAATAATGAAGAAGTATCGAAAGAGAAAGAAGAAGTTGAAGTGTTTATCAACCATTGGGAAGTTGGTGTGCAAGGCCTTGAAGAAATAGAAGAGGAAGACGTAATCCCAGGAGTACCAGTTGATATGGGACATGTTCCATGGAACCAACCATGGCAACCTTATGTTGAGGATGAAATGCAACCGAATGAAGATGGCAATGAGTTCGATGATGAACTGGAAAGCGATGAAGAAGGAAATGGGGAAGTTTTAATAGATTTTGGACACTGCAGCGTGCCATCGGCTTCTGATTCAGAGGAATCAAGGAGATGTTGAGTACGGTGATTAAGGGTAGCTCTATTTATCTAATATGCATAAATATAGTAGTGTATGGCTGGGAGTGAAATGTTGTTATGATTAGTATTTTGTGCCCTATGTATTATTGATAAGAGGTCTTGACCTAAGTCTAAGTTGGAATGTTGAATGTAAAATTATGCAGATTTATAATATAACCATGATATTTTGTTTCATCTTCATGCAATTACATAAGTCTTATAGATAAACAAATGGGAATTGTTGAGGAAAGATGCAAGAAAATTTAAATGAAGGATTTTCTTTTATAAGAGGAAATGGTATTATGAATGTTTAAAAGGCTTGAAAACAAAATCTTTCAATAAATATTCTAGAGGAAATTAAAGATAAAAGAATTACAGTATACATATTAAAGAAATATTAAGTTATGACTAATAAAGGAAGTTTTATCGATATGAAGGTATTAAAGAAAGTATATATTATAATAGGGAAATTAAAAGATAAATTATCTTTTAAAAGAAAATAATTTCTTTTAAAAGAAGATCAAAGAATATTTTATGGATGAATATTTTGAAGAAATAAATGATTTATGAAAGTATATTTAAACCGACGATAAGGGTTTTATGAAATAATTTATAAATTTTTTAAAGGGTTAGTAAGCACGTATGAAATACGTGGATTATTTCGTCGCACGATTCTGATATAAGGTTTGAGTACAGAGCTTTGAGGTGTTTTACACCGATCCGAAAAAGAATTCAACACTTGATTCTTGATGATGAACATTGATGAGGGTTTGTGGTTGGATACTTGAGTTTTCTATCATAGTTGAAAGCTATGCAAGGAAAACTAAAAAAGTCTGATCAGAAGCTTGATCAAATTCCGCACTAGAGGATCAAGGAATCAATACTAGTTCGGAAATAAAATTGTGAATTCAAGTAGAAGATCGAATCGGATGTTATGGATGATCTATGTAGTGTTTTGGGTATGTATTACTATTTTTTTTTCTTGGGTAATTTTGGAGACGGAATTCTTTTAAAGAAGGAAGTATGTAACGATCCAAATTTTGATCACTTTAATTAAAAATATTTAAATATATCCAAATATATATCATTTTTCAACAAATAATCAGGTTTTAAGTAATAAATAATAATAATGAACTTATTTTGGAAAAAATTGAACAAAAATATTTCCTTTGGAATATATCGATAAAATGGCTGAAAACCATTTTATCGATAAATAGCTCTATAATCATAAAACAACGCGCATGGAGCTTGATAAATACCCATATTTTTATAATATGAAATAAAATTAATTATTTTATTTTTGGGAAAATAAAATGTTTTTATGACATCATTAGTGTGCCCTTATATATTTAATTATTGATTTATTAACTTTAATTGAGATTTAATGATTTAATAATTATAATAATTCAAATAATTATTTTAAAAATGATGATAATTCATTTAAATAGTTATAAAGTGATAATAAATCATTTTTAATAATCGCATGAAGGTATATACTTGATTTGAAAATATAAGAAAATTCGTATCGCTTTATCAATATAATAGCAATTTTGTAAATATTTGTTTTATATTTATTTGTATGGTTTTATAATTCAAATATAATCATTTTATTCATATAAAATGATAAGAAAATAGTTTTTAAATTTTTTTTTACAAATATATGTGTGTTAATTAATAAGTGAAAATATGAATGAAAATCGAAATTAAAATTCGTAATGATTTGTCATATACAAGTTATACAATGTTGTTTATGTAACTTGTATGCCTTTATGGCATGCACACACATATATTAACATGTACATATACATATACAATGGTATAAAAGTAGAAATATATTTACATATGGTAAATATGAAAAAATATTTAAGATATTTATAGTTTAAAAAGCAAAATCTTCTCATACCAAATCCACCTTACACCACCACCATCACCGCCATCACCTCCACATCATCCATCACATGGTGGAGCTTGGGCTGCCATGCGTTTAAGGGTGGTTAGGAGGGGATGAAAAGGGTAGTTTTGTTCATCTATGTTATGATATTTTGGTTTTCTAAAATCCTACAAATACCCCACCCCTTCTTCATATTTTTCACACAGTTTTCTTCACTTCCTTCTCCTCATTATCAAGCTTATAAATGGCTTCTTATGTTAACAAATTTATGGAGAAAAATATCTCAAAAAGAAATTGAATAATTATATTATATATATAGTATTTACCCGGCTACTTAGCCCAGCTATAAAGTGATAGTTACCGAATAGTTAGCACTAGACAAGATTCTAGCCAAGAAGAGATTGGAGATATAAGGGATTGACGCAACCTATGTGGTTCAGCATGTCTATGTGGATCGACGTTTGATGGTGATTTGGTTGGAGTAGGATAGCTCTTATGGAAGGTCGCAGAGGGGTCGGCCTTGATGGGTCGGCACGTATTATTCGGCCGGGAGAGACAGGCCAATATGGGTCGGCACGTAGTGTTTTGGCTTAAGTTGCTCGGTGTAGATGTGGAGCAACCTCAGGAGGATTTGTATATGTGTGGTTCGGCCTATGTATACGGTTCGGCACGTATGGATCGGCATGGTGGTTTAGTCAAGGAAGGAAGCTCAAAGTGGGTCGGTCAAGGTGGTTCGACCATTGTGGTTCGGCCTTGGTTCCGACAAGTGTGGATCGGTGATTGTGGGTCGGCAGTATGTGGATCGGTCAAGAAGGATCATGGTGCATGGTTCGGTCTACTTTACTTACCAGCCATGGGCCGAGCTATCTTAGTCATGGGCCTGGACAGGGGATCCAACCTATCTTCGTCTGTAAGTAGAGGGGTGGAAGTCTGGTTAAGGGGACCTTTTTCCCATAACTCCAGGGAGACTCTACCATTTTCTGTACTCGCTTCTTTTCTGTTCAAACTTGTATTCAAGTTGTTGGTTTACGGATTGTATATGTACTCAAGTGATTGCAAAAGTAATGAAAATCATATTCAAAGTGGACGTAGGCAATTACGTCGAACCACTATAAATTTAGTGTTCTCATTTTTTGTTGTTCTTTTCGCACTTAATTGCATTACTTCTCTATTTTAATTTACCTTTTTCATTAATCTCTCTGCATAACTCTATTCAAGGGTGTTAGTGACCGATTTTGACCAATTTTGGTGCTTTCATTGAGAGTTGAATTCTCAACTTGATTGTATCTCATTGTCTACTAGTGGATTTCCATATTTGCAAGATATATCCAGTTGTGTACCAGCAAAAATTTCTATTCTACTTATATTTGAAAGAAATCTAAAGGAAGCTGATAACCATAGTCTAAGAAATTAAGTCTTCCCCTATTTTTGGAGGATTTGATTATGCTAATGTTCCTGGTTAGGGTTAATTATGTATTCATGTTCATTTGGAATGGATTGGATTCACTGATGTAGCGCAAGATCTTGGGATTGGATGTTGAAGTTTTCACTCAAGTTAAACGAAGGCTGGCACTTTTCTGAAGGCAATTCAGCTGATCTCTCATATGGTCGAACCCTCACCAAGGCAAATGTGTATATGTCGATCGGCCCAGAAAAGGTATATGCGGATCGCCCCACAAAAGGTGTGTCGACCGCTCCAGAAAAGGTGTATACCGACCACTCCAGAAAAGGTGTATGCCGATCGCTTTCGAAAAGTTGTATGCCGACCGCCCCAGAAAAGGTGTATGCTGACCGCCCCATAAAGTTGTATGCCGACCGCCCCAGAAAGGTGTACGCCGATCGCTCCAGAAAAGGTGTACGCCGACCGCTCCAGATAAGGTGCCTGCCGACCGCTCTATAAAAGGTATATGTCGATCGCTCCAGAGAAGTTGTATGTCGATCGCCATAGAGAAGGTGTATGCCGAGCGCTCCAGAATAGGTATATGCCTGTAGCGATCCGACTTTCTAGCACCAGAAAATCGCATCACTAATTAAGAAAGAAAGGGATAGAAGAAGAAAAGAAAGAGAAGAAAGAAAAACAACACTTCAGAATCTCACAGCGGAACGATTTAAATATAATATAGAACATATACATAGTATCAGAGTACACAACTATACATCTCAATTTAGACAGTTATAATATTTCTGTCTAATACAATACAAGACATCAACACAGAATACCACACAGCGGAAACTCTAACTATATCTACACGTTGAAGCCTCCTGCTCCAAAGCTCCTCCAGATTTCGTCAAGAGATAACCTGAATCACTTGACTACTCATATATAATATGAGTACCCAAGAGTTTAATAAAACAGAAAATAAACACTCGGGTCAGACAGGGGTCTGGTGTAAGTAAACGGTTAAGATTGCTTAACTTTAGAAAATATTTTGAAAAGAAAGATATCGCGTAAGACTTCCCACACATAAACATGGAAAAGTTTTTACCTTACGCTAACCAAAATATTTGATAGGAAATCCAGTGATATTATAATAGTGTCTAGGGTTTTCAAATAAATATGAAATAGCCGAAATTGTTACATTTATTAAATTCCAGCTACATAGGCATACAAACAAAACCGTAGGGTCTCGTAGGGAAAATTGAGTTTCCATCAATGGTAGGGCTACTGGGGTACCGCCCGTCACAGTACGTGGCCTAGATCACCGTACCGAGGAGCCACCCTAACTCTCCTGCAACACAAGGCCGGGACCATTCCTTACTGAACAGTCCCGAACAAGACCACCTCGCAGTTGGCTGCAGATCCAACCGCCCACAAAGCCGAAATAAAAAGGGACATCTAGACAGGGATGTATCTCGCTCTCCAGTGTGAGCTACCCACGAAGCCTTGCTGCACCTCCCCTATTTTAGCCATTCCCGGTTGATGAGGCTTGAGGCTGCGGTTACCTTATAGGACATATTATCTTAGAATGCTCATCGTCCGCCTGACGATGTTCTGAAAGCATTCAATCCATACAAGTTCGTTCCGGGTTCGAACGAAACCGAAGGCACTATCTCGTTGCACTCATTTTGGAATCACCCTCAGAGTCAACGACCATAGCCCTTTCACTCTAAATCACCATCTCGAACCTATAAGCACTATTCCGTCAAACTCATTACGGAATCACCCACAGAGTTATACTAACGTATAGCCCTTACACCTCGAGTCTTCACTCGCTCCACTTGGATTAACGACCTAACGTTTAATTGGAATCGATGTGGTTTTCGGATATCCAAATATGGAAACCCGATCCCGGTCTCATCGAATCCAAACGCCATTTTAATGTCTAAGTTATACTTAAGGGATTTAAACAATAGATATTCCAGAAAATATCACTTAACATAAATGGATGTATTCATATTACACAGATAGATAAGCATCTATTTTCACATGCATCTATACATATCACAAAGCAGCATATATATCACATTCAGATATAGCATATTCACATCATCACCCATCAATCAATGTCATCCAACAACAACCAATATCATTAACCCATTCAATGATACTTATCAACCAATCATTCATCATTCATATAAAGTTTGATCCACACTTAATTAATTTAATTCTTCCTTAAATAAATTAATTCTTAATTAATCACATGGATTATCATCAATCCAACTTACTTATTCATTAATTAATTACAAATTAATTAAATCACTTAATTATCCACATCAATTAATCTTCCTTGATTAATTATTACTTAATTACTTTAAGTAATTATTACTTAATTACCATATTAATTAATCATCCTGATTAATTACTTCCAAATTATACTAAGTAATTACCTCTTAATTACCTTTTAAAATTAATCATACTTGATTAACTATTCTTTAATTATTCTGATAATTATTCCTTAATTATCCTTTAATTAATTACACCTGATTAATCACTTTTAATTAATCACACTTGATTAATTACTTTTAATTAATCATATTTAATTAATTACTTTTAATTAATCCCTTTTGATTAATTACTTTAATTACATTTATTAATTAAAACTTAATTATAAATTAATTATCTTAAATTATAAATTAATAATTAATTAATTATTTCCATTAATTAATGATTACTTTCATTAATTAAATTTCTCTTTAATTAATTACCACTTGATTACTTACTCTTAATCCTTTATTAATTAACCATTAATTAAATAATTTAAACCTTCAATTAATTATGTTAATTAATTCTTTAATAACTCAAGTGATTAATCCTTAATCACATCACTTAATTACTTCCATAAAGTAATTATCCTTTACTTAATTACCTTTAGTTATTAACCACTTAATTACTTAATTACTTTCCAAAGTAATTATATTAGATTAACCCATAAGTGATTATCTTAATTAATCACTAATTAATAATTTAATTAATTATTTAACTTAATCATTTAAAATTAATTAAATGATTCTTAACTTTTTATATTATAAAGATTCTTGATTTAAGAAAACATCATCTTAATTAAATCATTTATATTAATAAATAACACTTATTTATAAATTAAAATTGAATTACCACAATTATTCTCACGACTATTTATCTTTAGATAAATAAAAATTCTAATTTACATAATATAAATCTTTATTATAATTGATTATCAAATTCTTAATCATTACACTTTATTTAAATTAAAATATAACCTTTTAGAAATCAATTTATAAATAAACACATTTAAATTAAACTTTTAAATCTTTAAAAACTTTCCAAATTTATTTATTAATTTTAATAAAAACTTTATTTCAAAATTCACTTATTTTATTTTAAAACTTCCATATTTTAAGATATATAAACTTGTTTAAACATAACTTTGAAACAAATTTAGTTTTGAAACTTGTTTAACCTTTGTTTTAAAAACTTAATTTCAAAAATCAAATTTCCTTTGTAATAACAACTTAAACATCTAGTTCTAAAGCCTGAATATCTAATACCCGAGTAAACTCCACTAAAACCCGAGTAACCCTCTCCAAAAACTCGCGTCAACCCCGAGTATAACACACGTTAACTCCGAGTTTCCCTTACCCAAGCCTGCTTCGAGAAATAACCCAAAACTCCCGAGACCATCTTCGAGTCTTCCTACCTCTCTTCCCAGAACCCTGTAGTACCCCATGAATGTGCACATAAACGTGCAAGACGTCAATGACCAACGGCGAACTCCATGCCGATCATCCCCAGGTCGCACTCGACCTCCACATCAGATTGCATCACCTAGGAAAATTGTTTCGATTGAAAATCGAAATTTAGGCCTTCAACCCAAAACTGTTCGAAAGCCCCATCATTAAACTCGACCACCACCGACGAACTTCGCCACGAGATGCCTCGTCCTCCTTCCAGAAGCTACGTCTCGCTTCCCACCATCTCCCTAACCATACGCGCACAACTCAGATTGCACCATGTCGCCGCAAAATCGAAATAAACGACGACGTAAAAACTCAGGTGATAAACCCTATCTCGAACAATTCAAGCCAACATAATCACAAATAAAATCCATTTGCATTTTTCTGATGGACTACCACAGCTCCTCAACCTCCATGTCCAACGACGCGGTCCAATTTGCCATGGTTTGTCGTGATTTGGCTAAAAACCCCAAAATAGATAAACCACAAATTCACTCTAATTACTAATCTAAAAATTGTGTTTTATCCATTAAAATCATGATTTTCTATCACTATTCCTAACATGTAATCAACTCTAAAAATTGAATTCATCAAATTTTGACCCAATTCATGTTTTTACTGTAAACTTGAAAATTTACAACTAATTATTCAAATTTAAAACTTACAAACATTTTTAGATGATCAATTAGATGATTACAAACAACTTTCATTCAAAACTCATAAGTAAATTTGGATTCAACATGGAGTTATAGATTTTAATATAGAATTAATATCTGTTAATATCACACAGATATATGAAACTATACAGGCATTCAAAAATTCATACTTCCTAAAACATGCATTTACTTCAAATCAAATATTTCAGAAATCAAGACCTTATTCAAAAACAAGATGGAATTCAGGTTTAAAACTGTTTTTAAGATTTGTTTACTCACCTGATTATATGGAAGACAGAACTTCATTTTTCTTTTCCAGGTTCTGAAATTCACTTTGCATGTTCTTGAATTAGATCTAGCTGTTGTATTATTGAAGTTTACATATGAATGTTTGATTGCATCTGAAATCTTGTTTCAGGTGTTTAAATTTCCAGCTTGCATGATTGAACAAGAAACCTAAAGATCTTGCATTGTTGATTGAAATTCCCAACATCTCATTCTTGTTCCAGGTTTCTTCATTCTTTTTTTTTCAGATTTACAGATTTTCTTCTTCCATTTTTTTTTTTTTCTTTGATTTGCATTCATTTATGATTTTTTTTGTATTTTTGTTTTTGAGTTGAAGAAAATGTTTTAAACTGAAGAATAAAACCCATCTTCTATTTACAATTAGATTTTAAATTTTATTATTAGAGAGGAAGACATTTGTCACAATGAAACTCTAATTAACTTACACCTATACATATATGATTACAAGTGTTTAAAATGTTAAATGAATATTTACTAAAGTATATTCCTAATGTTTTATAAATGTTTAAATGTTATTTTCTGCTTAATAATTTATTTAAGCCTTATATAAATATTTATGAAATGATTTACATGATTATAAGGTGTATTTATTTTATAAAAATAAGATTTGGATTTCAATACATATACAAAATTGAATTCATGTTAACAATTATAACTTTATTTATGCATTTGAATTAAATTGTAATGGTATTATATATTAAAACTTGAGAAATTGATTTTAACTCTTTATAAAAAAATTTAAAACAATTTATCTTATGTTAAAATTAAAATTGAAAGATTATTAAAACAAATGAACTTTTAATTTAAATCTAATTTAAAAGCTTAAAGTACATATTTATCATAAATAAGGAATTAACTTTGTTATTAAAATCTCAAAATATTATTTCCAAAAGTATAAATCAAATTAACCTTTCAAATTTCAAATTATATATATATTAAGGTTTGAAAACACTTATTAAATTCAAATTAATAATTTTCCTATTTCAAATATATATACACATTTCAAATAGAAACATTCTAACATTAAATATGTTAATTTCCATATTAAATTTTAAAACAAATCTCAAATCACAATATATACATTCATATATATTACAATTTGAATATAAAGTTTTATTACATAAAACATTCCTTATTTACAAGATATATCAATATATATATATATATGTGTATATATATATATATGGAAAATAAAATAAATCTTACTAATTTTAAATTACCAAAAATAAATATTTTCAAATCAAAATATTATTAGCTTTCAAAAGAATTAAATTTGCCAATTCATATTGTTAAGAAAAATGTTTATAGATATTAACAAATTATTATCATTAACCTTTAAAATAAATTTCACTTGTCAATTTATAATATAAAATGATCAAATCAATTTAATTATTATCCAAGATTATTAAATTGATATTGCTCAAAATTACGGGTCGTCACATTCCTCCCTCCTTAAAAGAATTTCGTCCCCGAAATTTAAAAGCAAAGCTAATTTAATAACCCAGCTAAAGAATTTAATTTTTTTTATCAAAAATCAAACAATCAATCATACACTATCAATCCAAGCAACCAATTCAAACAAACAATTTTATCTATCCAGAAAAATTCTGAATAGAACTTCCTAATATTATCTAGAGTTTTCCAGACATCTATGCTGGAATACTCGTTCTATAAAGTAACTAAACTACTATAACCAAGATCTCCCTCATCTGATCTTCAAATCTGAACAAGATATCAGACTAAACTCAAAACCAGCACAACTATCGGATTCCTTCTGAACTGCTGATTCTATCACTCAAAGAATCATACACATATTCCTCAGAAATATGTGAAACACCATGAATTCCAGTTATCCAAACTGGAAATTCAATCCTGTAGATCAAAATCTAATCTCTAGAGAACACAGATAAAACTCAAAATACCTCCAGAGTGAACTCTCCAGTTTTACCAAATCTTATAATTCCTTTGATCGGATAAAACTAAAGCAATATCCAAACTCTAACTGCATATTCCAAACCTCCTAAATTCTTAACTGCATAACCCTTCCGATGCTCCTGAGTCACCTTCAATATTCCTGATCAGCCTAACTCTTGCTGATTTCTTCATGAAACAAACTGGACTAAAATCAGGCCCATCTCCAGGTCATACTCAACAAAATGGCTTTCCCAAAAATAATTTACTGAAATCCAAAATACGACTCCATGCCACAAGCATCAATGGACTTCAAACCTATATCCCATATTTGAATAGCCAACAGTTGTACTTGACAACCTTGCCTTCCAAATCCAGAAAATTCCTTCATACTTGAATTTCCAGTAGAAATCCTCTACTGCAACATCTGGTTGCTCCATACTAGAATAACTGCCAACTCGTTTCCGCTGCACAACTCTGATCCAGAGCAGATAAGAATGCTATCGAAGAACACAATCACAATCTTTCTCCATACACAGTTCATCCGACTCATAAAAATCTTAGTGAGCATTCCACTTGGTCAAAACATCTTAGCAGAATCTTAACTTAGAATAAGATGATCAATCCCTCTCCAAAGAATCTTGAGCTGTCTCACCAAACTCTTCTCGCTCCAAGAGTCATCCTTCTTCATGGTTGAACCATTAATACTGCTCCTGGAAATCCAAGTCGATAAGAAAACTCAACCTCCAATCCAGGTAAACTTCTGAATTCATCCAAAAACATCTGGAAAATCTCTGACTACTTAAGCAGCCTATACCTTCATATAAGATGCCTCAATTCCCAAGCTAAAGAATACTGAAAGATTCCCAAACTAATCACAAGTCACTTTTGCGTTCTCTCTCAGTTCAGATTCCAAAGAACTGTCCCCCCAACTAGAACAGCTTTTCCTAATCAAGACCAATCTTCAAGAATGGCTTACCTATCAGAAACTGATAGATCACTTCCAACAGATATCTCACTCTACTGAGCCTCCCAAAGAAAAGGATAAGCCTTCACCATCTTCCTAGTCTGCCAATAGGTAGAGTCCCAAAGATTACTGAATCATCGAAGAAATAGGTCCATGCTGCTGCTTCCAAACTTCACTTCAATGATACTACTAAGCCATAAGATCTTCTTAACCAAAAGCTCCTTGAAACTCAAAATTAACATCCAATTTTGCCAAAAATCCTTGAGACGAGTCGACATCTTCTTAAGAAACTCGGCTCCAAACCAAACACCAACCACTTATCTTCTTAAGAAGACAAGGAGACCATATCCGAAATGAGGTAACTCATCGACCTTAGTCTCCTACTTCAATAAAGATAAGACACCCTTATTTGAGATACAGAAAATCCCTAAACATCCGAATCTTCATTGCAGTAGACATCAATTGCTCTTCCAACACCATCTAAATCTGGCTCCAAAAGAAACAACTTCAGAACCATCTATGAAAACTGCATCTCATCACACAGCTATTCTTTCTGAAGTCACCAAGATACCCTCACTTGCTTCTATTCAGCTGACAACTCAACTCTTGGAAATCCCTGCTCACTCGAGAGCAAATCTGCCTCACACCCGAAAATATACTCCAATTCTTGCAAAAGACTTCCTCTGGACACAAAGAAATCCTTTCACCAATCTACAAAAACTTATTCGAGACGGTATTAGGTCTACAATCTCGATAAACACCTCCAACCACAACATATAAACCTCTTCCATTAGTGGTAGTTGTGTTCCACACACTCCTACCTTATTTACCTTTATAACCTATGTTGGAAAATCTGAACAGATAACCCAACAGATTAGGTAGTTATAAAAATATATATTTATATATAAAAATTACAAGTACGCTCTCTCAAGATAGACACCACTCCAGAGCCTAGGTATTCACTTAGCCTAACGCTCTGATACCAACTGTAGCGACCCGACTTTCTAGCACTAGAAAATCGCATCACTAATTAAGAAAGAAAGGGATAGAAGAAGAAAAGAAAGAGAAGAAAGAAAAACAACACTTCAGAATCTCACAGCGGAACGATTTAAATATAATATAGAACATATACATAGTATCAGAGTACACAACTATACATCTCAATTTAGACAGTTATGACATTTCTGTTTAATACAATACAAGACATCAACACAGAATACCACACAGCGGAAACTCTAACTATATCTACACGCTGAAGCCTCCTGCTCCAAAGCTCCTCCAGATTTCGTCACGAGATAACCTGAATCACTTGACTACTCATATATAATATGAGTACCCAAGAGTTTAATAAAACAGAAAATAAACACTCGGGTCAGACAGGGGTCTGGTGTGAGTAAACGGTTAAGATTGCTTAACTTTAGAAAATCTTTTGAAAAGAAAGGTATCGCGTAAGACTTCCCACACATAAACATGGAAAAGTTTTTACCTTACGCTAACCAAAACATTTGATAGGAAATCCAGTGATATTATAATAGTGTCTAGGGTTTTCAAATAAATATGAAATAGCCGAAATTGTTACATTTATTAAATTCCAGCTACATAGGCATACGAACAAAACCGTAGGGTCTCGTAGGGAAAATTGAGTTTCCATCAATGGCAGGGCTACTGGGATACCGCCCGTCACAGTACGTGGCCTAGATCACCGTACCGAGGAGCCACCCTAACTCCCCTGCAACACAAGGCCGGGACCATTCCTTACTGAACAGTCCCGAACAAGACCACCTCGCAGTTGGCTGCAGATCCAACCGCCCACAAAGCCGAAATAAAAAGGGACATCTAGACGGGGATGTATCTCGCTCTCCAGTGGGAGCTACCCACGAAGCCTTGCTGCACCTCCCCTGTTTTAGCCATTCCCGGTTGATGAGGCTTGAGGCTGCGGTTACCTTATAGGACATATTATCTTAGAATGCTCATCGTCCGCCTGACGATGTTCTGAAAGCATTAAATCCATACAAGTTCGTTCCGGGTTCGAACGAAACCGAAGGCACTATCTCGTTGCACTCATTTTGGAATCACCCTCAGAGTCAACGACCATAGCCATTGCACTCTAAATCACCATCTCGAACCTATAAGCACTATTCCGTCAAACTCATTACGGAATCACCCACAGAGTTATACTGACGTATAGCCCTTACACCTCGAGTCTTCACTCGCTCCACTTGGATTAACGACCTAACGTTTAATTGGAATCGATGTGGTTTTCGGATATCCAAATATGGAAACCCGATCCCGGTCTCATCGAATCCAAACGCCATTTTAATGTCCAAGTTATACTTAAGGGATTTAAACAATAGATATTCCTGAAAATATCACTTAACATAAATGGATGTATTCATATTACACGGATAGATAAGCATCTATTATCACATGCATCTATACATATCACAAAGCAGCATATATATCACATTCAGATATAGCATATTCACATCATCACCCATCAATCAATGTCATCCAACAACAACCAATATCATTAACCCATTCAATGATACTTATCAACCAATCATTCATCATTCATACAAAGTTTGATCCACACTTAATTAATTTAATTCTTTCTTAATTAAATTAATTCTTATTAATCACTTGGATTATCATCAATCCAACTCACTTATTCATTAATTAATTACAAACTAATTAAATCACTTAATTATCCACATCAATTAATCTTCCTTGATTAATTATTACTTAATTACTTTAGGCAATTATTACTTAATTACCATATTAATTAATCATCCTGATTAATTTTTTCCAAATTATACTAAGTAATTACCTCTTAATTACCTTTTAAAATTAATCATACTTGATTAACTATTCTTTAATTATTCTGATAATTATTCCTTAATTATCCTTTAATCAATTACACCTGATTAATCACTTTTAATTAATCACACTTGATTAGTTACTTTTAATTAATCATATTTAATTAATTACTTTTAATTAATCACTTTTGATTAATTACTTTAATTACATTTATTAATTAAAACTTAATTATAAATTAATTATCTTAAATTATAAATTAACAATTAATTAATTATTTCCATTAATTAATGATTACTTTCATTAATTAAATTTCTCTTTAATTAATTACCACTTGATTAATTACTCTTAATCCTTTATTAATTAACCATTAATTAAATAATTTAAACCTTTAATTAATTATGTTAATTAATTCTTTAATAACTCAAGTGATTAATCCTTAATCACATCACTTAATTACTTCCATAAAGTAATTATCCTTTACTTAATTACCTTTAGTAATTAACCACTTAATTACTTAATTACTTTCCAAAGTAATTATATTAGATTAACCCATAAGTGATTATCTTAATTAATCACTAATTAATCATTTAATTAATTATTTAACTTAATCATTTAAAATTAATTAAATGATTCTTAACTTCTTATATTATAAAGATTCTTGATTTAAGAAAACATCATCTTAATTAAATCATTTATATTAATCAATAACACCTATTTATAAATTAAAATTGAATTACCACAATTATTCTCACGATTATTTATCTTTAGATAAATAAAAATTCTAATTTACATAATATAAATCTTTATTATAATTGATTATCAAATTCTTAATCATTACACTTTATTTAAATTAAAATATAACCTTTTAGAAATCAATTTATAAATAAACACATTTAAATTAAACTTTTAAATCTTTAAAACCTTTCTAAATTTATTTATTAAAGTTTAATACAAACTTTATTTCGAAATTCATTTATTTTATTTTAAAACTTCCATATTTTAAGATATATAAACTTGTTTAAACATAACTTTGAAACAAATTTAGTTTTGAAACTTGTTTAACCTTTGTTTTAAAAACTTAATTTCAAAAATCAAATTTCCTTTGTAATGACAACTTAAACATCTAGTTCTAAAGCCTGAATACCTAATACCCGAGTAAACCCCACTAAAACCCGAGTAACCCTCTCCAAAAACTCGCGTCAACCCCGAGTATAACACACGTTAACTCCGAGTTTCCCTTACCCAAGCCTGCTTCGAGAAATAACCCAAAACTCCCGAGACCATCTTCGAGTCTTCCTACCTCTCTTCCCAGAACCCTGCAGTACCCCATGAACGTGCACATAAACGTGCACGACGTCAATGACCAACGGCGAACTCCGCGCCGATCATCCCCAGTTCGCACTCGACCTCCACATCAGACTGCATCACCTAGGAAAATTGTTTCGATTGAAAATCGAAATTTAGCCCTTCAACCCAAAACTGTTCGAAAGCCCCATCATTAAACTCGACCACCGCCGACGAACTTCGCCACGAGATGCCTCGTCCTCCTTCCAGAAGCTATGTCTCGCTTCCCACCATCTCCCTAACCATATGCGCACAACTCCAATTGCACCATGTCACCGCAAAATCGAAATAAACGACGACGTAAAAACTCAGGTGATAAACCCTATCTCGAACAATTCAAGCCAACATAATCATAAATAAAATCCAATAGCATTATTCTGATGGACTACCATAACTCCTCAACCTCCATGTCCAACGACTCGGTCCAATTTTCCATGGTTTGCCGTGATTTGGCTAAAAACCCCAAAATAGATAAACCACAAATTCACTCTAATTACTAATATAAAAATTGTGTTTTATCCATTAAAAATCATGATTTTCTATCACTATTCCTAACATGCAATCAATTCTAAAAATTGAATTCATCAAATTTTGACCCAATTTATGTTTTACTGTAAACTTGAAAATTTACAACTAATTATTCAAATTTAAAACTTACAAACATTTTTAGATGATCAATTAGATGATTACAAACAACTTTCATTCACAACTCATAAGTAAATTTGGATTCAACATGGAGTTATAGATTTTAATATAGAATTGATATCTGTTAATATCACATAGATATATGAAACTATACAGGCATTCAAAAATTCATACTTCCTAAAACATGCATTTACTTCAAATCAAATATTTCAGAAATCAAGACCTTATTCAAAAACAAGATGGAATTCAGGTTTAAAACTGTTTTTAAGATTCGTTTACTCGCCTGATTATATGGAAGACAGAATTGCATTTTTCTTTTCCAGGTTCTGAAATTCACTTTGCATGTTCTTGAATTAGATCTAGCTGTTGTATTATTGAAGTTTACATATGAATGTTTGATTGCATCTGAAATCTTGTTTCAGGTGTTTAAATTTCCAACTTGCATGATTGAACAAGAAACCTGAAGATCTTGCATTGTTGATTGAAATTCCCAGCATCTCATTCTTGTTCCAGGTTTCTTCATTTTTTTTCAGATTTACAGATTTTCTTCTTCCATTTTTTTTTTGCTTTGATTTGCATTCATTTATGATTTGTTTTGTATTTTTGTTTTTGAGTTGAAGAAAATGTTTTAAACTGAAGAATAAAACCCATCTTCTATTTACAATTAGATTTTAAATTTTATTATTAGAGAGGAAGACATTTGTCACAATGAAACTCTAATTAACTTACACCTATACATATATGATTACAAGTGTTTAAAATGTTAAATAAATATTTACTAATGTATATTCCTAATGTTTTATAAATGTTTAAATGTTATTTTCTTCTTAATAATTTATTTAAGCCTTATATAAATATTTATGAAATGATTTACATGATTATAAGGTGTATTTATTTTATAAAAATAAGCTTTGGATTTCAATACATATACAAAAGTGAATTCATGTTAACAATTATAACTTTGTTTATGCATTTGAATTAAATTGTAATGGTATTATATATTAAAACTTGAGAAATTGATTTTAACTCTTTATAAAAAAATTTAAAACAATTTATCTTATGTTAAAATTAAAATTGAAAGATTATTAAAACAAATGAACTTTTAATTTAAATCTTATTTAAAAGCTTAAAGTACATATTTATCATAAATAAGGAATTAACTTTGTTATTAAAATCTCAAAATATTATTTCCAAAAGTATAAATCAAATTAACCTTTCAAATTTCAAATTATATATATATTAAGGTTTGAAAACACTTATTAAATTCAAATTAATAATTTTCCTATTTCAAATATATATACAAATATATATACACATTTCAAATAGAAACATTCTAACATTAAATATGTTAATTTCCATATTAAATTTTAAAACAAATCTCAAATCACAATATATACATTCATATATATTACAATTTGAATATAAAGTTTTATTACATAAAACATTCCCTATTTACAAGATATATCAATATATATATATATTATAAATAGAAAATAAAATAAATCTTACCAATTTAAAATTACCAAAAATAAATATTTTCAAATCAAAATATTATTAGCTTTCAAAAGAATTAAATTTGCCAATTCATATTGTTAAGAAAAATGTTTATAGATATTAACAAATTATTATCATTAACCTTTAAAATAAATTTCACTTGTCAATTTATAATATAAAATGATCAAATCAATTTAATTATTATCAAAGATTATTAAATTGATATTGCTCAAAATTTCGGGTCGTCACAATGCCAACCGCCCATAAAAGGTGTATGCCGACCGCTCCAAAAAAGGTGTATGCCGACCGTCCCAGAAAAGGTATATACCAACCGCCCCCGAAAAGGTATATGCCGACCGCCCCAAAAAAGGTATATGTCAATCGCTCTAGAAAAGGTATATGTCGACCCCTCCCCAGTGTATACCGACCCAGTGTTACCAGTCGTATGCATGCCAATCCCTCTAGTGTATACCGATCCATTTACTGTATACCGAACCCTTTCAAAAAACCATCTGACCGGTCCCTATACCAAAAGAAGAAATATATGGATCGGGTATGACCCCTATTTTCAAAAAAAAAACTTTTTCGGGTGAAGGAACATTCTACCACTTCTCTTACATCCTACGACCACCCAGGGCATAGAGGATCAAGCGGTAGCTTCTGAATGGCAACAAGGGAATGGACAAGCAACCGCTACTCAAATGATACTCCTAAAGGTTGGAAAACATAGATGATATGACTCTAGGAAAACGTCAAGATGACTCCAAGCACCATTCTTCACTGACCCAGCACTTCGAATTTAGTGACTTCAAGCAAACCAGGTTTGACTCTAAGCAATTTGTTTCAAATGCTAACAAGGATATCATACTGATCGCGTTTGAGGGGAGTCGACCTCTAGATATATTTTGGCAGCTATTTAGATGTAGAGCCTCCTACGACCATGGATCAGTTCTATTACAAAATGAATTAGAACCAAAGTGAGGAAGAATATAGTAGACTAGGAAAAATAACAGTGCATGCCCGTTGGCTAAGGACTCTGATTCCAATAGACAAAACAAGATTTCAAAATTTGAATCATATGCTCTTTAAAAGATTCAATTGATAGCCTCTACTTGGAGACTCGCGACTTAGAGTGGTACTGAAAATGAACCTCAAGATAGTCCACTGAAGTCCAGAGAAAATCAGGGGAATGTTGTATATTTCAAGATGCACATTGATCCTAACACTGGCGATTACAAACACCTCCGAGGTATGATCGGAAAGATGATTCGGAAAGGAAAGCTTCAATAGTACGTGCAAGCCTTGCAGAATGGCGCCTAGGAACCTCGAATTCCCATCAATAAAGAACTCTAATTATCAATTGGATCGTTGGCAGTCAACATCCCGCTAGAAGGGGCTAGAGGCAAAGTTGAATAGCGAGCACATGATGCTGCTCCACTTATCAATGAGATTTATACCAATCTCCTTTGGATTATTCCTATTTCAATTTCAATTGTACTTTGAATTATGACTGATTTGAACTAAACTTCTTCCAAAATGATGTAGGTGACCAAGTACTCAGAGAGTGCCACCAACTAATCCACGCAGACCTTCATCGGACCTGTGGAGTTTCATCAATATCAGCATGATTCGATCGCTCATCATCAACCATGTGCTTTTGATTTGGGGCCAAGGACTAGGGATTGAAAAGCTCGTCATGGTAGAGCCTAATACAAAGCGAATATGACGGACCATCCATTCGTTGACCTCCACATTTGACTTGGAGACCTAAGCAAGGCTTGGAATGAATATGGCCCAATCATCCACTCAAATCGAGTCATAAAAAAAAGTTCGACAAAATACAAATGCCTCTCATGAAGCTCAATGACACCAAAATCTGCCTAGAGTGGATGTGATTTGATCATTTACACATCAAATCCTACCCTGAAAACAAAAGGTAGTTCGAAAGGCCGACTTGGAGTAGCTGTGATGGACTACCCACTCGTCAACCATCGCTCTCAATACATGGAAACGACTACACCTTAAAATATATGCAACTTACTTTGTCTACTCAATATTCTATTATCCTTATTTTCTAGAAAGAGATATGAAGCAAATTGTGCGAGACTTAATTATCCAACCACAGCATGGATGTGATCCAACCATCTATCATATACCTCCTTCCATGACTTGATTGGAAGAGCGACAATCACCAAGCGGACAAGAATCGACTGTCCATTTTTCAAATTTTGTCCTTTACGCTAGGGGCAGAGTCCCATTCCATAAGCAAACGCGGTTCGACCGTTCATTCAACAACTTTAGCCTCATTACGGTAAATGAAATACAAATCAAACGGGTGGAAATACGACTGCTCTCAACAAAAATCTCTAAGTACCTGAAGCGGACCAGAGTACTCTGAGTCCCTGGAGCTCGGACTAGAGTATAAATGACTTGAGAAAAATCTCTAAGTCCCTGAAGCAGACAAGAGTATTCTGATTCCCCAGAGCACGGAATAGAGTATAAATGACTTGATGAAAATCTCTAAGTCCCTGAAGCGGACTAAAGTACTCTGAGTCCTCAAAGCGCGGACTAGAGTATAAATGACTTGATAAAAATCTCTAAGTCCCTGATGCAGACTAGAGTACTCTGAGTCCCCAGAGCATGGACTAGAGTATAAGCGACTTGAGAAAATCTATAACTTCCTGAAGCATACTAGAATACTCTGAGTCCCCAGTGCATGGACTAGAGTATAAATGAATTGACGAAAATCTCCAAGTCCCTGAAGTGGACTAGAGTACTCTATGTCCCCGGAGCTCGGAATAGAGTATAAACAACTTGAGAAAAACCTCTAAGTCCCCAAAGTGCGGACTAGAGCATAAATGATTTGAGAAAAATTTCTAAGTCCCTAAAGCAAACTAGAGTATTATGATTCCCCAGAACGCGGACTAGAGTATAAATGACTTGACGAAAATCTCTACGTCCCAGACTGTGGACTAGAGCATAAACTGTTCGACAAATCTATGAATCCCGGGAGAGTTGATCGAAGCATGAACATGAATTGGGTGCGAGTCGACGGGGGAAGAATAACTCTAAGTCACCAGAATGCAGAGTGGCATATAAACATCGATAAATAGATGAGTGTATTCCGACCATTCTTTATTCCAAAATCTTTGGCCTGAAATCGACATAAGGAGTATTTTCTCACTAATGATGGATTTTGACCATCCGACTTATGGCCTGGCCAAATCAATGCTGGGGACAGGCATAAAAATCACTGAAAGCTGAATACGACAGCTCATTATAGCTCTAGCTTTGAGTTCTTTACAACTTAAGGCAACGACTGCAAGGAGGCCTCAATACAAAACCAATCGACATCCAAAGCTACAAGCGACTGGCTATATCATACCTCAGATCGAGGGTCAATATCGATCCGCACCAAGCACATACGAATGTGACCCGAATGTCCCTTGAAAAATTATGACCACTAGAGTGTGGAAAGGAGAGTAAACCATGAAGACTTGATCATTAATTCTCCAGCACCCTCCTTCGATCCATCAGAAGAAGTATGAAACTAGATAAGCATGACCCGATTGCACTCGAACCGACTTTACCCCTAGATCTGATTGTAGAATATGAGTTAAAGTGGATGTGTTGACCGTCCAATACCTAACTCATCCTCGAAGTCCAATGAAGCATCGAAGCATTCCCGCTAGAAGGAAAAGCTAGAATACAATCCAGGATAGGCGAGATTCAGCCTTCCATCGACCAACCTGATACTACGATTCAACGGGAAAGAGTGTAAAGCCAAAGTGGACGTGGATTGTCTTCTTACTTATCGATGTATGCTCCAGGATTAGGGGCATGAGCGGGAAACAAGGCGAATGTGAATCGACTATTCATCAATCAACTCTATGTCTTTGGAACTTAGGCGGGAGTATAAACATGGCTAGGACGAGACTCGACCGTCCATGCAGTGTATTTATCAACCCGAGAGTGGGAGCAGAAACATGATCATCCAAAGACTAGCTGCGATAGCTCAATATTGAGACTTATATATAATGTTTACAACGACTCGATGTTACGACCGAAAGGATACCTAGAGATAAAATCATCGAATCGATGCCAAACTCATAGGCAACTGACTATCACTCCAACCCAAACGACGGGTAAAGGATCATGAATACGTTAAATAGAAAGCACGTTACTTGAATACACAAGTAGATTCAAGCTTAAAACAAGAGCCAACTATGTAGCTGCACGCAACTCGAGGCTGACCCCTCCTCGACATTTTCTTTAATGTGCTTCTAAGCCTGATCTTTGACCATTTGTAGATAATCGCTCAAAGCATTTAGAGCTCTTCACCATCAGGCTTAATAATTCATGAAAAGACTCTGGGGTTCAACTAGAGTAACCATCATAATTGACCATCCCAACCAGATTTCACATTGATTGTTACGCGAAACAGTTACATTTGAACTCAAAGAAGCCAAGATTGCACCTGCTAAGCTGACAATCGATGTTACAATCAACCATAGTGACCCTTCATAGGTACTGAAGATCGGATCACAGCTCAGTGCACCAGGATAAAAGAATTAGTTCGATTTTTCTGAACAAATGATGATATGTTCCCTTGAACCCATTCCGACATGCATGTGTGATTTCACCGACTATTACGAGCCACGCATTGAATATCGACCCGAAGCTACAAAAGCTAGCCCATTATGACAGGTCATACAATGACCTGAGATGTCTGAAAGAATACTAAAATAGAATATTGAAATAAGTCAATTCGATATCACTTATTTCCCTCAAAGACCTGTCCTAGAACGAAAATTAGCAGACCTCATATCTGAATTCACTACATCAGACGACTACTCGAAGAGTAGTGGAGAACCAACCAACAGATGGAAAATGTATGCAGATGTAGCATCCAATGATCAGTGTTATGGCGTAGGAGTCATGTTGATAACTCTTAAAGAATGTTCGATCTGCTATGCCTTGAAACTCGATTTCCTTGTAACAAACAATGATGCTTAGCATGAAGTCTCTACCGCCAGTCACAAACTAGCTAGAGAACATGGAGTGAAAACTTTACATATCTTTTGTGATTCCTGATTGGCAGTATGCAAAGTTAGGGAAGTTAATCTTGCCAGGGGCATTGTCTTGCTCCTTATCTCGACCAAGTCCAAGAGCAACTAGCCGAATTCACGTATTACATCATTACACACATCCTCAGCGAACGAAATGAAAAGAGTCAAGTCACGCCAGTTTCAGAGATACGCAACGAACATACTTTGTTTCGGTTGAAATACTTAATATTCCAATCATTGATGAATGGAGATTAACTAGATCTTGGAGACAGAGCCACAAAAGGGGTCATGGTTGACTCCTATCAAAGACTATCTACGATGAGAAATTCTTACTGAATGGAGGAATGGAAAATGACAGATCCTTCTCAAAGCTTCACGCCAAATCATCCAAGAAGAAGTCATGTGTAAAAAGGAGTTTATCCATTCCCATGCTTCGGTCTATCACCCATGATGATATCAAATGATTCTTGAGTGAGGTCTATGACGAAGAATGTGGCGATTACAATAGGGGGAAAACCCTGACAAAGAAAATCTTGTGCTATGACTATTATTGGCCAACAATCAATCAAGATGCGATTGATCATGCTAGACAATGCGACGAGTGCAGAATGTTTGCAAAAAATCAAAGAGCCCCGCCGATGCAAATTACTCAAATGGCTAGTCCATAGTCGTTTGCCACTTGGGGCATTGACATCATCACCTTCTTGCCAATCCTAAAGGTAGTGCGAAATACGCCATCATAGCAGTTAATTACTTCACCAAATGGATAGATGAAGAACTTTTAACCATGACCAAAATGAAGAAAATAATCAACTTCATTGTCCGTAACATTATCTGCCCTTATGACCTTCCACAAACCATTATAACTGGTAATGAAGCCCAATTTGACAATACTAAATTTCAAAACTTCTACTACCTACATCATATTGAAAAGAAATTAGCGGTATTTGCTCACTCTCATGCAAGTGGATAGGTTGAAACTGTGAAAAAAATCATAAAGTCTATTCTGAAAAGAGGTTTAGAAAAGGCCAAGGGTAAATGTGAATAAGCTACTAGTAGCATTATTGGCTTGTAGAACCACTGTGAGTCCACAACTTGCCATACTCCATTCACCCTTACTTACAGCTCCAAGGTCGTCAACCATGAAGAACTTGGAGTCCCTCTCATCGAGTGGCTGATTACAGCCCTTATTTCATAGAGAATATAAACAAGGAATTGCAATCACACTAGAAGAAATCGATGATGACTCGTGAGCATATAAAATGCATCCTAGAGCTAATGGCAAGAACATGTGCCCGGTCATGCACGTGTATATTCGAAAAAGTTTGACTTCTCGAAATTAACAGAAATTGAATTTTCACTTAGGGTTATTAAGAAAAGACTTGATAAGATAGCCAAAGCTTACTAACCCTGTAGAACCGGACATAGATGGCCACTGATGAACTACAATCCTAAATTTATAATATTGGGAATGGACCGAGCGTCATGACGACGGAAGAAGGATACGACACTTTGGGAGGATAAAATTGCAGGATAATGACTATTCAGGAAACATGATGGATTTCTTTTTGGAGACTCTAACTTGCTTCGATTCAAAACATGTCATGTATGCAACAAAACGTACTTTGGGGGAGGGGGCAAATGTTACCCGGCTATTTGGCCCGGCTATAAAGCAACTGCTATAGAAGTTATAGTTAGCACTAGACAAGATTCTGGCCAAGAAGAGATTAGAGATATAAGGGATTGATGCAAACTGTGTGGTTCAACATGTCTATGTGGATCGGCGTTCAATGGTGGTTTTGTTGGAGTAGGATAGCTCTTATGGAAGGACACATATGGGTCGGCCTTGTTTGGTCGGCACGTGTTGTTGGCCCAGGAGAGACAGGCCAACGTGGGTCAGCACGTAGTGTTTCGGCCTAAGTAGCTCGGTGTAAATGTGGATCAGGCTCAGGAGGATTTGTATATGTGCGGTTCGGCCTATGTATACAGTTTAGCACACATAGGTCGGCATAGGTGGCTCAGTCAAGGAAGGAAGTTTGAAGTGGGTTGGTCAAGGTGGTTCGGCCATTGTGGTTCAGCCTTGGTTGTTCGACAAGTGTGGACCGATGTGTGTGGGTCGGCGATATATGGGTCAGTCAAGAAGGATAATAATGCATAGTTCGGTCTACTTCACTTACCTGCCATGGGATGAGCTATCTTAGTCATGGGACTGGGCAGGGGATCTAGCCTATCATCGTCTATAAATAGAGGGGCAGAGGTCTAGTTAAGGGGACATTTTTTCCAGAACTCTAGGGAGACTCTACCATTTTCTATACTCGCTTCTTTTCTATTCACACTTGTATTCAAGTTGTTGGTTTACGGATTGTATCTGTACTCAAGAGATTGGAAAAGTAATGAAGATCATATTCAAAGTGGACGTAGGCAATTAAGCCGAACCACTATAAATCTGATGTTCTCGTTTTTTGTTATTCTTTTTGCACTCGGTTTCATTACTTCTCTGTTTTAATTTACTTTTTTCATTAATCTTTCTACATAACTCTATTCAAGGTGGTTAGTGACCAATTTTGGTGCTAACAATAGTAGAAAAACATCTCAAAAAAACTTCAAAACACCTCCTTTCCACAAGAGAAACCAAAGGCCACCACCTTTCTCCCCCTTTTGACAAGCCCTCCACCGTAGGCCATGACTTTCGTAGCTAGGCCGAGCCATCCAAGGCTCTCAAACTCGATTTCGTGGAGTTTTATTTCATGATAGGGAAGCTATAGCCAATTTTAAATTAGCTGAAGGGAAAATGAAGCGACAAACTCCTAAAATATAGTTATGTATATTATTAGACAATATTTATGTTTGGATATGATTGTTAATGATGTTTGTTTAGTATGGTTGTTAAATATATATACAAGTCACATTAATACACGTCGATAAGCACAAAGGAAATCGCTTTCCTTTATTGAATAAAATGGTGTATATGGAACGTTTAAACCTCTTTAAAAAGGTTTAATATGATTTAGAAATGTTTTATAAACAACTAAAAGTGTTTTTGCAAAGTTTAAATGAATATTGAAAATTGAGTCAAAAATAGGCGCTTGTGTACCCGTAGTTCGCAATTTCACATCGTAAAAATCAAACGAATATATAGAATGGAATATAGCTCGAAGTTCTTCGAGATAAAAATTTGTCGAACTATTATGTTCATAATTTTAAAAAAAATGAAAGAAAACCGAGATTTTGATAAGTAGATATTGAAATATAAATAAAATAGGTTTTCGAAAAAATCGCGGTTTTGCAGTTCGGAATGCATAAAAGGATTTCGTTAATAATGTTATTTTAAAATTATTTAAAAATATGAAATATATTCTAAAATTTTTTAAAATGTATTAAAAGTGATTTGAGTTGTAAAATTAAATTTCCAAATGATAGGAAATTCGTTTTGATCAATACAGCTTAAAAAGCACCATTCGCTGTATTTTTCGCAACACTTTTCTACAACTTTTGAAATATAGTTCTAAACGCTACCATTCTTTTTCAAATATTTTGTAAATGTTTTTAAATGATTAAGAAATTATTTTAAAGGTTATTTGAAGGATTTATGAAGTGGTTAAATAAATAATTAAAAGTTAATCGACTATGTTAGAAGATTTGGAGTCGACCAAATAACCTGAGCACCTCATGGGTGACAGAGAGATAGTATCTAGGCTTGAGTTTGGAAAACCAGTTTCATGCTTTCCTTGGCTATCTGGACTGGCCCGAATGAGGAGATAGTAAATTTGATTCACTAGGGTCAAAATTTCCCAAAGTATAAGGGATATAATTTTCCAATTATAAATAGCATGGATTTTATGGGGATAATCTTTACTTGGTGTTAAATTCCAAATAGGGAACTTATACTATTCGTGGAATTTAAAAGGTGATTTCACTGTTATTCCGCCCATGGTGCTAGTTGAATACATAAATTATATTGAGTAGAATTAAATGATTTTTATGGATTCTTCTCATTCAATATTTATTGGTTTTGGATTAACATCCTAAATAACATTGTTTCAACTCAGTCAATTTTTTTTTGAATTTTGAATTATGAAATCTTTATTAAGATTTAAATGAATAATTTTCCAAAAAGGGGTTTAATGATCCTGTATATACCGAAAAGAAATGTTTTAAACATATATATCTCCAATATATTTTTGATAAAAAGGAAGTAATAAATTAAAAGAAAATTCCCTATTTACTTAGCATTTCTTCTATTGATGATTGGTTCGAAGGAACCGGGGTCGGATTTAGGTGATTCCTATCTGAAGACCACCGCGACCCAATTTACGTGTTCGAAAATAAAAGACATTGGATGATATGATTTGGAAGATGGAATGTAGGGTTGCTTATCACCGACCCTCCGGGGAATTTCATATATCATATTTATGCGACAGTAGTTATTTTTTTGAGATCTTTGATGCAAGGACCTTTCGCTACTAATTCTAGGGGTAACTCCCGATTAGATGTAGTAGGAGAGTGCCTTCGGATTGTTCTGTTTTTGAAAAACTTGTATGGACGAATGTCCAATATTGCATTTCTAATTACATAAATTGATCTCTATGAATGTATCATCTATTTTATGGGGGAGAAGGCAACTTCTCTAAGCTTAACACCCTTTCTTGAGACATAGGAGCTCAGGAGTTATATGTTTATAGAAATCAGTTGTGTGATTATGAATTGGCAATATGGCATTCAAAGTGAAATGTGCTATGTAAAAGGTAATCGCTACCTCAAGCCTCATCTCCCAGTAATGGCGTAAACGGGGTACGTCATAAGGCTATATGGTTCGCAACCATTAGGGTATGGTCATCACCTTTCTAGATTACTCTCTACATGTTGAGTATGTTGTGTATACTACGGGGCCTCAGATAGGTCGGTAACTACCGGGGCGATGACATATTAGGTTTCTATCAAAGCCATGTATGAGTGCCAAATAAGGATAAACCGGTCTTCCCTAATGCGGAGGATTGTTTGTGTATCCTCGGTACATTCCTTTAGAGATATGATGTATGGAAGGTAGTCCCTTACCTGCCATTGCATGGAAATCCACTCTCCAATAAGTGTCTTCGGACTTAGTTGTTAACCTATTATGCCATCAAATTTAACCTATGTAACAATTTCTGCTAAGATTCATAAGTTTATTTGAAAAGTATTTTCAAAGAATGTCATTAAAAATAAATTTTCGAGAAAGCAAATGTTTTGGTTATCAAAAGGTAAAAGCTAGTTCCATGTTTATGTGTGGCATGGTTTTATGAGAAACCTTTGTTTTCAAAATACGTATTTTGAGTTTCTCACACTAGTCTAATGACTGATCTAGAGTTTATTTCCCTTAAACTCTTGGTGCCCTAATTTTCCCGGCAGCCCAATAGTCAGGTTTAGTTAGAAAAAAATCTAGATGGAGCTCGAAGCATGGTGGTAGAAGATTTTTCTGAAGATTATTATCTGTTACCATCACACGTGTATCATTATATTACACATTTATAAGGACAGATATTTATTACTGTCCAGGTTTAACTCTGATAAATGTATTTAAAATTTCCATTGTAAATATTTTATGTTGAAATAATATATGTTATTCCATCCGTGTGAGATTCTGTTCTGTCTTTATTTTCTTTCTTACCGTTAAACGATAGGGTTTCCGACACTTGGATTTATGGCATGTGAATACCGAGTGTGTATTAATGTCGATTTTTGAGGGTCGAAAATCCCATTCATCACAAATTGCATGCCATGATTTACCTATAAACAAAGTGGAGTGTTCACATTTAAGTTTAATAGATTCTTAAGTCGAAAAAACTATGTGATACCATCATGTCGATATTCAGCGTCATCTTAGTTATAATAACCAATAGAAAATTATTGAGTGAGTCAATCTGTAGTTATCCAATAACCATCAATATGTAACCCCTTGGTGCCCACCAACAGCTATAGGTAATATGCTTCTCAATATTTGGAGAGCGTTACGCACTCTAGTCTCAAAGGATATATCGTTATCTAGTCTTAATACTCTTGGCTAACAATATTTAAAATAATACGTTAATTTCATTATGATAAATTTTTCATGATTACAACACATTGCAATTATTATCACAAAAAATATCAGTTACAGATTTTCTATTAAATATACTTAAAGAACTAATTAAAATAATACATTAAGAAAAGAATATAATAGAAAAAAAACACATTCTATTTCAAATGAGATTTTATTACAAAGTAAATAATTTATAATGAATTATAGAATCGCCCCTAAGACATACCTCTAACTCTATCATATATATTTATCTTATTAATTAAATCATATTTAATTCATATTAATTATACCATTTTTAATTAATTTGATCTCTTTAACATAAATTTCCTAAAATTTTATATCATTCGCCTGAAACTATTTAAGATATACAATTAATTATAACATTTATAGTTAGTTAATATATACAACAAAATAGATGTATAAATTTTAATAAATTAACTTTTAATTAACTTTATTTGGTATTTTTTATTTAGTCTAACATTTCAATTAAATATTTAAATTAAATCAAGATTCAATTTTATTCTTCTTAAACAAATAAAAGATAAATGTATGATTATAAAAATTATATTCATATGCATATCTCACTAAATGTATATATTTTTATTAATTAACATTTAATTAATTTATTTACCAAACAAGTCATATATTTTATTGAAATATTTTTAATTAAATATCTTTAATAATTTGAAATTTTAATTCATATTTGGCCAAAAAATTCAATATATATATATATATATATATATATCATTATGTATATTTATTTTTGATTAATTAACTTTTAAGAATTTGAAATTTTAATTAACTTTTAATTAGTTATTTAATAATTTGAAATTTTAATATTTTCAAAACAATTTTGAAAAATCAAAATTTTAATTTTATAATATTTATTTAATATTTTAAAATTAACTCTTAAATTTAAATTATGTTTTAAATTTTCAAACAAAATTTGAAAATAAGTCCAAGACCCAAATTGTAACGACCCAGAATTTCTATTAATTAAAATTTGAATATTTAATTAATTTTAAATATTAATAAGTGAAATATATAAGTCGAATAAATTTTATTTCGAATAATTGGATTTAATTGGATAATTAAATCGATAATTTAATATGTGAAAATACAGAAATAATTGAAAATTGAGTTAAATATGATTGAAAATGATTTGTAAAATTTTATTTTATCATATTGAAGTTAGAATGATGTTATAGAACTTTTAAAATCGAATTAAGAGTTTATTTGTGAAAATTGAATATTTTAATATTTAATCGATTAGTGAAATTAGCCCTTTTTTTGAACAGTCTCAGAATTGGACGAAACTAGTTCCATTGGATCCGTAATAGTTTGTTATTATCAGATTTCAATTTTCGTGTCAATTGGAGTTTTCGTTTGACCGTTGCAGCTCGAAACGCATCGAAATTGTTTTTAATGTTAATTTGGCGAGTTAAAATGGCCATTTTTCAAACAGTCTCGGATTTCGACGAAACTAGTTTCATCGGATCCGTAATGTGATACTATTGTATGGTTTCAAATTTCGTGTCAATCAGATTTACCGTTTATTCGGGGCAAGCCAAAACGCCTAGAAATTTGATTTACCGATTTAATTTTAAATCGAACGTTTATTGCCATAACTCGCACAGATGACCGAATTAGCTCCCGAAACACGTTCCATTGTGTTCGGAACGCGGGGTAAACCTTAGGAACGCCAACCGGCACACTTCGTTTGGAGTTCGGAAAATTCGGGATGAATAGTGTACGTCGATTTTTCTATAAAAGGCCCTTAACAATTCATTTTTGCAAAAAAATAAAACCTAACCCTAATTCTTCAAGAGCCGCCACCCCTCAATGAATGGCCGAAATTTTCTGTTTTTCTTCCTCAATTATCTCTCGATCCATTCACTTTCAAGCTTAGATTCCTAAATGAAAATTGTAGAGGGCGGCGAGAGCTACAATCTGAACGGTGGAGATCGAGTTTAGGCGAACGGATCAACGGCAAATTGGAGTTGAACATGTGTCATTCAAACACATTTCTCGAGCTAAAGATAGGGCCGAGCTCCATGCCCTTGCAGCCGAAGGTAGAGAAGAGGATGCTCTTCAAGATGGAAGCTGCTGATCGACTTCACGATGCTCGAGTTGCTTGCGTGCATTAGGGTTTTCCACGTGAGTTTGGGTTCTCTGGAACGTGAAAACGAACTGGAGGGAAGAAAAAGAGGGACGGCCGTGATTTGCTCTGGGGTGATGGACGGCTATGATAGGTTGTAGGGTTTGGAAATTTAATTTAAAGTGAAATTGGTTATATAAAAATTGTATAAACTTTAAAACGTGATATCTTTTTCATACGAGGTCGAAAACGCACGAAACCAGTTGCGTTGGAATCGTATGGACGAGCACTACGCTATGGAATTGGATTGGAGTCATTTGGAGTTAGTGAGAATTTCGGGTAAAATTAAACGTCCGTTTAATTTTATTCGAAATAAATCGCTAGAACGAAATTGAAATCAAGGTGAGAACTTCTCACTCAATCGAATCGGTTTCGATTTTATTTTAAATAGTTATATTTAAAATACTTTAATGCATGTCTGAATGATGATTGTTATCTATTGATTTTTAAAATAAACATTATGCGCCGTTAGTAAGCGGATGTTATTTATTAAAAACATATACCGCGAATATTTCATAAACAGTGAAATTGGTATTATTTATGTACTTGGAGTTGATTTCCCGCATTATATAGCGGATGAGACCCTATTGCGCCGTCTATTAAGCGGATAATATTATAAATCGTATATACCGCGATAATTTCGTACTAGAACGGAATTGGTATTGTGCTAACATCTTTGGATGCAGGGAAACAGGTTGGAGGGATCCAACTGGATTCCTCAACAGTATTTATTTGATTTCAGATATTTTGATATTTGATTGATTATCATATCGATATATGATGTTGTTGTTGTTGTCGTGATTGACTATTTGGTATGTAGCATCATTGGGCCAAATTTTGGAATTTTAAAAGGATTTTAAAGTGATTTTTTGAAAGTATACGTTTATAATATTTTTGGAATCGATTCATTTTAAATAAATAAACGTATAAATTTTAATGTTATAAAATTATGATTTTTGAGAAATATAGTTAAAAGTTGATTTTTGAAAATATGGGGTTAATAATTTTATAAAATAGTTTAAATTGGGATTTTTGAATTTATTGTAAAAAGTTTGAAATATAGGATTTATAAAATTTGATTATTTTATAAATCAAAATGGTGAAATTATAAAGGAGTTTAAAGACGTTTTTAAAATAATAATACAAATTGATTTGTATAAAAGAATTATAAGATGGATATTTATAAATTAAAATATTTGAATTATAAAACGAGTTTTTTTAAGTGTTAGAATGAATTGTAAATGAATTTAATAAATGAATGAAATTTATAGGATTATAAATGGTGAAGTTATAAATGGAATTTTATAAGCAGTAGGTTTATAAAATTTATAAGGTTATTAAAGGAATAGATTTGAGTAAATAAATGAATCTTATAAGTTATAAGATTTATAATTTGAGAAGCCTTAAAAAGAACGATTTGGTAAAATAATCGTTTTATAACCATTTAACTTATAATATGAACCTTTGGTTTATAATTGAGTTATAAATTGAATAGGTTAATAAAGGAGATTTATAGAAGGGAGTTGATATAAAATAAATAGAAATGGAATTTATAAACGTTGTTTTATAAATCCGCCAACGGCTTATTTTGATAAGTAAATTGTTATAACTTATTAATGGAGTTATATTCACGTTTTAGACGGTGAATAATCTTTAAAATAAAATGTATAGAAATGATGAAATTGGTTGACGTAGTATATTCACGTTTTTGAATAGTGAATAACATGTTAAAGAAAATGTTTTGGATGTGATGTTTTAAATAGAATTAAAACGATATAATGATGTTTTTAAAATGTGTTAAGATTCGAAACCATAAATTTCAACATTCATTGTTGAAATAGACGTTTTCGAGAAATAGAAGGAAATGGTGGACTATAACACCGTTGTTATAGTAAATGATTTCCGAAAGGAAATGTTTTGTATAGCATTGGTATTTATATATCTATTTTAATTTCGAATCCCTATACTAGTGATTTTGGGTTGTCGTAACGATGTTTTATGCAACATTCATTTTGGCCCAAATAAATATGTTTAAGAGAATGATTTCCTTAAAGAATGAAATATATACTTAATATCGATTTAAGTATATTGAATATTTTCCAAGTGTATAAAATAAAAGAGATTTGTGAATTACTTATTAAGTAAAGATGGAAATGTTTCTTTCCAATGTGAAATGAAACGTTTTGAGAATTTATCTTTTTGAAGATAAATTGAAAATGAATATTAGAAATCGAATTGAAATCGTATATTCATAAATATTTTGGAATGTAAATTCACTATGGAATTTGTAAAAGATAGGGGAATTAGTTTAAAAATAAACGTTGATTTATTTTGAAGTATTGAAAATATATATCTTGTAAAGATATTTTTGGAAAATAAATAATTTGGAAAATTATTTGGAATCTAGTGATGTTGTGCATATCCATTGATAGTTCAATAACCGACTATCAATATTTACCTTTGAATAGGTATTTGTTGTGATTTGCTTGAATTTGAATGCCACACTTATTTTTGAATAAGCGCTCACTATTCGGGTTAGCCGGGAAAGGACCTTGGGGTCGTATAACCCATTCCGAATATGTGATACGTCGTTATGAATTGCATTTGAAGACCGTTGTTGAAGACCGGATATTTTTGAAAGCGAAAGACAACTCGTCGAATGTCTTTGCATCGACTGGTCCCCAGTATAGAGACTCCATATGTGATGAGAAGTCCGAACGTGATTAGTGAATATCCGGATTGCAAGGACTTCTTTGTAAGTGCCTTCGGTTCTGTTCGATCCCGGAACAGACTTGTATGGATAGTATGTCTGACATTACAAATTGAGATATAAAGCTGATTTCTTTCAAATATATTTCTGTTGGTGGCGGAGAATTTATTCTCTTAGCTTAACACCCTTCTCTGAGACGTACGAGCTTAGAGGTTATGTAGTTGAAGGTTATCAGCGATATATTCCCAATTTGGTAATGTGACATGCTGAGTGTTGCTGTGAAATGATCATTGTTTGATCATTTGTGATATGATCATTTGTTTGATCACTTATCTTTGTGATCATTTCTTTGATCATTTGTTGACCCAAAGCATGGCTTTGTACCAAAGCGTGGCTTTGTGGACGAGACTTCGTCGAACCTCATACCCCGGAATGGTCAAAACAGGAAAGATGCGGCAAGGTTATTGGGGGTAGCGCCCCTTAGGATATGTGCATTTCCTTCTGGAAAGGGGTGGTATCATGGTATGGAGCCCAGATACTTACTAATGTTGAAACACTTTATTTATCATTGTGTGTTGTTGGTTATCGAGCGCTCGGATAAAGGTCCTAAAGGACCGGGGGATGGCATACTCATGTCATTAGTTACCCAGTTAGGGGTAACCCGGCCTTGTGTTGGCAGAGATCCGGTTAGGTTCTCGGGGACGTCCTTCCAGAGGCGTTCTCATATGGCAATGGGAAGTTCCTTGGCCTGACCATTTGTTGGAAATCCAAAGAAACAATACGATCTTGTACGGTATTAGTTGTAGAACCAGCCATTTACTTATGGTGGCTCCCCACTGTTTAGATGGTAACTATAGTAGGCATACGATAATGGTCGTATGCTGGCTAAGATTTATATCTTTATTTTCAAAATGAATTTTTCCTACACTATGCACTAGTAATAATATCAAATGTTCTTTTTAATGCGTATCAAGCATCTTTGACTATCATAAGGAGAAATCTCCTCCGATTCTGCGTTTGCATTGTGTGTGTGTGTGGGAGGCCTTATGGTAGTCTCGTTTTTAAAAGCATTGCGAATTGACTTTAAAAATATTCCTCTATTTTGATTTTAAAGATAAATAAACTGTTTTGAGTTCTCACACCAGTCACATGACTGACTCGGAGTTTATTGTTTTCATTCCTAAACTCTGGGTGCCCACCAATTTCCACACGGGCAGTCAAGAGACAGGTTTATCAGGATATTCTGGAATTCAGGAGTTGCTGGAGGCAAGATGGATGGCATGGCGTATCATCTAGTATATAGTATTTTTTTTTCCGCTGTTTTGTTGTTGTTTGTTGTTGTACACTCTGATGAAGTAATGTAATGTATAAAATGTAATAACTGGTATAGTTCTTTGTTTAAAGATTATTCATTTATCTATTACATGTTGTTCCGCTGCGATTGTGAGATTCTGATATTGTTCTATTGTTTTCTTTCTGTTCTGTTCTATCTTTTCTCTCTTCTTCTACCTCTTTCTTCTTTTTAAAACCCTGAGAATACGTATTTCCGTTCATCTTGAGTTAATCAATGGAGATTAGTGTTTATTCAAGGAGTACGGATTTGCGGGTCCTCACACAAATTAATTGGGTCTTTCATTTGGGTCAACCTTTTGGACTTATTCTATCACTTTCACCAAGCCAGTCGCTAGGGAGGGCGGAATACTTGATTATTCAAACACAAGCCTAGACACTACTTTTCTAAGACACCCATTAGATAGATAGGATAATTAATTGTGCCATATATTGACTAATTTAGACCGCAGAAGCTATTTGGGTTTTGATACTTATGAAGGAACTAGGCCAGTTGGTAATAGGTAAATTTGGTAGTGTTGACTATATTTTTCATCAACCTTGGAATTGCACAATGAAAAGCACTGGTTACTTCCTTATCATCCGATTTAAGAACTAAAATGAGCATTTAATGTGTAAACGGTACAATATATAGAGTAGCTCGATAATGCTGCCTAAGTTCACTATGAATTCCTCTTATTATACGACTCTTTTACAATTACAGGGAATTAAAAGAGATACAATAATATAAAATAGATGATTCAAGACTAATGTTGTTGCTAATCTTAAGGGTTTTCTAAACTCAGAGCTGTAGACAGTAAGCTGCTATGAGAATCAGCTGCTTAATGCTAAGATGAGGACACAGGATCTTGAGTGACTGATGGATCCTTTGAATATATCAACCATTGGCGGGTAGTGACCAACAACCAAATGGTCAACCATTAACATGTGGCGGTAAACAACCAAATAGTTGAGCCTTGGCACGTGGCGACTAAAAATCTCTTAGAAGTTTCCATGCTTAGGATATTTAAAATGGTTGAAATTTATTTTGGAATGGCTAAGATGATGCCGTAAATCCAGTTGGAAAGGCGTTGTGACATAGATCTGATTAATGAGGAATAACTAATGAATTTAAGAGAATCAATGGTGTAGATCAACATAAATAGGGGAAACCATTCCCTACCTTACTGTTCGAGTAATATTCATTCATAGTGACAACATGTTGCACATCATGCCCTATTTTAAAAGAGGATACAATTAGTTGTACTTCTTTGTCGGTCATGTCTGTATGTTTATTTGATGAGGTGGACCAGGCATGTTATCCTTTTCCCAAGGATACGGCAAGAGGTGGGAAACTGCCAGAGGTTGTGTTGAAGGAATGAGTCGAGCCAGGCAGGTTTGATTATGCTGCTCACAATGATATAAGGGACAAGCTGTAAGATTATTTATGGGGACCTTATCAGAGTCGGGTTGGCAGGCCATTCCCAAGGCAGTCTAGAGAATCATTAATTGGGGGACGGATCAAGAGTTCACTCGAGTAAATGGGTTATCAGGGAACCAACTGATCAAAAAACCTTGAGGGAAGGAGATGATGGGAGCCAGGCCGAGTATCATAGATGCCATTCTTTACTTATCGAGCCGCAAGTTGGTTGCTGTCTTATGGTGATTAGCCGGGGAGCCAACCCGAAGTGCCATAGAGATGATAAGCTGATGAGGGTCCAACCTAGATAGTAGTTGAGGGAAACCTGCTGGTATGTTCTGATTTTCGAATGGCTTGGTATAGGCTGATCTAGGTTCCGACCTCCCGGGATAAAAGTGAATCAAGCCTATGAATCTTGATTAGCCTATTTTCTTAGTTAAGAAAATTTTGATTAAAATTTTTCCCCAAACCGATGCCAATGAGAGGGCAACAACTTGTAAAATGTAGAAGATCTCCATCGATTGACGGTTCTGCTACGCAACTAATGAACTATCTACATGGCCTCTTGGCATTAGTCACGACGGTTTTTCTTTTGGAGATGAGGTAGAAATATGTCTCCTCACTTACATGCCCGGTGTGGCAGAACACGTACCACCTTTGAACAATCGAGATTCCCTTTGTTTTTTCGATTATAGTGGTTGCGATGGAAGAGAGAGGCATATAAATACCCCCATCCTTTCCACTTCAAACCTATAGAGCTTTGGCCATGTGATATCTTCTACATATTTGAACTCTGCACGGTTTTCACTTTGTATAAAACAGATGGCTCCTTATTCCTTTTCCTTTCCTGTTGCTCTTAGACGTTAGGCCCTTAGTCAAACTTGCTTGGAATTTTTCTACGATTTAGTATGATTTAGAGATCAGGCAGCCTTCTTGGGTGTCAAAATGAGATTACTAATGGCAGTCAGACCACTGCTCTTGGATTTCATCTGCTTGAGGAGGACCTTGCCTTTAGTTAGGACTAGAGTCTGTTGGCTAAAATCCCGACGTTGATCGAACTCATTCTCAAGCTATGGGTCTGAGCAAGGCTAGGGTGTTTCCTCACATTAATGCTCCTATTTTCTCGGTCTTAAGTTGGTTTGGAAGCTTCCATGCCCATTTGGATGGAGTAGGGGCCAGTGCCTTTGATTCAGATGTCATGATTGAGTCCTTAGTCTACTCCTTAGTAAAATTGCCTTAGATCTCTTGGCAATCTCTTGTGAGTGTCGATGTTGAAGGCATTGGTGGTGGTGGCACACTCCTTCTTTAATAAGGTCTAGATTGATCAAAGCATTAGAATTGCTTCAAAGATTTAAACTACTAACCTTCAAAGAGTGTTGTTGACGTGCTTCTTCTTTCCTTTCTCATTTTCTTCTTTACAATTGATTAGTAATTTAAACTATTGTAAGCCTAGTTGGGCAGCCATTGGCCCCTCTATCCACTATTTGACTAAATAAAACAAATTCTTTGTTGCAAACTTGTTGTTTGAGAAAGTAGCTTTGGTGGTTTGATCTTGCTTTCAACTTGTAGGGTAGCATATTTTGAATAGCTAGGAGTCCCTTGTGTTGGTCTGACCAAATTTCTTCGGTTTCTTGACTAAGCAAGTTGACAGACTTGAAAGCGAGTGTTGATCGTGCTGCTCGGGTGCTTATTAGGTGCCTAGGACAATATGCGACAGTTGAGCCTAACTATGCTGCTGAGCCAAAAGGTGGTCCTAGTTTAACCTAATCCATAAAGGAGGTGGCTCAGAGGTTCTTCTAGGTGACAAAATACCTGAGGCAATCCTGTATGATTTCCAGTAAAAGAAAAACTTATTAAAATGTGCAAAGTAGCAAGATTGTCATACGACAAGCTGAGGTCGGTGGTTTGCTCATACTAGTCGAGTGCTTGCCAAGCATTAAGTGACGGGTAGCACTAGCGCTGATTGGAAGCACATGCTTTCCATGGGTTCTATTAGGTGATAAGGAGTCGTGTGCATAGCGGCGGATGGGCCCTGGCATGAACTGGAGCACGTGGGGCTCAATGGCTCTCTCGGGTGACACATCACTTGTTGCTTAGAGGATTTTAGGGCCTAACTCGATCGGGGATGAATGATTGGCTTGATTACTCTTGTATAATGGAGTGATAATGTTAAGATGGGCGGTTGGCGTAGTTGTTCACAAGAACTTAGCAGATAGAAATTGTTAAAAGTGAACTTATCCATGCATCGCTTTAATGGTAGGTAGTCCCAATTCGAACCTAAGCGTTGAATGATTTGAAAGTTCCCCTGGGTGATATGCTGCAAGCGGAGGCTAATCATGCTTATTCTCACATGAGCACACTACGGAAGTCAAACTTTGGCATCACTCAGGGTAACAGTATCAGTCTAGACAACATTGTCCCATTCTATTCGAGGGATGAATGGCTTTATAGATGAGGGGTATAGACTATTGCAGACATGTATCCAATCGCCGATGCGCCTTGGTGCATAGGGGAGAGATGTCTCAACCAAACACCCAGGCTGGGACAGTCCCCAAACAAAGAAGCAAATGTATGGCAATTCAACTTTTATGGGTAGCCTGGTAGTCCCCGACAAGTAAATGAATTCTCAACAATCCACCCTCGTGGATACCCTACCGACAAGGAGGGGAGCGATGCCTCACGTGATCCTTGATGGTGAAGGGCGGTCATCCCTAAAAAGGAAATGAGCACATGAAAACTCATATTTATTGGATAGCTTCGGCATTCTCTGAGAAGAAAATGAATTCTCAGTAATTCACTTTAGTAGATAGTCTACCGGCCAAGAGGAGACTAAAGGCTCGTGCTATCTTGGGCGGCGAAGGGAAGTGGTCCCCAAATAAGGTAATGCAAATGAAAACTCATCCTCTTGGACACATTATGCAGTGGTGCTGAACAATGTGGGCATTGGAGACTTCGGTGCTCTCTTCACATAAAGCCCTAGGCTTGGAAGCAAGCTCAAGAGAGTCATTGGCTAGCGATCTCGGATTCCTCTAGACATAAAAATAGGCATCTGATTGCTCATAGGAACCTTTAAAGTGAAAGAGGGAGGAATATTCACTCGACGGCCCATAGGGGATACCCAGGATATTGACGTGAGTGCTGGATCTCAGGTATTCCCTAAGGAGGAGCAAGGTAGAGATCAAGCTTACTGACAATAGACATCCTTCCCTTGGGTATAGTCATAAGGACGATCGACTAGGGTATCTTATAGGGTCATGCTTGGCTAGAAGTTGGAGGCTTGTTCCCCATGCTGAGGGTTTTTTCTGATGGTCAGAGATGCGAGCGAGTTCGCACCCACGCTTTCCATATTTAATACTGGATGTGGAATACCAAGTGCAAAAAGAGTTTGTTCGAGAGGCCACTAACCACAAGACCAAATTTTCAAAGCCTTCCTTCTAGCGGTAGAATATTGATTATATTTTTAATCAACCTTGGAATTGCACTTTGAAAAGCAAAGGTTACTTGCTAATCATTTTATATAAAAACAAAAATGAGCATTCAATGGGTAAACGACACAAGAATAGTGTAGTTTCGAAAATACTGCCTATGTCTACCATGAATTCCCTTATTATATGGCTTTCTTATAATTATAGAAAATTACAAGAGACACAGCAAGATAAAAGGGATGGCTTAAAACTAATGTTGCAGCTAATCTTGAGGGCTTACTGAGCTTAGAGCTATAGATGGTGATCTATTGTAAGAATCTGTTACTGATACTAACATGAGGACGTGAGATCATGTATGACTAATGAATCCTTTGAATAAACTAACCCTTGGTGAGTGGTGGCCAACAATCGATAAATAACCCTCGGCTGGTGGCGACCAACAATCGAATAGTCAATCTTTGATGAGTGGTGACCAACAACCAAATAGTCGATCCTTGTGGGTGGTGACCAATAACCCCTTAGAAGTTGCCAAGCATGGGGTATTTATAGTAGTTGAAACTAATGTTGGAATGGTTGAGACGATGCCATAAAACTGACCGGAAAGACATTGTGAAGTAGATCTAGTTAATGAGGGGCAGCTAGCGGAGTAAAGGGAATCAATATCAGAGGTCAACATCAACAAGGTAAACCATGCCTGCCCTCACTGTTCATGTAATGTTCATGCACACAGTTGAAACATGTTGCACAACATGCACTATGCTAGAATATGTCGCACTTGGTTGTACTTCTTTATCATCCATGCCCGTGTGTTGGTGTGGCAGGTTGATCAATTAAGCAGACCTTTTCCCAAGGATATGGAAAGAGGTGAGGAACCACCAAAGCTTGTGCTAAAGAAATGGGTTAAGCCAAGGAGGTTAGACTATGCTGCTTGGAATGATATTGGGGACCAACTGTAACATTGCTTATAGGGACCCTATTAGAGCTGGGTTGGCAGGCCATGCTCGAGGCAATGTAGAGAAGTGTTAATTGACTAATGAGCCGAAGGGGTGGTCGAGTGAAGGCTAGTTGGTCTAAAAAGAAAGGACGCAATGATGGGGACCGGGCATAATAACGTGGATGCCTTGTTATGCTTGTCGAGCTGCAAGTTGGTTGCTGCCTCAAGGCGCATTGGCCAAGGGGCCAACCCGAAGTATTATTAAGAGGATGATCTAACAGGGGTCCAATTTGGATGGCAATCGAAGGAGATCTGCTGGCTTGTTGTTAATTCTCGAGTAGCTTGGAGTAGGCTGATCTAAGCCCATCCAGCCCAAACAGAAGTGGATCAAGCTATGAACCTTAATTGGTCTCTCTTCTTACTTTCAAATTTTTTTAGTAATAGGTAGCTTTCAAAAAAATTCTCTATTTATATTTTTGTTGGGCCTATGAAGTCTAAATGAGTTTATTAGATCTAATCTGGTTATCTTGAATAAAATCCAATTTTATTTAATTTTCTAATTAACCAACCAATAAATTTTATTATTTGATATTTTACCTATCATATGAGTATATCATAATATACTCATGTGTATATGTAATGCATATGCAACATATAATAGAGTTCGCATAATTACCGTGTACATATATAAATGTTGGACGTTAGATCTATAATAGACACACTCGTCATCCATATATGCATTTATTATCTCAAATTTATTATTACATATTTATGCATTTAATTATACAAGTTAAGATCCAAAATTGAAATCATAGGTTAGTGTTAAATAAAAGGAGATAAAGAGGCCAACTTTTTTTTTAACAAAGCCAGCCGACTTCATTGTGGGCCATCCACATGTATAATGAAATAAGAATAGGTGTCTGGCATAGACGCCAAAATAGCTCTAAGAAATAAATAAGCATAGGAAGTTGGCATAATTGCCAACTTACCAGAAACAAGACATTGTCCCCTTCCACAGAGGAAGAACTACTCCCCTTACTACCATCATCCGAAGATACTGGTCCCGTAACATGAAGATAACCTGAAAAAGAGTCATAATAAAGGACAGAAGTCCACAAATTCCAAGCAGTAAAAAATTCCTATCCTATGCTTCAGCCGATAATATAATACGATTCTTGTCACTGATCTGCCTTAGAATGGTGAGAACTAAACCTTCTTCCTCCACATGATAAAATAACCGCACATCTTCCTCATCTCCACCCATATACTTGTAATACCAACCATCTTCCGACTCAAACCTCATTTCAAACAACCCATGAATCCAAGCTCGCTCAGTAGCAACCCAAAAAATAACATCCGAGGGAGGGAGATCCATATTTGACTTATCTTGCAATGAGTCATCAATAACACCAGCCTGATGGACCGAAACATCAGAAAGAAGGCGAAGCTTAGGAATTCACTTCATAACCAGTCAAGGAAGAGGAATCTGAACAGAAAGCGAAACAAAGGAAAAGTCTGACAAATGTTTGTAATTTTCCAAGATGTGCAAATGTCAGGTTTCCAATAGTAACGAACATCGATAACGACAACTTGCCCATTGCAATAAGAGCATGAATCTGAGAAGACGAAGGCTTATCCAGAGAAATTTCTATTAGAGCATCTATATAAACTAACTTATTTTGAGCTATTGTATTTACATTGAAGCATTTTAGTTTACCAGCATCACTAGCAGCCTGTTTAGCCCAATCATAGGCCGTAACACATAAGGGATGTGAGTAAAATGCGCCTAAACCGAAATAAAAAGGATTTGCTCCTTAGCTTTATCAACGGTGGGGCTCCAAGGTGTAAAAATAAAAGGCTGACCTACAATGATGGAAGGAGCCGCCTCAAGCACACGAAGCCTTCCATCTTTTTTGGAGAATTTGAAAAGAACATAAAGCCATAAAAGCGAACTTAGAGTCGACCCCTGAGTTTCCAAAACCGACGATGGCAATCATGCACATCCTGATATTGGAGGTTTGAATAAAGGAAGAAACCAACTAGATAATCCGACCAAAAATGAGCCCCGTTTCCAACACTTCGACCAGAGGAACCATAACACCATAAGTTCCACAATTTTGTAGTTGCAAGCAACATTCTCACCCGTATTTCTAGGTAACGTGCTAAATAGGGTAGACCATTTGTTCTTTGGACTGAGGCCACAACTAGATCAGTGGCTACTGAAAGCAACTAGGCAGCAAGCTTGGAAGATTTCCTAAGCTTGGCATTTTCACAAACATCAAAAGGATGTTCAGTATTTTTCACAAGCTCAAGCGATTCAATAACATGTTCACTCTCAGGCAGCTTCCCATCTCACGTTATTCTTAAAAACACAGTACACGTTATCCACAATTACACAGTTCGATAACAACTGCCACTGGCCTCCCATGGCACAAGCAGTCAGCAAAGGGGTAATGGGCGCACCTTTTGAAACCAATGCTTTTGATTGGCTTGAGAGCAGAACAATTGAAGGATCGATAGTAAGTAATGAATTCTCTAAGGCAGTGAATGGATTAGCTATAAGAATGGAGGATCTAGATGCTGCAGCCTTGGATGGAGGAGAATGACGTGTTGCTTGCGAAGATCCCAACGAAGGGAAATCCAGATAAGAAATAGCAAAAGTATTAGGTGACTTATGGAGATCAACCATAGTAGGAAGTTGAAAGCTTTGCCAGATCTGATTAAGGAAGGATTGACGACAAAGTTAAACAGAGAGAGGTTGCAGAGCAATCGAGACATGCAGGGGGAAAGGAAACGAAGAATTAGGAGAAGAAGCAGAAAAAGAAAAAAGAGGTAAATTGCTCTGGCGTTGCGGCCATGAATATCAAGAGACAAAATTTATACATATGCATTCACACGCATACATATAACTTTGATTTGGTAAAAGCGTTTTTTATTTAATTTGACAAGGTCAACAACTTATATTTGAAATTCAATATCAAAAAATCTAACTTTGATTTGGTGAATGATTTACAAACAGACTTTCTTTAATTCACTACTTCATTTATTACTATTTATTTGGTCATTCGAAATCTTTAATTGCATATGTTAAGTTTCAATTCAACCATGGATATAGAATCAATTTTTTTGTAGACTAACCTATTGAACGTTAGATTTGAAATTCAAATTTAAACCAATTATTTTTTTGAGAATAATGAGTGATTCTTTCAAGGAAGAAAGAAATCATATTATTTTGTTCCACACTTAAGACATGAGCTACCAACAAGCCTGTCAAGTAGCATAAATCATCCGTTCTTTCTGATATAACAAGAGAAAGAAAAATTACCCTCCCATCCTTTGGCTGGTGTCCAGTGGAAAAATATAGCCCAAACTAGCTAAAGATGCGGCAAAGTAAGCCATGTCATCTCTCGAGCTACCAAATCAAGAATAGTCCATGTACATAGATATGATCAATTAAGGTATATCATCCATACATGCAAATAGGAATTGTCGTAGTGGAACGACTTAGCAAACCAACAGAAGCACGACAATCCTAAACTCCCTGATGAGCAAATCAATTACAAGCTCATTATAATAGTCCACTATCAACAATCCATCCACATAAAAGTCATAGTGTAAGTTGACCCATGCATAATAGCTAGTAATAAAAATCCATATAGAGAGAAGGGATCGATGTAGCGACAGTTAACCGGTCAAAGAATGATGATGAGGCAACTAAAAATAACTTATCCAAGCAATCAAGTATCCATAGTCTATCAGCATAAGCTATTCGGTCCACAACAACCATTAAAGCGGGAAAGAACTTAAATGAAATATGAGAACCTCATACACACACATATATGTATACGTATATAATTTACATGTTATATACATATATACATACATACATCCATACATACATACATACATACATACATACATACATACATGAAAAGAAAATAGGAACACAAAGTAAAATAGGATTAATTATAAATCAAGAGTAAATTATTCGAAGAGTTTCTTTATTAAAATATTCTACCGGGTCGGTGCTTAAGGCAGTGTCGTGTCTCCCTCTACGCTAACAGTTTTAACCTTCAGGGTATCTATACGAATTTTTACTTCATTAAGAAAATCTTTGAGCAAAAAATTTCGCCAATTTTTAACTAGGATTAGCAATACGATTATAAGCGAAGAGTGCAATGGTGTAATTTGTGCTACTCAAAGGAGTGTTAAAGTTATTAAACATTCTTTAGTCCTTTCAAACCATATATACCAATAAGTAATGGTAAAAGTAGAATCATGTGAAATTTTATAATCCGTAGTCCACTGGAAAGATTGTTCCAGTGGTATTCATAGTTAAGGTCAGTGTTGGTCATGTTGAAATAAAAAATGTTAAGTGTTTTAACAAGAATATAATTCGTCAAGGGATGGTTGTAACATAGGTGTGTTGCATTTTCTAGGTCTAAGTTGCAAAAAAACATTTTTTTTATCGATGAGTGGTTTCTTTTTCTTTAAGAATTCAATTATATTTAAAAAAATATGTATGATTGACCACATATGCAGTTTTGGTTTGGGAGGAGCACTAACTTTCTAAACATATTTGTAATAATTTGATGTTGTCCTTGAGAAGTTTAAGAACTTATATATTAAGTTTGAGGAGTAAAATTAACTTTTATCCCAACACCAAATTTTAGTATCATTCTCGTTATCTAAGCTACATTATTCCATCTTGGAATAAAGCAAGACAAATTGAGCTAAGGTAGTGTCTTTAAGGGCATGTTTGAATGTAAAATTCGAGAATTCATTATGGGGTGTAAGGACCTAAGAAATTAAGCCATTTTTAAAGTTATAACTATCAGATAGCTCTTTTTACTTGACTTAAAGTTTTATAGTAGAGATCTAGCTATCACCCAAAAAAGGAACGTTGTTGCCTGAATGAACTATATTACTTGCCCCAAGGTTAAAAATATTATGGTTTTTTAGGATTGATTTCCAAAAGTGAGATATTTTGCTAGGATTAGATGTGATGTGATGCATGTTGTGGTTTCTATCATTAAATGAATTTTAAATAATCTCTTTTCATATAATTTTTTTTATTATTGTTGTTGAATTTCCAAAGCTATTTTCCTAACAGCAATATGTTAAAATAATAGAGATTTATAATTCCTAGTCCCCTTCCTCTTTGGATTCAAACCATTACCTTGTTAATCAGACACTAAAGACTACTATTGGAATAATACACGCTCTAATTTTATCAGTTTTGTCAATGACCCATTTTGGAAAGTGGTAGAAAGACATCCACTAAATTGGCAGAGCCGATAAGGTAGAATAAATAAGAATAGTTCTACATACTCTAGATAGATATGTACCATTTCAATTAAAAAATTTCTATTAATTTCACAATTATTATTTTTTAATCTTCCTATTTTTAGCTTAGTAAGTCTGATCAAAAACCCTAAATAATGTATAGGAAACCTCATAATTTTGCAAATAAGGGTATCTGCAGGAAGATTTTCAATATTACCAACATCATTCAAGATAAAAACAGAACTCTTGTCAAAATTAATCTTACACCATGAAAGCATTTGAAAACTATATAAAACAAATTTAGAAGTTGTAATGTGGCGAGGTATATAAGGGTAAAATGAAATATTTCATTGGCAAACTGCAGAATCGAGAGTCCTCACTAGTGATCTCATTATCAACACTACTAGGAAACCTGTTAGTAATAGATAATTTTATGATCCTAGAGAATGCATCCACTACTAGGTTAAATAATGAAGGTGATAACATGCCGCCTTATCTAAGACCACGTTATGATTGTATTTTATTTCCTAAAATAATATTTACCATTATGTTGGAGTTCCTAGTTTTTAATAAGGACATTATCCAACCTACCCGTTTAGAACTAAAGCTCCTAGCCAGTGATAAATCTTCTAGAAACAAGCAATCAATAGAATGGAAAGCTTTTGTCGTGTCCAGTTTTATAAGGGCATATGTTATATTGTTTTTACAATAAAAATTTGCAAATTCTTGATCTATAGCGACCCAGTCTATAATATTCCTACCTATAATAAAAGCGAATTGCATTATGTTAATATTGATTTTAATGCTTAACTTATTAGCTAACTGCTTTGAAATAAATTTGATTAAACTATTCATTAACGAGATAGCCTAAAGTCCTTAAGTTATATCACATCAACTTTCTTGTGGATGAGGATTACATAAGCAAATTAAAATCTATAGAATTACAAATTAGCATTGTAAAACTCGTCAAATATTTTAATTAGATCATATTTTAAAATATGCCAAAATTTCTTGCAGAACATGGGAAAACCATCCTGTCAACGTGATTGATCATTAGTCATGTCATTGATAGCGTTAAAGATCTCATCTTTTAAGAATGGGACTTTAAATTCATCTAAAGAAATCCTAGTGTTAACAGGATATACATCGTTCCACTTAAATGAGATTTTATAACCCTTGCTGGTCCTAAAAATATCTTGAAGTAGTTAATGAATGCATTATTGAGCTCATTTTGATTAAAGATATCCATATTATTAATGAGTAAAGAGTTAGAAGAATTACTATGTTTGCGACCATTTGTTATTTTATGTAAAAACTTGGTATGTTTTTCTCTTTGTCCATCATTTGGATCCTAGAACCCTGCTTCCACGTTATTTCTTCTTACATAATAACATTGTCTAGCTCTTCTTTAAGATTTAAAGGTCCTTTTGCTCAGACGAGCTGAGGATTCCAGCTTCTTCCAATTTATTTAATTTTAAGATTTCAAAATGTTTTTTCCTTTTTAATTGTAATGTTGCAAAAAATACCTCTATTCCTTTTAAAAAGAATAATCATAGGTCTCCAAGCCTACTAACAAATAATTTAGCTATATTACCTGAATATTTAATATTATTGTTACTCATTGAAAGCCATTTATTTGTAAACTAAATCTATAAAATTAGTTTCTAAGAGTCATATCTTCTTATATTTAAATGTTCTATGAATCAATTGTTAGTTCTCGCAAAAAAGAACAATAGGACTACGGTCAGAAACAAGTTGGAAGCCCATTTTTACATAATGGATAACTTGTCTTCCATTTCTTCGCTAATGAAAAAACAATCAACGACCAAGTAAGCCACTTATTATTAAGTGGTAATTCAATTGAATTATCACTAACAATAAACTAGTCGAACTCCTTCATAGCACTAGTATCATCATCTCTAGGTGAGCATTCACCCAGAAATCTAATTACGTTAAAATCCCTCTAGTACCCAAGAACCGACGATAGATGATCTAAACTCCAAACACACGCTCCAAAGAGTCCTCCTATTTACCTTATTATGTGGCCGCTAAACATTCAAAATATTTTAAAAAGAGTTATCTTTTGAATTAATGAAAACAAGACGCATCGAGTGAACTTTAAAAAGGCTTGTAATACCATAACACATTTTTATTTCCAACCCACCATTAAACCTCCCAAACTACCTTGGAAGGGAGACAAACCAAGATATTAATATAAAAGTCCCCTAAACTTCTATAAAAGTAGAAATCAAGATGCTCGATTTTAGATTCTTGTGAGAAGGCAATATCAATATTGTTGCCTTTTAAAAAATCCTTGTTTTATTGCATTTATCTAGCTCATGTAATCCTATAATGTTTTAACTGATGTATCTAGTGATATAAGAGATCGAACCCTCTCATGTTCTTTGTTTTTAATATGATCTATATCAAATGATCATTGTCAAAAACAAAACCGACCTCTTAACTAAATCAAGTATAGAACTTGTGAGTAAATCATTAGGCATAGTAGAACAATTAGTGCTACCTAAACAGTCTATCGAACCTGAGCTAGAAAGTATCTCCCCAGTAGGCGAGCAAGTGGATGCACCATATAGTCGTGTACTCCTCCTCACTTTGCTGCCTTGTTGAAGAGATCCACACCAGAAAGAGCGTTTTAATATCAAAACTAATGCATGCAAATCTATTTTCTCATCCCGAATCGAAATCTCAACTGGATAAACCAAGCTCAACAAATCAAAAACTTCCACATCTACATGTAGTTCTGATTTGGTCAGACTTGATTTCTTCACCCAAAAACCACTAATAGGCACATCAAAATGCAATTCAATACCACTTTCCTCACCCTTTAGATCACGTGCATCCTGACCCACTGAAGAACATGCATTGCATGCTAAAACACATGCGGAAGCATTCATTTATTTTCCATGATTATGTGATCTCCCCATTGACAAAAGCATCCCCCACTGATACACTCCCAACAACATGCACACCTCCCTCAAGTGCACTACCCTTAACTGAAACACTGACGTCTACTAGAGAATCCTTGCCATCTCTCCTTAGCAGACAAGTTGCACCAAGCACAATATCCACAAGTGTATCATCTCCCAATTAAACAAATTCATTACCTACTAGAACCCATACATTCTTGGCACCTGAAGCATAAGCATCCCCGACAAGTGCCACCTGCTGCGAGATAAAATTTGAAATAAATCGAAACTGATATCTTGAAGGAGAAATTAAAATGAATGCTGCTGTAATTCTTTATTGCAAAATAAAGTATTGATTACAGTTTTCTTTCATATATTTTATGTTGCCTGTAACAGTTTCTTATATACAATTTAAAACAGAAATGGGCTTTGGGCTTTCGGGTATAAGTTACAGCCCATATATGCCTTAACTATGCTGAGATAAAAGATACATGACGAGCCGCATACTCTCTAATTCCCCCCCCCCTCAAACCAATATTAGGTTTAGGGTTACTTTTACATCTCAGATCCATGGCGGAGCTTGAGAGAGCGATCACGAATTTCCTCAATCCTCCACACTAATTGATTCTTCACCGCAAGTCCTCTCCTTTAACTGAGAATTCCCAGTAATTTTTGATATCCATTCAGAGTTCGACTTAAGATCTTCCTATTTAGATCTAGTTCTAGTATCATTCTGAGACAGCTTGCTTGCTGAAGTTACTCCTATTTGAGGTGACTTGATCTGAGCTTTCTTCTCTTTGTCGAAGATTGTCTCTGTGAGAACTGCCTTGTTCTCTACCTTCAGTTCGGCTCAAAACTTTAGAAAGTTTCTTGCTGACAAAGCCTTGGTAAGCACGTCCACACATTGGTAAGTCGAAGATATGTGATTGATTTGCAAATTTCCTATCTGAACTTGCTCACGAACAAAATATAGGTCAAATTCGATGTGTTTTGTTCGTGCGTGTAATATTGGATTGGATGCCATGTACACAGTGCTTTGATTATCACACCATAATATTGGTTTGACTGCTGTGTTGATTTGTAATTCTTTTAGTAGAGATTGTAGCCAAATTATCTCTGTAGTAGCACTTGCAACACTTCTATATTCTGCTTCTGTGCTCGACCTCGATACAGTGGTCTATTTTTTTAGCACCATGACACCAAATTGTCTCCAATGTAGATGTAGTATCCTCTTACGGACTTTAGATCATCGATGTATGTAGCCCAATCTGCATCTTCATATGCTACGATGTTTAAATTACTGCATGCTCTTAACATTAATCCAAAGTCCGTTGTTCCTTTAAGATATCTGAGAATCCTTTTTACTGCCTTCCAGTGTTCATCATGTGGTTCCTGCATAAATTGTGAAACTTTGTTAACACTGAATGATATATCTGGCCTAGTAATAGTAGTGTATTGTAGTCCTCCTATAATACTTCTATATTGTTTGATATATAATATGGATTCTCCCCTATTTTTGGACAGTTGCTGACTGCTGATCATAGGAGTTTGTTGTGATTTTTCCTCATGCATCTTTGATTTGATAAGAATTTCTTTAATGTAGTTCTTCTGACTTAGCAATATCTCTGTCTTTGATTTTCTGTTGACTTCAATCCCTAGAAAATAGTTGAGATTGCCAAGATCTTTGATGGAAAATTGCTTGTTAAGATATTGTATGATGTTTGTAATTTCTGCACTATCATCACCTGTTATGATCATGTCATCAACATATATTAGAATGTAAATATTATGATTATTATAGCTTTTGACAAATAAAGAGTTATCAGATTTGGTAGATTGATAGCCTAGAGAAGTTAATGTGGACTTTAGTCTATCAAACCATATTCTTGGTGCTTGTGACGACCGCCCATGACTCCCGCACGGAAATAAGGGGATGGTGCGCTGAAAATGTGCCAGGCAGCCATGGACGACCGCCAAGGTTAGAATAAACATCGCAAAATCTATCGTAAAACTCACAGCGTATGGATAAAATACAATAGAGAAATATAATATAGTGAAGCTCCCATAGAACAGAATATCATCATCTAATCATAATAGCTTTATACATGGTCTGAATCATGAATACAAGAAGCCTCACTACATAGCACTCAGAGTAATTAACAATCAGCGGAATATCCAGTACATAGAATATGAAAATAATATGTAAAGCCTCCTGCTCGTCTTCGTCATCATCAGCGTGAGCCACTAAGATCAGCACCTGCCACCTATCACCTAGTCTGCCCATCCCAAACATGGATGAACAGCCCAAGGTAATAAGAGGAGACATAAAACCTTGAGTCAGACAACAGTCTTAGTGAGCAGTAAATCAACTATCAAACATACCAAAGGAACATAAAGGATAAAGGGAATAGGAACCCAAATCATCCCACTCCACCTCATACTACAGTGATAGCCCCCAGACACACACTAAGGAGAAGCAAGCATAGCAAAGCAGATAATTAAAGTAAAGCAATAATCACTCGAGTCAAGGTCGATGTTTTCCAAATACAAACCCCCAAGGCCTAAACCAAGATCAGATAAGCACCCAGAAAACACCGCCCTTGAGACCGAATGATGATACAACCAAACATCCATGACTCTGGCTATCACTGTTATCATTGCCTTGATTTTATCGTTAATTGAATGACCAACTCATCTTTCAACCATCCGTCAAGGGCTAATGGCAACCCCGGTTCTAGACATAACTCCGCACGTCACCGTGACCCGTGCCTAGGTATAACGGATCTACCCAGAGTACTAGCACGTCATCATGACCCGCGCCTGGGTATAACGGATCTACCCAACGTACTCTTGCTTTGAACTCGCTAGAACCTTCAATAACGATAAGATCTCAGCCTTCTAGTCATCCTCCTCGACGACTATTCCCATTATAGCTCAAGCACCTCTCGAGCCCACCATTATCCACCAACTCGAATCGCATCATCGAGTAATCAACATGCTTGGGATGATCCCGTCTGGATTAAACCAAGGCTTCCACATCATGCTTTGCTCCAACGCATCTTAGCAAAGTCCTTCTCATCATCATACTTCGCCTCAACATATCATGGAAAAGTCCATCTCTCGTCATGCTTTGCTTCCTCTAATCATAGCAAAGTCCTCGAATCCATCCATATGAGCTTCGTCATCCGCTTCATATGCCACAAGCAGCTTTCACCATTCAAGACCCTTTTCACCTAGCTTTTGAATCATCTTCAACCATCTTGTCCCAAATCAACTACAAGCTAACTCGAGACAATCAAATCAATCATACATCCAAACAATCAAGCATTCAAACAAGATCTAATCAAGCAATATCAACTATAATGGCAATTTCGTAAATAAATGAGCATAAGTCTAACATATATGAAATCATGGATTTTAGCATAGATCTATCAAATATAAAACATGGGTTTTGTCTCTATAACTTGTTAATTGAACTTGCATAGGTAAACATCTTCAAAAGTAATGAATCTAGTCTTGGAACTAAGAAAAATGCATGAAATCTCTAACTTTAACACTCAAACAAGCCACCAATCCAATATACTCCTTTGGGTCCGCGTGAGAGATAACTACCACTCACCGAATCTCCAAAACAACTCAAAAGCAAATCACTATAGATCTGGAAAGCAAGGATTCAAGCTTGATTCGTCGAAATCCCGCTTGGAATGATGAAATCTCACTTCGTTGGATGAAGATCTTCAACTTTGGCTTTGATCTTGATCTTCGATCTTGGATGGATGTTAGCACAAGATTAAAGTAGAGAAAAGAAGTGAAGAAATGTAGAAGTCGAGCTCTCAAAATGGCAGCACTTCGTCGCTTCGAAATCCGGATCCCAAAAAGTGCACAAGTGGTCGCGTATTTATAGGCTGAATCGCCCCTTAGGTCGCCCAGATCTTAACTCGTAGGCTCGCTATTAGGTCATTGCCGACCTAAAAAGTCCCCGACCTAACTAAGTCGCTAACGACCTAACAGAACATACGGCTCATACGCACGCGGCCTAAATCTAATGACTTATAACGCGTGCGACCTAACTATACTTAGTGGCCTAGCTACTAAGTCGTTTGCTCGACCTATAAACACTGCCGACCTAAACTCACGCGCGAGCTACGACCTACTATCTATGCGACCTACCTTAGGTCGTCTAACGACCTAACTACACAGGGATTCCTTAGGTCGCTTAATCTCTTAAGCCGGTTAAATCTATAGGTCGTCTAACTCTTAGGTCGGCTAACCGCTAGGTCGTTACTTTCTATAGGTCGCTCACACCTATAGATCGCTCATAAACTTAGGTCGCTACCCCTATAGGTCACTCCACACGAGCTAAAACCTACACGAGCTAACACTCACTACAACTACTAGGTCGCTAACCTGTCCCAACTTAAGTCGCTCATTTCTATAGGTCGTATATCTACCTTAGGTCGTTCCCATCCTATAGGTTGCTAATCCTATAAGTCGCCTACGACCTAATACTGACCCATTAGCTCGTGCAACCACCTTAAGTCGTCTACGACTTAACTATAGGTCGGTCAGAAACCCATATCTCGTAACTCGTACATGACCTATCCCTATACGAGTTAACCTCCCATACGACTAAGGCTAAGGAGAACATAAACAACACTAACGACCTAATAATTCTACGATTATATCGACACGTAAAATACGGGTCGTTACAGTGCTTGTTTCAAGCCATATGTGGCCCTATTCAATTTGCAGACTTGATTATCATTTTGTCTGTACCCCTGTAGTTGTTCCATGTAGATTTCTTCTTGTAGAATCCCATTTAAGAATGCATTGTTAACATCCAGTTGCCTTATGTCCTAATTTTTTCTTAAGGCAACTGTGAGCACAACTCTAATGGTTGTTGGTTTTACTACAGGTGAGAATGTCCCACTGAAGTCAAAACCATACTGTTGAGTATATCCTTTGGCAACTAACCTTGCCTTGTATTTGGACACTGTTCCATCTAGATTTCTCTTCAGTTTATAGGTCCATTTGCATCCTATTATGTTTTAGTTTGCTTGTGGAAACAGAAGATTCCATGTTTTATTCTTCATCAGTGCTTGATATTCTTCATTCATTGTTGTTCTCCAGTTTTCATCTCTATATGCTTGTTCAAATGACTCTGACTCTTCAGTATTTGTTGTTGCTGTATAGATTTTTGGCTTGAATATCCCTCTTTTGGATCTAGTGATCATGTGATGACCTTTTCTGGTTGGTAATTTAGTATCAGTTGATGTTGAAATATCATCCTCACCAGTGTTGTCCAGGGATTGCTCTTCTAATCTGTCGGTACTAATTCTTTGACTTTGATTGCTTGATGTAGTGGATGATTGAACAAGTATGTCAGGCTGTTCTTCTGTTCCATGACCTGGTTCAGGCAACACAGTGTGTTGTGGTTCAGAAACACTTGCTTCCTTGAGATTCCATGCCTCAGAATATACAGGTATATGTGAAATAGATGTTCTTGGCTTATATATCTTCTGAGTAGTTTTTCTATTTGCTGAAGCAAAAGGAAATACCTTTTCATTGAATACTACAGTCTACTATTTTTCCTGAGTTGTCCAAGCATTTGTAACCTTTCTGCTTGGTTGCATAACCCAGGAATGTGCAAGGATGAGATCTAAAATATGATTTGTATCTATTATATGGCCTTAGATAGGGAAAACACAGACATCCAAATGTTCTAAGATCATTATAATTGGGTTTGATTCCCATGAGTTTTTCAACTAGACTTACTCCATTTAGTACTTTAGTTGGAAGTCTATTGATCAAATATACTGAAGTACTAAATGAGTCTGGCCAGAATTTCGGGGGTAGAGATGCCTGAGAATGTAAAGTTATCCCTGTTTCTACTATGTGTCTGTGTTTTCTCTCGACTAAACCATTTTGTTAAGAGGTATATGGATACATGATTCTATGTATTATACCTCTGTTTAAGAAAAACTTGTCAAGTGACTTGTATTCACTACCACCATCACTTTGAACAACTTTAACTTTATGGCAAGTTTGTCTTTCAACTTGAGTAATAAAATGTATAACAGCATTATAAGTCTCTGCCTTAGTTTTCAGAAAATATATCCATGTATATCTAGTAAATGCATCAACAAAGGATATGTAGTATCTATAACCATAGTAAGAATTAATGGGTGCAGGACCTCAAAGATCAGTTGTAATCAATTCTAGTGGCATTTTGTATTCAGTAGTAGAATCGGCAAAGGGTAATTTATGTCCTTTTCCCATTTGGCAATAAGTACAAACATATGGCAAAGTAGGATCATTAAAGGAAACTTTAATCTCTTTCAAAACCTGTTTTACAACATTTCCATTGGGATGTCCCAATTTATAATGCCACTGATCAAATACACTTTTATTGTTTTCAACAAATGGTGTTTCACAGTTATTGCTACACTTTACTTTCTCAACAATGTTTCTGCAGTTAGTCACAGTGAATTTGTACAGTCCATTCACTGCATCACCCTGCAAAAGTTTTTCACCAGTTAGTATGTCTTTAACTAAAGAGTATTTGGGATAGAATTCAAAATACACATTATTATCATGTGCAAATTGAGAAACACTCATAAGATTTTTCTTAATTCTTGGTACTCTTAACATATTGTTGAGGTATAATTGCCTTTTACCTTTAATATAGGCATTACCAATATGATTGATCTCAATAGGCTTACGATCTCCCATAAATATTGACTGTTTACCTCTATACTCCTTGTTGCCAAGATTTTAGTTGTCAAGATTATTTGTCAAATGATTGGTTGCACCTGAGTCTGGATACCATGCTTCATCTTGTATATGTTCTGATTTTGCTGTTTCATCTTGATGTTGATTCATGCCATTACTCTGTTTATTAGACTCTTGCTGAACTTGTGCTATGTTTGCACTGTGATTACCATTCCTTTGATTTTTTGAGTTTTGTCCTGGTACATAATTGGCAATGAATCTGAAATAACATTTTGGTGCAGTGTGACCAATCTTCTCACAGATCTGACACTTTGGTCTGTTGTTATTGTTGCTCCATCTTCCCCTACCTCTGCCTCTTATAGCAAGGTTTCCCCTTTGATATTGCTGATTATTGTGATTTTGATTTCTGTTCTTATTATTTTTTGAGGCAAAGTTGATGGACATATCACTGTCTATTGGCTTCTTGAACTCCAATCTTCCTTCATGTGCAAGGAGGATGGAACTAACATACTCAAGAGATAGTAAAGTTTCTTGAGAAGATATTACTGCAGCTACAAATTCATATTCATCACCTAACCCAGTTAAAATAGTTAACACTTGCTCTGTATTTGAAACTTTGTGCCCTGCAGCTTCAAGCATATCACATATGTTCTTGACCTTTCCCAGATAGTCTCTCATTGTTTGACTCTCTTTTCTGACATTCTGTAATTGCCTTTTGTAATGCATTACTCTTGCTGCAGATTGAGTGTTAAAAATTCTTTCCACTGTCAACCAGATTTCATTAACCGTTCTACATCCAATTACTTGAGGCAGTAGTCTAACATTTATTGATGAATGTAGCGAAGAACTTATAAGACCATATTGCCTTTGATACTTAACATATTCTCCATTGTTTATTGTTTTGTTTTCTGAATCAGTGATGAACTTGGGAGGAACAGCAGTGGTGCCAAGAATGAATCCTTCCAAGCCATACCATCTTGCAGCAATCTCAACTTGAATTTTCCAAAGAAGATAATTATCTTCTTCAAGTTGTGCAGTGATAAGTTGAATCTAAAGACTAATTGTGGCTTTCAAGAGATTCTCTGCTGCGGCAGTGGCTTGCTGTGGTGGATTAGATGCATTATCAAAGGTTTCTGAGTTGTCATCAGCCATGAAGAAGCTTCTTGAATCAAGAAATACTTGAACAATTTGAAATCAGATAAAGAGATCAAGAACTTGTTTCTACACAATTCAGATATGTTGCAGCTGGGTTTAAATGATGATTTTTAATCTGATAAGCCAGTGGTTTGGCACTTTCCTTCTTTCTGTTTTGATGAGTTTCTTGAGATCTTGACTGATTTTTTATTTTTCTTTAATTCTGACTTGATCAATGAGAAAGACTGAGTGCAGCAAGAGCTTTCTAGGCGAGGCACTAGTCTTTGGAGATAAGTCTTATGATACTTAAATGATGATAATGTTTCTGATGGGTAATTAATCTCCAAATGATGAGATTTTTCTGATGGAGATTAATATCTTCTTCTTTTGCAATGAATTTTGATGCAGTTTTGCCTTGTACTGGCTTTGATACCAAGATAAAATTTGAAATAAATCGAAACTGATATCTTGAAGGAGAAATTAAAATGAATGCTGCTGTAATTCTTTATTGCAAAATGAAGTATTGATTACAGTTTTCTTTCATATATTTTCTGTTGCCTGTAACAATCTCTTATATACAATTTAAAACAGAAATGGGCTTTGGGCTTTCGGGTATAAGTTACAGCCCATATATTCCTAAACTATGCTGAGATAAAAGATACACGACGAGCCGCATACTCTCTAATTCTATGTACACTAAAGCACTCGCTTCCCCTATTGATGTAATATCAACACTTGATGCAACTGCATCATCTCCATCCAAAAGTAGAACACCCTCACCACTCTCAAGATCCAAAAACTTAAAAAAAACCACTATTTTCCAAAGCAAACCTATATGCATCCCCTACCACATCAGGCTTAACCAAAGATTCAGGATTCCCCCTAACCTCGACATCAATTTTCTAAACTAATCTACCAAACCCCTAACCCCAACCCGCGCTCTTGGAACACCTCTTGGTCATTATAAAGCATACTTCATTTGATAGGCAACCGCCCATTTCCCCACTTATGTTTGCAAGTTCCATCAAGCCTGGAACCAAAGGTTCCCTACACGATACTGCTTTCCTACCATGTTCAGACTCTAAATACACTACCCGATTCGCTACTAATCTCTTCGACCCTGTAAGATTATTGTGAAAGGCAAGAAATGATGATTATGAAAAGTAAGAATCAAATTTTTATTACAATATATTAATATATAATCATACATCGTAGTCACATCTCTACTATATATATGTAACCAAGTACATGAATACTACATTTTACATAAAGGCGCTGAAGTATTAACAATATTAGTAATTACCTTTTAATTCTCCCCAACAAACTCACGTGTCTTCTCTTTTACTCCGTTTTCCTTCTCTGCATCATCTTTTTGTTTCTCTTTTCTGAATTCTTCTATGTCTTCTACCGTGAGTTCTCTTCTCATTTTTGTGATGTATCCATGCATAAGAGGTTTTGTAAGAACATCAGCCCTTTGTTACACTATAGGTATGTGATTGACACTTATCATTTCCCTTTTCAACTAGTTCTCTTAAAGATAAAGTTCCATGTGCTTTGTTCTTGAGTGTAACATGGAATTTGCTGTTAATGAAAAGGTGCTCAAATTATCACACCATAATGTACATATACAAAGCGTTTGAACCTTTAACTCACATAAGAGTGATTGTGCCCACATAACTTCAGCAGTAGCACTTGCTACATTTTTGTATTCGACTTTCGTAATTGATCTAGATATATTGGATTGCTTCTTTGAGCATAAGGATATGCTATTCCAAGAAAAACACAGTTGCCACTTGTTGATCTTCTGTCGTCAATGTCAGTAGCTCAATTAGAGTCAGCAAATGCATTGATGCTAAGTTTATTGCTTGATTGCATTTTTAGTTCATACTTCAAGGTTCCTCTAGATACCTCTCTCAATATTCTCTTTACCGCCTTCCAATGTTCAGTCAGTTGCTCAAATAGTGCTTCTATATTGTTATATATCATCAAATGAATCTCCTTTATATCTGATAGGTGTAAATTTCTTACCATAAGAGTGGATAAACTATTTGCCTTATCCATTTTATTCTTGACAAGAAGTTCCTAAACATATTTTCTCAGACTTAGACTTATTTCTGTATCAGATATTCTTTTTACCTCTATACCCAAGGTGTAATTGAGTTCCTCTAAGTCCTTGATAGAGAGTTTCTTGTTTAAGTGTTTTGCTACATGATTTATCTCATCATTGTTGCTTCGTGTGATAATACAGTCATCTACGTATATAAGAATATAGGTTGTTGCTTCATTACTGTTTATGATGAATATGGAGTTGTCAACTTAACTTGATTATAGCCCTCTTCAACTTGTTAAACCAACTCTTGATGCCTTCTTTAGACTATAGATGGCTTTGTTTGGTTTACATATTACATGATTATCTTTTGCTTCTTTACTTCTCATAGTTTTCTCAAAACCCGAGGGCTGTGTCATATACATTTCTTCTTGTAGTTCACCACGTTGAAAAGCATTGTTTACATCTTGTTGTCTTATCTTCCATTTTCTATGCAATGCAATGGTAAGTATGACTTGAATTGTTGTGGGCTTGACCATTGGAGAGAATGTTTCATTGAAGTCAAAGCCATGTTGTTATGTATATCCCTTAGCAACAAGTCTGACCTTGTATTTTTCCATTGAACCATTTCTTTTTCAATTTGATTGTCCACCTACATTCCACTCCTTTCTTGTTCTTAGGCGTATCAACTAGACTACAAGTTTTATTTTTCAGTAAGGCTTTATACACTTCACTCTTTGCATTCTTCCAATTTAAGTCACTCATGGCTTCCTCAACGATAGTGGGCTCTTCGGAATGTAGACTCATTGTGTACACTTTTGGTTTAAATATACCATGCTTTTCCCAAGTGATTACGATGCCCTCGTGGTTAAGTGTTTATGGCTTGTGTAGCCTATTCTTCTTATTGAGTATACTAATTATCACTATTTGCTTCTTGATCATACCAATGTTGTTCATTTGGCCTTGATGAAGCTGTTCTACTTGAAGACTTTGTGCTTCATCAGTCTCATGCACTTCACGCTCATGATATGCTACTATTGTATTTGCATGTGTAGGCTGAATTTTCTTTTCAACATATGTAGGTATAGGTGGCACTTGCAGCATTGGATTATGCACTTTATTTTTTGTTAATTTCCTTAATGGAAAATGGAAATACTTGCTCACTAAATATGACATGCCTTGACACAAATATCCTTCCATTTTTGTCCAAGCATCTATATCCCTTCTTATTAGTGCTATATGGAAAAAATATGCATGGTGAGGATCTGAAATCAACTTGTGTATATTATAAGGTCTCAAATAGGGAAAATAGAAACATTTAAAAGCCTTTAGATGCATGTAATAAGGCTTATCTTTATTTAATACCTCGAATGGACTTTTATTAGTCATAACAAGTGTAGGTAATCTGTTAATTAGTTATATAGCAGTTATAAATACTTCAGGCTAGAATGTTAGAGGAAGAGAAGTGTAACAATCTGTGTTTTAATGGACCAGAATTTCGACAAGAATCGAAAACCAAATCCATCAAAGCACATATCATTGGATTTGATACCTACAAATAAGCATGATCATTACCAGAGATTGGTAAAATCAAGACTCATAGCGGAAGTAATAGTAGGATATAATTACTGACTGTGGCTACCACCTTACAATTAATGGTATTCCTTAGATTTTAGATTGCCACATCAGCATTGAGCATAAGAGAAAAGAAGACTTCTCCAACAATCAATTAATTCCAGCCCTAGCAACCTACTATGGATTGTAACGAGGAGGGAGTCAAAACAATGTTCTGGTGACTGGAAAATCCATACAGTGTCTATAACATAAATTTGTACCAATTGGTTTGCATTTAGTTGTTATGTCTACTGTTCTAAGGTTAACCAAATTAACCTAATATTGCACACACGATATTCCTACCAAGCACAATTCATCTACCTACTCTTTTCAAGGTGCAAAATACCAACGTAAGTCTATCAGGCACTTAATACTTCCAAATATTAAGCAGGCTCCTAGCATCGTCATTGTTAGTCTATTGGCCATAGCTATAGAGATCTTTGACCGCTGTTTATGGCTTTATAATAAATAATAGCCATACTACTAACGCACCTAGCATCATTAAAGTCTTAGCCATGTGAGAGATAGTACCCAAGCCACTTAATACCTCATTAATAAGGATTAGGTAGACCTATGACCATATGATTCCTATATTCTAGGTAGATTTTTATCATTCAATACCTAATCCCATGGCGGACTCCTCACTAGTATTATCTAGCTGCCATCACTTGGAATCTCACTAGAACACTTAGTACTTCTATATAGAAGAGAGAGAGAGGGACTATATATCAGTCGCTTAATACCTCAAACCCAAAGTGGACCATCCCCGAGATATCCTTTGCGCTCCTAATTGATAACTTAGACCATTTAATACTTTTCAATTAGGGAAGAGGGCGGGCCCTTAAACAACCAATTAATCTTATAAACACGATGCAGATCCAATTATTCCCATAAACATTTCCCATGGGTCCTATGATTGGTAAAGTCCCACATCAGTAATAAGTGTACACAACTGTTGGTGGTTCTAAGTGAAGGGTAGATTTCGGTCGTGTCACTTTACTGACCTTCCATCCTAACCTAATAAGTCCAATTAAACATTCTAGGCTTTACAACTTAAGCCATATTATCCTAGGCTTTACTATTACTAAGCTCACCCTAATTTGGATATTGGACTTAGCTTACTAATCTCCTTTTACTTATTTAAGGCTATATAATTTTACCTTAAATATTCTACTTCCCATAAGCACCCTTTTATCTATTTTTCCACAAATGTCAACTTGTACACGATAAAAGAATATCATCCTAATGGACATTTCCTAAGGAATTTATGTATATTTACTAATTTCCAATTAATAACCTTTTTGACTATTCCATAGTTATTAATCCAATCTTCTATATTTATCAGTCCCATTAATCCATTTTCCCTATCAATTATTTGTAACTTCCAAATTTATTCCACATTTATTACCCATTAATCGGAGTTAATACCTACCCTCGTTCTTCTTCCTAATTCCTATCCGCAAATCACTGTTGTTACTACGTATAACTAATATACATAAATTGTCATATTTATAAGCACGTATAAATACCTACTTCTACCAAATATATTCTAGCCACAAATCTTTAATCAGAATGTTCTTTCCATATTTAATTTGCTGAAATTACACTTCTAAGAAAGATTCTCCACTGTGATTTCCATAAATTAGTTTAAAACAAAAGATCAAGAATAAAAGGAAAGATTTTCCTCGTTTGAAGTTATAATAAATTATTATTTTCTTTTTATTGGATAGACAATGTAAACACGAAGAATGAATCTGTGCTTTATACATCTCTTCCTTTTCTTTTGCATACAATCTTTGTTAAATCAAATGCTGCATTTTCTACGCAATTTGGAAACACAAATCAATTTATACAAATTAAACGGACGTTCTTCCCATAAATTAAACAACGGAAAATTTCCAATTCAACATGATTAGGGTAATAATCAAAATCATACTAATAATCTACAACCCAATTTCAGATCCAGAATAAATTTCATATCAAATCAATATTTATATCTATAATTTTTGGAACTGATTTCCAAATCAGAGTGTAGCAATAATTCCTATCAGATCTAAAACAAGAATACGCAGGCAATAGTTTTCCACGCTAATTTGAGCCTCGTAAATATCATTGATTTAGGTATAAAAATCAAACCTAGGCCAACGGAAAGATTCAAAATCATAAAGAATATATAAATTTCCCACTCACCTTCTAAAAGCTTCCTAAATCTCCAGTTTTGAAATAAAACATTTGATTCAACTCCATTTCCTTCTTATTCCATGAAATATGTATAAAAAGGTACATACATTATTAGAATTATAGATCTGAGAAGAGATTTAGGGTTGAAGGGAATATAAATATGTGTGTATATATAATCTCAAAATCGCGCGTTGTTGATTCACTTCTCTTCTTCTCTTCTTTGATTTTTATTATTCTTCAATTTGTATATAAACAAATACATGTATTATAACTTATAATTTAGATAATAGTAGAGAAGAGAAAATGCTAGAGCTTTGCTGCTACTTTTAAAAAATATCAAAAGAGAAGAGAGGGTTAAACCTGAATTTATAGGCGCTCGAATCAACTACATCTGTTAGACTAAAATATACAAAATCCGGGCTGTTGGGCCAAAAGAAACCCTAGCCTATGCGCTTGAAGAGGTTTAACAGCCTATATCATAGGGGTCGATCACTAAAAGTCGACCGACCCAGTAAACCGGTCAACTTATGGTCCTCAGTTATTTATTATATAAAGTTAATTATTTCTGATCTAATTATTTCCATTCTGAATTCATTTTTATCTGTATTTTCTTATTTTGGACTTCGATTGTAAAACTCTAAATATGGAAGTTGTTCAGAATCTCATCATTAACGCAGTGATGCAAGTTTCATGGTAAAATTCCATCGTTTGCATATATTCCATCTTTGAGCCTAATAAACTAATTAAATAATTAATGACAAATTTACGGGGTGCTACATTCTTCACCCTTAAAAATAATTTCTCCCCTAAAATTTCACCGATGACTAAGTCACGGTTCTAGCTCACAATTATCCTAGACGACACACCAATTAGTGCACAACCAATTTTGCAGCCAGCATGCACAAATGCATAATGTATCTCAACATAGAAAACATTTATGTAGAATGATTCTAAATCAGGCCCTTCTATATGATTGATTTTCTTTTCCGAAACATTTTCGAAAATATAGTGCAAACGACCTATATGTATACTTGCAGTTCAATATGGATGCAGATACTAAAAAAAATCTTTTCACCCAAAATCCCTACACTCTTACAAATAGAAGTAAGGTGCAACCAATGTACATCGAATTCCTACCAACCAAAAATCTAACATGTCGAAACCTCGCTTCTTAAATTCACATCTATGCGGGTAAAAGAAATTTATGTGGAGAATTTTACATTTTACCACTCTATAAGCCATCCATTTCCTGTTGTACAGTGGAAATTTCCTCACTGCTTCGGATTTACGCCAAATTTTCCACGCATAAAATACATAAGGAGACTTGTTTTCAAGCTCTAAAACAAAATTGAGTCCAAAAATAACCTCACGTGCATCATCGACAAGGTATGGAAATAGAATTTTCAAGGCTAAAACAATTTTTTTCCTTGTTATCGCTTACATTTTATCGTATTTTTGATTTTAATGCACCGCTAAATTTGTATTCCTAATCTATTTTCCTTCCTTACTCTTAGAATATAGCCTTCAAAATAATAAATTTCATTAAAACCTTTTTTTCTTTTCAAATTTGTACATGCTTGAAAAACAATTTTCAAAATATTTAGATGCAAATTTTCCCTTGGAATAAATTTTGGGCAATAATTTTGTAAATTGTTTGAGCACCAAAAATAATTTAAAAATCAAAACCTTTTTTTCAAGCAAAATATTTTAAATCAAGAGAAACTTTTTAAAATGTTTTTCCATCAAATTTTTTGATAACTCAAGCCATATTTTTAGTGTTAGTCGGAAGTCAGTTATGAAGTAAAATCATAAGTTCAATTCTAAAATTACACAACTAACCTCAACCTGTAAAACTTGACATTTTATTTAAAACTGTCGGCATACTCAGTTATTCAAAAAAAAATTAGCATTTAAGGAACATGAACAACGACCCATAATTCCAACAAAATTTAACATGTCCTTCGCTTGCTAAAATTTCTATCTATTTAAAATTGTCTGTCTCATATTGCATTTTACCATTAGTTAAGTGTCCTTGTGAGATTTTCATATTTATACTGTTTATGCAAAATACATATATAAGAGCAGTTCATATATTTGGAAATAACATCACAGTAAATAAATAGAAATACATCTCATAATATAGTGCAAGCCTCAAAAAGAGACAACTAGCAGTTATAACCCAGCAACCTAAAAAGGAAAGATCAAATACTAGAAGGGAAGATATAACAACGTACTACAGAACCAAAAACACTACCTATAGACTATGGAACAGTTTCGATCCTCGATGGGAACTCAAGCCATTGCCCTGACCTCAAAAAGGGCGAAGCATGGTGTCTAAACATCCAGTCTTAAGACTCTGGTACTATAGCTCCATCCTTATCTCGTTAGTCAACATGGATCCCTTGGAGCTCAGTCTGAACATGCCAAATGTCGACTCGGGACTTTGATATCACTCGACGACCTATCCCTGGTTCACCTCCTGTTGCGACTGCTGCTCTGCTGCTAGTTTGACTATTGCGGATGGTGGAAAAGGAATTCTCATTTTTCTAAGGAAGGCTCTGTCAATGGCATAGGGACCTTCATTTAGGAAGTCTTCCCACTAAGAGTCAACCTGTATCGTTTATGAACAGGTGGCGATACGGAAAGTAAATTCGTGGGTGCCAACTCCCTGGTCAGAAATATGAATTATAAGAGTGCATATCTAATTGGCGGCTACACTACCTATAACTTCATAGGCGGCCTTCCGCACCCAAAGATAAATCTGCTTATAGCTTCCCGTATTAGGGATAATGTTGTGTTGAATAACATACACAACAAGATAGGCTGTCTGATGTAGATTGTTCGTCCTCCAAACACCAACACCTTGAGAAAAGATCCGCTGCAAGATCTCTAGGTCGGTCATCTCAATACCATCCAAATCCGCGCCATCCACAGAAATCTCCAAAATATCGCCGCAGTCATCATCAGACATCTCTATCATGACTCCCTTAACCATTGACTGAATGGAACTATTGTCTTCATTGAAATTCAGTGCCAAATGAATGTCGAAAACGCAAATGCAGTGCCGGCAGCGTTCCCGCTCAAATGTCTCGATGCGCATGATCAGTACAAGTCTTACCGCCTCAAAAGGCTCTTATAGCCCAAAAGCTTCGAAATCTATAATCTTCACGGTTGCCCCTGAAGGAATCCGAAACTGGAGTAGCTAAAAAAGGTGGAGATCTTTTGGTCATTCTAGTCATGCCATCTGGTCTCTTGAAGGGTGAACCAGGGTGGCCTGAGGAGGAATCGGTAGTACGACGAGGTTCCATCGGCTGAAAAGGGGAGAAATAAGGTTTAGATCTGAAGTAGAGGTAGGGCAAGATCTAGCACGTGAAAATCAACGCAAAGGGGAGGCAAGGCTGCTGCTCATCGGAGAGGGAGGGGGGAACAGCATTGCCTGGAGGGGGAATTGAGGAAGCATGAACTTATTTGAAGGAGGTGGAGGTGGAGGTGGAGATTTAGGTGTAGTTGAAATGGAGAGAGGGGAGCATGAATGCAGCTAAGGAAAATTGGAAACAACTTTATAGTCGAGTTCCAATTTTTGGATGGGCTACCACCCGTATAGTGATCGACCCCTCTAGATCTACCGGTCGACTGCTACTGGTCGATAGCTAGGTCCTAACTGCTTGGCAGTTTCTCTACGTGACTTATAACATGGACCCATTCGAACCGGGTTAATTTATAATGTTAATAGTAATAATAATGGTATTCATTTCACATCATCTCCTTTGACTCGACCAACCTGAAAAATCCCTGCCCTCTTGATGCCGATGCCCAAGCTTACCGTCCAGCTTCCCGAACCATTCCTCGGCTATTCTGCAATAAGTTTGACTTATACTACTTCTTCCATGAGCAATTCCAAAAAGCAGATAATATTCCAACTACTATCCCCTGCGTACTTCACGTAAAATATTTCTTCCAACAGCTGGCAGATACAACAACACTACTAACTCCATACCCCAATTAAATGTCATTCCTATTTTGTCCATTCCTTAAAAGAGAAAACTTTAAAAACTTCAATTTTTATAAATAGAAAAGTCATTGGGCTAAATATTTACCTTTTGAAACTCATTTCCAAATCGAAAATATTTTCTTGCCAAAAATCAAAATCAACCTTTATTGATATACGTACATATATAAATATTTAAGAATACCAAAACTTACTCCTTTTTAAATTAAAATTCCTTAACACGACCGTACTTAATGGTATACGTGTTTCTTGAAAATTTAAAATTTCAACACTTCCTAAAATTCTAAAATAAATCCATGGGAAAAGAAATCATTTGAAAGTATTTTTCCAAAATCTATGGCATTACCAAAATATACTTTATCAAAAATTCTCTCACATGTTTGGACGAAGTAATTGTTCTTAATTCTTTAAATAAAAATATGGTTTGCCGTCTAAAGGTGGTTGATGGACATTCTCTTACGAAAACCGGTCTTTGGACATTTGTGACAAAGAAAATTATATTTCCTTCTTATCTTGAATAGTTATGTATCTTCAACTGCAAGTCTTCATTAAGATCCAAAAGTCCAATATGGCAAGTATCTTAACCATCAAGTCGAACAGCCACCAGTCTCTGAGTTTCTGCCATACGTCGAACTAATATTCTTCCCCATCAGAGCCTTATGCATCACCAACACTCCATGGGCAATTCAGAGACGATGTGAAAATCTTAACTCTAAGATATTTCCAACCCATAGTTGCTTTGCCCATTCCTTAGGAGTGGAACTACGACTATTTCTATAGTTGGGATTCTTATATCTAGCGTAATAATAATAGATACAAAAGTACGAATACATCCTCTTAATTTATCCTAATTCCTCTGAACAACTAATCTTGGCCCGGATACCAAATGTAACAACCGCATATTGATAGCCCAAATTTCGATAAAAAAACGAAAACCAAGTCCATCAAAGCACAGATTATTAGATTTGATACCTGCAAATAAGCATTAGCATTATAAGAGATTGATAAAATCTAAACTCACAATGAAAACAATAATAGGGTATAAATATTGATTGTGGCTAATACCTTGGTATTAATGGTATTTCTTGAAAGGTTGCCATATCAGCATCGAGCATGAGCGAAAAGAAGACTTCCCCAGCAATCGACTAAATCCAGCCCCTGTGGCCTTTTTCCTCTAAATCTGCCCTGTGGATTGTAATTTCGGAGGTAGTCAGAACAACATTCAAGTGACTGGAAAATCTATACAGTGTACATAACATAAATTTATACCGATTGGTTTCTATTTACTTGTTATGTCTACTACTCTAAGGTTGACCAAATTAACATAATATTGCATAGACGATGTTCCTACCTAGCACAATTCATCTACCTACCCTTCCCAAGGTACAAAATACCGATGTAAGTCTATTTGCCACTTAATACATCTAAATATGAAGCAGGCTCCTAACTTCATCAACGTTGGTCTATTAGTCCTAGCTACAAAGACCTTTGACCACTCTTTATTGATTTACAATACATAATAGCCATACTATTAATGCATCTATCATTATTAAAGTCTTAACTATGTGAGAGAAAATACCCAAGCCACTTAATACCTCATTAATAAGGACTAGGCAGACTCTTGACTATTTGATACCTATATTCTACGTAGGTCTTTGTCATTTAATACCAAACCCCAAGACGGACTCCTCATTAGTAATATATAGCTGACATCGCTTGGAATCTCACCAGGATACTTTATACTTCTTTATCAATGAGAGGCAGACCCTATATCAGTCACTTAATACCTCAAACCCAAAGCGGACCCTTCTCGAGATATACACTACAGCTCCTAATCGGTAATTCAGACCATTTAATACTTTTTAATTAGAAAACAGGCATGCCCTCAGATAGCCACTTAATACAGCTAATCCCAAAGCATATCATATTAATGGCTCCTATGATTGGTGATGTCCCACATCGGTAATAAATGTACAAAATTGTTAGTTGCCTCTGAGTGAAAGGAAGACTTCCGTTGTGTCACTTTACAAACCTCGCATCACAATATTCTAAGCCCAATTATTCTATGGTCCTATGGTCAAAGATATCTTACATCAGTAGGAAGTGTACACAATACTAGTAGCCTCAAAATGAAAGGCAGACTTCCGTTGTGTAACTCTACTGACCTCGCATCCTAACCTATTAAGTCCAATTAATTATTTTAGGCTTTACTAACTTAAGCCATATTATCTTAGGCTTTAATATTACTAAGCTTATCATCCTAATTTGGATATTGGACTTGGCATAGTAATCTCCTTTTAGTTATTTAAGACTATATAATTTACCTTAAATATTCAACTTCTCATAAATCCCCATTTTATCTATTTCTCTATAAATGTAAACTTGTCCATGATAAAAGAATATCATCACAACAGACATTTCCTAACACATTTATGTATATTTACTAATTTCCAATTAGTTACCTTTTTAACTATTCCATAGTTATTAATCTAATCTTCTAAATTTATCATTCCCATTAACACATCTACCATATCAATTATTTGTAACCTCCAAATTCATTCCATATTTATTACCCATTAATTGGAGTTACTTCCTTCCCTCGTCTCCTTCCTAATTCCTATTGGAGAACCAACATTATTACTAATTATAAGCAATATCCTATGCGAGCATAACACATAAATTTTCAAATTTATTAACATGTATAAATACGTATAAATACCTACTTCTAGCATTATATTCTAGTCAAAATTCATTAACTGGAATATTGTTTCCATATTTAATTTGCTGAAATTACATTTCTTAGGAAGATTCTCTGTTGTGATCTCCATACATTTGTTTCAAACAAAAGATCAAGAATAAAAGGAAAGATTTTCCTCGTTTGAAGTTACAAGGAACGATTATTGTCTTTTTATTGGAATAGATAGTGTAAACCACGAAGAATAAATCTGTACTTTACACATCTCTTCCTTTTCTTTTGCACATATTCTCTGTTAAATCAAATGCTGCATTTTCTATGCAATTTGAAAACATAAACAAATTTATAAAATTAAATGGACATTATTCCCATAAATTAAACAATGGAAAATTCCCAATTCAACATAATTAGGGTAATAATCAAAATTATACTAAAAATCCATAACCCAATTTCAGATTTGGAATAAATTTCATATCTAATCAATATTCAATCTATAACTTTTGGAACTGATTTTCAAATCAGGATGTAGCAATATTTCCTCTCAGATCTAAAACAAGAATATGTAGGCAATAGTTTTTTATGCTAATTTGAGTCTACAACTCGCAGATATTATTGATTTTGGCATAAAAATTCAAATGTACGCTAACGGAATATATTCAAAATCATAAAAAATAAATAAATTTTCCACTCACCTTCTCAAAACGTTCCAAAATTAAAGTTAAACTTTTGATTCAACTCCATTTCCTTCTTATTCCCAGAAATATGTATAAAAATGTTATATACATATATTAGAATTATATGTCTGAGAAGAGATTTAAGGTTGAAAGAAAATATAAATATATAAATACAAATATAAATATATACATATATTACTTCGATATCGCGTAGTTTTGATTCACTTCTCTTCTTCTCTTACTTGATTTCTATTCTTCTCCAATTTGTATATAAACAAATATAAATATTACATTTTATAATTTAGATAATAGTAGAGAAGAGAAAATGCCAGAGCTTCGCTGCTGCTATCAGAAAAATATGAGAAAAAAAGAGAGGGTTAGGCCTGAATTTATAGGCACTCGAATCTCTACAACCGCTAGATTAAAATATATAAAATCCAAGCTATTGGGCCAAACGAAACCCTAGCCTACACGCTTGAAGTGGTCAACCGCCCTTGCCATATTGGTCGATCACTCCAGGTATACCAACCCAATAAACGGGTCGACGTGTGGTCCTTGGATATTTATTATATAAACGTTAATTATTTCTGATCTAATTAATTCCATTTTAAATTTCTTTTTCATTCATAATTTCTTCTTTTAGACTCTAATCGCAAAACTCCAAATATGAAAGTTTCTCAGAATTTCGCTATTAACGTAGTGGTACAAGTTTCATGGCCAGATTCCATTGTTTGCACAAATTTCGTTTTTGAGCCTAATTAACTAATTAAATAATTAATGCCAAATTTACAGGATATTTCATTCTTCACCATTAAATAAAATTTCTCCCCGAAATTATACCAATGACTAAGTCATGATTTTAGCTCGTAATTATTCTAGACTATACAACCAATCAGTGTGCAACTAATTTTGCAACCAACATGCACTAATGTGTAGTATATCTCAATATAAAAAGCATGTATGCAAAATGATTCTAAATTAGGCCCTTCTTTATGAATGCTTTTATTTTTTGAAAACATTTATGAAAATAAGGTGCAAACAACGTTATGTGTACCATCTTTCTATACGTATGCAGATTTTGAAAAAGATGTTTTCACCAAAAATCCATATACTCCTACGAATAGAAGTAAGCTGCAACCAATTTGCATCCAAGTCCTACCAACCAAAAATATAACGCATTGAAACCTCGCTTCCTAAACTTCACTCCTCCATTGGAAAAAGGAATTTAGGTAGAGAATTTTACATTTTACCACTCCATATGCTATCCATTTCCCATTGTACGGTGGAAATTTCCTCGCTGCCTCGGATTTACTTTAAATTTTCCATGCACATAACGCATAAGGAGGCTTGTTTTCAAGTTCTAAAAAAGAATTGAATCAAAAAATAAACTCACGCGCGTCATCGACAAAGTATAGAAATAGAAATTATAGGGTTAAACAGGTTTTTTCTTGTTATCGCTTGCATTTTATCGTATCGTTGATTTAATGCACCACTAAATTCGTATTTCTAATCTATTTTCCTTCCCTACCATAGCATAAAGCCTTCAAAATAAAAAACTTCATGAAAACCATTTTCTCTTTTCAAATGCATACATTGCTTGAAAAATATTTTTTCAAAATATTTGGACGCAAATTTTACGCTTGAAATAAAATTTGGACGAAAATTTTAAAAATAATTTAAAAATCAAAACCCTTTTTTTAGGCGAAACATTTAGAAATCAAGAGAAATTTTTTAAAATATTTTTCCTTCAAAATTTTTGATAATTTAAGCCACATTTTTGGCATCAGTTGGAAGCCAGTTATGCGCTAAACGCGTAAGTTCAATTCTAACATTATACAACTAATCTTAACCCATAAAACTTGGCATTTTATTAAAAAATGTCGGCATACTCAATTATTCAAAAAATTTAGCATTTAAGGAACATGAACAATAATTCGTGATTTCAAAACAATTTAAATGTCCTTCACTTGCTAAAATTTCTATCTATTTAAAACTTCCAGTCTCATATTGCATTTTATAATTAGTTAAGTTTCCTTATGAGATTTTCATATTTATACTGTTTCTTCCAAACATACTTATAAGAGAAAATCACATATTTGGAAATAAAAACACATTAAAAAAAATAGAAATACATCTCATAATATCGTGCGCGCCTTAAAAAGAGACAACTAACAGTTTCAACCAATCAACCTAAATCGGAAGGAACAAATGCTGGAAGGGAAGATACAACAACACATACAGAACCTAAAACACTATCTATAGACCATGGAATGGTCTCGATCCTTGATTGGAACTTGAGCCATTGCCGCAGCCTCAAAAAGGGCGAAGCATAGTGGCTAAGCTTCCAATCTCATGACTCTAGCACTATTGTGCGATCCATATCTCTCGCCGGTCGACGTAGATCCCTTGGAGGTCAGTCTAGACATGTCAAATGGCAACTACCTCAGGACTTTGATATCTCTCAGTGCCCTGTCCCTGCTTTGCCTCTTGTTGTGGCTGCTGCTGGTTCAACTGTTGCGACTTGTGGAAAAGGAATTCTCATCTTTCTAAGGGATGCTCTATCAACGGCATGTGGGACTTTCGTCTGGGTAGTCTCCCTACTAAAAGTCAAGCTGTATCATGAGAAGATGAGAGTGAATAAGTGACAATATGGAAAGTAATTCTATGGGGTGCCAACTCCTTGGCAAAAAAATGAATCATAAGAGTGCATGTCCAATTGACGGTTGCACCATCCATAGCCGCATAGGTGGCCTTCTACACCCAAGGATAAATCTACTCATAACTTCTCATCTTCAGGATCATGATGTGTTAAATAACGCACACAACAAGATCGGGAGTCGGACTTAGATTGTCCATCCTTCAAACACCAACACCTTGAACAATTATCCGCTGCAAGGTCTCCAGGTTAGTCATCACAATACCATCCAAACTCATGCCACTTACGAAAATCTCTAAAATATCACCGAGGTCGTTATCAGACATCTCTATTATGACACCCTTAACCTCCGACTGAATAAAACCATTGTCTTCATCGAAATTCGATGCCAAATGAGCGTTTAAAAGGCGAATGCATCATGGATAGCATTCCCACTCAAAAGTCTCGAAGCGCATGATCGGTGCAAGTCCTATCGCCTCAAAAAGTTTTTTTTATCCCAAAAGCTGCAAAGTCTCCATTCTCCACCGGTTTCCCTTGAAGGAATTTGAAAATAAAGGAGCTAAGAAAGGTGAATGTCTTCTGGTCATTCTGGTCCAGCCATCTGATCTCTTGAGGAGTGACACCAAGGTGGCACGAGGAGGAACCAGCGGCATATGGAGGTGTTATAGGCTGAGAAGAGGAGAAATAGGGTTCAGATCTGAAGTGGAGGTAGGGCAAGATCTAACACAAGAAAATCAGCACAAAAGGGAAGGGCGGCTGCTATTCGTCAGAGAGGGGGCGAAACGACATCACCTAGAGGTAGAATGGAGGAAGCATGATCTGATTTAAAGGAGGAGGAGGTAGTGCTTTGTGTTCGGTTGAAATGGGGAGTGGAGGAGCTCGAATGCGGCTAGGGAAAATTGGATGCAATTTTATAGTCGTGTTCCAGGTTCTGGATGGACTACAACCCATATAGCGGTCGATCCTTCTAGCTCTACCGGTTGACTGCTACTGGTCATAGCTAGGCCCTGACCGCCAGGCGGTTTTTCTATGCGACTTGAACCTGGACCCATTCGGCCCGAGTTAATTTATAACTTTAATAGTAATATAATGATAATCATTTCGCATCATCTCCTTTGACTTGACATGATCTGAAAAATCCATGCCCTCTTCATGACGGTACCGAAGCTTACCGTCTAGCTTTCCAAACCTTCCCTCCACTATTCTACAACACTTCTGACTTACACTACTTCGACAATCAAAAATTCCAAAATGCTGATAATATTCCAACTACTTTTCCCCGCATACTTCACGCAAAATGTTTGTTCCAACAACTGGTGGGTACAAAAGGACTTCTAACTTCTTACCCCAATTAAATATCATTCCTACATTGTTCATCCCTTAAAAGAGAGAAAACATTAAAAACTTCAATTTTTATAAATAGAAAAATCATTGGGATAATTATTCACCTTTGAAACTCATTTCCAACTTGAAACCCTATTTTCTTGCCAAAAATCAAAAATCAAAACTTTATTGATAAACGCACATATATAGATATTTAAGGATTTCAAAACTTACTCCTTTTTAAACCAAAATTTTGTAACACGTCCAAAACTTAGTGGTATACGGGTTTCTTGAATATTTAAAATTTCAAAACTTCCCAAAATTCTAAGATAAATCCTTGGGAAAAGAAATCCTTTGAAACCCTTTTCCAAAATCTAAGGCATTTTCAAAATATACTTTATCAAAAATTCTCTCACGGTTTTGAGGAATTGACCTTAACTCTTCAAAAAAAATCCGATTTTCCATCTAAAGGTGGTTGATGGACATTCTCTTACCAAAACTGGTCTTCGGACATTTGCGACATGCATAATTCTATTTCTCACTTATCTGGAATAATTATGTATCTTCAACTACAAGTCTTCATCAAGATCCTAAAGTCCAAGGTAGCTAGTATCTCAACTATCAAGTCGAACACCCACCAGTCTCTAGGGTTCTGCCATATGTCAAACTCATATTCTTCTCCATTAATGCCTTACGCATCACCAACACTCCATGGGGGTAATTCGACGATCACGTAAAAATCTTAACTCTAAGACACTTCTAACTATAGTTGCTTTGGCCATTCCTTTGGAGTGGAACTATGACAATTTCTATAGTCGGTATTCTTAAAGTCAAGCGTTAAAATAGTAATAATAGATAGATAGAAAAGTATGAATACGTCCTCTTAATTTATCTTAATTCCACTGAACGACTAACCTAGCCTCCGATACGAAATATAATGACCCGCATTTTAATGGCACAAATTTAAATAAGAATCATAAACCAAGTCCTCAAAGCACATACCATTAGATTTTGTACCTGCAAATAAGCATGAGCATTATCGAAGATTGATAAAATTTAAACTCATAGCGAAAACAATAAAAGGATATAAATACTGACTGTGCCTACTACCTTGGAATTAATGGTATTTCTTGGATATCGGATTACCACACCAGCATCGAGCATGAGAGAAAGAAGACTTCTCTAAAAATCGATCAAATCCAACCCTAGTGGCTTGTTCCTCTAAATCTAACCTGTGGGTTATGATAAGGAAGGGGTCAGAACAATGTTCCGGTGATTGAAAAATCTATGCAGTATCCATAATATAAATTTACACCGGGTTGTTTCGTTTTACTTGTTACGTCTATTATTCTAAGTTTAACCAAATTAACCTAATATTACATAGACGATAATCCTACCAAGCAAAATTAATCCACTTACCCTTCCCAAGGTACAAAATACTGGCATAAGTCTATCATCCACTTAACACTTTCAATATATGAAGTGGGCTCCTAGCATCGTCATCTTTGGTCTTTTGGTCCTAACTACAAACACCTTTGACCACTATATATGGATTTATAATACATAATAGCCATACTATTAACGTATCTATAGTCATTAAAGTCTTATCCATGTGAGAGATAGTATCCAAGCCACTTAATACCTCATTAATAAGGACTAGCAAAATCCTGACCGTTTGGTACCTACATTCTAGGCAGGTCTCTGTCATTTAATACCTAACCCCAAGCCAGACTCCTCACTAGTACTATCTAGCTGACATCGCTTGGAATCTCACTAGGCACTTTGTACTTATTTATAAAAGAGAGGCGGACCCTATATCAGTCACTTAATACCTCAAACCTGAAGCAGATGCTTCAAGAGATATCCACTATCGTTGCCAATCGATATTCAGACCATTTAATACTTTAAATTAGAAAAGAGGTGGGCCCTCAAACAACTACTAATATCTCCAATCCTAAAGCATATGCTATTATTCCCTACTCGTTTCCCATGGATCATATGATTGGTAATGTCCTACATTAGTAATAAGCATACAGAACTGCTAGTAGCCTCTGAGTGAAAAGAAGACTTTCGTTGTGCCACTTTACTTACCTCGCAACCCAATATTATAAGCCTAATTATTCTATGGTTTCTCACATCAGTAGGAAGTGTACACAACTGCTGAAAGCCTTAAAGTGAAGGGCAAACTTCTGTTGTGTAACTCTACTAACCTTGCATCCTAACCTACTCAGTCCAATTAATTATTCTAGGCTTTTCTAGCTTAAGCCATATTATCTTAGGCATTACTATTACTAACCTTATCATCCTAATTTGGAAATTGGACTTAGCTTGCTAATCTACTTTTACTTATTTAAGGCTATATAATTTACCTTAAATATTCAACTTCCTATAAATCACCTTTTATCTATTTCTCCATAAATGTCAACTTGTCCATGATAAAAGAATATCATCCTAACGGACATTTCTTAAGAAATTTATGTATATTACCAGTTTCCAATTAGTAACCTATCTTACTATCCATAGTTATTAATCTAATCTTCCATTTTTATCAGTCCTATTAATCTATTTACCATATCAATTATTTGTAACTCTTCAATTCATTCCACATTTATAACCCATTAATTGGAATGACTACCTTCCCTCATTCTCTTTCCTAATTCCCATCCGCAAATCAAAATTATTGCTACGTATAACTAATATTCTATATAAGCGTTATACATAAATCGTCATATTTACTAATGTATATATATACCTTCTTCTACCAATATATTACAGTCATAATTCTTTAACTAGAATATTGTTTCCATATTTAATTTGCTGAAATTACATTTCTTAGGAAGATTCTCCGCTGTGATTTCCATAAATTAGTTTAAAACAAAAGATCAAGAATAAAAGGAAAGATTCTGCCTCGTTTGAAATTACAAGGAATGATTATTTTCTTTTTATTAGAATAGACATTGTAAACTGCGAAGAATAAATCTATACATTAACGTCTCTTCCTTTTCTTTTGCATATATTCCTTGTAAAATCAAACGTTGCATTTTCTGTGCAATTTGGAAACTCAAACAAATTTATAAAAATTATACGGATGTTCTTTCCATAAACTAAATAACGGAAAATTCCCAATTCAACATAACTTGGGTAACAATCAAAATTATACTAAAATTCTACAACCCAATTTCAGATCTGGAATAAATTTCATATCTAATCAAGTACATATCTATAACTTTTAGGATTGATTTCTAGATCTGGGTGTACCAATAATTCCTATCAAATTTAAACAAGAATATGTTGGTAATAGTTTTCTATGATAATTTAAGCTTAAAACTCACAAACATTATTAATTTAGGCATAAAAATCAAATGTACGTCAATTGAATAAATTAAGAATCATAAATAATATAAAATTTTCTCACTTACTTTCTAAAAGCGTTCCAAATCTCCAGATCTGAAGTAAAACCTTTGATTCAACTCCATTTCCTTCTTATTTCGAGAAATATGTGAATAGGGTGTGTGTGTGTATATTAGAATTATAGATCTAAGAAGAGATTGGGGTTTGAAGGAATATATATATATATATATATATATATATATATATATATATCTGTGTGTATGTGTGTGTATAACCTCAATATCACGTAGTGTTGATTCGCTTCTCCTTTTCTATTATTTGATTTCTATTCTTTTCCAATTTGTATACATACATATATTGCATTCAAAAACTATGAGAAGAGAAGAAAGGGTTTGGCCTGAATTTTAGACACTCGAATCAGCTACAGCTATTAGATTAAAATACATAAAATCCGAGTCATCGAGCTATATGAAACCCTTGCCTATCATAGCTCCAAGTTGACCGATCAAATAAACAGGTCGACCTGTGGTCCCCAAACATTTCTTATATAAATATTAATTATTTCTAATCTAATTATTTCCGTTTCGAATTCATTTTTCCCCCGTAACTTCTTTGTTTGGACTACGATCGCAAAACTCCAAATATGTAAATTGCTTAGAATTTTGCCATAAACGCAATGATGTAAGTTTCACGGTCAAATTCCATCATTTGAACAAATTCCATTTTTGGAGTCTAATTAACTAACTAACTAACTAAATAACTAATTCCAAATTTACCGGGTGTTACAAGAAGCTTGAGCTAGTAGTGGTAAACCCAATTTTACTATATGTCTACATTTTTGTTGGCGCCAAAAATGGCCACCAACACCCAAACAGTATGTGAAAGCAAAAAATATCTAATATCCAATCACAAATATAATACAATAGAGAAATAAATATAAATAAATCAAAATTAAGCAGTAAGAAAATAAATGAACAAGAGGATTTATAGTGGTTCGACTGACTTCGACCTTCGTCCACTCCCAAATTTTGCCTTCTATTGATTTATACTGCTGTGTACAGTTAAAATTTAGAAAATCAAGAGTAAAAATGGTGGAGTATAGCCTAGGTAGAAGATGAGGAGAGCATGAAAGAAGATCCCCTAAAATGAAAAAAAACCCTGTATGTATAGGTGTAGATGATGAAATATCTCTTTGAAATTTCAGCAGCAGAATCTCAAGATGTATGCGAGGCGACCTAGAAAATTCCAAGGCCCAATTCCCAAGGAATAAGGGTTGGCTCTGACCACACTTGGAGGCTACATGGCACATTGTGAATCCTCTATTGGTTCCCCTACTTGTTAGCTCCATGTTCCCAAAGTTTCATATATAGTTGACTTTTGAATTTTGAGATATCGACCGATTTCTGTTGAGTCGTACCACCAAGACGATACGATCTGATCACTTTCATAGATGGAGGGATCCTTTAATGAATTCCAAGATTGTTGTATTTATAGAAGAAGACAGGCAATCTCTCACTCAAAATTCGGATCTGGAATCTCCAAGCCAAGACGAGCCGATCCAACAAAATTATGGCCGATCGCTCACCCCTAAGAGAGGTCGAAGCCGACCCCTAAGAAGGTCAAAGCCAGCCCCTCTTCCACACATGGTGGGACCCAGCAATCCCTTATGTGGGTCCCCATACTCCTCCTCTTCATGTTTCTAGAGTGATTTCCCAAGTTGATGCATCGTTCGTTGAGTTATTGAGCAATCATCGTTGAGTTGAGTTGCGATGCCAATCCGAGCGATCCATAGCCATATTAATCTGATATGATCCCTTGCCTAGTGAAGTCCTAATTTTATACTTAGCCAATTCTAGGGTGTCATCCGTCTGAATTTGCCCGACCATCGTCCATAGCCTTTTTTATAACTGATCTTCGAGCCTAATAATCATCTCTCTAGGCATCCTACCTTGATGATCATGAAATTTGTTTGGCCAAATCTGTTAGTAATATGCCTAGCCAAAAGGTGGAATAACATTTACCCTACAAAACATTCCTTGCGGTAGGAAGACGCGTTTAGAATTGCCACAAGTCCAAAGTCCATAATCCATAGATAACCGAATTATCCAATCCAGAATCTGATCCTTTACCATGCCAAACCGCCGTGTCCACCCAGGAATACGTTAAAGATATCTACGACTGTTCCAAGTCAATAGCCAATTCCAATTCCATTCCAAATCCTTAGCCATAACCACATCCATCCAAAGCCATTATCCGAATTTGCGACATCTTCGAATTGTTATTCAAGTCCAAAGCCTTGATCTCTTTGGATCATCATCCCAAATCATCGATCTCTCCAGATCATTAGCCAAACTCGTGGCCTTACCGAGTCGATATCTAAGTCCTTGACCTCCCCGGTCAATATCCAAGTTCATGGCCTCTTCGGGTCATTAACAAAATCCATAACCATTTGAAATCTTGGAAGCCAGTAATCCAACCTTCGATCTCTTTGGATCGTCATCTGAGCACATGGTCTCTCCAGACTGATAAATGGTCTCCATAGACCTTTACTAAGCTCGACTCTAACTTAGCGACGAGTAAGCCAATCATATCCTCTCCGACGAAGCAACTCGCCCCTACACTTCAGCCTTTTTGGGGTCATATATCGATGTCATTATCAACCTAGACCAATCAGAGCCTCTCCAGGCTCTTGTTGGACCCCGTCCTGTTACTCTTTGATGGAGGGGGAACAATGACAAGTAACCCAATCTCGTCGCTCTTCGACGAAGTGGTGTTACCTCCTGCACACCAGTTCAGTGTCCCTGAACATTAAGCAATGTCCTGGCTTTCCTAGGCCTATCATAACCTCTCCGAGCTCTTGCCAGACCCATCCAGTTAGCCTCCAGCGAAAGAGGGAACAACGATAAGTGAGTCAATCTTGCCGTTCTCTGGTAAAGCAACAAATATCTTGCACTACGGTCCCTGACCCTTTGGCCAGGGAAATAAAGCAATCGATTCTGAGCTGACTTCCTTTCTCCAGCCTCGACTCTTCAGTCAAGGGATTAAGCCATGTATGATTCCATCCTATCGCTCTCCAGCGAAGATACTCACACCTTGCGGTTATTGCCGCATCTCACCCGTCGGGAGAATAACCACAACCGGTTTTTTTCATCGCATTAACTGGATTTAAGTGTATTAAGATCGATTTATTATAGCGGTTCATTACCATCTCAAAGCATGCCTAAGGACTGACCTTGATCCCATACATGTGTAAGTGACTTAGCTGTTTTATTGTGGAGTTTATCATTTTGGTTCATGCCATCCCAATTAAGAGATGACGGCCTACGCGCTTAAGTCAGGCTCACTCCAATTTATGGAGGATGATGGCTGCTCCTATTCCATCATCGCTATCTGATTCCTCCAAAGCCAACCAAAGTTCTACCTCCATTTCCTTGGGAAGCGATACTAATCCCTACGATAAGATCAATGTCGATCCATCTTCCTTGGCAGAGGTTTTCCCTTAGTCGCTCCAATCCATATTCGAGCCTGCTAATTTCTGCTCCAAAACCTAGATTCCAATCTCCAACCATTCCAGCATCCATTCTAGCCTTCCCCCTACTCCGCAAGGGTATCCTGGATTATACTTTTTTATACGAGCATCCAAATTACGATTTGCACCAAACTCGAAAGGATCGATCGTAGGACCACCAGCATCCTGACTGACCAGACTTGGGGGCATTCCCTTGAGCCGTTAGGGATCGGCGTCGACCCTTTGGAGGGTTCAGCATTGACCCCTCTTAGTCGGCCTGGGGCTGCTCCACTCCATTCTCCTGCCTATTTTATGTATTTCCATGATCTCGGTTTTGATTTCCCATAGTTCCTGCTGCTCCAACTCCTTGATCCAAATTTTCATTAGCTCCAAATCCTTAGTTTTGCACTCCAGCAGCTCTTACTGCTCTAACATGTCCAACCCGCCTAAGAAAATTTTGCATCGTCTCCTTTTGCCTCTTCATCATCCATTCTTGCATAGCGTTCACCATTGTTTCCATCTCTTCCCTAGTGATGTAGGCCGAGGTCTGATTAGCTCCAACACCTAAGGATGCCTCTTGACTTCCTCCATGGTGACTCCTTTCTACTAGCGTTCTCTTTGGAGATTGTCTAACCATTGTTCCAAATCCATGCTCCAAATCTTTTCCAAATTAGCGGGTCCAAGTACTCTTAGTCAAAGCATCAAAATGCTGACGGCAAAAATGACCACTAACACCCAAACAGTATGCGACAACACCAAAGATCTAATATCCAATCATAAATAGAATATAACAGAGAAATAAATATGAAGAAATCAAATTAAATAGTAAAAAAATAAACGAACAAGAGGATTTATAGTGATGGCTGACTCCAGCCTACGTCAGCTCTAAAAATTTGCCTTTAATTGATTTATACTACTGTTTACAGTTATAATATATGAAAAACAAGAGTAAAAATGGAGAAGTATAGCCTAGGTAGAAGATGAGAAGGGCCCAAAAGAAGATCCCCCAAAATGAACAATGAATCCTGTATTTATAGGTGTAGACGACCAAATATCTCCTAGAAATTTTAGCAGTAGAATGTCGAGATGTAGACGAGGCAACCTAGAAAATTTCAACCAAGGGCCAATTCCTAGGGAATAAGGGTGGGCCTCGACCCCTCTCAAAGGCCACATAGCATATTGCGAACCCTTTGTTGGGTCCCCCTAGTTGTTAGCTCCATGTTCCTAAAGTTTCATATATGGACGACTTTTGGATTTTGTGATATTGATGGATTTCGGTTGAGTTGTACCACTAAGCTAATGCAATCTGATCCCTTGCATAGAGGGACAGATCCCTCAATAAATGCCAGACCTGCTATATTTATAGGAGAAGATATGCAAATATCTCACTCAAAATTCGAATTTGGAATCTCCAAGCCAAGACGACCCATAATGAAAAAATCTAGGCCGATCGCTCACACCTAAGAGAGGTCGAAGCCGACCCCTCTTCCATGCATGGTGGGACCTAACAATCCCTTGTCTAGGTCCCACTAGTTCTCCACTTCATGTTTTCAAAGTGGTTTCCCTATTTGATGTGCCATTCATTGGGTTATTGAGCGATCATCATTGACTTGAGCTGTGATGCCAATCCGAGCCATCCATAGCCATATTAATCTGATCTGATCCCTTGCCTAGGGGAAGTGTCAATTCCATCTTAGTTAATTCTAGGGTGTTATCCATCCAAATCCACTCGACCATCATCCATAGCCTTATTTATAACTGATCGTCAAGCCTGATAATTATCTCTTTGGGCATCCTGTCTTGATGATCACGAAATCTGTTTGGCCAAATCCTTGGTCTACTGCCTGGCCAAAAGGCAGTATAATAGTTTCCTTTCAACAATTCCATTTTTCTTTGAGATATAAGGGAATGTCATTGTATGTAAGATTCCTTTATTCAGAAAAAATTACTTAGTGACTTATATTCTATACCTCATCGGTCTGAAATTATTCAATTTGTTATCCTAATTGGTTCTTAACTTGTTTTATAAATTGTATCATAATTTCTGAAGCTTATGACTTTGCTCTGAGAAGGTATATCCAATTATACCTAGAGTGGGCATCAACAAATGGAATATAATACTTATATCCATACTAATAGTTTACTATTGTAGATCCTTACGGATCAGAGATTATTAATTCGAGTGGATTACTATAAATGTTGGATGATAATGTTAATGGTAGCTTGTGACTTTTATCCATTTAACAGTATGTGCACAAACAAGGTAATTTTATAGGAACATGTGAGTTTTTAATATCATTCAGTATTTGAGTTACAACTCTTTCATTTGCATGTCCTAATCTGTAATGTCAAGTACCAAATACAGAATTATTCTTACTGAAATTTGCATTTCTTATAGATCCATTGTAGCATCTTCTTTCTCCTTCTGACATATTGATTATTGACATGTCAAGCCAGTATAACCCCTTATAGCAATACTTTTTACTTAGCTTATCATTAAAGATTTTAATGAAATCAAAAAACACACCGTTGTCCTTAGCAAATTGTTAAACATTTATCAGGTTTTTCTTTATATGGGGTACTCTAAGTGTTAACGCTTAAAATTGAACGCTAACACCCCGGTGTAAGTAGAGATTAAGTGAAAGCACCACCCGTCAATACGGAAATTAGAAGTAAGTAGGAAAGTCACAGAAAAAGCAGTAAAAAGACAACAGTTTTATAGTGGTTCGGCTTCAAGTTAAGCATACGTCCACTTTAATCTCCTTTATTGCTGAATCAATTACAACTTTACAACAATCTTCGAATACAACACTGCTAGGAAAAATAGCTAGAACTCCGATGTAGAAGAACTCTTCGAATCCATGTTGAATGTGTTAGATTTCCTCTTGAATTTTGTTGAGATGTCTTTCGTGTTTGAAGTGTCGAGTGAGTCGAGAATTCAACAGAGTATAGGCGTTCCAGAAATGAGTCAAAAGATCCCCTCTTCGGTGGTGTAAGCACGGTATTTATAGGGAAATTTCGGAGCTAGGTCGTAGGTCGTAAGCGACCTAGAGGTAGGTCGTAGGTCGTGAGCGACCTAGTGAGAGCGGCTTACGGCTTAACTAGAGTGTATTTGATCACCTCGAACAAACTAACAAGTCATAGGTCGTGAACGTCCTAGGGAGGAAGCGACATAAGAAGCTTCTTCGGTATGTTTAGGTCGTGAGCGACCTAGGGAGAATAGTTGGCGACTTACGGTTGGGAATGGCATAAGAAGTTGCTTAATTTTGTGATAACTCGCTAGGTCACTGGATCTTTTAGGTCGCTAGGTCGCTTAGCTACTAGGTCGCTAGGTTGCTTATCTCTACAGGTCGTTAGATCGCTTTACTCCATAGGTCGTTAGGTCGCTGATCTCTTGTACCTTTAGCCATTAAGTCGCTAAGCCTTTCTATTATGATATGCTTGCCATGTGTTGATGGTTAGGTCGCTAGGTCGTTAATAAGCTTAGGTTGCTTATTTCCTTGGGTCGCTGAGTCGCGGAATACAGAAGTTAACATTTGCCCCCTCGAAGTACACGCCTATGCCTTAGGTCGTGTGCTTCGACCTAACTTTGCTAGGTTATGAGCGACCCAAGAGATCTCTCATGCCCATTCGACTTTCCCTCTTTACATTATATAAACCGCTAGCTCGTTCCTTCCTCTTTACTTGTTTCAGCCTTCAAAAACGCCATTGAAAAAACTTCAAACCTGAACTTTTCGATCACCAATCATCCTTGCGATTTCATCACGTAAGTGAATCCGTTCTCTGTTCAACTCATGATCATCATTAAAGCACGAATCTGGATTCCCATCTTTAACCTCTGATCCAATTTTATATTCTCGTGTTTCATTGCGAACCATGCTTCGATTGATTTCTAATGGACTTGAGGTGGCTCGATTCGATTCTGGGTGATCTTTGATGATTTTAGGAGGAGATGATGGATTATAGGGCCTCGAGTTGACTAGTTCGTGAGTTTGGAGGATGTGAGAAGTTCCTTAACGGGTTAACGGGTTAGTAGGTTCCAGGTCGAACCGTTGCGCTCCTGGTGATTGTGAGGTGATGGACACGTTGCTGCACTCGAGTGGAAGATAGGCCCTAGGCCTATCGGTTTGATCGTGAATCATACGATCTATCCGGTTTACGACTTAATTTCTTGCGACCTATCATACTTGCGATCTAATTTGCTGGAATGACATGAAACTTAAAGCAGAGCGACCGACCTACCATACTTGCGACCTATCTTGCTGTAACGAACTAACGACCTAACTTTCTGCGGCAGAGGTTTTAGGTCGCGGCCGAGTTAGGACTTGGATAATTTTTGACTGCCTGGCCTTGAACAATGCGACTTAAGAAGTTCAACTTATGTTAAGTCGTTTGACTTGATCTGGATGACCTAAATAATCTCCGAGCTAGCTTAAGCCATTCCTACGACCTAAGGACTTGAATACCTTTTATCTTGAATAAACATGACATTGTTGAATTCAATTCCCAACTTGAACTGCCGAGAAAACATTTCTGAATTTGTTGTACTTATTTACAGATCTCATTAACTTTAATGCTAATAACCTGTTAAATACAACATTTGCAGAAAAATAGGACGAATATACTGCCACTGATCGCCCACATCGAATGACAGATTAGTCGATAAAAGATAATCAACTTAAAGAAATTATATGAAATGCTGTGAATCGACAAATTCAAGTGAAGTATTAAAGTAAAGCCATATTAATCAATTAAGACTGATTTGTTTGCATCAACACTGCACTTGTATTTGGACTTAAAACAACAAGCCCTGAAACTTTAAAATTGACAAATGCATATTAGTTTAATTTCAGTTATATTTGCTTGTCGCTTTTATAAGTTTTGCACAACACTTCATACGTTTAGGAAACGTGCACCTTCATATTTGAATATCCAGTTCCTTGTGTAGAATGTCTTCTCAAGAAGAGATAATAGAGCAAGCTGAAGGGGTCTTCCCGATAGCCAACCCATTGGATAATCCCCCGGAGAGGACTCCAACTACCCTGAGTCAACGGGCATTCAATCAGTTACGCATTCAGTTTGGTATTGCTGAAGCGGATGCTATACTTCCTGGGCCAAATGATACTGCTGACAGGCCACCTCTCGGTTTTATCGCTGTCAATCGTCAGATGTGCCTATGTGGTGCTATTCCTCCTTTTAATGACTTTCTTCAACGACTCCTTCTCCGATTGATCATCTCTCCTTTCCAATTGCATCCCAATGGACACGCCATCCTAATGGGACTTTGTGTGCTGTTCAGGAGGACACTTGATCGTCTTCCGAGTTTTGAAGAAATCTGTTACTTGTGCACACTCGCAAAGAACAAAGATCATCCCTCTATCACACTCGTGAGAAGCGCCAGGAACCGTAGATTGATCGTCGATCTTCCGAAAAGCGCCCACGGGTTCTTAAATCAATTCTTCTTCGTTCGTCGCCCTCCAGGATTTTACGCCATCTGGAGAGTACGAAGTGAGATTGCTTATTCCCACTCTTTTCATTTGAGCTTTTAAAAGTCCGAGTTGCTAGGTGCTAACTTCGTTCTTTTCTTTTACAGCACTTCCTCTTCCCTCTAAAGATCCCAGCCACAAGCCGACTTTTGAAAGATTAAGCGCCGGGGCGGTTGAGGAAAGAAGTATTAAATTTTTGTTGAAAGACGAATTTCTTCACCAATACGGACTTCTGCACCCTTCCCGTTCTACTCAGCCTCATGAAGTCCCTGATTCTCCAGTAGAGACATCGGATGCCCCAGTTTCCGTCGGAGAACTTGCACCGAAAGAACATACTGTTGAGGCTTCACTGGTGAAGTGCTCTGCTTCTATTGATGTTGCGGGTCGTCTGGCAAATTTGCACTTGCTCCGGTCATTAAGGAAGAGGAACCTCCTCACCAGTCCGAGAAGACAGTTGATGAAGGAGCTGAGGGGAAGAGTCCCGCCGGGCATGATGGTGATGACATTTTTGAGGGATTGAGCGACTTGATGATCACTTCACAGGAGCTCTTTAAAGACGATACCACTACTGCTAAAGTTATTTCCCCAGCAGTTGAAGCGACATCTGTCTTGCAACAAACTCCTTCAGCTCAAGAATTAACACTTGCTGTAAAATCCGTCGTCACCCCCCAACCAAGGAATGGTTCGTAGTTTGACGCGCGTAGTTTGCATGTTACACACACTTAGGATTTTTCGGCACTTATATGCATTCAACTTCCTTTCTTTGAAGATTTCTGAATTTATCTTTTCTTCATTTTCATGTTCTCCAATGGGACGAAGTGGCTCTTACTACGATGATTTCCAGCGTTATGGGAGGCGCGACCTCTTATGACCCTAAGAGGTATCTTCCTGCCTCCTGGGAAACCGACGAAGAAAGAGCTGCGAGGAAAGCTCGTGAGAAGCGCGCTTATGAAGAACGCTACAGGAGAAGGGACGAACGACATGATTCTTCCCAGAGAGAGGATGATTCCCACAAACGAAAATCTCGTGATGATAAAGGGAAAAGTCATGTCGCTGAAGATCCGAGCAAATGGGCCAAACTTGGTGAGAAACCGACATCTGAAATTTCTAAAAAACCCGCTGCTTCCGTCTCTTTGGAAATTCCTTCCAGCTCTCCCGCCCTTCAAAGGGCTGATATTCAAACAATCATCGTTAGGCCCCCGTATCAAGTTGGGCAAGGTCCGGCTACTCTTCAAAGTCGGTTTCCGCACTGGTGCTTAAAGGGAGTGCGCTTCGATCTTGACTTGGTCCCAATCGATAAGCAAGCCATGTTGCAAAATCTTGATGCCGTCAAACTCGATATCGAGAGAATGTCTGGTTGGCAGAAACTTGTTGACGAGCTTCAAAGAGTAAATCGCGCAAATCTCGAAGCCATGCTGACTATGGAAAATGACAAATCCGAGTGGCAGAAAACACTCGATCAACATGATGCAGAGATGAAGAGTATTGCCGCTTATAATGAGAAGCTTGAAGCGGAAGTTGAAAAACTTACAGAAGAGCTTGCCACTTCTTCCACTTCCTATTCTCAAAGAGAAGAAGTGCTTCAAAAACAGGTGAGAGATGCTCACGCTGCACAGAGAGACGCTGAAGCTAAATTTGAAGCACAGCAGCAAGCTGTAGAAAGCTACCGAGCTGACGTTGCTCAACTGCGAGAAAACACCAGCTCCCAGAACTTGGAAATTGAACTGATAAAAGCTCGACTTTCTGAAGCTGAAAAGGAGCATGATGAAGCTATTGCCGGCAAAGCAGCAGCCGAGGAATCTCATATGGCAACTAAAGCCGAAGTCAGCTCTACTTTATTCGAGTTTTACATTCATAGTGTTCTGGGGCGCGGTAGCCTTAGATTTTTGGGACCGAAGTACGAAATCACTTTGGCCAAAGTGTGGGAAGCCGCAATTATTATGCTTGGAGGGGCTGGATATGCTGAAGTAGATTTAATGGCGCACTATCTAGATGACGATGCATGCGCTGCTCTTGCCAGGGGAAAGGAGCAACTTGTTAAAGAGAGAGCCGAAATGGCAGAAGGAGAACATTTAGGGAAGGCAACCTCAACCGACCCAGTTCAACCTTCGGTTTCGGCCGACATCGATATTGTTGGCTCCAGTTCCCATTCTCCTCTTCCTGCTAAAGCTGTTATTGAAAGTGCCACCGGCCGCACTGGAGATGAGACTCAAGAAAGCACTGAAGCACAGGACTTTGTAGTTGACATAATAAAGCCTACTTCTCCAGGTAACCTCAATGTTGATCTCGCTCAAGTGGACCGCTTGTTTACTTCACATGAGTTTGATGAACTTTTTGATTATTATTTAAATCTTGACGCGCCACTTTCTCCTCTTTTTATGAGAGATACTGACTTTAACTTCTCTTCTCTTGTAGTGAAAGCGCCAAGTGTTGTTCAGCCTTCCCCTCTTCCAGCTGTTCCCTCTCCGCCTCTTCAGATTACTCCTCCTTCCGTTTCTCAACCGGGGTCACAAGAGGAGCAGATAGAAGCTCTTCAAGGCTTGGATGACCCGGTCGCTTCACAAGAACAGAAGGCCGAAGAACATGAAGAAGGCGAAAGAATCCCGGAGCAAACTATTTATGATGACATAAAGTTGTCTGCACTTTTCACCCCGGGCAGTGAGTATTCTTCAAGGAAGAAGGGGAAGCGTGGAGTCTCAAAGAAAAAGAGGGAAGCTTCTGCCGGGAAAGAAAAAGCAGAAGAAAGTCCAATTGCACCTCTTCCTCTTTCTTCCCCTACTCTCACAAGCCGACCCAAAAAGTTAATCATCCGGCCAGGCTAGGGCTCGAAAGGTGGCAGGAAGAAGAAGTGATGGGTTTGGGACCTATGCTTTTTGCTTTTTTGCTGGTATATATAAAGACTTGTGTTGACTAGAGATTGTGCGGCTACCGGTCCCCGCCTTCTTTTATTTTGAAACCTGCACATGTATAAAATTTTCATAGTATGGAATAAAATGATTTTTTTACTTGTACAAACTTCTGTCTGTATTTGAGAATGCGTTTATTCTTCTTTTTCGTACAAGTTTCTTTATTTTCTCTGTGTGATGTTGCAGTAAACCTATGGTATGTTGCTTGAGCATTGCTTTTATTTTTGTAACTATATTATATTACCCCCATACCATGGTTTATTGCAATCTCTTTCACACTAGCAAAATTTTGGAGAACAACTCTTCTGTTTCGAGAAGACTTGTACTCTTTTTTTAGAGAACAACTTTTCCATTTGAAGGAGGTTTGCATCTGTACTTTAGAGAATAATTTTTCCATTTTAAGGAAATATTTTTCTGATTTAGTAGAATGCGCCTCGTATTGGAAAAGTCTTTTTTTTTCTAAGAAGTTTTCACTTCACTTTCGGAGAAAGTCACTTTTATTTTTGGCAAGTGAATTTTCCTACGCGGTAAAGTGGGCCTCCGAAAAAGGGCTTTGACCTGTTTGTGCCTCCGAAGAGGGCTTTTGTTTGATTGTGCCTTTGGGAAGAGGGCTTTTTTGTGTGTACCTCTAGGGAGAGGGCTTTTGTTTTTTCCCTGTACGTGGGGAAGCGGGCCTCCGAAGAGGGCTTTTTGTTTCTGCCTCTGGGGAGAGGCTTTTGTTTTTTCCCTGTTCGCTGGGAAGCGGGCCTCCGAAGAGGGCTTTTGCACTTCAACTCTGGTGAAGTGGGCCTCCGAAGAGGGCTTTTCAAATTTCAACACTTGTGAAGTTTTATTTCAGATCTCGGTGAAATGTGTGCATCCGAAGAGGTCTTTTAGCATTTTAACTCTGGTGAAATGGGCCTCCGAAGAGGGCTTTTCACATTCCAACACTTGTGAAGTTTTATTTCAGATCTCGGTGGAATGTGTGCCTCCAAGTAGGGCTTTTGCCTGGAAGTTTCTTTCTCATGGTTGGATGGATTCACGGGGCGGACACAAGTTACTTGGATGTTTGTTTGCGCAAACGTTCTCAGCTAGTTAACGAGTGCCCTGTGCCTTCCACTTGGGAAGGTGCCACCGGTCATTCCACCTATCTTTTTTGGTTGAGAAAGAGAACTTTCTTTTTCTGGCAAGTCCCGTTAGAGGTCTTTATCCTCCGAAGAGTTGTGCCTCCGAAGAGGGCTTGTGCCTCCGAAGAGGTCTTTGGTTGTTTCCTGCCTGCTTGCCCATGTCTTTTCGCCATTTGCACATATCAGCGACTTCTTGTTTTCATTTTCGAACACGCATTCCTTTCTTTTGCAAGTAGTTTATTTTATCCAAAGAAGTGTACTTCATTGCTAAGTGAATTCGCAGGGGCAGACACAGGAAAATTAATCGGATGTTCGTTTGCACAAATGATCACAATTAGTTAGCAAGGGCCTACCTCCGGCGGAACCACTAACTGTTTGCTTGAAGCACTTTTTATATAGGATTTGAGTCTGGAATTTTTGTGGCTTAGCATTTGCTTGTTGAGTGATGTCAAGGATCGCTTAGTCTTGTGATGGGTAAGCTTTGTTTTAATGGCCTGTAATATTAAATCGACATTTTAGCAATACAATTAAAGTACTTTATATATTGAAATAAAACAGGCATTTTATAATAGTAGAGAACACAAGATTTATAGTGGTTCGGCCAAGAACTGGGCCTACATCCACTTTATAGTTCTTATTATTTACTTGCACTGGTTTTACAATGGCTTTCAATACAAGAATCATACATCCATAATTCTTTTACAGCATTTCAGTAAAGCTTTTAAGTAAAATATGAGCGCAAGTGATTGCTGTTCCAAGGCCTTAGAATTGGATCTCCTTCGACAGTTGTCAGTTTGAAAGTGCCATCAAGAAGTTTTTTGCCTATGACATATGGCCTTTCCCAGTTTGGCGCAAACACTCCTGTTGCTGTCACGATCCTTTTCAAGACTAGATCCCCAATCTCAAAGCTGCGTTGGGAACTTTGGAATTGAAGTGCCTTGCAATTCTTTGCTGATGGGCTGCAATTCTGAGCTGAGCCACTTCCCTTTTTTCATCAAGGAAGTCAAGTGCTTCAAGTTGCAACTATTCATTTTCAGCTTGGTTGAAATGAATTCTTCTATGTGAAGGGACTTCTATTTCCACTGTAATCATTGCTTCTGATCCATATGCCAATGAAAATGGAGTGTGCCCAGTCGCAGTTTTGTGGGTAGTTCTGTATGCCCATAGTGCTAGTGGTAGCTTATCGACCCAACCACTTTTCGCTTTTTCCAGCTGTTTTTTGATGGTTGATTTGATAATTTTGTTTACTGCTTCCACTTGCCCGTTTGCCCGCGGATGAGCTACTGCTAAGAAGCTTTTTCGGATCTTGAATCGCTTGCAAAAATCTTGAAACTCTTCACTTTCAAATTGGGTTCCATTGTCTGTGATTATCTTTTGAGGCACACCATACCTGCAAATGATATTCTTAGTTACAAAGTTTATCATCTTTTTAGAGGTAATAGTAGCTAATGGTTCAGATTCAGCCCATTTAGTAAAATAATCAATAGCAACAATAGCATATCTGATTCCGGACTTGGCGGTTGGCAAAGGCCCGATGAGATCTATTCCCCAGATAGAAAATGGCCACGGACTGACCATCTGTGTTATCTCGGTGGAAGGTGCTCTTGGGATTTTTGCAAATCTCTGACATCGGTCACATTTTCGGGCATAGCTTGCAGCATCACGATTAATGTCTGGCCAAAAATACCCATAACGGAGAATTTTCTTTGCTAGAGTTTGACCACCTGAATGATCTCCACACTCTCCTCCGTGTACTTCAGCTAGAATTGTCTTAGCCTCTTCCTTGGTAACACATCGGAGTAATGGCATTGAGAATCCCCGCCTGTACAGTAGGCCATTTGGAATTATATATCTAGAGGCTTTTCTTAGCAACTTCTGTCGTTCTTTTGAATTTTCTGGTAGAGAATTGTTGAGAAGATGTTCCATTATCGGAGTCATCCACGACTCCTGCTCTTGAGAAACAGTCATGATCCAATCAATCTCCATTTCATCAATACTTGGGGCTGACAAGACTTCTACAGGAACCAATCCCAGTAATTGAGCTTTGCCAGTGCTTGCGTACTTTGCGAGAGAATCTGCTTTCATGTTCTCTTCCCGGGGTATATGACTTATTGTATAATGATCGAAATCATCGAGAAGTTCTCAGGCCCTTAACAAGTAAGCAGGCGGATTTCCTCCTTTAGTTTGAAACTCTTTCTTGATTTGGCATACAATAAGCTGTGAATCACTGAAGATCTGTAATGCTTTGATATTCAGTTCTTTTGCAATCTTCAAGCCGGCAATAAGAGCTTCATATTCTGCTTCATTATTTGTTGAAGGAAATTCCAATCTCAATGCATAGCATAATGACCGCCCTTCAGGGGTTTCAAGCACAACCCCAGCTCCGGAACAGTAATCATTTCTCGCACCATCAACATATAATTTCCATCGAATTGGGGTATTATCAGTCTCCTCTTCCTCACTATCACATTTATCTGTACATTCTGCGATGAAATCTGCTAAATCTTGTCCATTGATTGCTCTCCGGGGATGATAGGTAATGTCGTATTGGCTGAGTTCAATATTCCACTTCAGAAGGCGACCCGAAGTCTCAGGGCGAAACAGGACTTGCTTCAGAGGTTGGTCAGTGAGGACTTTGATAGGATGAGCTTGGAAATATGGCCTCAATTTTCTTGATGCAATCAGTAGACAATAGGCGAGCTTTTCCAACTTTGAATAATTCATCTCTGCCCCAGTGAATCTTTTGCTGATATAATAGACCGGGTGCTGAATTTTTGCGTGTTCCCGTACCAACGCTGCACTGAGAGCATGAGGTGAGATTGCCAAATATACGAAAAGATCTTCACCATTGTTGGGCTTAGAAAGTATCGGAGGCGTTTCCATATGACGAATCAACTCATCGAAAGCTTTCTGGCATTCAGGAGTCCAGTCAAAATTTTTCCTTCCTTTCTTCAGCGCATCAAAGAATGGAATGCATTTATCAGTGGCTTTGGAAATGAATCGACTCAAGGCAGCGACCTTTCCATTGAGACTTTGCAATTCCTTCTTCGCTCTAGGAGCTTTGACTTCTCTTAAGGCAGCAATTTGAGCAGGATTAGCTTCAATGCCCCTAGCACTCACAATGAAACCCAGGAACTTTCTGGACTCCACCCCAAACGAACATTTCAAAGGATTAAGTTTCATTCCGTACTTTCGGAGGACTGCAAACATTTCTGCCAAGTGATCCATATGGTCTACTGCCTTCTTTGAATTACCAGCATATCGTCAACATAAACTTCCATAGTCTTGCCAATCTGCGGCTTGAACATAGCATTAACAAATCTTTGGTAAGTTGCCCCTGCATTCTTAAGTCCGAAGGGCATAACTCTATAGTAGTAGAGACCAACATCGGTGATGAAGCTCGTGTCCTCCTGACCTGGCTCATGCATCATAATCTGGTTGTATCCGGAGTAAGCATCCATAAAAGATAACAATTCATGCCCCGCTGTTCCATCCACCAGTTTATCATGGGCAACGGGAAGCAGTCTTTAGGGCAGGCTTTATTTAAATCTGAAAAGTCGATGCATACTCTCCACTTTCCATTAGCTTTCTTAACCATTAATGGATTTGAAACCCAATTCGGATAAGTAGATTCTTTGATGAAACCATTCTCCATGAGCCGATCTACCTCTTCTTTCAATGCTGCTGACCTTTCAGGACCCTGCGTTCTTCTTTTCTGCTTTACCGGTGTAAACTTCGGATCAATATTCAGGGTATGTACTGCAATTTCTGGGGATATTCCACACATATCAGCATGATTCCAAGCGAATACGTCCAGATTTGCTTTCAAGAATGATATCAAGGAATTTTGAACCGTCACACTAAGTTGCGAACCCACATTCACTACTTTGTTCAGATCTTTCGGGTCAACAGGTACTGGCACCGTTACTTCCACTGGTACCACTCTATTCTCCCCTGCACTGGCTTTTCTAGGATCCATTTCTCTTCGTGCCCCGCTATGCTCGCCAGTGCAGGGTCCACCCTGTAATTGCTACAAGGTTGGTTCTTTGATGCGGACTGGGGCTGCCGCATCTTTTCCCATCTCTCTCTTCCTTGCTTCACGCAACTCTATTAGATAACATTCTCGCCCAACATTCTGATCCCCTTTAATAACACCAACTCCATTATCCGTGGGGAATTTCATAGTGAGGCACCACGGGGCGAGAATTGCCTTAAAAGCCGCAAGAGTTGGTCGGCCTAGGAAGGCGTTGTAGGCAGAAGATTCATCAACAATTACAAAAGTCTGTTTTCGAACCACCTTTTTCTGCCCCTCTCCAAGTTCGACGAACAAGTCAATAGTTCCAATTGGTTGCTTTGGTTCCCCAGTAAACCCAACAATCTTCTGAGATGAAGCTTGAACATCATCCATCGGAATTTTCATTTGATCGAATGTTTTTTTGAAGAGAACGTTGCAAGAAGCGCCGCAATCTACAAGCACTCTTCTCACAATAGCCGGCCCAACGCCTGCAGAGATGACCAAGGGATCCATGGTTGGGGCTTCAATGCCCGTAGAGTCCTGGCTCTGAACACAATATCATCATTAAAAGTTTTCTGCTGCTTCAAAGGTGCAGCATCTTCTAGCACAAAAACACTCTCTTATGTTGGTGCATACTTCAAGGCACGGGCATATCTTTCCATCTCGCCCCAGCTTCTGCCTGTTGGGTGAGGACCCCCCGTAATCACATTAATAATGGGCCTTTCTGATTCATGCGCAGTAGTCCTCTCACCCGAGCCAGATGGATGAGCAGGAAGTTGCTGACCCTTAGTAGATGAAGTTGGGTCATTCCTATTCCTCTTCACAAATTGCTGCAACTTGTTCTCTCTCATCAATTCTTCAATCAAACTTTTCAGGTGGCGACATTCGTTGGTATCATGACCGGGTTGATTATGAAATCGACAAAATCTCCCACTTTGAGCAGCTTTTTTCCCAACTCTCATCTCAGGCGGTTTAGGATATTCTACCGCATCTTTAGTAGCAAAAAAGATATTCTCCGGGGTGTCAGTCAAAGGAGTGAAATCTGAAGGTTTTAAGAAGCGAGGTTTCTTCACATCCTTCTGCTTCTTCCCACCATTATTCTCCCTCTTTTGACTTTCGGATTCCTTTTTGGTAGGAGCAGCAGTATTATCCTTAACCTCTGTCAATGCCACTTTAACCGGTGCTTGAAGGCTTTCCAAGCGCATGAATTCATCAGCTTTCTTATAGAATTTCTCAAGCGAATTCGGTTCTTTCATCTTCAGCCACTTCCCAAATTCGCTTGATTTGTCGATTGCCCTCATCAAGTATGTCAAGACCATCCGTGGCTCTGCATTGTCCACTTCAGCCAAAGCTATGTTGAAGCGGTTCAAGAAAGATCTAATAGATTCCCCAGGATTCTGTTCCAGCCTTGACAGTGACATAATATCCTTTGCCTTTGAAGCATACAGCCTGAATTTCTCTTTAAACTTCCGAGTCAAATCGGCGAACTAGTCTATGGATCGGACCGGTAGCTTTGTGAACCAGAGTAGAGCCACTCCTTCCAAGTATACCGGAAAGTACCGGCATTTGATCTCATCCGATGTCCTGGCACCTGTCATGTGCCAGTCATACTTGTACAAGAATTGATTAGGGTCACCTGTTCCCTTATAAGCCGGGATGGTAGGAGGAACAAACTTCCTTGGGAATTCCGCCTTTAGAATCCTTTCAGTGAACGGAGTTTTGCTCGGAGCGAATCCCCATTCTTTTTCATCTTCATCCCTCTGCATGCTTTCTTTCATGATTTGTCGCACCATGCCCGAAAGATATTCCTCATCATTTAAAGGATCTACAGGACAAACTTCGGCCATTTTCTTGGAAATTTGTCTGGACAAACGTTCGCGGAGAGTTGGCTGCGGTCTCGATCCTCCATCTTGAGGAGGTGTTTCTTTGGCGGGGCTAGCTTCTCTTTGAGGAATATTCCTCTCTTCAGGATTATGAACATCATCTGCAAGGTTTTCTTCATTATTCACCGGTTGATGGTTAACTCCGAGAAATGCATTTAACCTTTCAAGCATTAAAGCATTCTGTGTTTCCATCTGCTGGTATAACCCTGATACTGTAGCATCTAACTTCGCTCGTGTAATTCCAGCACTTGGTGCTGCTTGACTTGATGAAGGAGAAGTGGCAGTATTTTCACGAACATCATTGGGTCTAGTAGATCCGCGTTTTCTTCCAAGAGCCATTATCTCTGATAGACTTCTGGTTTTAAGAGAGATTCTTTCAACAAATTTTTGCGAAGTAATGATGAAAGTAGCCTGAGTTGGGTTCTCAGTGAAAGCACCAAAAATGTTAACGCTTAAACTTGAACGATAACACCTCGGTGTAAGTAGAGATTAAGTGAAAGCACCACCCGTCAATACGGGAATTAGAAGTAAGTAGGAAAGTCACAGAAAAAGCAGTAAAAAGACAACAGTTTTGTAGTAGTTCGGCTTCAAGTTAAGCCTACGTCCACTTTAATCTCCTTTATTGCTGAATCAATTACAACTTTATAACAATCTTCGATTACAACACTGCTAGGACAAATAGCTAGAACTCCGATGTAGAAGAACTCTTTTAATCCATGTTGAATGTGTTAGATTTCCTCTTGAAGTTCGTCGAGATGTCTTTCGTGTTTGAAGTGTCGAGTGAGTCAAGAATTCAGCAGAGTATAGGCGTTCCAGAAATGAGTCAAAAGATCCCATCTTCGGTGGTGTAGGCACGGTATTTATAGGGAAATTTCGAATCTAGGTCGTAGGTCGTGAGCGACCTAGAGGTAGGTCGTAGGTCGTGAGCGACCTAGTGGGAGCGGCTTACGGCTTAACTAGAGTGTATTTGATCACCTCGAACAAACTAACAAGTCATATGTCGTGAACGTCCTAGAGAGGAAGTGGCATAAGAAGCTTCTTCGGTATGTTTAGGTCGTGAGCGACCTAGGGAGAATAGTTGGCGACTTACGGTTGGGAACGGCATAAGAAGTTTCTTCATTCTGTGATAACTCGCTAGGTCGCTGGATCTTTTAGGTCGCTCGGTCGCTTAGCTACTAGGTCGCTAGGTTGCTTATCTTTATAGGTCGTTAGGTCGCTTTACTCCATAGGTCGTTAGGTCGCTGATCTCTTGTACCTTTAGCCTGTTAAGTCGCTAAGCCTTTCTATTATGATATGCTTGGCCTGTGTTGATGGTTAGGTCGCTAGGTCGTTAATAAGCTTAGGTCACTTATTTTCTTGGGTCGCTGAGTCGCGGAATACGGAAGTTAACATTAAGTAGATTTCTTAGGTATAAGGCTATGCTTTTGGGGATTTTAAACTCAGCATTGCCAATATGTGTAATGTTTATGGTGTACCATTACCTATGTAAATGTTTTTTTTACCTTTATATCCATTTCCTCCTAGATTCAAATTTGTGGAATGGCTTGTAACATGATTTGTGGCTTTTGAGTTTGGACACCACCTCTCAACGCCAATATCTTCAATTCTTACATGGTCTTGTTGCCCAGTAGTGGAGTTGTTACATCGATTTTCATTTCTCTTCTTGTTACTTGATTTAATTGAGTTAAGTTTGCACTTATGTTGCGACTGCCTTGTTGTGTGCCTGAATATTTTTCATAAAATATAAAGAAATATCTTACTGTAGTGTGCCTAAATCTTTCACATATCTGCCATCTGGGTCTTTTGCTATTGTTGCTCCAGCTTCCCATTCTTCCTATAGATCTTGATGAATTGCCCCCTGTGTTAACTTGATTCTCATCTCTAGTATTTTCATGCTCTTCTCTATCTTGAGGTTTTCTCATGTTCTTGTTCTTGATGTTTGAAGCATAGTTTATTGATAGCTTTGATTTAATGTATTCCTTTGTTTTAATCTCCCCTCACGTGTAAGAAGAGTTGAGTGCAAATACTGCAATGTCGATATTGTATCTTTAGAAGAGAACACTGCCACTACTGCTTCATCTTCATCTTCATCATCTAATCCACTGAGCATTGTAAGAATTTGCTCGGTCTATGATAATTTGTGATTAGTAGCTTCAACAAGATCACAAATTGGTTTAATATTGATAAGATAATCCCTCATAGACATATTTTCTTTCCTCATATTTTTGAGTTGTCTTTTGTAGTGCATAATTTTTGTAGTAGATTATGAGTTAAAGATTTGTTTAATTGTGCTCCAGGTTCAAGTTATGAACTGCACCTAACAATTTAGGGTAAAAGATTTGATGAGATTGAAGATAGAAGCCAAGAACTCAGAAGGTTATCCTGCCTTTGATGAATCAAGTACTTATTGTTTTGAATAGTCCTTGTTCACCATTTGCAACATATCTTGGTGGTACAATCATTGTTCTGTGAATTAAACCCTCCAAGCCATATCCTCTAATGGCTATTTCAACTTGGAATTTCCATAAAAACCGATTGATCTTATCTAATGGAATAATTATTAGTTGACTTTAGGGGCTGAATATAGTCTTCACCAATTCTTCCATTGTTTGCTGATTTTTGAAGGGATTTGTATGGTTTGTTACTAAAGAGATAGATGGTGTTTATTGGTTTTCATTTGCCATGGTGGAGATGATTCTTGGATTCTTGAATTAGAGAGCTGTTGTTGTTAAGCTTTTATATATTTTCTCTGATACTATGATAAGAAATGAATATGGTGAAAACCGAGAATTAATTTTTTTATTAGAATATGTAATCATACATCGTAGTCACATCATTGCTACATATATGTAGCCAAGTATAAGAATACTACATTTTACATAAAGTCGCTGAAACATTAGAAATATTAAGGTAGTGTTTGGTTTGTTATTTTTAGCTTTGGGTTTTCGTCCATGCAAAAATGCATACGACGCATTTATATTGTCGAAAACGACCGATTTAGAAAATGAAGTTAACATACAAAATAGACAACAACTTTTTTTTTTGCGTTTTGAGAAATAACATAAGCATGTGAAATAATCCATTCTTCTGTCGTCCCTCTATCCTTTTTTTCCTTGCATTCGTCTTTCTTTCATCCACTCCATTGTCCTTTCATTCTTCTCGTCTTTGACATACATACTGAAAATCGAAAATTCAAAATTTATTTTTGAAACAAACACTACCTAAATTTTCCTTTAATTAGAGCACCCTCTTTAACCAGTCCATCCGATAAGGAAAAATAATTTCTAGCATCAAAACACTCTAATATTCCTGGCATTAGAGTTACATGGCTCTTGTAAACTGACATTGAGCGGTTGATGGCCTAAGCTTTACACAGAGGGGTCCAGGCGTAGTGGATTGAATTGAAAAGCAAATCGATTGACATATTTGGGAAATTCATCAAATATATGATCTACATCAGTTTCTCCATCTGGGTTTGCTTTCTCAAGCTTTGAACCTTTGCCAAACCCTTATGGCGCCTCTACCGAATCAGAATTTGACTGATTTTTCAAGTTTCCACTGGATGCCTTTTTTATTTTTTATTTTACAAGATCTTACATTGTATGTGTGTGTGCGCGTGTATTTATGTATTTTTTTTGTGTCTGTTCGAATATAAGTTTTCCTAAAAAAGCCAAAACTTTAGATTTGAAATTCAATATTAAAAAATTCAGCTTCGATTTGGTAAATAATTTACAAGTCGTTAATTCACTTATTCATTTATTATCATTTGCTGGGCCACTTGAAATCTTTAACTATATTTGTTGTGTTTCAATTCAACCGTGGATAAAGAATGAACATATTTTGTAAATTAAAATATTGAATTTTAGATTTGAAACTTGGATTGAAACAATGATTTTGATATATTTAAATATATATTTTTAGCAAAGCTTGCTGGCTTTTAAAACGTGTCATCCACTATTATTACTCAAATGATTTAAAGAATAGGTGTTCAAAACAGACTCCGAGACAACTAATACAATAACAAAAAAGAACAGGAGATAGACTAAAGGGTCTATGCTACTATCAAGCGAGGGAGAACAATTCCCCAAATGCATCAATGACAACAACATCAATTCTAGGACTCATAACATGCCTAAACTTGGAAAAAAGAGGAGCAAGATTAGGAAAAAAGAGCTTCGAGTCCTTGAAATAAAGATATAGTCGGTCCCAAGTATCATCTATCAATAAATTCCTATTGCTTATACCATCATTACCTTCAAATGTGATAACCAGGACTTTCCCTTCAACATTATACATGAGACGCCTTTCTTCACCTTCCTCACCAACGAACATACGATAGTTATCAGAAGACATATTGTACCTTATTTTCGAATCAGAATGAATCCAAGCATACTCAACTAAGTCCTAATAGAAAACCTCCTTAGGAGTAGAGTCAATTGCCAAATCAGCAATAGTAGGGGCCTTAGAGGAGAAAGCAGCGACTAAGTCAAAAACAAGAGACACTTCGAACCTACTATAGTAGTGGGAGCCTCCTCAATAAGAGCTGCATCAACAGGTGCAGTAATAACTAGCATTACCAAGAAGAGAAACAAAGATGATAGGAGGAGCCAAAACCTTAGACTTAGGAACCCATTGCAAGACCAGCCTAGGGAGTGGGATGTTGACAGAAGGAGGCTGTCAAATAGTAAGATGATGAAATGGGCAGTAGTCTGCAGAATGGCCAAAAGACTGATAAGATGAAAATATAGAGATACTAGCTATAGTGAACATCAATATCCACATCATGCCCTTCGTCTAATCTTACTTTGAATTTAGGTGGAAAACGGTTTAAAGGAGTAATCTCAAATAAAGCTCTGGCATACCTCAAGTCTTTTGGTTCACTATACTCGAATCAAACCAATTGAAGGTTGCAAGACAAATGGGATGTGAGTGAAAGTGTTTCATACTGGGATATCAAAGATTTTTTCCCTAGCCTTGCCAACCGTCAAGCTCCAATGAGTGATAATAAAGTCCCTTCAATGATCGATGGATCCTCCTTAAGAACATGAAATTTAACTTCTCTATTTGAGAATTTGAGATAGTACATGGTATCAACATACTGAATATGAAGCCTACCTCTTAATTGCCCTACACTATTGCAATGGTTGCAGGCATCTTTATAAGGCGGAGAAGAATCTAAGAAAAAACGACCAAGTAATCGAACTAGTAATCAATAACCGCTTGGAGAACATCAGACGGAGCAACCAGCACACCATTATCATCCAAAGTGTCAAAAAAGAGTGGAATGAAGGCTCCGGCATTCTTAGGCAAGGACTTAAACAAGGACGACCAATTATTCACCTTAGCAGAAGACAGAGAAGATTCAGTACAATCATTCACATGAGAAGGCCTTGGTGCTAAAGGAGATAAATCATTTGGAGAAAAAAGAGATCGAGCAGCAGTATTGACATTAGAATTCCCACAAACACTAGGGGTGAAATCAATAGAAAAAGGCTTCACACTGTAATTGGGCTTAGCATGTTCAACCACACAGTCAATATTGTTCAAACTATCACCAAAATAAGGTAGAACAACTTGAGACCAATGACCATTATCTACTGCAACTAACAAAGGCAACAGAGGGGAATAACCAGTAGTGGCCGAAATATTAGAAACAGGATCATGATTTAGGGAAGCATCATCGATGGATAAAGCCAACATAGCAAAGGATTTCATCCAAGAAGAAAGATTGGGACCCAAGGGATGGGATCTGGAAAAGGAAACTTCATTGTACGAACGGTCAGATCTCGTGCGGAAGCATGGGCTTGACGATTTGGATTTGAGGGGTCAAGGTTTTAGACGTGGCACAAAGTAGAGGAGGATGGAAGACCTAGAGTAAAGGATGGAAGAAACGCGGAGTGAAAATTGAAAACGCAGAGGATGCCATTTTTTAGATTGAATACTTCAATAATTTATATTAAAACATATTTTAGTAACTTTGGAAAAACAAAATCATATACGTAAATAAATATTGTATGATTTTTGAATACAAAACATTTTTTTTAAACAAAGATCTATATTTAATATTACTTAGTGAATAAAGCACATCATTTTAACCATTGTTAATTGGGTGAGACAACATATGCGTATGGAATCATTCTACGAATTATCCAACAAAAGATATATGTGAATTAAAATATAAACAAGAGATATACTTTGAATATGTCACCATTGATCATATCTGGAATAATAGACTATCCTTGATATAAGCTTTAAACAATCTCAAGCTTTTGCAAATAGCTTGAAGTCATATCTTTTGATTTGATTTAATGTATAATTTTTTTGCTTTTAGTATTTTTCATCCAAAAGGAATGGAGCTATGATGGTGAACTTTTTATGGATAGAAAAGAGAAGAAGGAACTTCTAAAAAAACTAACTATAAATGAAAGGGTTTGGGTAATCTAAAGAAAATGCAATAAGGAGAAGAGACATTACCTTCACCTTTTAATCTTCCTTTAACTATGACTCACAATTTAATTTGAAAACCTCTCTCCTTCCTTTTTTTTAGATTGGCCATATCAAGGCATTAATGTGCCAAAGTATGCTCCAAAACCAGTTAATAATTAACAACTTTTAAATTGAATCTAAATAATTATCGATATTGCATATCATATGCATGCATATAAATTTTATACATGTACCTAATTAGTTACTTGTGATACCTAATAAAAACTAATAGCGCCGATTACATCATATGAATGAATAATTAACATTTCACAAATATTATTTAATTTAATCAATTATAACAATTTATAAATCATTTAAATCGTGTGGTATTTCAGAGAATCTTTCTATATTGCGACTCGCAGGTGTAAACCCAATCAGCGATTAATAATGAAAAATTCAAATATTAATATTCACACTTCACCTTTACTAGTAGTGTGATAGTTTGGTGAATTTATCTTTTACATTTATTTTTTGTAAAGTCCAATTTTACAGTTTTAAGCGGTACCTTTTAGTAACGATGATTTACACCAGTTCTCTTCATCAACACTATATAACTTTAGAACATATGGACTATAGAACATATGGAGTTAGATTTTGGTAAAAATTCTAATATCATCCATATTAAACTTGATTAGTCCTTAAACAAAATCCTTTGTTCACCAATAACATTTATTATTAATTGTATTACTCAGGCCAAAGGTATTGACTTTGAGCTGGCTATAATTGACCGTGATACTAATCCCATATAATTAAGGAGATGAATTCTTTATTGAATAGCGGTTCACTTCCAATGATTTAAATCAAACTGAACTATAGTTGTTCAATGGATGTCATGCCATAACATAACTATAATTAAAGAGCAACATCCTTATTGAAGTTCAACAATAATCTCAAGTTAAGAGAATTGTGTAACATTAATACTTTGAGATTTACTATTTGACCATTGTTATTATTAACTATTATGAAACTCTTGAGTGATTTATTCCACGTTATCCAATAACAAACTGTACCAATCCCTTGGTGCCTCCAATAGCCGTGAGTAATACACTACACAAAATTTGGTGAGTGTTATGCACTATGGTCTCCAAGGATGTACCAATATCATTTCTCAAAATATCATGATGAGGAATATTTAAAATAAAATGTTATTTTATATTGTGATTTATGACTCATGTTGCACTTATTTACGACTATAATTACTTAACATTTCATTTAACGATTTCTTATTTATATACTCTAAATTTATTACTTAATTAATTGTATAACTACATAACAAAGTATATAATAGAATTAAACACTTATATTATAAAAAAGATTAGTCACAAAGTTAAATATATGTAACATAATTGCCTTTAGGCCATATCCCTTTCTATTGGTAATAATGCATCAGTTCTTTGTAAACATGATGCTAGCTGAAGCAACGACTGGATTGATTGAAGGAAGGCTACTTATGGGAATAGAGATGCTATTGAAGTGGAGGATAGAATGACAAGTTCCTAGGGTAAGAAAAAAAAGTTCTTTAATAAGAAGGGAGTTGAAAAAGGTGGAGTTTCTAAGAAGGGAAAATCGAAGCTGATTTGTCACCAGTGTCATAATAGGGACAACAACAAGAGTGCTGATAAAAAGGGAATGAGGTGTTAAAATTACAATAAGTTGGGGTATTACAAGAGGGAATGTCCTAAACTAATCAACATAGAAAAAGAAAACTTTTATGCTTTGGAACCAACATCCAGATTGATAATTGAGAAGAAAGAAAAATGATGTGTTAGAAGGTGCACTTTTTATAAATGGCATTCCTAAAAGATTGTTCGATGCCAAAGCATCACATTCTTTTGGCTTTAGATTTTTAGTAGAGAAGTTAAACCTTGAATTGACATACCTATTACTTTTTTGAGGATTACAAATCCGATTGACAGCTATACGACTCTTGGAACGAAATACGACTACATAGAATTTGAATTGTTAAACCATATGTTTTCCCCGCAATTTACACGTATTTATTTTGTGGCTTTTGGGACAATATTGTGTATGGATTGCCTAATTCTATATGATGCTTGGATGTTTTACCAAGATAAAGTGATGTCCTTAAGACACCTTGATTGCTTTCATCGAATTATATCCTTATCAAAAGAATCTACTATTGGTATGTGCATGTTATTGGGCCTTATGGAAACTTGGAGGATGAAATAAATTAGATTTTTATGGTAAGAGAGCATTCATATGTTTTTGAGCTAATTACAGGATAATGCCTAAACATTCCATTAAGTTTCAAATACATCTTGCACCAGAAGTTGAACCTATAAGTAGACCATCTAGCAACATGACACCTACCAAAATGGAGTTAAAGATGTAGTTGGTGGATTTGGAAGGGAAGAATTTTATAAGACCAAGCAGTTTGTCTTGGAGAGCTGCAATGGTGCTCGTGAAGAAATCAAATAGGACATTGAGATTAAATATTGATTATAGGAAGCTAAAAGAGAAGACTATAAATAATCGATGTATAATCAATTGTGTGGAGCCAAGTCTACTCACAATTAGACTTAGCAATGAGTTTCAATCTATTTAGAGTGGAAAAGAAAAGTATACCATTAACATTATTTGCAACAAGATATGGTTTATAAGAATGGCTAGTCATGCCCTTTGGAATGGCCAATGCACCTACTTTCTTGGTAGACTTGACAAATCAAGTCTTTTGAGAGCATTTGGACGCATTCATGTTGATTTTTATTGAAGAAATCTTGAATTCTAAGAATGAAGGAGAGCATGAAGTTCATCTAAGAATAGTGTTAGATACAGGGAGGTAGCATTAGCCAAAGGCAAAGTTTTCAAAATGTCATTGTTGGGAAAGAGAAGTGAAGTTTTTGGACATGTAGTTTTGGATAATGGATTTTCTATGGATCTATCGAAGATTGAAGATATTAATATTTGGAAAAGACCCGAGACCGTAACTGAGATCAGAAGTTTCTTAGGGTTTGCTGGCTACTATAGGAGGTTCATTAATGATTTCTCTTATATAGCAGCATCAACCAAAAAAGGAAGGATGAAAGTTTTTTTGGACCGATAAATGTGAAAAACCATTTCATAAGCTAAAACATCCATTGGCCAATGCGTCCATTTTAGTTGTGTTAGATGGGAATCAAGATTTGGTGGTGCGTACGGATGCATGTGGAACTAGATTGGGAGTTATATTAGTATAAAGAGGTAGAGTCATTGTTTTGCTTCTCAATAGCTTCGATCGCATGAAGTTCAATATGCTACTCATGATTTGGAGTTTGCAGCAGTAATCTTTACATTAAAGGTATGGAGGCACTATCTTTTGGGGGAACGATTTGAATCATTTACGGATCATAAGTTCTTGGAGTATTTATTCTCTTAAAAGGAGCTATCAAACAACAAAGACGGCCTTAATTTTTGCAGCGTATGACTTTGAGATTGAGTATACGCTAGGAAAATAAAATAAAGTTAATGATGTAATTAATAGAAAACATCATAATGTGGTATTAGCAATGTTTTCTGACTAGAACAATTTAGAGGCGTTGGCTTTTTATGGAGTTAGAATAAGGTCGGTACCGCAATGATTTCTTGTTTAGAAGTTTACTTACTAGAATTGCGAAATGAGATTGATAATTTGAAAGACTTTGCACTTGACCAAAGAGGATGATTAAGGAATAAGGAAGGGTTGTGTGTTCCGAATATGGAAAATTTAAGAAAGAAAATTCTTAAAGAGTGCATTGATTAAAGTTTACTATTTATCCCAGAGGCATGTAGAAGTAATGAAGAGGAGTTTCTTCTAGGAAAGTGTGAAGAGAAATGTAGGGTTATGGTGAAGCAATGAAGGAATTAACAATAGGTGATAGCCGAGCACTTAAAACCAAGTGAATTACTTCAAACTTATGAATGTCACTATGGAAAGGGAATTCTTTATTAATGGAGTTTCCTGACATGTTGCTGAGGTAGAATAGTGGAAATGAACGTATTTGGGTCATGGTTGATAAAAAGACCAAAAGAACACACTTCATCCCTGTTATGTTGATGAGGATGACACCTAGTTTGACAAAATTATTCATGAAGAATGCCGTGGGATTTCATGGAATATCAAGTAGCATAGTAATAAATAAAGACCCTATGTTTACTAGTGAGTTCTAGAAGAGCTTACAAGATGTATTAGATAAGAAGTTGAAAATGAATAAAGCTTAACATCTGCAAGCTCATGATAAAACGGAAAGGGATATCAAGTTTACTTGAAGATTTGTTAAGTGCTTATGACCTTGGAGTGTCATAGGAAGACAATTTACATTTTAGTATAGGAATGACACCTTTCAAAGCACTCTAAGGAAGGTTGTGCAACTCACCAGCATATTGGTGAAGAAAGGTGAAAGACTAATGCTTGGTCCAGGTTTGGTGAAAGAAGCAACAAAAAAGCTTGAGTTAATCGAAATAAGGATAAAGGAAGCTCAATTTAAGTAGAAAATTTATGCGGATAAAAGGCAAAATGACTTGAAATTCTCAATAGGAGTTCTTATTTTTGTGAAACTATCACCGATGAAGGGTTATATCAATTCGAAAAGTCAGGAAAGTTGGCATCTAGATGAAAGAGAGTGCAGATTAAGGATCTTAAGGCTAATTTAACACTAAAGGAGGGGGTGAATAGTGTTTAATGAATTCTATGACTTATATGGACTAACTTAAAACTTATGATATAAAAAAATGCAGAACTTAATCATAGAACAATCATAGAATCAAATATAGATGCAGAAAGTAAATAAAAAGTAGTAAAAGAAAGAACATACCGGATTTTATATTGGTTTGGAGTTACCGTACATCCAGTCCTGTACCAACGCAAACACCTCATATAGATTTTTATTATACCAATGTCGAGATTACAGTCCTCAATTTCTAAAGGCCTTGAGATACCCTCTTGTTTCTCGAGTCCGAGGAATACTCTCTTAATTTACGGGACACAAGATCACCCAATTGATTTCCAGGCACAAAAACACCTTATAGAGCGACTCGATCAAATTTTGATCACAATTTGATCCTATAACCTTGAATATCACTTTGATCTTCGAGAGAGGGAAGAGAATCAAATAAGAATGAGATTCTAATTTGATTCACTTGAGAATTCAGCATGAATTTCAACATGATCTTAAAAATATGAAAATTTTAGAATATGGATTTATGGAGAAGGAGTGAAGAAGATAAGAAAATATTTAGTTAAAAATTTGTTTGCGAGGCTATTTATAGAACACCAATGGTCATAACCATTCGTGAAGATATTTAAACGAATAGACACTTCTTTTGAAAATCGAAACTTTTGAATTCAACGGCCACCATGTCGACATGGGGTATCCTGTGATGTCGACATCCCTATGTTAAGAACAATGTAAATTTTGTTTTGAAAATGGTATTGAAAGGAAAAAAAGATAAAATGATTCTGGAGTAAGAACGAAGTTTAAAACAAGAGTTTATATAAAAACAAAAACAAAGAATATTTTAAGGCTAAAACATCTTTTTGAAAATCATTTGAAAAGATAATTTTTATGGCTAAAATATTTTGAAAATCTATTTTGAAAATATGTTTTGAAAATCATTTTGAAAAACCACTTTGAAGTAGTTTTGCAAGCTTCTTCCTGCATAATATCTCATTATATCAGGACTGGAGAACTTGTACAAAACAAGGATGTTCATGGGTTTGTAAGCCACTTGTCATAGGTTTGTAAGCTACTTATCATGGTTTTGTAAGCACTAAGAAGGTAGAAATGGGTTCCATCCCAGATGAAATTTGGAATGAAGATTTCTGTGCTATTATGAAGTTTCAACTAAAACTAGACACATATCTTGAAATCTTGATCTTGATACTCTAGAGTCTTTAGTCTTGATATCTTCATTCTGGATGTTGAGTCTTGAGTCTTTATACTGATCAGTCTTTAGTAATCAATATCTGCATATATATATATATATATATATATATATATATATATATATATATATATTCTGCATATACATATCTATCTAGACAACAATGTTAGTATATATTTTATAATAAGATAAGTTAAAAGGTTATTGTCATCAAACCAACATCTCAGTTCCTAAGAATATCCCCCCTTTTTGTTGATGACAACCTGTATTTATAAAATATATTTACATATCACTACTCCTATCATGACTCCCCCTTAATCCATGACTCCCCCTTACTCCAATCATAACTCCCCCTTACTCTAAGCCAACTACTATTTTATAACTTCTCCCCCTTTGTCATCAACAAAAACTTCTTACTAATAAACTCCCTGACGTGATATAAGATAATCAACCATAATAGAGTAATCCATATATAAGTGTAATAAGTGCTAAGTGTGGTCATAAGTATGAAATGTGATCACGAGTGTGGTCGTAAGTGTAATCCATAAGTAAATCAATCATCATTCAGTCATATTTACGGTAATTATTCAATCCAATCATATATACAAACCATACCAAATGTTTTAAATAAGTTAACTCAATCAAGTTTAAAACGCACCAATCAAACCAAATATACAGAATGACTACACTTTCCTTAGTACTTCCACCCATCCATCTTCTCTAAAGATAGAGTCTGCTTTGATGGCATCCCATTCTTCTTTATCTTTGTAGAGAGTGACTAGTGAATTTCCTTCGAGATTGTCCTTGTTACGAGCTGAGATTATCCAACGAAGGGCGTCGAAATGTCTCTCTTGCTCCTTGATCATCTGCATTTGACTCAATTCTAAGTGGCGCTGATTACGAAGTATGAATATAAGGACATTCTTGAAGGAAGTGAGAATTTCCCCTAGATTATCACTTAGATTCTTAATCGAAGAAGCCATAATTCAAGAAATAGGAAGAAATATGAAAGGGAGTGATTAAAAATGAAGTTTGATAATTTATTATGGAAGAACCAGGTATAAATAGAGGTAGAAAGTCGATTAGAATGAGTAGAAACAAATTAGTTACATGAAATTAAAATTTGAAAGTGCAACTACTTTCTGCCCGTTGCATGTTGACATGGGGGATGGGGGATGTTGACATGCGTCTGCTTAAAGTGACAATTTGCTTTGTTTTGAATATTATAAACAAATCTATGCAAGTAAAATTTGTATGATATAAAAACAAGCAATTACAGAGACAAGTGAAGTTGAATAATAGGAAATAAAAGATTTCATTAATGATTCTAATCAACATTACATCATATTAACTAAAATAAAGGAAAATACATGGATAGAACTTGAAGTAAACAAGATAACATGAACTAAAAATCATTAGATGAAGATGAAGAAGATGATAGTCCAAGCATTCTCCTAACTTTCTCGAAGAACTTATCGATTTCAGTGCAAATCTTATCCATTTTCTTACTCATTGATCTTTTAAGTGTCTTTTTATTTTCTACTATAATTCTTTGATTATTGAGAATGGTGTTATTGGAGGATTAATAGGATTAGTAGGATATTCAATACTTTCTAAGAAAGTTTCTTGATCTTCCTCTTCCTCCTCTTCAATTTCTATTCCTTTCTCTTCCTCTTCTTCTTCTTCCTCCATTTCTTCCATCTCTTCGTGAGCAAGCCTTTTTTCCTTTTCCGTAACTGTTTCATATGGTTGAAGCACTAATGGAATTTGCATAAGGGAAACGTTTTCATGATTGAATACTTTTCTAGTTATAAATTCTTCCCTTTTGAAATCAACTCAAAAGTAATTAAAAATCCAAGTGAGATAAACTCCATGATATAATGTGTTTTCACCCATAGTAAAATTCTTAGGCCTTAACTCATCTAAAATAACTTGAGCCCAACTAATATCATAATTTCCAAAAATTGCAAAAAGATCTTTGCAAACTTTCAAAGTCGGGTTGTTGTAGTTTTCCGATATTGGTATAAGAGTGTGTTGAATAATAAGGTTAACAATTCTTGCTTTTGGACGAAAATAACGATTTTTGAATTCAAATTTGTCATCCCCTTCAAAGATGTGATGAAATGTCTCTCGATCATTTTCATTTATTTGAAATTCCGAGAGATTCATTCAGGTATACTTGCATCCCAAAATGTTTTCTAAAATTTCACAATCCAAAACTATCTGTGTTCCTTTAACACTACTCCCAATTTGTCCATCTTGCCTATCATAAAAACTACGATTCAAATTTGCATAAAAAATATTAACAAGATTTGGTACCATACAAAATCATTTTTTTTACCTACTACACTAAAAATATAACATTGTTGAAAAAGATTTTCAATTTCATAAGAAGGAAAATCTTCAAAAATAGCAAATTTACCCATATGAATTTTACCAAAGTTGACATAGTTGATGTAAGCTTTGATAGCTTTCGGGTCATTATAAAGAAAGTTTTTGACAGCTTTTGGAAGCTTAATGGTGTTAGGAGTGCTTGAAGAGGCCATTGAAGAAGTTTGAGAGAAGTTGAAGTTAATGAAGATAAATTTGAAATTTGAAATAAAAGTGAAAAGTGATGATAATGAGAGTGAATTAAATAGAGATTCTATAGACATGTTCTCTGGTCAAAAGGCATCTTCTTAAAGCATTAAAGTTGGTAAAAAGATGGAGGGATATTCAAAAGTTTGAATTCAAATTTTGAAATCAAATTCCAAGGGGCATGTCGACATGGGGTATCCGGGTATCTCGACATGTGCCTATTGAATCAAAGGACAAGTTTCTATTCCTAATTTCTAATAAATGTAATTGTTATATCTTATATTCTACTTATATAATTACTGTGATAATATTAAATATAACAATACTTAAATATTAATAACTTAATATTTAAAATATTATTAAAATAATATTATTTTTGAATTTAAAATTCAAACTTCAAGGGATAAATTTGAATTTAAAATTCAAGGAAGTTTTAAAAAAATCAAGCAAACAAACAAGCATCCATTCAAACAAGAAAAATTAAAAATAATGTAAATGCGTATCTATTTTTAGATCCATACTCCCATCGTCGTCTGATTCCTGAATAGCAGTGAAACATGGATTTGAATTATCCATCTTCTTTTCTTCATCACTGGATGATGAGTCTGAGTCATCAAGAGTTGTTGTGTATGCTGTCTTTCTTTTCCTTGACGAATCATTGTTTGAAGGAAACAACTGTTTATCTGGATACAGACAATCTTTCCTATGATGTCCGACTTTATTGCAATTGTAGCATCTATCATTATTGATGTTCTCCGTATTATTTCCGGAATTCCTTTGATCATTTCTTTTGTAATTGTTCATTTTTATATATTTTAGGAATTTATGGAAGTTTCTTGTCATGAAAGCAATCTCCTCATCACTGTCTGTTTTTTAATCTTCAGCCGTTGCATTGAATACCAACGACTTCTTTTCTGTAACCTTGTTTTCTTTTCTTCCTTTCAGTTGAACTTCATAAGACATCAGATTCCCAATCAATTCTTCTATTTTCATTAGACTGATATCATTTGCTTCTTCGATTGCAAGTGTCTTTTGATCCCATTCTGGTGAGTGAATTTGGAACTTTTCTGACTTGGTCTTCCTCCAAAAAGCTTTTTCCCAGTACCTTTAGTGAATGAACAATATCTTGAAATTGACAATACATGTCGAAAATGGACTCATTTGCATGCATTTTAAACAATTGAAACTGATTAGTTAATGTGAAAATTTTAGTCTGTTTAAATTTGCTTGTTCCTTCATAAGTAACTTGCAAAGTTTTCCAGATTTCAAATGCAGACTTAAAAACAGACACTCTATTAAACTCATTCCTATGTAGTGAATAGAATAATATATTCATGACCTTTGAGTTATTTTTTGCAACACCCTTTTGCTCAACAGTCCACTGGGCAAAATCGGTAGTTGGTTCAACATACTCAGTTTGTGTGATATTCTAAGTGTTTAATGCTACTGATTGTAAATACATTTCCATTCAACAAGCCCAATATGCATAATTACTGCCATTAAAAAATGATGGTCGATAGTAGACTGAACTTCTACAAATGAACTAGTGTTAATATTAACAGAATTAGTGCCAGAGTTGACATTACCAGTGTTGGTAGTCATTAAAACAATTTTAAAGTTTCAGACTATGAAAACTATAAAACCAATGCTTTGATACCAATTGAAAGAGAGTGCGGATTAAGAATCTTAAGGCTATTTAATACTAGAGAGGGAGTGAATAGTGTTTAATGAATTCTTTGACTTATATGGACTAATTTAAAAATTATGATATAAACAAATGTAGAACTTAATCATAGAACATTCATAGAATCAAACACAGATGCAGAAAGTAAATAAAAAGCAGTAAAAGAAAGAACACAACGGATTTTATACTGGTTCGGAGTTACCCTACATCCAGTCCTATACCAAGGTAAACACCATTTACAGGTTTTTACTATACCAATGTCGAAATTACAGTCCTTAATTTCCAAAGGCCTTGAGGTACCCTCCTATTTCTTGAGTCCGGGAAAACTCTCTTGATTTACAAGACACTAGATCACTCAATTGATTTCCAGGCACAATCACACCTCATAAAGTGAATCGATAAACTTTTGATTAATAATTTATCCTATAATTCTGAATAGCACTTTGATCTTCGAGAGATGGTAGAGAATCAAACAAAAATGAGATTCTAATTTGATTCACTTGAGAATTCAGCAGAATTTCAGCATGAACTTAAAAATATGAAAATTTTAGAATATGGATTTGTGGAGAAGAAGGAGTGAAGAAGATAAGAAAATAGTTAGTTAAAAAATTCATTTGTGAAGGCTATTTTTAGAACACCAAAGGTCATAACCATTCGTGAAGAGATTTAAACGAATAGACACTTCTTTTGAAAATTAAATCTTTTGAATTCAATGGCCACCATGTTGACATGGGGTATCCCATGATGTCGACATTCCTATGTTAAAAATTATGTAAAATTTGTTTTGAAAATGGCATTGAAAGGAAAATAATATAAAATGATTTTGGAAAAAGTTAAAAACAAGAGTTTATTTAAAAACAAAAACAAATAATATTTTAAGGCAAAAACATCTTTTTGAAAATCATTTGAAAAGATAATTTTTAAGGCTGAAATGGTTTGACAAGCGGTTTTGAAAATAATTTTGAAAAACCATTTTGAAGTAGTTTTGCAAGCTTCTTCCTGCATAATATCTCATCACATCTGGACTCGAGAACTTGTATAAAACCAGGATGTTCATGGGTTTGTAAGCCACTTGTCGTGGGTTTGTAAGCCACTAAGAAGGTATAAATGGGTTCCATCGCAAATGAAATTTGGAATGAAGATTTCCGTGCTATTATGAAGTTTTAACAAAAACTAGACACATATCTTAAAATCTTGATCTTGATACTCTAGAGTCTTCAGTCTTGATATCTTCATTCTGAATCTTGAGTCTTGACTGATCAGTCTTCAATAATCAATACCTACATATATATATCCTGCATATACATATCGATCTAGACAAAATATATTTTATAATAAGATAAGTTAAAAGTTGTTGTCATCAAAACCAACATCTCAGTTCCTAACACTAGATATGTTGGTCAATTTCCCATTATAAAGAGGATTTGGAACTCGCATATGAGTTACCAAATACTTTGGCATGAGTCCATTTTTTCATGTTTCCCTCACAAGGAAGTGTGTATGTGATCTAAACTCTACTATATAGCCAATGGTTTTTGAAGATTTAGCAGTGAAGCTTGATATGACTATTATCAGGCGACCTATTCATATAATGAATAGAGATATGAAGGAGTTTAGAAATAAGACAATCAAGTTAGTATAGTTCGAGTGGAGTGACAAGGAACAAAACTGTAATCAGGAGATTGAGGATAAAATTAGAGAGGCTTATCCTTTGTTATTTTAATGTATGTGTTATACATTTGTACAGACTTTTGCATATTAATTTTGTGACGACCCAGAAATTTTAACGAATTAAATTGAAATAGTTAATTGACTTTTAAAAATATTTAAAATTTAATTTTAACTTGAATTCAAGTATCAATATTTTCTGGATAATTAAATCATCGAATTATATAGTTTAAATGTTGAATTTAATAATTGAAAATTGGGTAAATTGTTGAATCTGGAATTTCAAAGCCTATTTAAAATAATTTGAAGGCTTATAAAATTTATAATGATAATACTGGAGATAATAGAATGGGTTGAATCTAATTTAAAGATAATTTGTTCGGTTTTAATAATATATCGTTTAAATTGGAATTTAAAAATAGTCTTCCGGAGCACAGTCTCGGAATTTAACGAAACCAGTTCCATTGGATCCGTAATATTGTATTATAGTCGGATTTCAAATTCCGTAGCATTTGGAGTTGTTGTGTGAGCGTACGATATGTAAACGCGCTGAAATTTTTATTGAAACATTTTGAACACTTATTTATTTATATACGTACTGACCGGTCAACTACAGTTCCTTCTCGAATACGCCTGTTTCCTTCCTTTTAACACGAAATCTTTCTTTTGTCCTTTAAATCGAGACTCTTTCTTTTTTTTTCTTCTGTAAAAATCAATTCTAACAGTACATACAAACAAAAAAAAGAAAGGAAGTGGCCGAAGTCTTCTCGTCTAATTACTCCTCTTCCTTCTCCAATTCGAAATCAAAGATCACGCGTCAGCGTTCTAGCCGAGTTCAACCGAAGTTCCTACAATTTGCTCGACTATTCCAGTTGAGATCTATAGGGGGCGCACACGCGAAGAGAGAGGTCGCTAGGGCTGGGGTTCATTCGCTTTAAGTTTGCGTAGTAGATTAGAGGAACGAGGTTTGGGAACTAAGATGGCCGAAGTTGGACAGCGAGAGTGTTGAAGGAGGGATGTTGGCCGCGATTTCGAAATCGTGTTAAGCTTCGCATGACATGGATGGGCCACGTTAGTTCACAAAGCAAGAAGAGCGGCGGCTCGAACCTGAAAGGCGGGCTAGGGTTTCGTACTAATTTGGAGGGAGGCAACGAGGTATATCTGACTTCGTTTTTACCTTATTTTATCAGATAAAGTATGTTTACACATATACACATACAGTTTTAGATTAAATAAATAAATAGATAATGTATAACCGTAAGTTTTGTAAACAATGATTTATATATATATATATACGAAAATTATTTACAGTAAATAAAATCTTAAATAGTTAAGCAGTTTGAATTATTAAGTTGTTTTTAATTTTATTTAAAAGTGTATAAGGAGTCTGAATATATATGCAGATTTTCACTTACTAACATAGCTTTAAAATATTGTTTTATGGAGATAGATCTGCTCAATAAACCAATTCAAATTTTGTGGTAGCTAAAATATTTTTATTAAAAAGGGAAATAGTTTAAATTTCATTATTGGTTAATTTATTTATTTAGTGGTAACTGATTAGTTCAAATAATAATAAACTGTAAATGTTTTTATAAGGTGAAAATTTTGATGAAACCAAAGTCAAGATTGAAGGGGATTGCAATTAAAAGCAAAGGTGAGTAAATCTCACTCTGTTAGATTTTTATTTAAATTTAATTTGTTACATGTAAAAATTGGATGAATGATTGAACTGTTTGGATGTGTATTGATGATCTGGTGATTTTAGTTTTGGTTGGTTCTCGAGTTAAATGTGGTTTGACTCGAAGTATTTGGGTTTTAAATTTGTTTTTAAACTTAAGTTATAAATAAGAAAATATTTCCATTTTAATGTTGATAAGGACTTGATGATTGGTGATTCATCAAATTAGCAGGGTAATTAAAATGGATAATTAATTAATTCAATTAAGTAATGATTCAGATTAATTAATTTAGTAATTGAGAGTTCGAATTAGCTAATTAAAGATTAACTAAATTAAGGAAGTTTAATTAAATTAGAATAATCATTGGGCGGCTTAATAAGTAATTACGTGAAGTAATAATAAAAACATAATTACTTGCGGAATTAATCAAGAGATTAATTAAGATAATTAATTAAGGAGTAATTAATTTATTAATGAAGTAAATAAAAAGATAGGTAATTATAGGATGAGATTAATCGAGAATTATTAATATTGCGGTTGAATTTTAGTAATTAATTTAGATTAGATAAATTAAAATATAATTGAAAATCCTTAATTTATATAATTAACGATGTAATTAAAGGTTGATGAATTAAAATCGATTAATCCATAATAAGTGACTTATGAAAAATTAATTAATACAAGTAATTAAGGATCAATGAAATTTATATAGTTAATTAATGAAGTAATTAAGATTACTTATTGATTTTGGTTAAATAAACTTAATATTGTGAAGATAATTAAAGGAAACTACTTGAATGAAATTGGAAGGTAATTAATCCTGGGTGATTAATTAAGATGAATAATCCAGGGATGATTGAATAATTGATTTGAAATTAGTTCATAATAAATGAAGAAATTTAAGTGGTTGAGGTTAGTAACTCAATCAGGATTAATTAAATTAAATTTGAATGTGATTAAGCTTTGCTTATGGATGATTGAATGGTATTGGTTGCTTTAAATGAGTTGATATATCTGATATGAAAATGTTGTGTATTTCATTTGATAACTTGGGTTGGGAGGACATGAGACTCGAAGAGGCCGGGATCGGGTGTTGGGAAATTACCCGAAACCACTTCGGATCCTTATAAATTGATATGTGAGATTAATAGGTTGGAATGAAGCAAATTTTAAATAAATCGGACTATTTGATCTAAATTTAGGCACTTAGAAAACTTATGTGTGAAACAAGTTATGTCTATAACATATGGTGAACTTGTAAAATTGGTTTGAGTTACCCGAGATCTATATAAGATGTATGCTTTATATTCCATGTTGGATGGATTTACTCACGCTGGTTTCCAGCCTGACCGGGGTGTACTTTGGTGTAATGCTCGGGTCAGACCGAGTATTACAGATTTTCATGTAAGTACGTTTTGGAGCTCAGGAGGCGAGCTGGATGGCAGGAGCGTATAGAATATTTCCGCTGTATTTATATTATTGTTAATCTGGGACATGATAATTGTATTTATTCAGTGACTGTATATGTGTGAAACTCTGATGTATATTAAATGTAATCGACAGATATAGTTTTCTTATGTAAACTGTTATTATTTATTATTATATTTTATTCGCTTCGATTGTGAGATGTTTGGTGTTTTTGTTCTTCTTCTTCTATCTCTTTCTCCTTTTTCTTAACTATCTGGAATTTTCGGGTTCGAAAATTTCGGGTCGTTACATTTGGTATCACAGCTGAAAGGTTAAGCGGGAACCTTGGCTCTGGTGGGGATTACTCATTGAATAGAGTCCGTAGTACTTTAGAATGAGTTGAGTATATATATATATATATATATATATATATATATATATATGAGAGTGTACTTGTTATTTTCTTATAAATATTTTTAATGATTATATAAAAAGAATTTGATATATATAGCAACATTTCCTTCTGATGAATATTTAGGTGATTGGTTGTTAAAATTATTGGAATTAAGTTAAGAAGTAATATAAAATACGACCAAATTGAAACTTATAACCAAAGTTGAAGAATAAACTTATATAACAAAATGGAATTTGAAATATAGATTGTGAATGTAATTTATAAATTGAAATAAACTTCATAAATAAATGAGATTATAATTTGAAATAGAATTTCAAAGAATATTTGAAAATAAAGTAAGATGAAAATTTCAGGGTAATGTTCAATATGAATTGGATGGATTGGAAATTTAAACTTCTTTTGGATTTGAAAGTGGTTTCCAATGGTTTTGGAGGAATAATAGCATTATTTCAAAAATATTTTTGTGTTGAATTTGTAATCTGGGAGATTTGAAATCAAAAATATTTGGAAGTGTTTTTAGAGAGATAAAAGCATTGAACTCTTTTGGTCACTGGAAAATAACGTCGGTGATGACTGCAGCATTATCGATGTTTATTTTCGAGTTTCTAGAAGAGAAATTGCTACCAAATTATTTTAAATTGGTATTGTTTGTGAACTGAGTTTGGTTTTGAAATTCAAAGGGATAATTAAGTTTGCCAAAGAATTGTGGATATAGTTGAATTCTATGGTAGTATTGAAATTTTGGAAATTTGTTTAAACTCTGGGATCTTGATTTAAAATGTTTATCGAATAATAAAAATATATTGGGTAAATAAAATGTATAACTCCAAGTTAAAAGCCAAATGTGAATATAATTGATTATAAATAGAAGTTGAAAATTTTAAATTATAATTAAAGTTGTACAAGTTTAAAATTCAAATGGGAAATTTGTATTGGATTAACTTGAAAAGGGTATTGAACTTGAAGAGAGTTCAATTGATATTGGTCCAGGTTTATGTGAATAATTTGGAATAAAAATTAAAGTGGAATTGGTTTAAGATCAAACGGAATTTGATTTGAAGTTGGAAGGAAATTGAGAATCAATTCAACTTGAATTGGGATTAAATCAATTTCAATAGAAATTGAAGATTATTCAATTTGGAATTGGGTCAATTTAGATGGGAGTGGAATTTAAATTGAAATGTTGGGGAAGTGAACAGTTTTGACTCTAGACTATTTTCAATATAAATTGTCTTAATATAAACTTATTTTTCTAAGTTATTAAATATATACAACCTTTCTTTCTTAAAGCCAAATTATTTTATACTTGTTTTATAATTATTTCGGAGCTATTTAACCATTTTCAGCTGTTTTCTAAACTCATTACTATATTTTAACTATGTTACAAATTAATTACTAATTTACAACTATTTTGCAATTATCTAAATTTTTTGAAACTATTTAACTATTTTACAGCTATTTTGCAAACTAATCATTATTTTTCAACTACTTATCTATTTTTAAATTTTCAAGCTATTTCCTAAATATAAACTGGTCGGGGTTCAAACTGTTATTGATTAAATACACAACTGGGATAAGAATTGAGGTAATAATCCAAACGGGGATTAAGGAAAATGTGAATAAGTGAATGAAAATTTAAGTGAATGTGAATAAAAAGGAAAATGATATTGGAAAGAGTAATCAAATTTGAATATTTGATTTTGGGTAAACAAAGTTATATCTTTGTTATATATGCTCCCCTTGTTGAATCTATTGTTGGAAGAAAAAGGATTTTGGAAGTGTTTGAAGTATAAAAAGGAGTTTCATACAAGTTTGAAAGATCCAAAGTTTTAAGAATTATATATATTTTTGAATATATAAAGGATCTTATGAGGAATTTGGAAAAAGGTTTTGAGAACCTTTGGATTTGGAAAGGCTTTTGATTTTTGGGTAAAATCAATATTGAATTTGGAAAGCCTAGTTTGAGAATTATCGATTGTGGGATAATCGATTTTGTGTAAAGAAGCTTCGTATGAGATCATACTAGGTGTATGATTTGAAAGATACTATAGGTGTATAGTATAAAGTGTTTTGATGATGGCTCTGGGGGAAAAGGCGCTTCCTTGAAATGAACTTCTCAGGAGTGCCACCGGATGGTGCTGCCTTGAGCCCCGGGGGGGGGGGGGGGGGGGGGTTCTAAAGTTGATCCTGTGAGGAGTCCGGACAAAACTAGTTCCTGAGGATTATGAGTAGTGTATACCATAGCGAAAGTCGTGTGTGCCGCTGAAAGCCAACAGTCTGCGTTTGATTTTATATCGGTAGACTGCGACCTATGTAGGAGTGGAGAAGTTTCATTTGGACAGCAAAAATCAGAGGCCGCGGAGAGCCTGCAGTTACATGGACTTTTGCTATGACGGCAACGTAACCCTGGATGTAACTGTGATCTGTTGTGTGGGATCCATGGCGTAATTGAGAGGCCGCGGAGAGCCTGTAGTTACATGGACTTTTGCTGTGATGGAAACGTAACCCTGGAATGTAACTGTGACCATGGATGGGGGTGATGATTTCCAGAGTATCCACACCAAAGATATTTCCTCTAATTTCAAAAAAAAAAACTGTTTTCTTTATTTCAATAAAATTATTTTCCAAGTATTTTCACTGGGTGTCGAAACGGGTTTACCAAGTACTTATAGATTTTCAGTCCTACGCCTGATCAACGAATGACTGAATTCCTGTAAGAACAAGGATGGACTGGTTGAGACATCGAGTTATAAGAAATATTTTTATAAAAAGCTATTTTAATTGTATTATCTGAATTTAAAGGCATTTTAAATTTTAAAATAAGGGGAATCCAAGCTGGGATTATAAAATAAAAATTCGAACTCAGGAAAATTTAATGAAGTAGATCGACTATTGATTTAAAATTTGGAAATAAGCTAATTGGTAAAATAATTAATTGATAGAGTATGTCAATAAAATTTAACTCGATTAAATAAAATGGATTTAAGTTAATAATGGAATTTCAAAATGAATTCGAATTGTAAATAAAATTCAACTTGGATTTGATAATGAATTTAAATAAGTGAAGATGTTGTAAAAAAATAAAATAGAGTTGGATTGAAATAGTGATGGTTGGAATTGCAAATAAATTCAAGTGTGATTTGAATAATATTTAACGTATTTTGCAAGTAAATTTGATATATTGGAAGTGTTGTCATATGAAATGGAAGTTGATAGAAATAGAAATGGTTGGGGTGCAAACAAAGCCTAGGTAAGTAGAAATAAATTGAGAATGGTTTTGTACAAATAAAATAAGTTCGCAAATTAATTAAGGAAGCGAAATATAAAATGAGTTAATGGCATTAAATAATAAATGAATGACGTCTGAGAGAATAAAAACCAAATCAAAGTTGTGATTGGAATTGGATTATCAGACTGAACATAAGTTCGGTGGCATAATAATTTGAAATGCAAATGAGTTAAATATGAGTTAGATATTATTTTGATAAATTGAGAAGGTGAATTAAAATTTAAGTGGATGGGCTAACTGAATTTACTGGAATTTGATTAAATGAGAGTAAAATAGAGGTAAACTTAAGTTTGATGTTGGAATAAATTAAAGTAAACTAACTTAAGTTTAAAATTTATGGAAGCTTGGCTTCGAATAAGAGTGAAAACCCATTAAATAAGGCCTGGATTAGATTAATTTGGAAATGGCTAGTAGTATACAAGAATGAAATGTGTCGAGCTAATGAATAGTGGGTAGATAAATTAGAAATGAAATGGAATTAAATATAAATGAATTGAAAATTTATTTAAAGTAGCTATAAACTAAATTAGAATACCCTATTAAGCGAATATCATCGAGATTGCATAGCGATAATTGTTATTTGGTGTAAACCAAAGTAATTAAATTCTATGAGTTGATTGAGAATAAGTAAATTTGATTCTGAATCAATTGAAGTGAAAATGAGCTTGTTTGGATTATAAATCAATGGAACGTCAGAAATCGAGTTGTGAACCGTTAAAACTTAAATGAAACGACATATGAATTGGTTGAAAAGAACTTGAATTAGCTTTAAAGCATATAAATTGTTTATAGGAAGTGTTTGGTGCTTGATGTTAAGTAATGTATATGTTTAGCTATTGAAAGTAAGTAGAATGTTAATAAATTCTCTATATATGGCACTTACATATTTAAATTGAGTAAGTACAGGTATCTGAAGGTCGTTTGGCTGGATTTGGATTGCACTAATTGCTAAAATAAATAAGCCGCATGCTTAAATTCTAAATAAGGTACGCCTACGCAATAAAAAATAGGAAATATGAACTGTTTTTGCTTTTTCCGACCGTGTGGGTCGATGTATATATATATTTATATCTCTGTCAAATTACAAAAGCTCCTCCGTACAAAGGAGACTCCGTTAAAATTTTTCGGAAATTTCGGGAGTCAAAAATTTTTGAAAATTTTTGAGAAATTTTTTTGTTAAGCAATTAAACGATTTTAAATATGAAACTGAAATAGATTAGTAGATGGAACTAATAAGACTGTTATAAATGGAGAATAAAAATATTAATATTCAAAATTGAAATAAGTTGAATTTATATTAAAACGGGAAAAACGAATTTGAATAGAAGTAAATATGAAGATCTATATAAGAGAATGTACAAAATGATTTGTAAAGTTTCGATTGAATATTATTGCTAAATAAGATATGCAGGTATTAATGGAAAAAGGAATTGGATTTGATTCCAAAGGATAAATGTGAATTGCCCGACAAAAATGTATGTATTTAAATTTTTGTATGAAATTGGATTGGGTTTTTGATATAGCCACTTGGCTTTGGTTTTCTTTTGGAAATTTGGGAGCCTGTAGAGGCCTTTTGTAGTTGTACCGAGCTAGCCGCGCAAAGGAGACGCTGGCAAAAATTTTTGGAAATTTAGAGAGTTAGAAATTTTTTGATAATTCAAAATTTGGTTTTAAATTGAAATTTAAAGATTGAGCAATAGGGTATTGCGTGAAAACTATAGAAGGTTTTTGGGAAGTTGCTTAAGGAAAAAGTGGGTCTTTAATAAAGGATAGTTAGTAGGATGTTGAATTGTGAGTTTTTGGGAAAAAAGTAAACGGATATTGGGCCATTCTTCCTAACTAGTAATTTCGGGGACGAAATTCTTTTAAGGGGGGAGGAATGTGACGACCCGGAAATTTTAACGAATTAAATTGAAATAGTTAATTGACTTTTAAAAATATTTAATAGTTAATTTAACTTGAATTCAAGTATCAATATTTTCTGGCTAATTAAATCATCGAATTATATAGTTTAAATGTTGAATTTAATAATTGAAAATCGGGTAAATTGTTGAATCTGGAATTTCTAAGCCTTTTTAAAATAATTTGAAGGCTTATAAAATTTATAATGATAATACTGGAGATAATAGAATGGGTTGAATCTAATTTAAAGATAATTTGTTCGGTTTTAATAATATATCGTTTAAATTGGAATTTAAAAATAGTCTTCCGGAGCACAGTCTCGGAATTTGACGAAACCAGTTCCATTGGATCCGTAATATTGTATTATTATCGGATTTCAAATTCCGTAGCATTTGGAGTTGTTGTGTGAGCGTACGATATGTAAAAGCGCTGAAATTTTTATTGGAACATTTTGAACACTTATTTATTTATATACGTATTGACCGGTCAACTATAGTTCCTTCTCGAATACGCCTGTTTCCTTCTTTTTAACACGAAATCTTTCTTTTGTCCTTTAAATCGAGACTCTTTCTTTTTTTTCTTCTGTAAAAATCAATTCTAACAGTACATACGAACAAAAAAAAGGAAGTGGCCGAAGTCTTCTCGTCTAATTACTCCTCTTCCTTCTCCAATTCGAAATCAAAGATCGCGCGTCAGGGTTCTAGCCGAGTTCAACCGAAGTTCCTACAATTTGTTCGACTATCCAGTTGAGTTCTATAGGGGGCGCACGCGCGAAGAGAGAGGTCGCTAGGGCTGGGGTTCGTTCGCTTTAAGTTTGCGTAGTAGATAAGAGGAACGAGGTTTGAGAACTAAGATGGCCGAAGTTGGATAGCGAGAGTGTTGAAGGAGGGACGTTGGCCGCAATTTCGAAATCGCGTTGAGCTTCGCGTGACGTGGATGGGCCACGTTAGTTCGCAAAGCAAGAAGAGCGGCGGCTCGAACCTGAAAGGCGGGCTAGGGTTTTGCACTAATTTGGAGGGAGGCAACGAGGTATATCTGACTTCGTTTTTACCTTATTTTATCAGATAAAGTATGTTTACACATATACACATACAGTTTTAGATTAAATAAATAAATAGATAATGTATAACCGTAAGTTTTGTAAACAGTTATATATATATATATATATATATATATATATATATATACTGAAATTATTTACAGTAAATAAAATTTTAAATAGTTAAGCAGATTGAATTATTAAGTTGTTTTTAATTTTATTTAAAAGTGTATAAGGAGTCTGAATATATATGCAGATTTTCACTTACTAACGTAGCTTTAAAATATTGTTTTATGGAGATAGATCTGTTTAATAAACCGATTCAAATTTTGTGGTAGCTAAAATATTTTTATTAAAAAGGGAAATAGTTTAAATTTCATTATTGGTTAATTAATTTATTTAGTGGTAATTGATTAGTTCAAATAATAATAAACTGTAAATGTTTTTATAAGGTGAAAATTTTGATGAAACCAAAGTCAGGATTGAAGGGGATTGCAATTAACAGCAAAGGTGAGTAAATCTCACTCTGTTAGATTTTTAGTTAAATTTAATTTTTTACATTTAAAAATTGGATTAATGATTGAACTGTTTGGATGTGTATTGATGATCTGGTGATTTTAGTTTTGGTTGGTTCTCGAGTTAAATGTGGTTTGACTCGAAGTATTTGGGTTTTAAATTTGATTTTAAACTTAAGTTATAAATAAGAAAATATTTCCATTTTAATGTTGATAAGGACTTGATGATTGGTGAATCATCAAATTAGCAAGGTAATTAAAATGGATGTTATAAATAAGAAAATATTTCCATTTTAATGTTGATAAGGACTTGATGATTGGTGAATCATCAAATTAGCAAGGTAATTAAAATGGATAATTAATTAATTCAATTAATTAATGATTCAGATTAATTAATTAGTAATTGAGGGTTTGAATTAGCTAATTAAGGATTAAGTAAATTAAGGAAGTTTAATTAAATTAGAATAATCGTTGGGTGGTTTAATAAGTAATTACGTGAAGTAATAATAAAAACATAATTACTTGCGGAATTAATCAAGAGATTAATTAAGATAATTAATTAAGGAGTAATTAATTTATTAATGAAGTAAATAAAAAGATAGGTAATTATAGGATGAGATTAATCGAGAATTATTAATATTGTGGTTGAATTTTAGTAATTAATTTAGATTAGATAAACTAAAAAATAATTGAAAATCCTTAATTTATATAATTAACGATGTAATTAAAGGTTGATGAATTAAAATCGATTAATCCATAATAAGTGACTTATGAGGAATTAATTAATACAAGTAATTAAGGATCAATGAAATTTATATAGTTAATTAATGAAGTAATTAAGATTACTTATTGATTTTGGTTAAATAAACTTAATATTGTGAAGATAATTAAAGGAAACTACTTGAATGAAATTGGAAGGTAACTAATCCTGGGTGATTAATTAAGATGAATAATCCAGGGATGATTGAATAATTGATTTGAAATTAATTCATAATAAATGAATAAATTTAAGTGATTGAGGTTAGTAACTCAATCAGGATTAATTAAATTAAATTTGAATGTGATTAAGCTTTGCTTATGGATGATTGAATGATATTTGTTGCTTTAAATGAGTTGATATCTCTGATATGAAAATGTTGTGTGTTTCATTTGATAACTTGGGTTGGGAGGACATGAGACTCGAAGAGGCCGGGATCGGGTACTGGGAAATTACCCGAAACCACTTCGGATCCTTATAAATTGATATGTGGGATTAATAGGTTGGAATGAAGCAAATTTTAAATAAATCGGACTATTTGATCTAAATTTAGGCACTTAGAAAACTTATGTGTGAAACAAGTTATGTCTATAACATATGGTGAACTTGTAAAATTGGTTTGAGTTACCCGAGATCTATATAAGATGTATGCTTTATATTCCATGTTGGATGGATTTACTCACGCTGGTTTCCAGCTTTGACCCGGGTGTACTTTGGTGTAATGCTCGGGTCAGACCGAGTATTACAGATTTTCAGGTAAGTACGTTTTGGGACTCAGGAGGCGAGCTGGATGGCAGGAGCGTATAGATTATTTCCGCTGTATTTATATTATTGTTAATCTGGGACATGATAATTGTATTTATTCAGTGACTGTATATGTATGAAACTCTGATGTATATTAAATGTAATCGACAGATATAGTTTTCTTTTGTAAACTGTTATTATTTATTATTATATTTTATCCGCTGCGATTGTGAGATGTTTGGTGTTTTTGTTCTTCTTCTTCTATCTCTTTCTCCTTTTTCTTAACTATCTGGAATTTTCGGGTTCGAAAATTTCGGGTCGTTACAAATTTGCTAGTGTTGTTGGTTTCATATGCATGTGATACATGTTTGCATGATTGATGTGCTTGTTGTTTTTCCTTATCCGAATTTATTAGGAAGGAGAGTCTATAACACCCATAATTTTTATTATGCATTATTCCTAAAATTTAATTTGTTGGTAATTAAACAAAATAATATGGGAAAATAGATTAATTGTGGAGATTTGCTATTATAAAACAATTGAATTTTTAAACTCTAAATGGTGTAATTATGTAAGAGGAAATGAATTAAGAGAATTGATTAAATTAGGGAAAGAAGAATAAGGCATTTATTTTATTTTCAGCCAACTCTCCTCCTTTCCCTACTAAAATAGACGACCATTGATTATTTAATGAAATGAATGTTTTAAAAGAAGGAAAGAAATTATAACTAACATAACCAAGGGAGGGGCATATAAGGAATGAAAAGGCCTATATCATTTCCTTTCCCTTACTACACATTCATTTATTTTTATTTCAAAAACCAAACGAAAAAAAACGGATGTCGAATTTTACCATTAAAAATAGGAAGGAGAAGAGCTAAGGAAAAGATTAAGAAAGGAATCTAAGAGCAAATCCCTTCATTTTAACTAAAACTAAGGTGAATAGTATCTCCATCCCTTCTTTGTTTGATCTTCATAATTTGGGTTTGTGATGGAGTCCAAATTTTTGACGATTATTGATCAGGCATTTTGCTTGGGTAATTATTTCTATGGTTACGGTTATCATTTGTTAATTTTATGAAATTTTCCTAAAGGACTTCGAATTCAGAACCTAGATTTTGATCTCCAAATATGTTGAATTTTTGATATGATGTTTGGAATATTATTTTGGGGAACATTTTAAAGTTTGTAATTTTATGAAATTTGATGAGTAAGTTCAATTTTTTAAGTTGGCAAAATAACTAATTTGAGGTTTTATTATTTAATATATGAAAATAATTATTTTTCTCTGTAATATTTATGTGTGATAAAAGATGGAAATTTAGATTTTTGAATTTATTCTGAGATTTTTCCCATGTATTTGCGAAGTACTATTAATTATTTAGTAATGATAGATTTAATTATTAAGGTTGATAATTAATCATGGTAAATAGTCAAGGTTTTGTAAATACAAGGGAAATTTTCCCACTGATTTTGTCACAACATTTCTTAAAAGATTTGCATAACTAATGGCAATCCGATAAGGATATTGGTTTGGTAAAAAGATATACCTTTAAAGGAAATAAATCAATTTTGTAGATATTTATGAAAATGTCAATTTTAACATGTGATTGCTACTTATTTGTCAATATGCGATATCGTTTTGTTTTTCAATATGTGACAGCCTTTGTTTTAAACATTCGATGGCTTTTAAAGATTAAGGATTCAATAGCATCATATTTTCAACTATTGGTAGCTTTTAAAAATTTAAGGATGCGATAACATCATATTTTCATCCTTCGATAGCTTTTAAAAATTAAGGATGCGATAGCATCATATTTTCAACATTCGATAGCTTTTAAGAGTTACAGATGTAGTAGCATCATATTTTCATCCCTCTGTAACTATGCATTTTTCTACTTGCGATGACTTTGTGTTTTTTAACATGATATAGCTTTGAGTTTTTACAAGCGGTAGCCTGTGTGGTGGGTTGACATTTGTTGGCTTTGTTGACATGTGATAACTTTTTATATTCTAAGCATGCAATAGCTATGGTTCCCTTGAAATTTGATAGCTTATTGATGTGTGATAGATTCATGTAACTTAGATGTGCGATAGTAATATCTTTGACCTATGATGTAACAGCCTGCCCTTCATAAAATTTAAGCACTTTTCATCAATGCCTAACTTTCAAATACCACAAAATACGGTTTGTCGAGAAAAGAAAGGGAAACGAAGAAACAAAACAAAATGTCCAAGCACAACAGTGCAATCTAACACCAAAATAATAACATATACTATATTGAATACACATGAACAGAATTGGGCAAACAATATATAAGAGACTACACTAGTAGAAGTAACTGATAAGTAAATACCAATATAGAAAGTCAGAATAAAACATATGATACAATAAGTCCCATATACGAATAACCTCTTTCATGTGTTACTATAATATCAAGTACATATATGAAATATCGACCTCTCTCCACAGAATGCTCCAGCTACCTTAAAAGATTATCCCCAAAACCACTTGACTCTCAAACTACTCAATCGAGTACCCGATAGTTGTCATGGCATAAGCAGACAAATAAAAATTGCAGGTCAGACATAAAGCCTAGTGTAAGGGGACTATCTCAAAATATTATATATTAAAATTGTATGCAATAAACAGGAACTACTAAGGCACAACCGGTCCTCTCCACAGTCATGGCTTAGGGGTAATCCGGACTATCCATAAACAAGTAAAGCAAACCTATCCAAAAGATAGGAAATCATTCCATAACCTTCTCTTCTCCCATAATCAAGGAGTCAGCACAACTAATGCAATATGACTAGAACGTAACAATCATACTATGATAAAAGTAACCCAACATTCAAAAGTAAGGTGATCATAATATAGGTCTATCGTGAAACATGTAATGATAATAAACGTCATAACAATAACATCGGGTAACCAATAATACATACAATATAGAAATGAAAGACAACCTGTAATAACCTGGAATTTTACCGCTTTGATTTGAAAATATTTAATTAATTTTAATTATTCAAAAAATAAAGAGTATTATTAAAATAAAACTCTTTTAAATAATAAATAATGATGGCGAAATATTTTTCCACATTTTTCACAGTAATATTTAGTTCGAAGAAAAACAAAAAATATGACTGGAATTCGTTTTTCGAATTTTCAACCTTTCATCATCTAAAAGTTATCGAAAACATTATGAACTCTATTGTATAAACAAACATACATTTACAATAAGTAGGATACTTACACATTAATGTGTGTGTGTATATACTTAAGTTAGTATATATGCATGATGTGAAGTATAACCATATCTATTTTTTTTTCAAACTTAAAATATAAGATTCCTTAAGTAACATAAGGAAACACAAAGTACGGATATCATTTATTACATGCTAGAGCAAAAAGATGAGTGGGTGGATAATAGGGTGGCGTGAGGTACATAAAATGGTGGAGATATGGTGAGGTGGCATGGTTTAAGTGGACAACAAAGTACAAAGGAATTTTGGTAATTTGATAAATGCACCTTGTATATAGACAAAATTCCTAAGATTTTCTATCATTTTTATTTCATTTATACTTTGCAGAATTTCATCCATGCTCTTAAAAACTCTTCCATAGCTTCCATTTAGTTTTCAAAAGATTAAAAATCATTTCTTTGTACTTTAAATGCATGCAAAAATTTGTTCACTTGCTTGTAAATAGCCCTTTCACTTCTTAATTTCACCTCCTTTTCCTTCTACCATATCTTTCTCATATCTTATCCAAATGGTATACTTAATTTTTTCAAACCGTAAAATTTTCAGTGGTACAAAGTCTACCATTTCTTCAAATTTTGATTAGCTATGCCCAGATCTTATTTCTTTACAGAGTATTTTCGGATCCAGATTTTCAAGTCTGAAAATACCTCTTTTTCATTGGCTATATATCTCTAAAAATAGATCCAAATTGAGTTGTTTTTTTAAATTTTAGAGAAAATAATTTCCAAGAAATTTTCCCTTTGGAAACTTATCCAAATTCCATGAGTAACTTATCCAAAAATCAGTTGGAAGATGAACCATTTTTGGGTTTAATTTTTGTGAATTCGATGGTAATCCAAAGTCCCTCCACCTTTCAAGGCTGAGCTCCACCGCCTTGGACCGTGTGCACCATACCTTGGCGAACCCACTTAAGGCCTTAAGAGCACCAAATCTTCATTTTTTAAAGCATATAACATCGATCTAGTTTATATTCTAATTCTAGTGGAAATTTGGATGGTTTTGGTGAGTAAACTTTTGTTTTAAATTATTTTTTTTAACTTTAATATGTTAGATAAATCTATGTACGATATGTGTTTGAATTATTGGATTATTTGGTGATTGGTTATATATGTATTTGTTATATGTGATTGGAAGTTAGACTTGAAATAAAATCTAAATTTAAGTGTTGATTGTAAAGTTGTGAACTTTATTTATGGATATAATGTTGAATGAGTAAATGATGGATATGGAATTGTAGGTTATGAAAGTTGATAATTTTGCTATGTAAAATAGGACTTGAGATCCTTGGCAAAAATGATGTTTTATTAGTTTTATTTACTGAAAGTTTTCAAAGCTTTAATATTGTTTCAGTTTTTGAAATCTTGTACTTATGTTTTAAAAGTGAATCAAAGTTAGAGAAAATAAGTTGCAAAGAAGAACTTAGAAATTTACCCTAAGGTAATTGCATCCATAGCGATAGTCACTATGGAGGTAGTTCGAAAAAAAATCAACGTTTACAAAATAAAAAGTGTATTGAGTTAATTATTTTTGAAATCATTTTTCAAGACATCAATTAAGTATAAAGTTAATTAAGTATGAGTTAATAATTAATTAATTAATTAATTAATTAAGATAATTAGGAGGAATTAGGAATTAAATAAGTAATTATTACTTAAGAGTAATCAACTAAGTTAATTTCTTTAATTAGTTAATTTAATTAAAGATTAATTATTGACTAATTATTTATTTATAAAAGGGTTTAATTTTTAGTTAGTTACTAATCAAGTTTAATTTAAGTTAAGGTTTAATTAAAACATATGGTTTAATTATCTTAAACAATGATTTAATTTATTATTTAAGTTTAAACTAAGGATTATTTAATTAATTCATTAAGATTAATTAACATTTAATTAATATTTAAATATTTAAATTATTATTTAATAATTAATTAAAAATTAATTATGGTCTAATTATTTATTTAAAGGTTAACTATTATTAAATTATTTATTTAAGGATAATTAATGTTTAATTGGTTATTTAATAGCTAATATTTTTGTTAATTATTAATTAAAGGTTTAATTATTAAAAAAAGGTTTAAATCTTATTAATTATTAAATAAAAGTTTTAAAGTTCTAAATTGCCTTATTTGTAAAGTTTTGGTTTTGTTTTATAACAACTCTCTTTCAAAGAATATTTTAAATCCAAAGGATTTCTTTATCGACTACCCTTAAGTAACCCCAATGGATATGAAACCCAATGATATCTGTTTAATAGAATACATCACTATTCTACTAATTGAATTGTATTTGACATCTGTTTAGAAGAAATAAACACCGTTCTGCTAATTAATTTGTATTTGACATTTGTTGGGTAGAATAGATCACAGTTCCGCCATAATTCACCAAGTAGATTATGTTGACACATATTAGGCAAAATAAAAACCCATTATGCCATTATATTAATTTAGACGTGAGTTTAGTAGAATAAATCCTACTCTGCTATTTTGGTAACTTGGACATTTACATGTATGATTGACCGTTATTGGCTGATTCCCTTATACATATCTGCTTGTTGTGTAAATTCCCATGTTATAACTTGAAAAGTAAACTCAGTTAAATGAGAGCCATTGCGGTGACTAAGCTTCTTTCTAATTTTTAAGGTCAATTGTACTTTTAATAATGGTTTAAATTAAGTAATTAGTTTAGTAAAGGTTTTCTAAATAAACATTTTGTTTATCAAAAGGACTGTATTAAATGAGTTTATAAGAGGAGTTTTTCTTTAAATAAGGAGTATTTATAAGACAGTTTTATAAATGATTTTGGATATTTACAAAGGAAGTTTTATAAATAATTTTGGATATTTATAAAGAGATATATAAATGGTTTTGATATTAATAAAGAGTGTTGTAAATGGGTTTGGAATTTAAGTAAAGGAGATTCATGAATAAAAGAGATTTATTAAGACGATTTATAGAAGGAAATTTATAAAAGAATTTGAGATTTTATTTCCTTTAACCAACCTTATTAATTCTGGTGGTATGGACATTTATTCCACACTTAACACCAAAGGAATATTGTTTGATGTTATCTTTATCTCTAATTTAAATAACATTTTGTTTTGATCCGTTGATATAATTTTGAAATGAGAAATCTTTCACAACGTTTTGTGAATATAGTTATGATGGTGAGATATTTATATGAATATTTTAATAAATATTTTGGAAAGACATTTAAATAAATGAAAGGTTTATTTTGAGGCTTAATGGTTATTATGGGTAATTAAATCTTCGAATTTTTTCTTTTTTTATTTGATAGATAAATAACCGACTATCAAATCTGGACTAAAATATAACTCTGAAAATATCTAGGAGAAACACGTAAGTTATATTGCACAGTCATCTTCAACGAAGTTGTGCTATACGTACAAATCTCATGTTATTTTCCTAGGACAAATGACAGGAAGATCTGTCCACTTAAATGGCTTTGGGGTGATCCCTACTTTTACGTACTGTCTGATTATTTTCAAAAGAACCAGGGTTGAGTTTACCGAAACTATCGAATGTTGTTTTGGAGAAACCGGGATCAAATAAGTATAAATCATCCGAAAACCACTTCAATCCAACTCAAGCGTTTCGAACTGAAGACATCTTGAAGATGATGGAAGATGGAGCATTTGAAGTGCAAGGGCTACTTGCTACTAATCCTGAAGGTGAATCCAAAATGGATGTAGTGGAGGCAGTGCCTTTGGTTTTGTTCAGTCCTAGAACGAACTTGTATGGATGAATGCTGGCATTGCATTTATGCTTGGAGGGCGTGTTAGCATTCCAAGATGGTTTGCTATTAAAAAGGTAATCGTAACCTCAAGCCTTACACTCGGAAATGACTAAAATAAGGGGATATGCTTCAAGTCTATGTGGTTCACTACCATCAGGGTATCGTCATTACCCAATCTAGATAGATATTTTAGATTATATATGCTCCAAGCCCATTTAGATTGCTGACCCCGATGAAGGTGATGGCATATTCAACGCTATGTAGTAAGGGGTAGGGCAGGCTTGACTTGAAGGGAGTCCATGTGAGGCTCTCGGTGTGTTTTATCTAGAGATACACTATGATAGGTGGTACCCAATATCTTCTTATTAATGGAATTAATTTTCCAATACGTGCCTTTACGGACTTAGTTGTGCCCAAATACTAAAATGTGAGATGCAATCATTTTAGCTATATTAATATGTATTTATATCTTAGAAATTATTATAACATCACTGGATTTTCTATAGAAAGTGTTTTTGTTATCGTAAGGTAAAAACTCATCCGTGTTTATGTGCGACGTAGTCTTACGAGGTACCTTTGATTTTAAAGGATTTTATAAGTTATAATAAATAAAATTTCTTGTAATATAAGTTTCTCACGCTGGTTTTACCAAATTATTCAGGCATTATTTTTCTTGTGATGCTTCGATCAGCCCAAGCATGTTTTCTAGATTTAAATGGATTCTTTGGAGCTTTGAAGCGATGAGCTAGATTCTACAAGACGTATTCATGTATATTACATTCTTCTATGGTTTTATTTGTTTTGCTCTTGTCTGTATTTATCAGAATTGTAAGGAAAGGCTGTTATAACTATCCAGGCTGATAAGAGGTTATTGTACTCGGATGTTGTGTATAATAAAGATAATTTCCTTTGTAAAGACTTGTTTATATTATATATTACTCGTTACGTTTTGTGAGATTCTATTCTACCTTTTTCTTTCTTTTACCCCAAACGACCTATCTTTCAGACATTTAAATGATAGACACACAAATACGAAGGATGTATTAAGTGTCATATTTCGATTTAAAAAAGGCATATCGTTACATAACCAAAGCACAAATTGGTACCCATCATTACTGGTAGGTGAAGCCAATTGCAACCATCAATCGCAATCCAATGATTCCCTTCAAGGGTTAAAGATACATAACCTTGTGCATGCCTCACCGTACCCTCTGGAGCAAGCTATGGTGATACACGACCCACTGTATGAGCCACACCGTACCCTTTGAAGAAGGCTTTGGTGACATCTAGCCTACCTGCTCGTAAATGATCGTCATCCCATATGAACCACACTATACCCTCTACATCGAGCTTTGGTGACATCTAGTTCACTCATGGATGATCGTCATCGTATGTGAACCACACCATACCCTCTAAAGAAGGCTTTGGTGACATTTAGTTCATCGTGAATATCTCAAGTAACTTGTATATGCCTCAATAAAAAGAGAACAATGATCATATCTTGTATTATATGCTATCAGGAACATAAAGGAACACCAATGCTATGTAAATATATACACACGTAAAATATAATATTGTGAAATCAATTGTGTCTATTGCAAACGAAGATCGATATCTCATCGTCGACTATAACATGGATGGTCTCTATAATAAGATCCGTAATTGATACGGCCCATATTATAAGGCCCCCACCATTCATCAAACATATCTACCCCAAAATCAAAGCCAAAGGGCATGGACTAACTCCATTCAATCGTACATGCTTATTAAACATGACCGTGTAGTCTATCATTACATTGATATTGTGTCCGATCATCATTGATCGTACACATATCACTATATATTACATTCGAACCCCGAGCTTCACCTAGCATCTTACTTTCCCGAGTAGCCCGAAGCTTCTCTGATGTCCTACTGAAGCCTTATGTTGCATTGCATCAGGATCTGGGGAGAACCTCATGTTGAATTATACTCCGCCTGAGCTATATTGCCCAAGCAAGTGCATCAACTATCGACCAATGATCCACCACCGGTCGACCTGGCTATCTTTCTTGGCAGTAAAGCCTAGGTAGAAAGCCTTTGAATCATCGGTTCGTGCTTTGCCTTCTTTGTTGCTTCACCCAATGAGATGCTTATCTCTCCTAGCCTACCTCCATTGCATCAGACCTCTTCTGGAGTCCCTTGGTTGAAATTTTGGATGTGGTTTCTTAAGTATTTGAAAATTGATTTTGATACGGAAAACAATCTTTTATGCATAGAGTTTCACGGGGAAATTCTTTCGACCCGGCTTCCCCTATCATGCCAAATTAGACTCAACCAACCTTCTTGCCTCATGTGATGCTCACATGTGTGTCGATACTCCCACTCATGCATGCATACGCATACATGCATAAACAAACACGTAAGACTTCACAAATCACATTTCGAACTTTACCAGAGTGATTACTCAACCCGGTACTCTCTCACGCAACTTAACACAACTGGTGGTCGCTATGGCTACATGAGATTGCTCATAGTGTGTTTATACACGTACGGACATTTTCATACACCTATTCAATTATTATACGAATAAGAAAACATTATCAACAATCCAAAATATTCAACAATCCTAATTACTATACAAGAATTATATTGATTACTATATAGCTTCAAATACACATATACGTATACTTAACCATATACATATACATACATGTGTGTTCGAATAATGATTCGATTACTTAATAATCAAATCCCACTTTTATTTATCAAATCTTTTCTATAAAAGTTCAACATCATTTTCTACTATTTTATAAAATCATTCATTATTTTATGAAATATAAAACTAGCTTTTAAATCATTTTAAGATTTTATAATACTTAATTCCTTCATCAAGAATTGAGTATTCATCTTATAATTATTTGATAAAATCTTATAACCAATTTATAAAATAATTCCTTCATACATTTTATAAAATTTCATTCTATTATAAAATACTTCCTTTATATCATTTTATAAAATCTCTTATTTTATAAAATATCGCTTTTACATTATTTTGTAAAATCTCGTTATATTTTATAAAATACATCTTCATTCTTATTTTATAAAATCTCATTCTATCTTATGAAATATAACGTTATTATTATTTTATAAAATACATCTTCATTCTTACTTTATAAAATATAACTTTATTACTATTTTATAAAACATCTCATTCTATTTTATAAAATACATCTTCATCCTTATTTTATAAAATCTATTTCTATTTTACAAAATATATCTTCATTCTTATTTTATAAAGTATATCTTTATTACTATTTTATAAAACATCTCGTTGTTAGGAACTGGAGAGTGTGGTTTTGATGACAACAACCTTTGTAACTTATTTTATTATAACTTATATATTAACACTACTGTGTAGATATATATGAATGTTGTTATGCAGGATATATATAAAAGGTAGGTACTGACTATTGAAGACTGTATAATATAAAGATCAAGAATGAGGAAATCAAGTTTGAAGATTCATGAGTATCAAGAACAAAATCAAGATTTCAAAGATATGTGTCTAGTTTTTATTAAAACTTCATAATAGCATGGAAATTTTCATTTCGAATTTCATTTGGTATGGAACCCATTTCTACCTTCTTAGTGGCTTATAAACCCACGACAAGTGGCTTACAAACCCATGAACATCTTGGTTTTGTACAAGTTCTCGAGTCCTGATGTGATGAGATATTCTGCAAGAAGAAGCTTGCAAAACTACTTCAAAATGGTTTTTCAAAATGATTTTCAAAACTGCTTTTCAAAATATATTAGCCTTAAAATTATATTTTCAAATGATTTTGCAAAAGGATGTTTTATCCTTAAAATATTATTTGTTTTTGTTTTAAAATAAACTCTTGTTTTAAACTTCATTTTCAAAACAAATTTTACATTGTTTTAACATAGGGATGCCAACATCAAGGGATACCCCATGTCGACATGGTGGCCGTTGAATTCAAAAGTTTCAATTTTCAAAAGAAGTGTCTATTCATTTAAATCTCTTCACGAATGGTTATGACCGTTGGTGCTTTATAAATAGCCTTCACAAACGAAATTTTTAAACAACTAATTTCTTATTTTCTTCACTTCTTCTTCTCCACAAATTCATACTCAAAATTCTCATATTTTTAAGATCGTTGCGAAATTCTGCCGAATTCTTAAGCGAATCAAATTAGAATCTCACTTTTGTTTGATTCTCTGCCCTCTCTCGAAGACCAAAGTGCTATTCAGAGTTATAGGATCAATTTGTAATCAAAAGTTTATCGAGTCTCTTTTTAAGGTGTGGTTATACCTGGAAATCAATTGGGTGATCTTGAGTCCTGTTAATCAAGAGAGTTTGCCTCGGACTCATGAGATAGAAGGGTACCTCAAGGCCTTTAGAAATTGAGGATTGTAATCTCGACATTGGTATAATAAAATCTGCATGAGGTGGTTTGCCTTGGTAATGTAGGGTGACTCTGAACCAATATAAAATTCGGTGTGTTCCTTCTTTTTACTGCTTTTTATTTACTTTCTGCATCTGTGTTTGATTTTGTGACTGTTCTGTGATTAAGTTCTGTATTTGTTTATGTCATAATTTTAAATTAGTCCATATAAGTCTGAGAATCCATTAAACACTATTCACCCCCCTCTAGTGTTAAATTAGCCTTAAGATCCTTAATCCGCACTCAGTTTCAATTGGTATCAGAGCATAGGTTTTCATAGTTTTCATAATTCGAAACTTGAAAAGTTAAAAATGGCATTTTTAGTAAATCTTGTTAATACTAGTTTGAGTTTATTCATTTCATCAAAGTATCATAAGTCTTCATATAGTTTTTGTGAAAAATCAAGTTATCTACCGAATTGGTTAGTTATGCAGGAATAGACATGTTACATGGCTTTTGAAGAATCAACAACCAATGGACAAACTGTGAAAATTAAGAAAGATAAATGGATACTTGATAATGGCTGTTCAAGGCATATGACTGGAAATCCCGAGATAATCAATGATATTGTATATCAAGATGGTGGATTGGTCAACTTTGGAGACAACTTAATAGGATATGTGATTGGCATCGGCAACAATGATATTCCAAAACTCCTTTTATTTATGATATTTTGCTAGTTAGGAATTTAAAACATAATTTGCTTAGTATAAGTCAACTATGTGATAAAGGATTTAAAATTAAATTTGAAAAAGATAAGTGTCACATCGAAGATAATACGTCAAATATTATCTTTGAAGGAATTAGGTAGGAAAACCATTTACATCCTTAGTATGAAAATTTCAAATGATAACTTCTGTCTTTTGGCTAATACAAGTGACCCTTGGATTTGGCATAAAAGATTTGGTCACTTAGATTTCAAACTGTTCTAGGTTATCAAAACTTGACTTAGTTAGAGGTCTTCCCAAGTTAAACTTTAAAGTAAATAGTATATTTGATGCTTGTCAATTAGGAAAACTTAAGAAAAGTTCATTTAAATTAAAGGATATGATTTCTACTTCTAAACCTCTAGAATCACTTCATTTAGATTTATTTGGTCCATCTGAAGTTCAATCAATTAATTACAATAAATATGTTTTTGTAATTGTAGATGATTATTCTAGATATACTTGGATAATTTTTCTTAAACTTAAAAGTGATACTTTTGAATTATTTAAAAATTTTGCTAAAAGAATTCAAAATCAACTTTCTTTAAAAATAAACACTATTTGTATTGATCATGGTGGAGAATTTTAAATTGAAAATTTTGAGAGTTTCTGTAATAAAAAAGGAATTACTCATAATTTCTCTTTTCCAAGAACTCCACAACGAAACAGAGTGGTAGAATGTAAGAATAGAATGATTCAAGAGTGTGCTAGAAAAATGCTTTCTGATAGTAACTTACCAAAAAACTTTTGGGCTGAAGCAGTCGCTACAGCTTGTTATATATTAAATAGGATTTTAATTGGACCATTAACTAATAAAACACCATATGAATTACTTTACAATAAGAAACCCATAGTAGCTTATTTTAAAGTTTTTGGTAATAAGTGTTTTATTCTTAATACAAATGATAATTTAGATAAATTTGAACCTAAATCCGACAAAGGTATCTTCATCGGATATTCTAATAGAAGTAAAGCAGTTAGAGTTTATAATTTAAGACCTAACACTATTGAAGAAATAATACATGTATCTTTTGATGAAAATTTTAAAGATACTGTACAAATAGAAGATGAAGAAAATTCTGTAACTTTAAATAATGAACCTACTGAAACTAATTGTGAAATCATTCAACCTAATAAAAGAATTAGGCTATTAAAAGATCATCCTGTGGAAAATATACTAGGAAATATTGAATCTATAGTAAAATCAAGAAATCAAGTAAATAGTTTGAGTAATGTAGCTTTTATATCAACTATTGAACCTAAAGATCCAAAGGAAGCATCATCGAATGATTCATGGATTCTTGCTATGCAAGAAGAATTGAACGAGTTCACCAGAAATGATGTTTGGGAACTTGTTCCTAGACCTTAGGATAAAAGTATAATTGGAAAAAAATGGGTTAACAAAAATAAAATGAATGTACTCGTTAGAAATAATCTAACGACCCCGACTCGACCTTCGAAAATCGGCACTGAATACGACACTCGTATTCAAATGCCGCAGATCCAAACGTCGAATCTGTTTCGCCGGAGCTTATAAAACATTAAGTATAACAACATAGCGGGAAAAAAGAATGAATAATAAATTTGATATACAACATTTGATACAATATTCAGATACAATGATGATACAATAGAATGACACAATAGATATCAATACTATCAGAGATACAAGAAATAGCAGCGGAAAGTTAAGGTCTTCAATGCAAAACTCCAAGACTAGATCTCCAATCCAAAGCTAGCGAGAAATCCCATCAAGAAAACGCTTCGCCACACCACGTCGAGCCATCGACATCCCTGCATCACCGACCATAGCTTCATCACATCACCATGCCCCTATCCCCCTCGGTGCGATCGACCAGATTGCCACGTCGACGACGAAAACTTCTCGTGAACAACAGCGAACCCAACAACCCCAAAACCCTAAATCAACGTCAAACTACTACCCTGGCATATTATAAAATTTGCGAGTATTTTTCCACGATTCTACTATACTCAAGCCATCTTCACCTTAAATCATGATTCATAATTCACTGTTGATTACCAGGAATTGTCAAAAATTCAAATTCCATTCAACTTGAGAATTCTCCATGAATACTCTCCTAAAAATTATAAAATGATAATCTAAAATTGTGGATTTGAAATACGAATTCACTTGTATAATTAGAAATCGAAACCCAGACATTTGATTTTTTGTTTAAGATTTGATCATCTCTGTCATTTCTATTTTTTTTAAAATAACTACAAAATAAAGGTTCATTTAATTATTTTTAAAATTAGCATTTCATGGTTATAATTAATTTTCATTTAGAAATTAAATCCTGAAATCATTTAAATAGGATGATCTCCAATTTTCTAACAGGTTTTGAAAACCCGTTACAAGAACAGAGATGTTCTTTTCTGTTTCCAGGCATGCACAAGCAAACACAATAAATATACACACAGATTTGCATGCACACTAATCATTCATTCAAACAACTTCAAACAAAATTTGAGTTTAGGGGTTTTCTCACATATAATCTGAGAGCAGAGGCTTGGAAATGAGAGATAAAGAAGCTGCAATTTGAATTTGAAAACTGGAACTGTTGTTTTTGAACTTGACTTTGATCAGGGACACGATTTATCATGTCAGGTTGAAATAGGTTGTTGAGCTTTTATCTTTACTTCGTTGTTGTCCTCTGGAACTTGCATTTGATTTCCAGTGACCTTGAACTTTTCTTTAAGATCTTTGATTTTTCTTTCTTCTCTGTTCCAGGTTGAAAGCTTTCGCTTGTTTGAGTTAATTTTCAGGCTTGAAGAATTTTGATTTGTTACTTGATACTTGAACTAGAATGCTTTTGTTTTGAAAGATCTGGAAACACTTGATCTGATTGTTTGATTTCCAGGTTTGAACTTGCATTTGCTTTGGGTTTCTATATTTTGTTTTGATCTTTCTGTTTTAATTTCTGAAATTTTTGATGTCTACTTTTCTTTTGTTTTGATTTTTAAACTTCCAGGCTGTGATAAATTTGTATCTATTTCTGGCTTAAGACTTTGGTTTCAGGTTTTAGAAAAATCTGAGAAGTGAGAAAATCAAACATCTTAATTTATTTTATTAATCTCAAATTCAATCTACTGCCACTTGTTCACATTGCATGCCAATTCAACTACACTTGTAATCCTACATACCTATTTGTTTCATAAATGTCATTTGTTATAATTTATGTTTATATCCCTTCTCTTAAATTCATTTGTACATTTTGTTTTTTAAGCCCTCATTTTACTTTAATTTATAAACATGTTTTATATTAATGTGTTTATTGCAAAAAGGTATACTCATAACAAAGCCTTTATATTTATTAACTATATTCATCTTTAGTTATATAAGAGGAAAGCATTTTAAAATTTTAATTAAATCTTACTTTATTTCAGATTTAATTTTTTTATTTTAAATCCTTAATCAATTTTTGAATTGGTTTATCTTATGTGTATTTTAATACTTATGCTCGTATTTCAAAAGACATATACACATCAAAGCTTTTTAAATCTAATATATCTATTAAACCAATCTTATTCCCAATATATTTATTAAATTTCAAAAGGTAAATATTTTATTTTCATTCTTGCTTTAAATTTTAAATTCAAGTCGTTGTACAAATCATAACTTTTTAAAGAAATTAATTTAAAAGTTTAGTTGTATTTTAATAATAACCATATATATAGATTATGTATGTATATAAGTCTTTAGAACAAAGGTTTAACTTCAAACAGCTTTTAAAAAAAAAATCTAATTTCATAAAATTAAATCCAAATATCTTTATATTATTTTTTATTTGTATTTCCTTTTGTAACTATTTATACATCCTTAAGAAAATAATTCTTATATTGATCCTAAATCCTATCTTCCCAATCACAATTATATATTTACATACATGTATATATAATAGAAAACAAATCTCTACTACTTTATAAAATTCTTAAATCCATTTTATTTCTTAGAATATTTATTCTTTAATTTTCAAATTCCATATTCAATTAAAAATCCATTTATATACATATATATTCTAAAGCTTTTATTAATCCCTATTTTTACAATCTACTTATAAAACCCACATTTTAATTGTTTTTGGAGAAACTCAAATAAATTTTACCAATTAATCTCACAATCAAATTCAAAATTTTATATCAATTATCAAATATTTCAAAGTTTAATTCCAAAGATCAAATTAATTATTAAATTAATTTGGCCTTAAAATCAGGAATGTTACAGATCCCCCCTTAAGAAAATTTCATCCCCGAAATTTGCAAGGGAGACAAAAAAATGGATAGATGCACAAAGATAGAGAAATATCTCTTCAGAAAAAACTGAACATTTATTCTGCATTTGGCTTACCAAATCAGAGTATCATTAATAGATACAAGAATGAATCTATTTAACTCTTTACAAGATACTCGGGGTCATCCAGATCTATGATATATACATGGGCATTGGTTAGTTCAAAGGATAACTAACCGCTCGTAGAATATATTTAGACCCAAAAGAACGAACAAATGGATTCAATTCAAGTTGAAATATCCCAAAGTATATATAATTTGTCCCTCTTCGGACTTTGATATTCACAAGAAATTACATTAGAATTTCAAATTTGGTTTTAATCGAAATCGTTTTATCGATACAATTTATTTAACTTTATATTTTAGTTAACCAATTTATTTCAAATCAAATTTCAATTTCGATAAAGTTAAAAACGAAAAACTGATAGAAATTTGACGAAGAGAATACGAAGTAGAGACTTATCTACATGATTCATAGGGCCACCATCACACCGAAGCTTCTTCCTCGAGCTTCCACGAAGCAATCAAAGAATTGAAAAGACGAATCAAAGGAGGTTGATAGAGAAAGTTATTTCCACCGTTACAAGGTATTGACCATTTGTAGTGGTACTTCCCTGTCCCCTATCTCGTCCTCTTCACTCACTCATACTCACTATCCGTGGATAATAAGAGAATTTACTAAGGCATTTGGACGGATATCTTAGGGATATACTCATTCTAGGGTATACTTCACCCTATCTCTAATGAGCTACCTAATGTGTTATACTGTTGAGCTAAAATTTCAACCTTCAGCTATGATACCATTTCTAACGACCCTGACTCAACCTTTGAAAATCGGCACCGAATACACACTCGTATTCAAATGCTGCAGATCCAAACGTCGAATCTGGTTCGCCGGAGATTATAACACATTAAGTATAACAACACAGCAAGAAAAAAATGAATAATACATTTTATATACAACATTTGATACAATATTCAAATACAATGATGATACAATAGAATGAGATAGTAGATATCAATACTATCAGAGATACAAGAAATAACAGCGGAAAGATAACGTCTTCAATGCCAAACTCCAAGAACTCCATCTCCAATCCAAAGCTAGCGAGAACTTCCATCGAGAAAATGTTTCGCCATACCACGTCGAGCAACCGGCATCCCTGAATCATTGATCACAGCTTCATCACATCACCACGCAACTATCCCCCTCGGTGCGATCAACCAGATTGCCACATCGACGACGAAAACTTCTCGTGAACAACAGCGAACCTAACATACCCCAAAACCCTAAATCAACGTCAAACTACCACCCTGACATATTATAAAATTTACGAGTATTTTTCCATGATTCTACCATACTCAAGTCATCTTCACCTTAAATCATGATTCATAATTCAATGTTGATTACCAGAAATTGTCAAAAATTCAAATTCCATTCAAATTGAGAGTTCTCCATGAATACTCTCCTAAAAATTCTAAAATGATTCTCTAAAATTATGAATTTGAAATACAAATTCGTTTGTATAATTAGAAATCGAAACCCAGACATTTGATTTTTTTTGTTTGTTTAAAATTTGTTCATCTCTGTCATTTCTATTTTTTTTTAAAATAGCAGCAAAATAAAGGTTCATGTAATTATTTTTAAAATTAGCATTTCATGGTTATAATTACTTTACGTTTAGAAATTAAATCCTGAAATCATTTAAATAGGATAATCTCCAATTTTTAACAGGTTTTGAAACCCTGTAACAAGAACAGAGATGTTCTTTTCTATTTCCAGGCATGCACAAGCAAATACAACAAATATACACACAGATTTGCATGCACATTAATCATTCATTCAAACAACTTCAAACAAAATGTGAGTTTAGTGGTTTACCTACATATGATCTGAGAGCAGAGGCTTGGAAATGAGAGATAAAGAAGCTTCTATTTAAATTTGAAAACTGGAACTGTTGTTTTTGAATTTGACTTTGATCAGGGGCTCGATTTATCATGTCAGGTTGAAATGGGTTGTTGAGCTTTTATCTTTACTTCATTGTTGTTCTTTGGAACTTGCATTTGATTTCCAGTGACCTTGAACTTTTCTTTGAGATCTTTGATTTTTCTTTCTTCTCTGTTCGAGGTTGAAAGCTTTTACTTATTTGAGTTAATTTTCAGGCTTTAAGAATTTTGATTTGTTACTTGATACTTGAACTGGAATGCTTTTGTTTTGAAAGATCTGGAAACACTTGATCTGGTTATTTGATTTCCAAGTTTGAACTTGCATTTGCTTTGGGTTTCCAGATTTTGTTTTAATTTCTGAAACTTTTGATTTCTTCTTTTCTTTTGTTTTGATTTTTAAACTTCCAGGCTGTGATAAATTTGCATCTATTTCTGGATTAAGACTTTGGTTTCAGGTTTTAAAAAACTCTGAGAAGTAAGAAAATGAAACATCTTTTTTAATTTTATTAATCTCAAATTCAATCAACTGCCACTTATTTTCATTTCATGCCAATTAAACTACACTTGTAATCCTTCATACCTATTTGTTTCACAAATGTCATTTTTTATAATTTATGTTTATATCCCTTCTATTAAATTCATTTGTACATTTTGTTTTTTAAACCCTTATTTTACTTTAATTTATAAACATGTTTTATATTAATGTGTTTATTGCAAAAAGGTATACTCATAACAAAGCCTTTATATTTATTCTAACTATATTTATCTTTAATTATATAAGAGGAAAGCATTTTAAAATTTTAATTAAATATTACTTTATTTCAGATTTAATTTCTTTTATTTTAAATCCTTAATCAATTTGTGAATTGGTTTATCTTATGTGTATTTTAATACTTGTGCTAATATTGCAAAAGATATATACACATCAAAGCTTTTTAAATCTAATCTATCTATTAAACCAATATTATTCCCAATATATTTATTAAATTTCAAATGGTAATGTAACGACCCGCTATTTTGGACCATTCAAATCGACAATAAAACCGTACATGTCCGACTTGAATAATTCAAAATACCGAATTGTTAATACAAATTTGGCAAAACTTAAATATACAGTAAATAAATCAATCACAGATCACAGACACAGAGTGATATAATGCAGCGGAATAGATAAAGGATAGTAGTTCATGAAGCTACTATATACATCAGAGTTTAAAAATAAAATACATCAGAATATCTCGAATATAGTGAAGTCTTCAGTACGAGCCGATGACTTCTCTGAACCAGTCAACTAGAAAAAAAAAACTGAAAGCTGAATAGATAATTGGATCTCCAAATGAAGCTCCAATCTCCAAAGGTGAGTCTCTAATGCTGTATTACTCAGTCTGACCCGAGCGTAAAGCAAAACACAAAAACACTCGAGTCAGGATTAACATTCTTATATCAATAAATCCAACTCAAATGAAATATCAACTGAAATACAATATAACTTAAAGGATGTTTGGGATGTCCATCCTCTAAGGGTCCATAGAATTATCTACAGGGTAGAAATATACACTATTACACCGTGGTCATTCACTTAATTTATACTTCAACCTAAATATAAATTTCACTTCAAATAATTATATTTCCCAAAGTAGTATTCATATATATTAAATGCTGTATACGGTAAAGCACTTTCAATTTCCTTAGCTTAACAAATCGTTTCACATCAACCCGACCTTCCCATTCAAACTAAATTCAATCTCATTTTATCAATTTAAAGTTTCCTAAAATAACCACTTCAATTTTATAAATCTCAAGTTTGGATTTGATGCCCCAATTTCCCCTTTTTTTTTTGTGTTTCCACACTTTAAGTATTCAACATTTCAACTAAATTTTTCCCAATCTAGTTTTCTAAATAAAAAATTTCCAATTTAGTTCATCCTCAATTTATATCTAATTCAATTCGTTATCTAAATAACAAATCCAACTATCTTGGTTCCAAATACATATCCAAATCTCTAAACCATTTAAATTTCAATATAGTTCATAGCTTAAATATAACAATTTAAATCTAACAGTTTCATATAGATTCTCGATTTTTTTTTTTACATCATTATTATTTAGTCTTGAACACTCCTTTATTTGATTCAATATCATTTTAGTGACCTTAAATTACATTTTACTCAATATTTCTTAAATTTGATCAACCGTGAAATATCTCATTCGATAAATCTCAAATTGATTTAAATAAATAGATCCTTATCTAAATACCATTTTAAAATGACCCAAACTTATCTCCCAATCTTTATTTGTTCAATATTATTGCACAATTTATTTACATAAATATTTATCATAATTTATGTATTTAATCAAATCTTGATTTAACTAGATATAATTAACTCTATATTTATCATTACCCTTTATATATGTAATTAAGAATTTACATTTAATAAGACCATATATTTCTTATCAGATGGTCAAGGGTTATGGATATTATCATTTCAATCCGTACACTAAACGTATACGGTGGATAGCATTTCAACCCGTAATCCCAAATTTAATTAAATGAAAACCGCTTGGGTCTATCATTTCAACCCATTTCAATTCAAAATCAAACATAACAAAGGGAACTTGCAGTGATAACAGGGATGGTGTCAAAGTAAATAAACAATAACAACAATTAATAACAATTCAATAAATTAATCAAATAACCCCGAAATAATCGTATTAATTCGCATTGTTATTTGTATAATTACTTCTAGAATCTGCACTATCATTTCATGTAGATTAAAGATTATCACATTACAGTTTTAACTTGTCGTTCCATTTTAAATTTCAGTTTAAAACAACAAAATTAATCCAAACTACGTTCAAAGATTTAAAGTATAATTTATCAATTTCTACGACAATTAATGGGTCAAATTTAGCTAATCAAATTTACATATGGCGGGGTCAGGTTTCAATAGATCAAGGTCCGTCATATATAATCCGTTTTAATTTGTAAACTATACTACCCCAAATTAAACTAGCAAACTAGTTATCACTTAACAATAATCACTAACATCCAATTTAAACAACAATCAATCAATCAATCAATTATCAACCAATCTGTATTATTATCACATAAAATTTTACCGATAATGGTGTCAGGTGTCATAGGTGAACAGATACAGATAAAAGCAGTCCTAACAACAAAACAACTAACAGCAGCATATTTCAATTGACGTTTCAATTGAAATCAAATTTAATAAATAAAGAACGTTAATCGTGAGTGATTACTCACCTTTCGAGGACAGAGAGCATTTGACGATGAAATCGAGTTACGAATCGAGGCACACCCATTCAACCGAAGAAAGATTTACAAGAATTCGATGGACAAGCTGATGATAAAGAATTGACGAAGTCAAATCAGAATTGTATCGATGATAATAGATGGGCATAGGTGAACTCATATATATGCAGACTAAGTTTAAAAAAATATGTACTAATATGCGGCTAAGTGGGACCAGGCTAATATACCTACAATGCAGACTTGAATATATATACTGCCTATGCAAATCAATATATACCGAAACCCAAAAGATTTATATAAAGTAGTAGCATATATATATATATACGTATTAGAAGATTTCAAATTCCATAAGTTTCGACTCGATTTAAATCAAATAAAATTCTCAATTATACTTTAAATCAAAATGCATATATATTATGTTATAAAATTTAAACAATACGTTTCAACGTTTTTTTTTTCTTTTTTTTTTTTTCAAACTCTGAATCATTAATTGCAACCTACATATATATCTTAAACTTCAACATATATATACCAACACTGAGATAATGTATGTGCATAGCCCAAATCTTAAATTCTATACTAACATATAAGTGACCCAAACTGCTAGTACCCTATATATACTATGCGCACGTCCCCATTGCAATTATTTCACATACTCATGCAACCCAACTATACATATGTTGGCTTTACTGACGTATATAAATCATATGAATCAACAGAAAACCCAGAATGAACCCTCATATAAGCTATATGAAACTCGTATATACTAGTATAACAGGGAATGCATAAAATAGAATAAATATAAAATATTTGAAAGCCTCATACGAAAGTATATTACAGCACATCTAAGAACACATGTAGACCAACTAACACTATACCAAATGCAGGCTCAATGCTCGAAAATATGTGCAGACTCCATTCATAGGCAATTATATTTGAATATATATATATATGTAAACAACTTAATAAACATATATATATACCTTGCTGCCAGCTAATATTTGACTCAGTCATGATTATATTATTAAATAGAGTACACATACGTTTAACAGACATATGTATATAGCCCAACCAGATTTGTAACCTATGTTTTATGTTGAAAAGTAACTTTCATAAAATCTGATATTATAACCACATATACTTTATATAACTCCTTTTTACAAATAGCAAATCATATTATATAACTAATATTTTATATACACTAACCAAATATTATTATATAAGTATATAAATTTATATGCAGAGCATCCCATCTTTGCATAAACAGAACATAGCTTGTATAGTGGTTTTAGTATGACTGAATATGAGTATAAACTTACATGGAAGAAAACTTAAACATATTACATCAAACTGATATATTATAACATAAACAAAATGCAAGACTTACAATAGGGATCGCAACAGGCTAGTTATGCTTGGCAAATAGGAAGGGCAGGTGGCCGGTCTTGGAGGCGGAGGGGTGATTGAGGCTGCGGGTCTGTGGGAAGGCCGGAAATGAGGAAGGGCGGTGGAAAGGAGAGGCTCCGGTTGCAGGGTGGTCGGCAGGAGGTGGCGCTGGTCGGCGTGAGGAGGGTAGGGCGGAGCGGCTGATGGGAAGGAGCTTCAGGCAATTGAAAGAGAGAGGAGGGGACGGTGTAAGGAGGGGGACTTGCCTGGGTTCGGCTGCAGGCTTCAGCGATGCGGGAGGGATGAAGGCTCGGCAGGGTACAGGTGGGCGGGTTTTGTTAGGGGTTTGTGAAGGGATTAGGTGGCAGTTTGTAGTCGGCGGCGATGCCGTGGTGGAGGAGTATGCATGGCCGAGCAGGTTGGAGGATGACAGAGGCCGAGCAATCCTCACGTGAAACATATATGTGCAAATTTTTTTTTTTTTTATAAGTTGCTGAACAAAAGAATGAGGAGGAAGAAGAACTAAAATAAAGGATGCGTAACATATAGCAGGCCAAAGGAAAAACGCAGGCGTGAAATCAGGAAGACAAAGTGACCGTTGGATTTTGTAACGTTGGAAAAAAAAATGTAAAATAAATGAAAAGTACTGGTTTCTTTAAATTGGCTAAAAGAGAAGCGTAGGCAGGGGTAAATTAAAAATCGGCGTTTCCAATCTGAGCTGTGTGAATATAAAGAATACAACACTTGTATTTAATAAGGATTAATTGCAGTCCTTAACTTTCGGGAATTTTGAAATTTATTAAAGAAATTGGAAGTGAAGATGATAGACAACCCTATGAAGGTATAGAGGCAATTTAGAAATAAGCCTTTCACATTCAATAAATACAAACGTACATCAGTTTTGTACGTTCACACTTCGCGACTGTATGGCAACGGTCGAAATTTGTAACTTATGGAATAAATGTTTAAAACGAAAGCCAGTGAAACCAGGAAATCAATTAAAGAACAAAAGAAGAAGTCATAAATGCAAAAGGAACCGTTCAAAGGGAATAACGCATACCACTTTACACGTTTTGATTTTTAAAAATAGCCACGGGGTAACAATTGTCATCTAGCATTAAGCTGAAAGCTAAAGCAATTAATTATATTGCTTGGCGATCACGGGTCAAGGTTTGAAAAGCAAAAGAAAGCTAACTGTCACAATTTATGGTACCGATACAACGTACTGTTTTATGATTTCTGTTGCCTACCGGATACCAAAATACAGAAATAAATATACTGCGAAGATCAGCACGATGAGACGATCAAAACGGTACACAGATATCAGAGGTATGATCCTCCGATCAAAAGTCGATAATCGACACCGAAAATGCTGTTATTAGATCAGAATTAAGATACACGGAGCAGTTGACGTCTGAATTTGGAAAAATGACGGACTGACATCTTGCTCAGAAGATGGTTCAGAAATTTTTCATAGGAAAATATTCAGGCTTGAAAATAAATTTATTATCGGCAATTATTGGCTAGCTTGAATTAAATAGAATTTCACAAAAAAAATAAACTTTGATACAAAAATTTGAAAATTAAAAATCTGCTATATTTAATTGGACATGGTCCAAATATTAACTTTTTATTTGCAAATAAATTTATTAAATTTTCACCAAAGTCCAATTAAATACGTAAATAAAACAATAGAATTTATTGGATTCTTACAGGTCGTTACACTCTCCCCCACTCAAAACTTTTCGTCCCCGAAAAGGAAGGAGGTAGGAGAATAGAACAACCAGGAATAAAGTAAATCGAAAGTCAAGGGTAGATAATTTATTTAAAACTATATGAATTTTACTTGAAATATTTATTTGAAACCCCATTTGCAATTTAATTTTTCTTTAATATTTAATACTTTTCAAACTTCTTTTGAAACAATTATTTACATTATTATTTATATTTACAAAGACCATTTGGAAACATTTAATCCTTAATTCATAAATTTATTAATTTTATCTCAAAATACTTTTCAACATTATCAATAAATCAATAATTATTTACTTTAAATATGTTTTTATTAAATTAATACTTCTGAAATATTTATACCACTTATAATTTCTATTAAACCATGTAGTATGTAAATAAACAATATTTTAGAAGGGGATATTCAATAAGGAAAAGAAGGTAGATTCGGAAAACAGAATATAGGTGATAAATAAGCTGAGCAGATACGGTAGATTCAAAAGATAGCATCGGGCACGAATAATTAAACTAGAACCATAAGAATTTAAATTTCAAATGTTAATTCAAAATTTCTTTGTGGTTCAAAATACTTTTATAATAAAATACCTTTATAATACTATTATAATGAAATACTATTTATCGGAATAGATTATCCTTTCGAAAATACTTTTATAACTCGATGCTTCAACAGGTTTATCCTCGTTCTTGCAGACTCTGGCAATGCGTTGATCAGGCGCAAAGCTAGAATTCTTCAAGTACTTGGTAGACCCGTTTCAACACCTAGTGAAAATACTTGAAAAACCATTTAAAACAGATATGGAAAGTACGATCCAAACAAAACAATCAAACCAAAACCTTTGTCCGATCATGGTTCGCAGATACACAATGGTTACGCCTGGTTCCCCCAGGAAACAATCCATATCCGTAAGCTTTCTCAGCCCTGCGAGTTACGCCATGATGACTAGTAGAGTGCAGGATACACAATGGTTACGCCTGGTTCCCCCAGGAAACAATCCGTACCCCCAGGCAAGACTCAGCCAGGCACTTGCGCTACTATTCGCGACCTACACAGATTGCAGGATACACAATGGTTACGCCTGGTTCCCCCAGGAAACAATCCGTACCCCTAGGCAAGACTCAGCCAGGCAATTGCGCTGTGCATTCACGAGAAAAAAAAAGAGAGACCGTGGGTTACGCCACGGTGGGAATACTCGAGTATTACATCCGGAAAACCAAAATCAGAGAGAATAATATCGATAGAATGAATCCACGCTGTGGCCACAAAGCGGATATCAAGCAGAAGGCACTTTCCATATCTTTACTTGGAAAATATATATCATATAGTACCTTTTCAAATACTTCCAAATATCATACTTATATAAAGTCCATTATATATAGGATTCCTTTCTAAAACGAATACTTTCCGAATCAATAGTAGATCAAATCATACTTATATAGACTTTGATTATATACAATTCTCTTTCCAAATTGAGTACCTTTCAAATCAATAGATTTCAAATCACTTCCATACTTATACAAATCCATTTTATATAAGTCCGACCACTACCCAAATCAAGTGCTTAATTATACAAGGTTCTCAATTTCAAATCATTCAATATCAAATTTAGTTCCAAAGTCATATATGAATTCACCAAATTTCTTCCAAATTAGATATCCTAATTTCAAAGTTCCCCAAAATAGTAGGTTTAGAAAATTATCCCAGTTTCCAGATTAAAATAATTCAAGTCAAACAAATTCATTTCCAAAATCATCATATAAGTACTGGTTTTAAATTTTCAATTAAATTTCAAAACCCAATATTTTCTCACAATCCATTATCCTCAAAATGGTTTCCAACTTTATACTTATCCCTTTTAAACCTTTAAACTATCCATTTCTATGTGAAATATCCAATTTACCTTTTTGAAAACCATTATTCAACTATTTTTTCCAAACATTTCAAAACTAAATTTATATTCTTAATCAGACATTTTATACTCTTCGAAATTTCTTAGTTTTGAAAATTTAATCTCGATTTGGAAGTGTTCGAACATTTAAAATAGTTAGGGAAATCAAATTTTCAATTCAAGAGTTGAAAATCAACAATAAATCAATAAATCAATTATTAAATCTGGAACTCGAGGACTAAACACCGGTCTCACTTTAAATTGTTTCAAATATATACATATATCTTTCTAAAATATCAAATTATACTCCAAAATTTGAAATCAAAAACGGTTTACAAAATCACTCGCATAGTGAAGCTATTAAAGTGGCCTCTCCCCCACTCTGAGGCTCGAAAATCATTGTCGATGATGCGTGCACTCATCACCGAAATTATTTTCCAGCGACATAAGTGAGTTCTGGACTTCTATTTTCTTGAAAACTTCTTTGAAATTTCTTCAAAATTATTGGAATTCATTTGAACTCATTTGAAACATTTCTTATTCGAAAAAAATACTTCTAAATCGTATTATATATATATATTTTCCCAAAATCTTAAAACTAATTCCAAAACACCGGAATTCAATCCTCGAATTTCAAATTTAACAATTCAGTTATAAATCATTTTTTTATGTAGATCAGATTCTTATATTTTTCAAAATTTCAATTCTTTCAAAACCCTCTTATATAGAATGACATATCTTATTTGCTTTATACATATAGGTATATCATCCTTATTGAAACAATTTCTTTTTATATATAGGATATAATTTTGATATATAAAGCAATTTCAAAATACAAACATACCCGATTTTCAAAGGATAAATTAAGAATGGATTTCAAACAAAGATGGAGGTTTAAATTAGAGGAACTCTAATCAATAGAATCCTGATACGAAGACAGACTCAACAAAGTTGAGAAAATCAAAATACAAAATAGAAGATGGATATACTTCTATAAATTGCGGGCGACCTTAACCGGGTTAACCGTGACTTCAGGGATATGCTCGATGCGGGATTCTAAAACAAATCGATATTCGTTTGCCAAATATAGAATTCGGCATATCAAGATGTATCAGCATCGTAAACCGAGGGTACAGAAATCTTCGGTGAATCAATGCCAATTGTACGGAGTTCATCCGTTTTACAAAACATTTAGTGGAGTCATTGGATACTCCAGAATCGAAAGAACATAAATAGAGGGAGACAAGAATGAATTTCGGAATCGAGGGGCATTCCAAAATTCGAAGGAAATCGAGTCGAAAGGAAGAGATTCAACTCGAGCGAAAGTGATTCTGTAAATAAATTTACCATATATGTTAAATTTTGCCTAGAGCCAAAGCTCTGATACCAACTGTAACGACCCGCTATTTTGGACCATTCAAATCGACAATAAAACCATACATGTCCGACTTGAATAATTCAAAATACCGAATTGTTAATACAAATTTGGCAAAACTTAAATATACAGTAAATAAATCAATCACAGATCACAGACACAGAGTGATATAATGCAGCGGAATAGATAAAGGATAGTAGTTCATGAAGCTACTATATACATCAGAGTTTAAAAATAAAATACATCAGAATATCTCGAATATAGTGAAGTCTTCAGTACGAGCCGATGACTTCTCTGAACCAGTCAACTAGAAAAAAAAAACTGAAAGCTGAATAGATAATTGGATCTCCAAATGAAGCTCCAATCTCCAAAGGTGAGTCTCTAATGCTGTATTACTCAGTCTGACCCGAGCGTAAAGCAAAACACAAAAACACTCGAGTCAGGATTAACATTCTTATATCAATAAATCCAACTCAAATGAAATATCAACTGAAATACAATATAACTTAAAGGATGTTTGGGATGTCCATCCTCTAAGGGTCCATAGAATTATCTACAGGGTAGAAATATACACTATTACACCGTGGTCATTCACTTAATTTATACTTCAACCTAAATATAAATTTCACTTCAAATAATTATATTTCCCAAAGTAGTATTCATATATATTAAATGCTGTATACGGTAAAGCACTTTCAATTTCCTTAGCTTAACAAATCGTTTCACATCAACCCGACCTTCCCATTCAAACTAAATTCAATCTCATTTTATCAATTTAAAGTTTCCTAAAATAACCACTTCAATTTTATAAATCTCAAGTTTGGATTTGATGCCCCAATTTCCCCTTTTTTTTTTGTGTTTCCACACTTTAAGTATTCAACATTTCAACTAAATTTTTCCCAATCTAGTTTTCTAAATAAAAAATTTCCAATTTAGTTCATCCTCAATTTATATCTAATTCAATTCGTTATCTAAATAACAAATCCAACTATCTTGGTTCCAAATACATATCCAAATCTCTAAACCATTTAAATTTCAATATAGTTCATAGCTTAAATATAACAATTTAAATCTAACAGTTTCATATAGATTCTCGATTTTTTTTTTTACATCATTATTATTTAGTCTTGAACACTCCTTTATTTGATTCAATATCATTTTAGTGACCTTAAATTACATTTTACTCAATATTTCTTAAATTTGATCAACCGTGAAATATCTCATTCGATAAATCTCAAATTGATTTAAATAAATAGATCCTTATCTAAATACCATTTTAAAATGACCCAAACTTATCTCCCAATCTTTATTTGTTCAATATTATTGCACAATTTATTTACATAAATATTTATCATAATTTATGTATTTAATCAAATCTTGATTTAACTAGATATAATTAACTCTATATTTATCATTACCCTTTATATATGTAATTAAGAATTTACATTTAATAAGACCATATATTTCTTATCAGATGGTCAAGGGTTATGGATATTATCATTTCAATCCGTACACTAAACGTATACGGTGGATAGCATTTCAACCCGTAATCCCAAATTTAATTAAATGAAAACCGCTTGGGTCTATCATTTCAACCCATTTCAATTCAAAATCAAACATAACAAAGGGAACTTGCAGTGATAACAGGGATGGTGTCAAAGTAAATAAACAATAACAACAATTAATAACAATTCAATAAATTAATCAAATAACCCCGAAATAATCGTATTAATTCGCATTGTTATTTGTATAATTACTTCTAGAATCTGCACTATCATTTCATGTAGATTAAAGATTATCACATTACAGTTTTAACTTGTCGTTCCATTTTAAATTTCAGTTTAAAACAACAAAATTAATCCAAACTACGTTCAAAGATTTAAAGTATAATTTATCAATTTCTACGACAATTAATGGGTCAAATTTAGCTAATCAAATTTACATATGGCGGGGTCAGGTTTCAATAGATCAAGGTCCGTCATATATAATCCGTTTTAATTTGTAAACTATACTACCCCAAATTAAACTAGCAAACTAGTTATCACTTAACAATAATCACTAACATCCAATTTAAACAACAATCAATCAATCAATCAATTATCAACCAATCTGTATTATTATCACATAAAATTTTACCGATAATGGTGTCAGGTGTCATAGGTGAACAGATACAGATAAAAGCAGTCCTAACAACAAAACAACTAACAGCAGCATATTTCAATTGACGTTTCAATTGAAATCAAATTTAATAAATAAAGAACGTTAATCGTGAGTGATTACTCACCTTTCGAGGACAGAGAGCATTTGACGATGAAATCGAGTTACGAATCGAGGCACACCCATTCAACCGAAGAAAGATTTACAAGAATTCGATGGACAAGCTGATGATAAAGAATTGACGAAGTCAAATCAGAATTGTATCGATGATAATAGATGGGCATAGGTGAACTCATATATATGCAGACTAAGTTTAAAAAAATATGTACTAATATGCGGCTAAGTGGGACCAGGCTAATATACCTACAATGCAGACTTGAATATATATACTGCCTATGCAAATCAATATATACCGAAACCCAAAAGATTTATATAAAGTAGTAGCATATATATATATACGTATTAGAAGATTTCAAATTCCATAAGTTTCGACTCGATTTAAATCAAATAAAATTCTCAATTATACTTTAAATCAAAATGCATATATATTATGTTATAAAATTTAAACAATACGTTTCAACGTTTTTTTTTTCTTTTTTTTTTTTTTTCAAACTCTGAATCATTAATTGCAACCTACATATATATCTTAAACTTCAACATATATATACCAACACTGAGATAATGTATGTGCATAGCCCAAATCTTAAATTCTATACTAACATATAAGTGACCCAAACTGCTAGTACCCTATATATACTATGCGCACGTCCCCATTGCAATTATTTCACATACTCATGCAACCCAACTATACATATGTTGGCTTTACTGACGTATATAAATCATATGAATCAACAGAAAACCCAGAATGAACCCTCATATAAGCTATATGAAACTCGTATATACTAGTATAACAGGGAATGCATAAAATAGAATAAATATAAAATATTTGAAAGCCTCATACGAAAGTATATTACAGCACATCTAAGAACACATGTAGACCAACTAACACTATACCAAATGCAGGCTCAATGCTCGAAAATATGTGCAGACTCCATTCATAGGCAATTATATTTGAATATATATATATGTAAACAACTTAATAAACATATATATATACCTTGCTGCCAGCTAATATTTGACTCAGTCATGATTATATTATTAAATAGAGTACACATACGTTTAACAGACATATGTATATAGCCCAACCAGATTTGTAACCTATGTTTTATGTTGAAAAGTAACTTTCATAAAATCTGATATTATAACCACATATACTTTATATAACTCCTTTTTACAAATAGCAAATCATATTATATAACTAATATTTTATATACACTAACCAAATATTATTATATAAGTATATAAATTTATATGCAGAGCATCCCATCTTTGCATAAACAGAACATAGCTTGTATAGTGGTTTTAGTATGACTGAATATGAGTATAAACTTACATGGAAGAAAACTTAAACATATTACATCAAACTGATATATTATAACATAAACAAAATGCAAGACTTACAATAGGGATCGCAACAGGCTAGTTATGCTTGGCAAATAGGAAGGGCAGGTGGCCGGTCTTGGAGGCGGAGGGGTGATTGAGGCTGCGGGTCTGTGGGAAGGCCGGAAATGAGGAAGGGCGGTGGAAAGGAGAGGCTCCGGTTGCAGGGTGGTCGGCAGGAGGTGGCGCTGGTCGGCGTGAGGAGGGTAGGGCGGAGCGGCTGATGGGAAGGAGCTTCAGGCAATTGAAAGAGAGAGGAGGGGACGGTGTAAGGAGGGGGACTTGCCTGGGTTCGGCTGCAGGCTTCAGCGATGCGGGAGGGATGAAGGCTCGGCAGGGTACAGGTGGGCGGGTTTTGTTAGGGGTTTGTGAAGGGATTAGGTGGCAGTTTGTAGTCGGCGGCGATGCCGTGGTGGAGGAGTATGCATGGCCGAGCAGGTTGGAGGATGACAGAGGCCGAGCAATCCTCACGTGAAACATATATGTGCAAATTTTTTTTTTTTTTTTATAAGTTGCTGAACAAAAGAATGAGGAGGAAGAAGAACTAAAATAAAGGATGCGTAACATATAGCAGGCCAAAGGAAAAACGCAGGCGTGAAATCAGGAAGACAAAGTGACCGTTGGATTTTGTAACGTTGGAAAAAAAAAATGTAAAATAAATGAAAAGTACTGGTTTCTTTAAATTGGCTAAAAGAGAAGCGTAGGCAGGGGTAAATTAAAAATCGGCGTTTCCAATCTGAGCTGTGTGAATATAAAGAATACAACACTTGTATTTGATAAGGATTAATTGCAGTCCTTAACTTTCGGGAATTTTGAAATTTATTAAAGAAATTGGAAGTGAAGATGATAGACAACCCTATGAAGGTATAGAGGCAATTTAGAAATAAGCCTTTCACATTCAATAAATACAAACGTACATCAGTTTTGTACGTTCACACTTCGCGACTGTATGGCAACGGTCGAAATTTGTAACTTATGGAATAAATGTTTAAAACGAAAGCCAGTGAAACCAGGAAATCAATTAAAGAAAAAAAGAAGAAGTCATAAATGCAAAAGGAACCGTTCAAAGGGAATAACGCATACCACTTTACACGTTTTGATTTTTAAAAATAGCCACGGGGTAACAATTGTCATCTAGCATTAAGCTGAAAGCTAAAGCAATTAATTATATTGCTTGGCGATCACGGGTCAAGGTTTGAAAAGCAAAAGAAAGCTAACTGTCACAATTTATGGTACCGATACAACGTACTGTTTTATGATTTCTGTTGCCTACCGGATACCAAAATACAGAAATAAATATACTGCGAAGATCAGCACGATGAGACGATCAAAACGGTACATAGATATCAGAGGTATGATCCTCCGATCAAAAGTCGATAATCGACACCGAAAATGCTGTTATTAGATCAGAATTAAGATACACGGAGCAGTTGACGTCTGAATTTGGAAAAATGACGGACTGACATCTTGCTCAGAAGATGGTTCAGAAATTTTTCATAGGAAAATATTCAGGCTTGAAAATAAATTTATTATCGGCAATTATTGGCTAGCTTGAATTAAATAGAATTTCACAAAAAAAATAAACTTTGATACAAAAATTTGAAAATTAAAAATCTGCTATATTTAATTGGACGTGGTCCAAATATTAACTTTTTATTTGCAAATAAATTTATTAAATTTTCACCAAAGTCCAATTAAATACGTAAATAAAACAATAGAATTTATTGGATTCTTACAGGTCGTTACAGGTAAATATTTTATTTTCGTTCTTGCTTTAAATTTTAAATTCAAGTCGTTGTACAAATCATAACTTTTTAAAGAAACTAATTTCAAAGTTTAGTTATATTTTAATAATGACCACATATATAGATTATATATGCATATAAGTCTTTAGAACAAAGGTTTAAATTCAAACAACTTTTAAAAAAAATCCATTTCATAAAATTAAATCCAAATATCTTTATATTATTTTCTATTTATATTTCCTTTTATAACTGTTTATACATCCTTAAGAAAATAATTCTTATATTGATCCTAAATCCTATCTTCCCAATCATAATGTATATATTTACATACATGTATATATAATAGAATACAAATCTCTACTAGTTTATAAAATTCTTAAATCCAATTTATTTCTCAGAATATTTATTCTTGAATTTTCAAATTCCAGATTCAATTTAAAAATCCATTTTTATATATATATATAAATTCTAAAGCTTTTATTAATCCCTATTTTCACAATCTATTTATAAACCCACATTTTAATTGTTTTTGGAGAAACTCAAATAAATTTTACCAATTTATCTCACAATTAAATTCAAAATTTTATATCAATTATCAAATATTTCAAAGTTTAATTCCAAAGATTAAATTAATTATTAAATTAATTTGGCCTTAAAATCAAGAATGTTACAAATAAAGCTCGTTTAGTCGTGCAAGGTTATTGTGAATAAGAAGAAATTGATTATGACGAAACCTTTGCACCCGTAGTGAGAATAGAAGCTATCAGGATCCTACTTGCTTTCACAAACTACAATAATTTCAAGCTATATCAAATGGATGTTAAAAGTGCTTTTCTAAATGGTTTTGTAAAAGAAGATGTTTATGTTAAACAACCTCCACTTTTCGAAGATAATAAATTTTCAAATCATGTATATAAATTAAAGAAAGCTTTATATGGTCTGAAACAAGCTCCTAGAGCCTGGTATGTAAGACTAAGATCTTATTTCTATAATCTGATTTTGAAATTGGTGAAATAGATACAACTCTTTTTATTAAAAGAAACAGAAATGGTATTCAATTAGTACAAATATATGTAGATGATATAATATTTGGGTCAACTAATAACATAATGAATAAAGAATTTACAGATATAATGACTAAAGAATTTGAAATGAGTCATATGGGAGAACTTAATTTCTTCTTAGGACTTCAAATCAAACAATTAGATAAAGGAAATTTCATTAGTCAAGAAATATGATAGGGATTTAATTAATAATTTGGATTGACTACTTCTGGTGGGAAAACAACTCCAATGACAACTAATTTAGCTTTAAGTAAAGAAGATAAATCAAAAGATGTTGATAAAAAATTATATAGAGGAATGATTGGTTCGCTGCTTTATATAATAGCAAGTCGTCCTGACATCATGCATAGTGTCTATCTCTGTGCAAGATACCAATCTCAACCTAAAGAAACTCACTTAAAAGTTGTTAAAAGAATTTTAAGATTTGTAAAATGTACTTTAGGTTACGGTTTATTTTACCCTAAAAACGATGTATTTGATTTAATTTCGTATTGTGATGTTGCATACGCAAGTTGTAAATCAGACCGGAAAAGAACAAGTGGAACTTGTCACTTTCTAGGACATTCTTCGGTTTCTTGGTTTAGTAAGAAGCAAAACACTGTATCCTTGTCAACAACTGAAACAGAATATATATCTGTTGCTTTGGCTTGTTCTCAAGTTATATATATGCAACAAACTTTAAATGATTTTGGATTAACCATTTCTAAATCACCAATTTATTGTGATAATACAAGTGCAATAAACCTATCTAAGAATCCAACTCATCATGCTAGAACAAAAAATAGACATCATTTTCTTGGAGATAATATAAGTAAAGAAGTCATAACTCTTGAATATATTAATACTGAAAAACAGATTTCTGACATATTAACCAAATCATTAAATGAACAAAACTTTAGTAAATTTAGAAGATAATTAGGTATATGTTCATTACTGAAATATAAATTATAAATAATACAAGTATAGTTAATAAGTAATATAAATAAAAAATTTGTCAAAAATTGAAATGGGCATATCGACATGAACCATCTCCCTATGTCGACATACTAGCTGTGATTTTTAAATTTAAATTTTCCTCTAAAATTTGTTGTTAAGTTATATATTTATATATTTCGACTTTTACTCCTTTTCTTTATTCTATTCTCTGTAACAAACTTCTAAAACAGTAAATTAATGGCTTCCTCTTCAAATAATGAACTTTCTTCACCCACTTTCCCTCATTTTGGTCCTTTTCAACGATCCACATACGTACGAGTCATCAAATTGCAAGAGAAGATGAAAGATTTGCTTTAAATGATGACGGAGATTCAAGTAAGTCAACGCAAATGGTTATCCATGACAAAAATTCCTTATGGATAACCATGCCAATCCTATTATTATCGAAGAATCATCACAAGCCATGGATCATGAAGAAGAAGTGCCTCCATAAGAACCATAAGAGGATCAAGGAGAAGAACATCCTCTGCCGAATTCGGATGTTCATATGGACGAAAACGATGATGCGATTTGCGTTGGAGAGGTCCCTTTTGACACTAATGGGAACTTGGTTGAACAACGTGGAAACTTTTATCTCCACTATCCAAATTGTTCGGACAATATATCAACAATAGTTAAGGGTCCTCGTTAAGCGTTTTTTTTTCATTTTTGTGATTGTATATTAGTTTGTTAATTTGTATATAAGCATTCTCTTAATTACTGTTCTTCAAAACAATCTTCGATGTATAGAAACATGAATTCCAGTTAGGATGCTATATTATTGTTCTTATGTCATATGTTTGTTTATCTCATTTTCTATTAAGTTCAAGGTTTTTAGGTTATTTTTTTGTAGATGACAAATGGGGAAAGTTATATAAAATAATAGGCTTGGAGTTAGGGGAGTAATTATTGGAGTAAGGGGGAGTTATGGTATGATCAAAGTGGTAAGAGTATTTTATAAGGTTGTCATCATCAAAAAGGATGAGATTGCTAGGAACTGGAGATGGTTGTTTTGATGACAACAACCTTTGTAACTTATTTTATTATAACTTATACACTAACTATTGTTTAGATATATATGAATGTTGTTATGCATGATATATATAAGGCAGGTACTGATTATTGAAGACTGTACTGTATAAAGATCAAGACTGAAGAAATCAAGTTTGAAGACTCATGAGTATGAAGATCAAGACTTCAAAGTTACGTGTCTAGTTTTTGTTAAAATTTCATAATAGCATGGAAATCTTCATTTCGAATTTCATTTGAAATGGAACCCATTTCTATCTTCTTAGCGGCTTACAAACCCACGACAAGTAGCTTACAAACCTACGACAAGTGGCTTACAAACTCACGAACATCCTGGTTTTGTACAAGTTCTCGTGTCTAGATGTGATGAGATATTTTGCATGAAGAAGCCTGCAAAACTACTTCAAAATGGTCTTTCAAAATGATTTTCAAAATTTCTTTTCAAAACATTTTAGTCTTAAAATTATCTTTTCAAATGATTTTCCAAAAAGATGTTTTAGCCTTAAAATATTATTTGTTTTTGTTATAAAGTAAACTCTTGTATTAAACTTCATATTCAAAACAAATTTTACAATGTTTCAACACAGGGATGTCGACATTATGGGATACTCCATGTCAACATGGTGGCCATTGAATTCAAAAGCTTCAATTTTCAAAAGAAGTATCTATTCGTTTAAATCTCTTCAAAAATGGTTATGACCATTGCTGCTTTATAAATAGCCTTCACAAATGAATTGTTTAACCAACTAATTTCTTATTTTCTTCACTTCTTCTTCTCCACAAATTCATATTCTAAATTCTCATATTTTTAAGATCATGCTGAAATTCTACCGAATTCTTATGTGAATTAAGTTAGAATCTCACCCTTGTTTGATTCTCTGCCATCTCTCGAAGATCAAAGTGCTATTAAGAGTTGTAAGATCAACTTGTAATCAAAAATTTATCGAGTCTCTCTATAAGGTGAGGTTGTCCCCTGAAATCAGTTAGGTGATCTTGAGTCCCGCAAATCAAGAGAGTTTGCCCTAGACTCTTGAGACAAGAGGGTACCTCAAGGCCTTTAGAATTGAGGATTGTAATCTCGACATTGGTATAATAAAAATCTGTATGAGATGGTTTGCCTTGGTACAGGACTAGATGTAAGGTGACTCTGAACCAGTATAAAATCCGGTATGTTATTTCCTTTACTGCTTTTTATTTACTTTCTACATCTGTGTTTGATTCTGTGATTATTCTATGATTAAGTTCTGCATTTGTTTGTGTCATAATTTTAAATTAGTCCATATAGGTCTTAGAATCCATTAAACAATATTCACCCCCCTCTAGTGTTAAATTAGCCTTAAGATCCTTAATCCGCACTCACTTTCACTCGTTCTATTTTATAAAATTCATCTTCACTCTTATTTTCTAAAATCTCATTCTATTTTATAAATATATCTTTCATTCTTATTATATAAAATCTTATTCTATTCTATAAAATATATCTTTCATTTATAAAATTATTTTCTTACTTAAATTATATTTATAAGTACTAATTAAACTTGTTAATCCTCTAACCACTTTCATAATAAGTGTTCTAATGACATGCATTTCATTTTATAAATCATTCCAATATTTATAAAAATACATTTCTTCACTTAAATAACATTCATAAATACTAATTAAGCATCAATAGGCCTCTAATCACTTTAATAATAAATTTAGAGCTTCAAACTCACTTAGTAAACTTATTAGCTTTTCCAAACATTATTCAAGCAGCATAATTGATGTTTTCTAATGACATGCACTTCATTATACTACTTAATTAATCACAAATCAAATATAGAATCACAATAATCATCCAATTAGCCTCATATCAATTCTAGGGCTTACTAACTTTTCAAAACATGGTATTTATGGCTTCTAATAAATAATGTGATGATCTAAACATGCTTAAGGCATGAACATAAGCCTAATTACATTACTAACATTCTCTAAATCATTCTATATAACTTTATAATCACAAACAAACAAATATATGAAGTATAAAATTGTAAATGAAGTAAGAGAATCATCCCACCCACTTGCTTCTTCACCAAATTTAACTCTAAATCACCAAAACCCGACTTTAGCTCTCTTTATTTTCAAGACTCAACTAAACTCCAAATCATGCCAATTCCATCGCTGGTTCCATAAGGAATAGGAAGAGATGAATTACGACGATTTTTTCATGAATTTAGGAATTTTATTTAAGTGGTTTAGGGGTTAGGGATTAGAAGTGGATTAAAGAAGTAATTAGAGAAATATTAAAGAAGTGGAAGAAGAATGGACATAAAATAAAGACGAGAATAAAATTGTGAAGCGTTGATCAACTTATATTCAAGCTAGATGGGCCAAGCACAATTCATCTCCATTCATGAAATCACTGTTCACTCCAAAAATCCATCACTCCAAACATAGTCAAGTTTATACTCATTTTGCTCATGTTAGAAAAACAAATACAACTATGGGTGTTTCATATCTTAACTCATTCATTTGTAAAAGTTGAGTATAACGGGCATTCCACCGATTAACGATTAAATATTTAAGTTAATCATTCAAAAATATTCAGTCGTTAAAGTTGTGGGGTGTTGCATGTAATTGCCCATATTTTTGGATGTAATAGGATGTATTTTTAATTACAATAGAATAAGTTTCCAATATGCGATAACATAAGTTTTTAAAAAGTAAGATAGCCTATTTGTTGACATATGATAGCTTTTAATTCTATACCAGGCTGTGTTTTCCTTAAACAAAAATATAGTTTTTGTTCAGTACTTTGACAAGGTTTTAAAATAAAGTGAAAGATAATTTACCTTATTTTAAAGAATTTTTTTGAAGGAAATTATTACTTAAGAACATGTAATTTGTGTGTATAAAGTGGCTGTCATATGAACATATGTTTATGAGGATGTTGTTACTATGTGTTCAATTTTGTATCTTGACAGTTGATATTGCATATGTTAATGGTTGACTTACTCATTTATATGTTATCACTCGATATTTATGACCTTGGTAATTGGGAACCGATGGGCTATTAAGACTATTCCGACAATAGATTTTTTTAGACTTAGCTCATGAGTTGGTAGAATTGCAACTAGGAGATTTGGAAAATCCAATTTTTCCAGGATACCCCGAACCAATCAAAAGGCATTGCTCATGGATATTTTAAAACCAGATTTTTAGTGGAGACTGGGTGCAATCATGCTCTGCCTTCCAACCTTTAAGCCTCCAGCTGTTTAGGTCCTGAATACAATGCATAGGGTTTTATCGATACTAAGGCTAAAAATTGGATTTATGCATAGAAAAGAACTTTTAGCAAAAACGTTAACCGTTATTTTTCTTCTTTTGGATAGTAGCCATTGTTATTTCCTCCAATTAGATAGGATATTTTTTCTTCTTCTATTGGATAGAAGCAATTTTAATTTCCTCCTATCGAACAAAAGATTTTGGATTATTTTGTTACATTTTTATCCTAAGTCAGCTCGATAGGTTTTTTGTTAGCTCGCAAAAACTAATAGGTTCGTAGTGACCCTAAGATAATTACATGGACTACTTTATGGGATTGGAAAATTATAGGAATGTTAGACCTTTTGACTTGAGTGAATGACATACTATTCATTTTGATCTATTATGATGTAATGATGTTATCATTATATTCTATTCATTTTGGTTGCAGAATATGTTATTATAGGGAAACCCATTTCGTACTTCAATGGAGTGGTCTCACTATTTACCTATTTTGGTTTGAGATTGACTAATTTTATTCACATCAGACTTTTTGTTTGATCCAAATCAAAAAAAATTCCTTTAAGCTCTCGGGTACTCAATTGAAATTGAGTACGCTAAAAGTTAGATTTTCAGGTTTGGATGAATAAGCTTACGGAGACATGTAGGAGGCAAGCTATTATTAGAGTTTATTTCCATTGTATAGTTTAACTGTTTTCATTGTTAATTGGATGTAGTGATGAGGTTTATAACCGTTTAGTAGTTAAGGCTCTAATTATCCAAGAAGGCATCTTTATATGTCGTTGTTGGAAATATATTTGAACTTATTATATTTATCTGAATGATGGAATTGAGAGGTTATGTAATTGAAATGCAATGAATTAGCAAATTTTTGAATGGAAATGTTTTTTAAATTTGTAAATTCTTGTGTTTTTGGTGTCAACTAACCGATCTTATTTTATCATTGGGAAGTAATGCTAAGGATAACTGCAGCATTATTAGTATCTTTTTTCAAACCTCGAAATGGGTGATGTTATAGTTTTACTTTTAACTTTGATATATGAAGGTTATGCTACACTTTTAATGGTCTTTTTCCTTCAAATTTGTAATGACCCAACTTTTCGATCCTCGAATATTGACACTAGTACATCTGTAGTATTTGTATGCCATACACTGTAACGATTCGAATTTTTCGCGTTCGAAAATCGACATCCATACTTTACATTGTACTCGAATGCCGCAGATTCGACCGTTCAAATTCGAGTCGCCGGAGCTTATAACACCATTAAGTAAAACAACACAGCGGAAGAAAAAGAATATATCGATATACAACATTTGATACAATAACTGATACAACATGAATGATACAACAGAATGGTACAATAGATATCAACATTATCAGAGATACAAAGAATAGCAGCGGAAATATAATAATAACACTAGCAGCGGAACAAATCTCCAAAATAGTCTTCAAGAAAGAAATCCAGTATCAGTAATCTCCATCTCTAAAGCACCAATCCAGAAATAGCTCGAACTCCCAATAACGATGCACAAAGATAAGCAAATGCAGCTGTGGTCCAAAACTGAACCAACTCCAGAAATCTACTAAGAATCTGACTATCTGAAAACCCAACTCTAGAACTGCCCGTGTGGGAAATAGTGGGCACCCAGAGTTTAGGAAAGGAACAGTAAACTCCAGGTCAGTCGTGGGACTGGTATGAGCAAACAAAAACATTTGGTCTTTAAAAACAAGCAACAAGGAATTTAAAATAAATCCGTAATGCTTTTTGGAAAATGAAACTACCATAAGGCCTCCCGCCACACACACAATGCAAACGCAGAATTGGAGGAGATTTCTCCTTATGACAGTCAAATATGCTTAATACGAGAAAGTTTTCTTTGATATTATTACTAGTGCATAGTGCAGAAAACCATTTCGAAAGTACAATATAAATCCTAGCCAGCATAGACATTCCGAACTATGCCTACTATAGCTACCATCCAAACAGTGGTGACCACCATAAGTGAATGGCAGGTAATACAACTAAAACCGTACAAGGCACGTATTGGATGAATGGATTCCCAACAAATGGTCAGGCTAAGGAACTTCCTACTGTCAATGGGATCGCCTCTGGCGGGACGTCCCGAGAACTAACGTTACGGTTAGATCTCTGCCAACACAAGGCCGGGTTACCTCTGTAACTAGGTAACTACTACACGAATATGCCATCCCCCGGTCCTTTGGGACCTTTATCCGAGGCGCCTCAAAGCAACAACCACACAGTAAATGAGATTGGAGCAACCACATGAGTAAGTATCTGGGCTCCATACCATGATACCACCCTTTACCAGAAGGGAATGACACACCCTAAAGGGAGCGACCCTCATAACCTTGCCGCATCTTTCCTGTTTCGACCATTTCCGGGGTGTGAGGTCCTGATGCAGTCTCGTCCACAAAGCTACGCTTTGTGCAACAAAGCCATGCTTTGGGTCAACAGATGACCAAAGCAATGATCACAAAGATAAATGATCAAACAAATGATCATATCACAAATGATCAACCAATGATCATCACACAGCAGCACTCAGCATGCCACATTACCAAATTGGGAATATCACTGATAAATATCAACTACATAACCTCTGAGCTCGTACGTCTCAGAGAAGGGTGTTAAGCTAAGAGAATAAATTCTCCGCCACCAAGCAGAAATGTATTCGATAGAGATCAGATAACATCTCAAAGTGTAATGTCGGACATACAACCATACAAGTCTGTTCCGGGTTCGAACAGAACCGAAGGCACTTCCGAAGAAGCCCTTGCAAATCCGAGTATCCACAATCCCGATCGGACTTCCCATCACTAAGGGAATCTCTATACCGTAGCTACTCGGTGCAGAGACAATCGATAGGTTATCCTAACGTTCTCGAAGACACCCGGTCTTCAACACCGGTCTTCAAATGCTATCCATAACGTCGTATCACTATTCGGAATGGGTTATATGACACAAGGTCCTCTCCCGGCTAATCCGAATAGTAAGCGCCATATTTTAAAACATATGGATATGGGATTTTAGCTAAGTCACAACTTATAAAATCCAAAACTTTTCTTTCAAATGGTTAAACAAATTACCATCTTTAAATCTTTAAACAAAAAGATTTATTTCACAAAGTTTCACCCGGTTTCACAAAGATCTACTCATAGATTTCAAAACAATTCCCATTTCAATTGGATTAACCCAATTAAATCCTTAAATTAAAGATTTATAGCTTTCAAACTCATTTCCAAAGATTTATCTATAACTTGGAAACAATTTTCCTTTTAGACTTGAAAATCCTTTTAACACAACTTGGAAGTCCATTTCCTATGGGAAAGCAAATCTAATTTATACAAGTTGAAATCTTGGGTTGAATTTAAATTCCAAAACGTCATCTTTAAAAATGGTTTAAAACCCATATAACCCCATTTATATGTTGAATAACTCTTTTTACCCTAGTTCCCAAATCATAGAATTCAATCCCAAATATTGAGTTCAAATTTAAATCAAATTATTTAAATTTCAAAACTCAATTAAGTTATTCAAAATAACTATTTTCAAAAGCTTCAATTCTAATTCCAAAACTAATTTGGATTCAAAAATTCAATCTTTAAAACAATTTCAAAATCTGTGACTTAACTCATTCCCACGTGCAATCCATATTTGTGTGTGTATAAGTGTGGTCCAGGGGTTTTACACAATAGTGCACAACATCATCATCACAGATTCAATCATAAAGATAAGCGGTATAACCCATAGCGCTTATCTATATTCACAGATTCATAGATAAAGTAAATTATCAATCACAAAAATTCACTAATATGATTCGATGTGGGTTTCGGATAACCAGCTGGAATCCGACTCCCTGTCGCATCGAAATTCAAATGTCGTTTTACGGGTCAAAGGGTTTCATATACATACGACAGTATATTCATCACAAATATAGCAGATCAGCACAAAGTATCACATAGCATCACATCACATATCAAATATATCAATCCATCACATATGCATTCAATAACAATCAGCATCTACAATTAAGATGAATAAACTGGGTGGTTTTAAATTTATTACCTACATGATTACTTTCATTTATTATTCCTAATTAATTAACTATCCATATTTATTCAATTAATAAATCTTCAATTATTAATTTAAAATCTAATATCATTCAATCAATGATTTCTTGATTACAAATTAATTATTCTAAGAAAAATAATCTTAAACTTTAATTAATCAAATTAAAACCCTTAATTACTTTAATTAATTATCCATTTCATTAATTAATTAATTATATTAATTATCCATTTCATTAATTAATTAATTATATAAATTATCCATTTCATTAATTAATTAATTATATAAATTATCCATTTGTACTACCTTAATAATTAAATGAATTACAAATCATTAAACTTTTCTTTATCTTTAGATAAACATTCCTTATTTAAATTATGCATTTAAAAACAAAATGTTTTTTAAATTTACCTTAAATTCCCTTTAACATTCTCTTTAAACTCAAGACTCAAATTTATTTAAAATAAGATTCTAAAATAATACAAATCTAAATCTTATATGTTTACAAGAAACATATACTTAAATAAATAAGTTGAAAAGGATTTAAATCTCAATTCAAATTCAAATCAAATTTAAAAAAAATCCTTTAAATTTCAAAATTTGAAATATAACTTTCAAACTTATTTTAGTTTTAACTCTCTAAAACTCTTTCTATAATTTACACCTTCAATTAAAATGCAAATCATTTGAAAGCAATTTAAATTTAAATCTTTACTTGAAACTGAAGTTTAAAAATAGATTTAAAAACTCAGAATTTGAATTCATTTTGAATTCCTAGTTTAAATACTTAACCCTTCCAATTCAAATGCAAAACACACATGCATTCACACTTGAGAGTTTAAAATCAAATTTGAATTTAAAAACATAAATGGTTTCAAATTCTCAGACAAATCAAAATTTGAATTCACATTCAAATTCAAACTAAAACTCAGTTTTAAACCTACACCTGCAAAATTTAAATTTACCTTTATACTTAAAACAGAAAACAGTTTCTGTTTATATAAAAAAAAACATTGAATTTCCTGAAATTATTTCAACAGAATTCATACTTATTTGAATTCATATTCAAATTCAGGTTATTAAAACCTAAGTCCAAATTACATTTTAAAATTACACTTTCAAATTTTAAAAACTGCAAACAGTTTTCCTGTTTCTTCTCCTTTTATATTTTTTTAAACCAAATTTGAATTCTGCCTTTACATTATTTCAAAATAGAATTCAAACTGTTTGAATTCATTTTCAGATTCAGTTTTATTTCTAAGTTCAATTTCCATATTTAAATTTAAACTTTACTTTAAAAAATTCTAAAACAGAACAGTAAACAGTTTCTGTCAATAAAAGCCTGAAACAACAAAATACACAGACCCTATTTGACTTCGAGTAAACCACTACCTTGCTTCGAGTTTTTCCCCCAATTTACCCTAGACCAACCCGAGTCAAAAACTTGCAACCAACAAACATTCAAAACCTGAAACAGAACAAACACAGTACTCCCCCTCAACCTGTCAACGGCGACCCTATGCGCCTCCGGCCACCATCTCCACCCAAAATTCGGCGAAAGCTTCATCAACACATCAACTATCAATTCCCAAATTATCTCTGAACTCGATTCACCCTTGAAGCCACAGCACCCAAAACATTTTAACCCAGTAAACTAGGGTTCTTGACAGAAATTCCCAAATTTCACTCTCAAATTTGAATTGCAAACAAATTCAACAATTTTTCTATGATCATTGATAGCTACATTCATTCCAGAACCAATTTCACTCCAATCCAATGCAAGGATCAATTGATCATGATAAAAATGTAAAATACAGTCAATTTCAAGACTGCATTTCCACCTCTTTCTAAAAATCTATATTTTGATCTTATAAATCATGTTTTAATATAGGGTTTCACTTTATATTACTGATTTATCAAATCTCCATACTTGAGATTTTACAAATTTACTTTTTGCTCTGTTATAAATCTTCCAGGCAATTCAAATTTTATTTAACCTAAAATGTTTTAACTTTACTTAATTATGAACCTAACATTTTTCATTCAAATGTTAATCCATAATAACATCCAGATCAAGAAAGAAATACTACTTATCAAATTTGAACTCAAACTATAGCAATCAGGACCTTGAAATCAAACAAGCATTGCACTTCCTATTTACACAGGCAGTAAAAACATGTATAAAAATTTAACTCGGCAAATAAACAAACATGCATTCCTACTTAATTTATTTTAAATTAAGTGTTACTCACAAGCATTAACAAGAAAATAGGTTTCAGGAGGGAAAGTTGCTCACATTGATGGGTTTGATGAAGAAAGACAGAGAACAAAGTGTTTGAGCCTGGAACCAGCTCTCTCTTTATATTTTCTTTTTATAAACCTTTTAATATTTTCAGAAATTACTGCATTGCTTCCTTTGGCTAACACTGCAGCACTTTCTTCATCTGTAATCTGCAGTTTTTTTTTTCTTTTTCCTTTTTGATTTGTTTTCCTGCAACTTAGATTTGATGCAATTGCTTAAAAACCTTTGATTCATTACTGTTTTATTTACTGATTATCAATATAAAATTAAAAGCTTTTTAAAGAAATTTACTTATCTTTTTCTTTTCTTCAGAAAGCAGAGACTAAATTCCAGATTTGCTTTGAGATGATCTTATTTGAATTGAAATGCATAATGCATGCTTCAGATCTGAGTTTGCTTTGACCCTTTTTTTTTTTCTTCCAGATTGAAGAATTTGCTTAGTTGAAGTCTTGAACTTTGCTTTGCTTCTGATTTGCATTTCAGTTTTGATTTGGTCACAAACATGTTGCCTGCTTCCAGGTTTGAAATTTGATTGCCTCTTCAATTTTCCAGATTTTTTTTTTTAGTTTGATCTGAGAATTGTAAAACTGAGTTGCCAATTTTTTTCTTTTTTTGATATCTATGCTTTAGACAGCTTTATGTATTGGAATAGGTGAGGCCACATCTCTTTTTACTGTTTGTTTCAGATTTTGTGAGATATGGTTTGATTGCATTATGGGAAAATGAAGAGTTCTTGTAATTTTTAATCTTATTATTTTATTTAAACAATTAAATTGAATGCCATTTGTATATATGTATAGATATGTAAGATCTTTAAGTTATGTTATGTTGGTTTGTATGTACACATACACAGTATCCTTATGTTTTCTTATGTATACATACCTAAAGCTTCATTCATTCTTGTTTTAATATAGAAGTAATTTGTATTATTTATATTTTCATATGTTAACATTCATTTTAAATTTGAAATCAATTCCAATATGTATTTAATCCTTATGCCAATATTATTTTAAACTTTTATTACTCATTTTATACACATTTTGTTTTATTAATTTTAAAGAAAGAAATGATTTTAACTAATTATGTTTTTAATAAATAACCCATATAAAATAGTATTTAGTTTTAAACAATTGTTTTTGAAAATCATTTATATCTAATTCAAAATAAAATTTTCAAAATAAATATTACCAAATTTCTACTAGTATAAAATTATGTGGTTTTAAAATCCAAATTCATAAATATATACATTTTGAATTTTTCAAAATCAAAAATCTAATTTAAAATTTTAACTTTCAATCTATATACATATTTATTCAAATTATAGTGCATATTTATCTCTAATATAATTATCCATAAACCAAATTTCTATTTATAATCTAAAATTTTAAGTTTATTTTGGAAATCTCAAATTAATTCACAATTAAATCCACAGTTTAAATTCAAAATTAATTTAATTATTGAATTATTTTGGCTAATATTTCAGGAATGTTACAGATTCCCCCTCTTAAGAAATTTCGTCCCCGAAATTTGCAAAGGAGACAACAAAGAATAAATGAAAGATAGAGAAATATCTTTCCAAATCAAACCGGATATCAAGTCTGTATTTGGCTTACCAAATAAGAATATCAACAATAGATATGAGAACAAACTCATATAATATTACACAAGATATTTGGGTCCGTCGGTCTACGAGTATGCAAGGGCATTGATTAGTTCGAAGGGATAACTAATCGTTCGTAGACTATATCGGATCCCAGAGAATAAATAGTTAGATTAAATCTTCATATTAGTTAACCAATTTACTTAATTTAAAATTTCCAATTCATTTAATGTTTTCAATTTCAAATTCATTAGAGTTTAGAACGAAAAGCTGATAAGAAACCGATGAAGATACGAATTAAGGATTTCCTACAACGATTCGTAAGGCCACCATCACACTGAAGCTTCTTTCTGGAGCAGCTACGAAGCAATCAAAAAGAATTCGAAATCGAATCAAAGGAGATTGGTAGAGAAAAGTTGTTTCCGCTATTGCAGGGTATCGACCATTTGTAGTCGTATTCCCCTGTCCCCTATCTCGTTCTCTTCTCGCACTCATACTTACTATCAGTGGATAGTAAGAGAATTTACTGAGGCACTCGAACAGATATCTTAGGGATATACTCATTCTAGGGTATGCTTCACCCTATCTCTAATGAGTTACTTAATGTGTTATACTCCTGAGCTAAGGTTTTAACCATCAGCTCTGATACCAAATGTAACGATTCGAATTTTTCGCGTTCGAAAATCGACATCCATACTTTACATTGTACTCGAATGCCGCAGATTCGACCGTTCAAATTCGAGTCGCCGGAGCTTATAACACCATTAAGTAAAACAACACAGCGGAAGAAAAAGAATATATCGATATACAACATTTGATACAATAACTGATACAACATGAATGATACAACAGAATGGTACAATAGATATCAACATTATCAGAGATACAAAGAATAGCAGCGGAAATATAATAATAACACTAGCAGCGGAACAAATCTCCAAAATAGTCTTCAAGAAAGAAATCCAGTATCAGTAATCTCCATCTCTAAAGCACCAATCCAGAAATAGCTCGAACTCCCAATAACGATGCACAAAGATAAGCAAATGCAGCTGTGGTCCAAAACTGAACCAACTCCAGAAATCTACTAAGAATCTGACTATCTGAAAACCCAACTCTAGAACTGCCCGTGTGGGAAATAGTGGGCACCCAGAGTTTAGGAAAGGAACAGTAAACTCCAGGTCAGTCGTGGGACTGGTATGAGCAAACAAAAACATTTGGTCTTTAAAAACAAGCAACAAGGAATTTAAAATAAATCCGTAATGCTTTTTGGAAAATGAAACTACCATAAGGCCTCCCGCCACACACACAATGCAAACGCAGAATTGGAGGAGATTTCTCCTTATGACAGTCAAATATGCTTAATACGAGAAAGTTTTCTTTGATATTATTACTAGTGCATAGTGCAGAAAACCATTTCGAAAGTACAATATAAATCCTAGCCAGCATAGACATTCCGAACTATGCCTACTATAGCTACCATCCAAACAGTGGTGACCACCATAAGTGAATGGCAGGTAATACAACTAAAACCGTACAAGGCACGTATTGGATGAATGGATTCCCAACAAATGGTCAGGCTAAGGAACTTCCTACTGTCAATGGGATCGCCTCTGGCGGGACGTCCCGAGAACTAACGTTACGGTTAGATCTCTGCCAACACAAGGCCGGGTTACCTCTGTAACTAGGTAACTACTACACGAATATGCCATCCCCCGGTCCTTTGGGACCTTTATCCGAGGCGCCTCAAAGCAACAACCACACAGTAAATGAGATTGGAGCAACCACATGAGTAAGTATCTGGGCTCCATACCATGATACCACCCTTTACCAGAAGGGAATGACACACCCTAAAGGGAGCGACCCTCATAACCTTGCCGCATCTTTCCTGTTTCGACCATTTCCGGGGTGTGAGGTCCTGATGCAGTCTCGTCCACAAAGCTACGCTTTGTGCAACAAAGCCATGCTTTGGGTCAACAGATGACCAAAGCAATGATCACAAAGATAAATGATCAAACAAATGATCATATCACAAATGATCAACCAATGATCATCACACAGCAGCACTCAGCATGCCACATTACCAAATTGGGAATATCACTGATAAATATCAACTACATAACCTCTGAGCTCGTACGTCTCAGAGAAGGGTGTTAAGCTAAGAGAATAAATTCTCCGCCACCAAGCAGAAATGTATTCGATAGAGATCAGATAACATCTCAAAGTGTAATGTCGGACATACAACCATACAAGTCTGTTCCGGGTTCGAACAGAACCGAAGGCACTTCCGAAGAAGCCCTTGCAAATCCGAGTATCCACAATCCCGATCGGACTTCCCATCACTAAGGGAATCTCTATACCGTAGCTACTCGGTGCAGAGACAATCGATAGGTTATCCTAACGTTCTCGAAGACACCCGGTCTTCAACACCGGTCTTCAAATGCTATCCATAACGTCGTATCACTATTCGGAATGGGTTATATGACACAAGGTCCTCTCCCGGCTAATCCGAATAGTAAGCGCCATATTTTAAAACATATGGATATGGGATTTTAGCTAAGTCACAACTTATAAAATCCAAAACTTTTCTTTCAAATGGTTAAACAAATTACCATCTTTAAATCTTTAAACAAAAAGATTTATTTCACAAAGTTTCACCCGGTTTCACAAAGATCTACTCATAGATTTCAAAACAATTCCCATTTCAATTGGATTAACCCTATTAAATCCTTAAATTAAAGATTTATAGCTTTCAAACTCATTTCCAAAGATTTATCTATAACTTGGAAACAATTTTCCTTTTAGACTTGAAAATCCTTTTAACACAACTTGGAAGTCCATTTCCTATGGGAAAGCAAATCTAATTTATACAAGTTGAAATCTTGGGTTGAATTTAAATTCCAAAACGTCATCTTTAAAAATGGTTTAAAACCCATATAACCCCATTTATATGTTGAATAACTCTTTTTACCCTAGTTCCCAAATCATAGAATTCAATCCCAAATATTGAGTTCAAATTTAAATCAAATTATTTAAATTTCAAAACTCAATTAAGTTATTCAAAATAACTATTTTCAAAAGCTTCAATTCTAATTCCAAAACTAATTTGGATTCAAAAATTCAATCTTTAAAACAATTTCAAAATCTGTGACTTAACTCATTCCCACGTGCAATCCATATTTGTGTGTGTATAAGTGTGGTCCAGGGGTTTTACACAATAGTGCACAACATCATCATCACAGATTCAATCATAAAGATAAGCGGTATAACCCATAGCGCTTATCTATATTCACAGATTCATAGATAAAGTAAATTATCAATCACAAAAATTCACTAATATGATTCGATGTGGGTTTCGGATAACCAGCTGGAATCCGACTCCCTGTCGCATCGAAATTCAAATGTCGTTTTACGGGTCAAAGGGTTTCATATACATACGACAGTATATTCATCACAAATATAGCAGATCAGCACAAAGTATCACATAGCATCACATCACATATCAAATATATCAATCCATCACATATGCATTCAATAACAATCAGCATCTACAATTAAGATGAATAAACTGGGTGGTTTTAAATTTATTACCTACATGATTACTTTCATTTATTATTCCTAATTAATTAACTATCCATATTTATTCAATTAATAAATCTTCAATTATTAATTTAAAATCTAATATCATTCAATCAATGATTTCTTGATTACAAATTAATTATTCTAAGAAAAATAATCTTAAACTTTAATTAATCAAATTAAAACCCTTAATTACTTTAATTAATTATCCATTTCATTAATTAATTAATTATATTAATTATCCATTTCATTAATTAATTAATTATATAAATTATCCATTTCATTAATTAATTAATTATATAAATTATCCATTTGTACTACCTTAATAATTAAATGAATTACAAATCATTAAACTTTTCTTTATCTTTAGATAAACATTCCTTATTTAAATTATGCATTTAAAAACAAAATGTTTTTTAAATTTACCTTAAATTCCCTTTAACATTCTCTTTAAACTCAAGACTCAAATTTATTTAAAATAAGATTCTAAAATAATACAAATCTAAATCTTATATGTTTACAAGAAACATATACTTAAATAAATAAGTTGAAAAGGATTTAAATCTCAATTCAAATTCAAATCAAATTTAAAAAAAATCCTTTAAATTTCAAAATTTGAAATATAACTTTCAAACTTATTTTAGTTTTAACTCTCTAAAACTCTTTCTATAATTTACACCTTCAATTAAAATGCAAATCATTTGAAAGCAATTTAAATTTAAATCTTTACTTGAAACTGAAGTTTAAAAATAGATTTAAAAACTCAGAATTTGAATTCATTTTGAATTCCTAGTTTAAATACTTAACCCTTCCAATTCAAATGCAAAACACACATGCATTCACACTTGAGAGTTTAAAATCAAATTTGAATTTAAAAACATAAATGGTTTCAAATTCTCAGACAAATCAAAATTTGAATTCACATTCAAATTCAAACTAAAACTCAGTTTTAAACCTACACCTGCAAAATTTAAATTTACCTTTATACTTAAAACAGAAAACAGTTTCTGTTTATATAAAAAAAAACATTGAATTTCCTGAAATTATTTCAACAGAATTCATACTTATTTGAATTCATATTCAAATTCAGGTTATTAAAACCTAAGTCCAAATTACATTTTAAAATTACACTTTCAAATTTTAAAAACTGCAAACAGTTTTCCTGTTTCTTCTCCTTTTATATTTTTTTAAACCAAATTTGAATTCTGCCTTTACATTATTTCAAAATAGAATTCAAACTGTTTGAATTCATTTTCAGATTCAGTTTTATTTCTAAGTTCAATTTCCATATTTAAATTTAAACTTTACTTTAAAAAATTCTAAAACAGAACAGTAAACAGTTTCTGTCAATAAAAGCCTGAAACAACAAAATACACAGACCCTATTTGACTTCGAGTAAACCACTACCTTGCTTCGAGTTTTTCCCCCAATTTACCCTAGACCAACCCGAGTCAAAAACTTGCAACCAACAAACATTCAAAACCTGAAACAGAACAAACACAGTACTCCCCCTCAACCTGTCAACGGCGACCCTATGCGCCTCCGGCCACCATCTCCACCCAAAATTCGGCGAAAGCTTCATCAACACATCAACTATCAATTCCCAAATTATCTCTGAACTCGATTCACCCTTGAAGCCACAGCACCCAAAACATTTTAACCCAGTAAACTAGGGTTCTTGACAGAAATTCCCAAATTTCACTCTCAAATTTGAATTGCAAACAAATTCAACAATTTTTCTATGATCATTGATAGCTACATTCATTCCAGAACCAATTTCACTCCAATCCAATGCAAGGATCAATTGATCATGATAAAAATGTAAAATACAGTCAATTTCAAGACTGCATTTCCACCTCTTTCTAAAAATCTATATTTTGATCTTATAAATCATGTTTTAATATAGGGTTTCACTTTATATTACTGATTTATCAAATCTCCATACTTGAGATTTTACAAATTTACTTTTTGCTCTGTTATAAATCTTCCAGGCAATTCAAATTTTATTTAACCTAAAATGTTTTAACTTTACTTAATTATGAACCTAACATTTTTCATTCAAATGTTAATCCATAATAACATCCAGATCAAGAAAGAAATACTACTTATCAAATTTGAACTCAAACTATAGCAATCAGGACCTTGAAATCAAACAAGCATTGCACTTCCTATTTACACAGGCAGTAAAAACATGTATAAAAATTTAACTCGGCAAATAAACAAACATGCATTCCTACTTAATTTATTTTAAATTAAGTGTTACTCACAAGCATTAACAAGAAAATAGGTTTCAGGAGGGAAAGTTGCTCACATTGATGGGTTTGATGAAGAAAGACAGAGAACAAAGTGTTTGAGCCTGGAACCAGCTCTCTCTTTATATTTTCTTTTTATAAACCTTTTAATATTTTCAGAAATTACTGCATTGCTTCCTTTGGCTAACACTGCAGCACTTTCTTCATCTGTAATCTGCAGTTTTTTTTTTCTTTTTCCTTTTTGATTTGTTTTCCTGCAACTTAGATTTGATGCAATTGCTTAAAAACCTTTGATTCATTACTGTTTTATTTACTGATTATCAATATAAAATTAAAAGCTTTTTAAAGAAATTTACTTATCTTTTTCTTTTCTTCAGAAAGCAGAGACTAAATTCCAGATTTGCTTTGAGATGATCTTATTTGAATTGAAATGCATAATGCATGCTTCAGATCTGAGTTTGCTTTGACCCTTTTTTTTTTTCTTCCAGATTGAAGAATTTGCTTAGTTGAAGTCTTGAACTTTGCTTTGCTTCTGATTTGCATTTCAGTTTTGATTTGGTCACAAACATGTTGCCTGCTTCCAGGTTTGAAATTTGATTGCCTCTTCAATTTTCCAGATTTTTTTTTTTTAGTTTGATCTGAGAATTGTAAAACTGAGTTGCCAATTTTTTTCTTTTTTTGATATCTATGCTTTAGACAGCTTTATGTATTGGAATAGGTGAGGCCACATCTCTTTTTACTGTTTGTTTCAGATTTTGTGAGATATGGTTTGATTGCATTATGGGAAAATGAAGAGTTCTTGTAATTTTTAATCTTATTATTTTATTTAAACAATTAAATTGAATGCCATTTGTATATATGTATAGATATGTAAGATCTTTAAGTTATGTTATGTTGGTTTGTATGTACACATACACAGTATCCTTATGTTTTCTTATGTATACATACCTAAAGCTTCATTCATTCTTGTTTTAATATAGAAGTAATTTGTATTATTTATATTTTCATATGTTAACATTCATTTTAAATTTGAAATCAATTCCAATATGTATTTAATCCTTATGCCAATATTATTTTAAACTTTTATTACTCATTTTATACACATTTTGTTTTATTAATTTTAAAGAAAGAAATGATTTTAACTAATTATGTTTTTAATAAATAACCCATATAAAATAGTATTTAGTTTTAAACAATTGTTTTTGAAAATCATTTATATCTAATTCAAAATAAAATTTTCAAAATAAATATTACCAAATTTCTACTAGTATAAAATTATGTGGTTTTAAAATCCAAATTCATAAATATATACATTTTGAATTTTTCAAAATCAAAAATCTAATTTAAAATTTTAACTTTCAATCTATATACATATTTATTCAAATTATAGTGCATATTTATCTCTAATATAATTATCCATAAACCAAATTTCTATTTATAATCTAAAATTTTAAGTTTATTTTGGAAATCTCAAATTAATTCACAATTAAATCCACAGTTTAAATTCAAAATTAATTTAATTATTGAATTATTTTGGCTAATATTTCAGGAATGTTACATACACCCAAGTGCCGAAAAGACAGAATGTTAGGATAAAAAAGGACAAACACAACATCAGAATCTTACAGTGGAACGATAATTTATAATATCAAAAGAATGCCACAAAGGATTGCTCTGAATACGGAAATTTTAGAGTTAAAAGACCTAAATACTATCGTTAGCCTGGACATACATAACTGCTCATCCTTGCCTTGTTGATATATGTACATAGCTAAAATGGAACAATAGAAATAGAAATAGATAGATAATGGAAGCCTCCAACTCCTCTTCTAAACTTTGAAGCATCCAAGGTTAAACTTGCCTTACTCAACCTACTCGAAAGAGTACGCGAAGACTTTAGGAAAAAAATCTAAACATCAGACATAAGTCCGGTATGAGAAAACTTAAGATGCATGCAACATGTAACAATAACTATTGAGACTACTGGAATTCCTGTAACAGTTTTCCCCTCAAAAGAAAGGATCACTTATTAAATTTAATATAGTGATATGATAGATAATGTCTAAGGTGTAGGATATAATTACATTAAGTAACTTTGATGCTTACATTAGTCACACTACAACATATTTAGGTCGCATTTAAAATCGTTAAGTTATTTTTGCATAATGTATTTTTCTATGGAGATCACTTTGGTCGACCCCGAATCCAATCTCCTACACAGGTGTTAAAAAGTACCTTCCAACAGTTTTTTGGAAAATATTTTAATAAAGAAGTTTGTTATGCAATAGTATTTTGACAAATACAAAGGAATTGGTGGAAAGAAATTACTTTGAATAGAAAAATGGCCATTTTAAAGTTATTTATGACATTGCCCCTTCGAAGTCATGGTCCTCGAAGTCCATGATGCTGCTGTTATATGTTGTCGACCATAATGAATGCATATGGTATCATTCTAGATGATATGGAATGAATTTAGGAAGGTTAGAGTCGACGTTGGCATAGATACCATCAACATCATGAGCTTTGTAGAGAATGATGTTACTTGTTTCTATTAAACACTTCAACTATGCCACTTTTATCATTGTCAACATTGACGAAAGCAATGCCGCTTATTTTTTATTAAGGACACCGACTCTTGGTTTCGAAGTAGTTTGTAACAGTGATAATATTGCCGCATGTTTTAAACTTATTGACTTCGACTCTATAGGCAACTATGCCGCTATTAATGACTTCGGTGATATAGTGCCACGTTTTATCACCTCGTCTCCAATAAAGCCACCTATTTTTCTTTAAGGCATTTGATGCCGAGATTTAACCATGTGGACATTAAGCGTTAAGACCTAAAACTATGCAAAATAAGTTCTATATCTTATGACGTCGACACTCCATGAAGTGCGACGTCCTTATTATTGGCCTTATCACTTTATGTTTAAAAAGTTAAACGCTTTAACATATTTAGAGGGGCAAAGACCCTTCTCGGCTATATCCTTTCTGCCTTTATCAATATAAAGGTTTTATGTTGTTTTGGCCTTATGGCCTATGTTTTGAGGGGCGAAGAGCCTCGTCGACTATGTTGTTGCTGTGATTTAACAAAAAAAGAATTTATATACTTTTGGCTATATAGCCTATGGTTTTGTATGCTGATGGCCTTAAATGACTTCGACTTCATCAATATTACTTTATAAAAGCTTATACCATGGCATAATTATTTTGGATACAGTAAAGGGCCATATTTTTCTTGTTTTGAAAGTAGGATTTCAAAGGTTAAATCATTTATGAAGAAAGTGTGTTCAAGGAAATAGAAAAGTGTGTTTATCCCATAATTTTACTAAATAGCATTCTTATCACTTTTAGATAGATTATGATAGGATGAATTCACTCGGAGATTAGAAAACCGGATAGGATTAATGCAGGGTAGCGCATTATACTTCAGCAGTTAGCCCTTAGCTGATATAGGTCCAAAATTTTAGTGTGCAAGTCTTTGTCAAGTGTAAAAAAATGAAGGTTTATGCATATTAAGGAATACATAAAGACATGGTAGGTTATAGGTAGGCCTGTAAAACTTTTAGGTTTATAGTAAGCCTAGCAAAACTACGAGATTAACATGTAGTTAAGTAAAAACTAAGATAAGTGTACTTGGACAGATTGTCCAGTTTTCTTCTCATAATCAGTTAGAAAATTTCGTATATCCGGTAGGCCTAAGTCAGCCGTGTAGATTAGTAGTTACCCTGTGAAAACTAAACACTAGGGCAGATATTCCATTGTTTTGACGGATAGTCATGATTGCCCATGTAACATGCATGCACACTATTATTATATTGTTTATTATAATCAGTTTGCTTGCAAAGAATTAATTTGCAAAAGATATATTTTAATAAGGGGTATTAGTGAGGGCAAAACCTGTTTCGCTCAATGATGCGATCTCACTTAATATCTATAAACCAAGATGGCATATTACTATTCACATTGGGCTTTTTGTCTGATTCGAAGTTTATGTTTTTCCCTTAAACTCTCGGGTGTTTAAAATATGAATAGGTCGAGAGTAAGGGATTTACAGGTTAATTACGTTTTGGCAAATAAAGTTCTAGAGACATGTAAGAGGCAAGGCTAGCTGTGTAGGAGTCTATTTATTACTATTATCCGCTGTGTTATGTTAGTTGTTTTACGAATGTATTGATAATAAATGTATCTATCTATTTAGTAACTCTGATCTACTAAGAGGGCATCTTCAGATGTCATTCTTGGAGTATTTTTAATAATTATATTTTATCTAAACCTAGGAAACATTTGGGATTATGTATTAAATATGAAATTATGACTTTGAAATGAAATATGGAAGTTCTTTTAAAATTGTATTTTTGATTATTTCATATACTCGTGTTGTTGATATTATGGATACCATTAACATGACAGCATTTTGTCATCGAAAATTAATACTATAGATGACTACAACATCTATAGAGTGCGGTTTCGGGCCTTAAAATGGGTGATATTACAACTTGATATCAGAGCATATGTTTATGTAAAACCGAAAATTTTTGAACTTTAAAAAGAGCTTTGATTAAAAAAAAACATAACCCAAATGAATGAGAGAATAAGTTCAGGGTATGTGATAACACTGTAGTAACGTACTTGCATTTGCTATATATAAGTATACGCTTTATCACTATTCCTCCTCTCTCTTGGACCATTCTTCCATATCTTACTAAGGTTCGAATGCAGATTCAACGTAGTAAGATATGGCGGTAGGAAATAGAAGTGTGAATCTCAATATAGGAAGCACCACTACCAACAAAAATGTCAAGCCCAACATTAGGAGGAATCTGGATCAAAAAACAGCTGCTAACGTGGATGTAGGAACCCCACTGGTTGTTATGGGAGCAATGTTTCAGTTCTTTGTCTACATGATGCAAGAAGGAGCTGTTGCTAGATTAGTTGGTGCAAATGCTGGAGTAGCTAATCAAGAAGTTCCAATTGTCAATAACTATGTTGTTCTAACTAGATACTATGCAAGGCTTGGAGGGAAACCATTTATTAGAATGGAGGATGCAATTGAAGTGGAGAATTGGTTGCTTTATTATGAAAGGATCTTTGCTAATCTTGGTTTGAATGACAAACAGAAAAGGAGATCGGTGTTTAGGAAATTGCAAGGAGCTATGTTGTATTGGTGGAATAGTGTGAATATTGGGGTAGTGGAGGAGACTTTTGACTTTGGCCGAATTCAGAAGGAGGTTTGAAAAAAGATTTATGTCTAAGATCGCTAAGTTAACTATGTTGAGGAAGTTTACTGAGTTGGTGCAAGGTGATATGACAGTGTTTGAGTACACAATCCGATTTGAGGAGCTGTCCCAATATGGGTTTGCTACCACTGACACAATTATCAAAAGAACGAGAAGTTCATGCTTGGACTGAGACCTGAGCTTGGTATGAGAACCTTGCCACATCTTAGAGATCCATATGATATAGTGGTAGAGGTGGCTTTGAGCAATGAAGAGATGCTTTCTTTGTTTAGTAATAACAAGCCAGCAGAAAGCAGGGTGGATAGAATCAGCATAGAAATTTTCACCAGAAGAAGGGAGTTCAAAAGGGTGGAGCTGCCAAGAAAGGAAAGTCTGAAGTTGTGCATTAAAAGTGTGACAAGAAGGTACATTATGCTCATGAGTGACGAACTGGCAAGAGGAAGGAAGTTGTTGGAAAGAAGAACATTAAGTGCTTTAACTACGACCAAGTGGGATAGTACAAGAACAAATGTCCGGAGATGGCCTAGGAAGAAAAAGAATAAGTATTTGTTTTGGAACCACCTACCTTGAGACCGACATAAGAGGAGAAAGGGAAAGCTGTTATGAGAGGCATGCTTTTGATTCATGGTATACCTGTTAGAGTACTATTTGATACCGGTGCATCACATTCTTTTATATCTCATTGTTTGGTAGATAAGCTTAACCAAGTACCCTCATACCTAGTTACTACCTTAAGGGTTGTGAATCCGATAGAGGGTATACAACTTTAGGAATGAGATGTGATCATTTAGATTTTACATTATTAAGTCATGTATTGGCCTATAGATTGCAGTATGTGATTTCGCGGGCTTTGGGATTTTTTTTGGGTATTGACTGGTTAAGTAAATATGATGCCAGGATATTTTGCGAAGATAGGAATATATCACTAAGACACCCTAACAGTAGTGAACGAATTATATACTCAGTAGAGAATCTAAGTTCGGATGTCTGTTTTTTATTGGGTGTAATAGAGGAGGAGGGTGAGTTGAATCGAGTTTTCATTGTTAGAGAATTTGCAAATGTTGAGCCTATTACAGGAGTACGGTCGAAACGAGTTATCGAGTTTCGAATAGACCTTGTACCCGAAGCTGAACCTGTAAGTAGACCACCTAGCAGGATGACACTTACCGAAATGAAGGAGTTAAAACTGTGGCTTGTGGACTTAGATGGAATGTGATTTGTTAGACCAAGCAGTTCGCCTTGCGGAGCAGTCACGATGTTTGTGATGAAACAGGACGGGTCATTAAGATTGTGTATCATTTATCGTAAGTTGAATGAAAAGAAGATATAGAACCGATATCCGCTGTCAAGAATTGATGATTCATTGGATCAATTGAGTGGAGTTAGAGCATTCTCCCAGTTGGATTTGGTGACAAGGTTCCATTAAATAAGGGGAACGAAACACAGTATTCCATTGGCGGCGTTTAGAACAAGGCATGGTTCCTATGAGTGGTTAGTAATGTTATTCGGCTTAACTAATGCGCATGCTTTCTTCTTAGACTTAATGAACTGGATATTCTACGATAGGTTTGTATTGGTATTCATGGACGACATTTTGATATATTGTAAGGATGAAAGAGGTCGTGAGATTTATCTTAGAATAGTGCTTGGGATGTTGGGGCAACATCAGGTAAAAGCAAAGTTTTCGAAGTATCATTTTTGAAGAAGAAGATGATGTTTCTTGGTCATGTAGTCTTAGAAGAAGGGTTGTCGGTGGATCTAGCAAAGATAAAAGCAGTTAATAACTGGAAGAGACCCGAGACGGTGACTGCGATAAAGACTTTTCTTGGTCTAGCTTGCTATTACCGGAGATTCATCAAGGATTTCTCTCGTACATCAGCATCGATGACTGAACTATTGAGGAAGGACATGAAGTACGTTTGGACCAATATATGTGAGGAGGCATTCCAAAAGCTGAAACATTTACTAGCCAACCACTGTGTTAGTTGTTTTGGATGGGAATCAAGATTTGATGGTGTATACTGATGCGTGTGGAACTGGACTAGGAGCTATGTTAATGCAAAGGGGTAAGGTGATTATCTATGCTTCTCGACAGCTCACACCGCACGAAGTTAGATATTCGACTCATGACTTAGTATTGGCTGCCGTAATATTTGCTTTGAAAGTATGGAGACATTACCTTTTGGGAGAACGATTCGAGTTATATATGGATCACAAGTCCTTAAGGTACTTATTCTCATAGAAGGAGTTGAATATGAGACAACGTAGATGGTTGAAATTTTTAGCTGCTTATGATTTTAGAATTGAGTACGCATCGGGGAAAGGAAATAAAGTTGTAAATAAGATTAGCAGGAAATGTCAGAATGTGGTATTAGCTAGGCTTGCTGAATGGAAAGACTTGAAAGCATTGAGTGCTTGTAGTGTGCAGTTAAGATCGATTGCCAGTTCTAGTCAGAGTACCACAATGTTTTCTGGTTTGGAAGTTCGATTAGTATTGATCGACATAATTTGTTCTAGGTAAAGAAATGATCCACCGCTAGCTGAAAGAATTAGAAGATTAGAAGGTGGAACTGAGATTGATGATTTTAAGGATTTTTTCCTTAATCAAAATGGATGGTTGAGAAAGAAAGGACTATCATGTGTTCCATATGTGAGTGACCTGAGAAAAGAAGTACTTATGGAGTATCATTGATCAAAGTTTACTATTCTTCCTAGAGGAACTAAGATGTATTAGGATATGAAGAGAAGTTTCTTCTAGGAAGATATGAAAAGGGATGTAAGCTTATGGGTACAGCAGTTTTTGAACTATCGACAAGTGAAAGTCGAATATCAAAAGCCAAGTAGATTGCTTTGGCCTTTAGATATACCTATTTGAAAATGGGATTCAATATCCATGGATTTCATTAGCGGGTTTCCAAGGTTGAATAGAGAAAGTGAAAGTTTCGGGGTTATAATGGACAGACTAATTAAGAGTGCACACTTTATACCCATTAAGTCAACATGGACGGCATCTGTTTTGGTTAAGTTGTTTATGAAGAATATAATTTGTCTGCAAGGAGTTCCTAGTAGTATAGTTAGTGACTTAGATGCCTTGTTTACTAGTAAATTCCGGAAGAGTCTACAAGAGGATTTAGGTACTGGCTTAAGATGAGTACCGCTTATCGCCTGCAAACAGACGAGAAAACAGAGAGAGTCGATAAGTTACTTGAAGATTTATTGTAGGCTTGTGTACTAGATTTTGCCATGTCATTGAAGACCATTTGCACTTAGTTGAATTTTCCTGTAACAATAATTATCAGACAAGTATAAGAATAGCGCCTTTTGAAGCTTTATACTTTAAGGCCATGTAAATCACCCACATGTTGGTTAGAGACCAGAGATAGATTAGTTCTTAGTCTAGATATGGTAAGAGAATCTGTCGAAAATATTTAGTTGATTCGAGCTAGAATGAAGGAAGCTCAATCTAGGCAGAAAGGTTATGTAGATAAGAGATGAAAAGACTTGGAGTTCTCGGTTGGAGATCATGTTTTCGTTAAAGTATCACCGATGAAGGTGTGATATGATTTGGGAAATTACAGAAGTTGGCACCTAGGTTTGTTGGAGCATTCCCTATTATAGAGAGGATCGACAAACTAGCTCATAGGATTTAGTTACTAAGTAGTTTGGTAGGAGTCCATAATCTTTTCCATATTTCTCATCTTAGAAAGTATGCTCGAGATCCAAAAACTACTATAAGTCCGAATGCATTGGAAGATTTAGTAGTAGAACCAGATCTGACTTTTGTGAGACAGCCAGTTTGAGTTGTAGTGAGGGATGAAAAGAAGCTAAGGAACAAGACATCAAATTAGTAAAAGTCCAATGGAGTAATGACGAGAGAGACTGTACTTGGGAAATGGAGAGCAAGATCATGAACACTTATCCTGACTTGTTTGCTCGTATGTTTTATATCTATGCTTTTATGGTTGATGCATGTACACTATCGAAATTTCGTGGACAAAATTCTTTAAGGAGGGGAGTCTGTGACAACTCTAATTCTAATTAACATTATTCATAGATTTAATTGTATAAATTAAATAACAATGTAATGGCTTAAGGAGATTGAGCATGGATAGTTAATATCGGTCGAGCCTTAATTAATGAATTAATGGAATTAATTAGAACATTAATGTGAAGGAGGATATAAAAGGGGAAAAAAATAGGAAAAAGCATATATCCTTAACTTAAATCTACCTATTCTCATCTCTCCCTCACTTTCGTTCACACAAACAAAAGATAAGAGTTAAGCCAGCCATTAACAAGGGTTTCAAAGGAAGTGAAGCTAGGAAAACAAGAACAAAGCTTAGGGGAATCAAATCAAATATAAGTCTCAATCTTCTTTAGCCATACAAGGCGAATAAAGTTATACATCTCATGTTTTAAGAATTATTTTCGATTTTAAACATAAATCATTTTATTTTGCTTATATTATGCCACACTATGGTAATCTGAATGATTATATGTTTATTAGTGAGTTTATAGAATTTCTTTACGAAATTAAGTGATATGTTTAAATTAGAAAGCCTATCATATGACACACAAATGACTTGAAACTTTGATATAGTGTTAGAAACATAATTTTGGAAGCGGTTTTTTAATTTCATAAATTTTTGACTTAATGAGAGTATTTAGTGAATTTCCTAAAGTTGGAAAATGGTTCATTTCGGGTTTTAATTATTTAAAATAAGTAAATTAAGTTTTTGGTCCAGAAATTTTTTATGTTAAAGGATATAGTAAATTGGATTTATTAAGATTTTTGGGTTTTTTCTAATTAATTTACGATTTTATATGAATTTATTGGGCTAAAAAGGCTTAATATTTATATTAAAACATTAATATAAGTTAATGATTTGCAAATATATTTGGGAACGATAAATTTGCCCTATGGCAGTTTTTTGGAAAATATTTTGATAAATAAGTTTAATATTTTGACAAATACAGGAAGTTGGTGGAAAGAAATTATTTTGAATATCGAAATGAAATCTTTATAAATTATTTACGACATTGCCACTTCGAAGTCATGGTCACTGAAGTCCATGATGCCGTTACTATACGTTGTCGACCTTGATGAATGCATAGGATATCATTCTAGATGATTCGGAATGAATTTAGGAAGGTTGGAGTCGACATCGGTATAGATATCATTGACATCATGAGCTTCATAGAGAATGACGTCGCTTGTTTCCCTTAAACAATTTAACTATGCCACTTTTACCCTTGTCAACATTAACAAAGAAATTCCGCTTATTTTTATTAAGGATACCGACTCTATTAGTTTCAAAGTAGTTTGTTATGGTGATAATGATGCCGCATGTTTTAAACATATTGACTTCGACTCTAAAGGCAACTATGCCGTTATTAGTGATTACAAAATATAGTCCATGTTTTACCACCTCGGTTCTAATGAACTTAAATATTTTTCTTTAAGGCATTAGATGTTGATATTTAACCATTTTGACATCAAGCTTTAAGATCTTAAACTATGCACGCTATGCTCTATATCCTATGATGTTGGTACTTTATGAAGTGGGACATCGCTGTTATCAGCCTTATGGTCTTATGTTTTAAAAGATAAAGGCTTTAACTATTTAGAGGAGCAAAGACCCTCTTTGGCTATATCCTTGCTACATTCATCACTAAAATGGTTTTATGTTATTTTGGCCTTATGGCCTATGTTTTAAAGGGCGAAGACCCTCATTGATTATGTCGTTGCTGTGTTTTATCAATATAAAGATTTTATTATTGTTTGGGCGATGACCTTAAATGACTTCGACTTCATCAATATTACTTTATAAAAGCATATATCATGGCATAACTATTTTGAATATAGTAAAAGGGTCATTTTTTCCTTGTTTTAAAGTATGATTTAAAAGGTTAAATCAGTTATAAAGAAAGTGTTTTCACATAAATAAAAAAGTATTTAGCCTACAATTTTACTAAAGAAATTATTGTTCATATCACTTTTTGGTATATTATGATATGAAGAATTGACTCAGAGATTACAAAACTAAATAGAACTGGTGTAGGGTAGTGCCCTATACTTCAGCTATTAGACCCTAGCTGATATAAGTCCAAAATTCCAAGGTGTAGGGCTTTTTCAAGGGAAAGACACAAAATAGTTTTACGCACAGAAAGGAATACATAAAGAGTTGGTAAATTATAGGTTGGCCTGCCAAATCTTTAGGTTCACAGTAAGCCTAACAAAACTATGAGATTGAAAAATAGTCATTTAAACACTAGGATAAATGTATTTTGACAAACTGTCTAGCTTCTTCTAACAGTTAGTTAGAAAATTTGGTATATCTGGTCTAACGAACCACTTTTTCGTACAGTTCAAGCGGTCAATAAACCGCATATGTCCCTCAAATTAAATGGAAAGGCAAATAGTTAGAGAAAAAGAAAGAAGGAAGGGGCAAGAAGAAAAATAATAGTACATAATCTTACAATGGAACAAATGATCTATAATATACAATAAATCTTTACACAAAACAAATTGTAATAATATATATATATATATATATATATATATATATATAGACATCAATCAATGTATACTAACCTATTTCATCCTGGACAGTTATAACAACGCGTCCTCACAGTTGTTGATATATATAGTAATGAATGCAACCGAAAAATAATCATGTACGTGAACACGTCTTTGGGCCTTCAACTTGTTTCCTGAAGCTTCAAAACTTCCAACTAAACATGGAAACATGATCGGCCTGACCTGGGCATTATAGGAAAACAACATCCGAGTTAGTCTGGTAAACCAGTGTGAGAAAATCAAACCAAAAGGAATTTTATTATTTATAGCTTGTAAAATGTTTTAAAATCAAAGGTATCTCGTAAAACCACGCCGCATATAAACACAAATGGGTTTTTACCTTGCGGTAATCAAACATTTATATCATAAAATCCAGTGATATTATAATAATGTCTAAGGGTGAAAATAATAATAATCAAGTAGTTATGACGCTCGTAAGTGTTCGTCATAACAATACTACGTATATAATCAAAAACCGATAAAGCACGTTTGCTAATTATGTAGGATTTCCATGGAGGTGGTCTTAGTACTTCGAGAACGGTCCTTCTACACAAGGACCAGAGATATCATTCCGAAGCAGCATACATCCTTAGTGATGTATTATAGGAAAAATACAACTGGCCTCGCTAAGACCAATTACATCGCCCTATACATGCATAACGACTGTAGCTAACGTCTAGGTGGAGCCGCTTACACCCTATGGGTTTGCCAACCCTACTGGCCATGCCTCCTATATCTGGTTTTAGTCATTACCGCTGATGAGGCTACGTCCACTGTTCCCGCTCATGCACCACAGACAAAACAGAGCATGGAATCCCATATGGATTCCAATACGCCAACGGGTTTTGGAATCACACACGGGTTCCTATATCTCAAATAGATCTTGGAATCACCCATAGATACCCATACCCCAACGGATTCGAAATCAAACATGGATTCTAATATATCACGAAACTCCTCCGTTGAACCATATATGGTTTGTAGAGTTGTTAAGGTTCTGAGTCATCCCTTACGAGTACACTCTTTCGCTTCTCGGGCACTGCACAAACCAATCGTCGATTTTTGGAATGCTCAATGCTGGTTGTTTAGGAAAAAATTAAACAATAAATAAGACGAGGGATTACCCCCTAATTGTTTAAGTGGACGAATCTCCTTATCATTTGTCCAAGTAGAATAAAAAGTTTATACATACAGTATAGCCGATGGTAACTGTATTATATAATCCCCGTGTTTCTTTTAGATATTTCCAGAGCTGAAATCTTTCGGTATTAAGTAGGGAATTATTTCCTTACAACCAAAATTAAGAATAATTACATATTTAGGCAAGATTTGATAGTCGGCTACTTAACTATCACATAAACAAACATTCAAAACAAAGATTACATTTCCCATTGAAATCACTAAGCCTCATTTAATTAAATTTCCATTGATTAGAATCTCTTCAAAAATATTTATCAAAATACTCATATACCTATCTCATCGGAATAGGTGTATTCACAAACCATTCTTTTCAAAATACTTGAAACCTTTTAAAAATAGATATGGAAAGTAGCGTTCAATAACGACTATGGATCGTAGCTTACACAATGGTTACGTCGCTATTCCAGTGAATCCATAGTAAACTATATGCAATCTCTTCCCCTTGAATTATGCCATACAAATTAACCATTTCTTTCCAAAATCTCTTCATTTCAGAAATATCTCAAAATCTATTTATAAAGATCCTTTATAAATCTCCAATCTATTTATAAATATTCTTTATAAGTCTCAAAACTCATTTATAAAAACTTCTCCTTTTCGAATCTTTAAAACTCATTTATAAATTCTTTTATAAAAAACCATTTATAAAACTCATTCCATATTTAAACATACATATTTGATAACTCTTTATGTCAGCAAGGTTCCTTGGTTACCAAAAATTATTTAAAATAACTTAGACAACAAGTTATTATTTAACTTCCTTCTATTTCATTTTAATTAAATCTCATTTAAAATAATAACTTTAGAATCTCATTAATAATATAGTAAATTAATTTTAAGCACCATTATTATATCATAAGTTAACTTTAAAATATAATAAAATTATAAATTATGAATAAAACTTACTTATAAATAATAATAATATTTGAAACCAAATTGTTATAAAATAACTTTAACTAAATAATTAATTAACTTTTAAAAAATTAATTACAATAAAATTACTTTTAAAAATAGTAACCCAAAAAAATCTTCTTAAATAATTTTATGTAATTCTTTAAATAATCATAATATAATTAACCTTTTTTCAATAAAAAATCAATTATCTTTTAAAACATTATTAATAAATAATAATATTTTTATAGTCTTAAAATTAATTAATAATTATACTTTTAAAATAATTTTACTAAATAGTTGAGTTTTCAATTTAAAAAGAGGGTTAGCAACTCCAATGGTACTTAATCAAGTTACCATATATTCCATTAGATTGTCCAAGTTATAATCCATTATTTACATAACATCAGATATGTAAGTTAAACCTATAATTAACAAGCAATTATTAATATAACACTTAATCAATATGAATCAACTAGAAGGCACAAAAGTGTATATACTAACGCAATAGCAGAACGAGGTTTATTTCTGCTAAATAAATGTTCAAATTTAAACTATTTAGTTAATAATAGCAGAATGGAGATTTATTCTACTAAATATATGTCCAATTAATTTTATTACTAGAGCGGGGTTTTATTCCACTAAAAAGATGTCCAACTACCATATTCAATCCAATTTAACTCAACAGTAATTTATTTGGCCAAATAAACATCAATACTTAAGGTATATAAATTTAAACGATGTTATTAATTAAAATAACGTAATTTAAATCCTATTCGTTTTCATATGCCATAAATTTTTAATTTTCTAAAGCTACCAATATGTTGCCCTATAATGTTATACTCGTCGTTACTAGTCCAATGCAAAAATCTGCTTGTCAATCGGATAAAATATGAACAAGATATAGTATTTTGAATTCAGGTGATTATACATAAATAATTAAATAAAAGAAAACCAATGTTCCTCGCCTAAATTTTTGGCCCAAAGCCCAAAGTAATTACACCTACTATGCTATAGAACTCCATCTTCCTCCTTCATTTCGGCCATGACCAGGATTTGAAAATGTGCATGTATTCGTGCACGAGTACGAACTATTTCTCCAATGAACGACGCAACCAAACCCACCAACATGCTACCTCTTTCAAGCTCGTCGCTTTGCACCACCCCGCTTCCCCTCTCGCCCCACCATTGCAAGTTCTGACCTAGCAAAACCCAAAGGCCCTCACACCAAAAAATGAGTCATTTCCACCATGCAAGACCCTTATAAGACGACGTTCCCCACCAAACTCGGTCAGAATGTAGATCTCTCCTAGCCGGACCCAATGCCACCCTCTGGTTCGCCTGTCGTGGCCTAAAACTCCGACCACCTTAAACACTAGCTTTTGAACATCGTGAACAGCACTAGCTCCTTCTCTCATGCCAAATCCAAGTTATTCACTAGACCAATTATGATATTGAAGTCGATCCGGGGCAAGTGTTCGGAACGAAGTTTCGTCGCTTGTTAGAGGAAATGAACGGTTGGAATTAGCCCAACCCGACGATCAAGATACTTTCGTCTTCTTGGATGAGGAAGGTCATTAGAAAAAATCTCAGTGTACAATTGTGGTAAGTTACAGGAGTTACACAGAGGAGTAATGAAATTATCAACCATCCCCAATAGCTGCCTAAACTTTTCTGAAAATACTGCGACCCCTAACAAACCCAATGACGCCTACGATGACGACCAATTATGCTTGAATCGAGAGAATTTAATTTTTGAAGTTTTGAACAATATTTTCCCTCTTTTAGAAATATTTGGATATCTCTCTCGATTCTTAATAAAATCAAACGCGATTGATTTCCAAATACACTAGAGGCCTTTCCGAACAACTTCCATGTTGGTCATTATGGCTAAATGTGGATGGATTAGGAGATATTGATTTTTGAAGGGAGAATGAAGTGTTTTCATTATATAGGGAAGTAGAGAAAGAAAAAGAAGAAGAAGGAACTTTGTTACACGCACTTGTACCTGTGTATACACACACATAACAACTACTCTGCTCCATAACTAAGCACCAAGACAATCTCATTTTCATGGAAAAAAATCGAGGGGGGGGGGTAAGGTGAATAAGAGATTCAGGGGGCAAAGGCAGTGGAGACAATGGTGGCTGAGTTGATGGTGCTGCTATATACAAAAAAATATTTTAGTGTTTTGAATTTAAATAGACTTCGGTTCCCCAACACCTAGTATCACATCCGCTTATGAGTCACAAATGATAGAAAGTAGAATATGATTGTGCACAACAATGTAATGTGATTTCAAAATAAGAATAAAACACATCGGTTATCAAATTCTGTTAAATTTCTAAATACTGACATTTGGCGTAAAACACGTCAAATGGAAGTTCAATTATTTTCCAAATTGAAAAATCATGGAAAAATTATATAAATTATAAATACATCATTAAAAATTAGACAATTATTTGAAACATAGATTTTGCTATATTTAAAAACCCCAAATCGAATATTTAAAAGTAACTGAATATTCCAAAAATCAAAATGATAAAATTCTTGGTCGTTACACTCTCTCCCCTTAAGAAGAATTTTGTCCTCGAAATTTCACCACATAAAACACGCAATACTATTCATAAGTTCGCTTGATGTTCATAGATCATCTATATACAAAATCTGATTCGATTACTACTAGAATATATAACTCGACTTCCAACTAGCATCGCTCACTCGATTTACTAGTGCAGATTCTAATCAGGCTTCTTAATTATAAAGCTATGTTCTCCTAACATAATCATAAACTATGATAGAGAACTTTGGTTCCACATTAAGAACCCTCACCAAGTGTCGTCGTCAAAGTCAATTGATGGATCCTTATTCGGAATGGCCTGAAACACCTCAAGTCACGTACTCGAATCTTGGATCGAGAACTATGTGAGAAAGGACAATGATCTATGTGCAACCCAGTACTTAAATTATTGATCTCACCAATACCAATTCCATTTCTGCTAAAATTATTTGTTCATTTTTTATAAAAATTCAAACTTAGGTTCAAACATTAAAAATATACAATTTTATTTATAAAACCTTTTTATAAATTACTTTGTTAATTTGTATAATACTCTCCTATATCCTAAGAGTATATACAAAATATCAAATTTTTAATTCTATTCACTTTTAACTATTCAAATGTAGGCCTAAAATAACTTTGGTTCCTAAAATCAAGTCGACCAACACAACTTCTTTATCCGTTTGGTTTGGTGAGTAGCTGAGAAGAGTAGGATGCCGGTATCCAAACTCTAACCCAAAATCTACTTTCCTTTAGACGTTCGGAGGTAAAAATGTGTATTAACCAGCGTAATAACCTCAAGTAATTTGTTTGAACTTCTTAGATGTTAAAATAAAAATATATGGTTTAATGTAAAGTTTGTTAACCCTTCTTAATAAATTTAACCCAATTAAAACTTCATTAATTAGCTCATTTTAAATTAAGATATCCTTATATTTTGGACACTCAAAAGTCAAATACCCAGATTTTTATTTCAAAAATCTTTTGAAATGTTACCGTATATACATTTTAATCCATAACAAATATTATAGCTTGAGTAACCCCAAAATGAAAACAAGGAACTAGGTTCTACCAAAAAGTATTATATATTCCCTTACCAAGAAGGGTAATGCTTAAGAGAAGTGTCTACTATCCAGACACATTCCCTGCCTATTTTTAGATATTTTTGAACCACTCGAACCAGTTAATTTAAAAATACCTTTCTACTTTTCATACCCCCTTTCAAAACGATATCATAAATATATTTCCAACTAAATATTTCATTGAAATATCCAATTCCAATTTGCTTCGGATTCGCTTGGATTTGAACTCGTTCCGACTGTACGATGACAAAGAGAATAATTTGCTAAGTGCACATTATCGTTCGACTAAGCAAACATGTCACTTAGAAGATTATTCTGATCACCACAAAAGAAATTGAGACTCAATCCCCGAACGAGTCCAAAGAAAATATACATTTGCTTTAAAAATTTCTTTTCCAAAGTACTTGTACTTAAAAATGTACTTAAGTACACCATTGCCACTGTTTCCTAAAATATTTATACTTTAAACTCTTTCAAGTAAAACTAATACATTTGATCCCATAAATTATTTGAAATAATAATAATATACATCTTTCCTTTTGTATACCAAATCATGCCTTTGGGATTTAATCAAAATATGTTTTTATCCAAACAAATCTATAAATAATTCATTTTTAAAATACTTATATTTGTAAAATATCTTCAAATCATATTATTATTACCTCCTTAAAATTTTGAAAACCATTTTTCAAAAGCATCAGGATTTTTTTTGGCAAAGCCAGCGAGGTTGACTGCACCCCTACCAGATTTATTGCAAAACAATAAATAAAGATTCAAACAAGCTTTGAATCAAGCTAAAAAAGAAAACAGTAAAAGAGAAGAAGAAAAACAAGGAAAAAAAAGAGCTAGATAGCCCAAGCATGAATAATGACATCAGGGTAAGGCTTAATGCTCCTCTTCAGTTGCATGAAAGTTCTAGTCCTCACTTCATACCAAAGAGTATCAAGATTTTTCCTCAGATTCTCAAAGGCAATAACATTCCTTTCTCTCCAAATCACATCCAGATAAATTTTCAAGCAGACAAACAAAGCTCCAGCCTCATCATTCCTCCATCTTGTTGCTTTATGAATTATACTCCAAACAAAGTTAGAGTTGGCAGAGGTTAAAATACACCCAGTTTTACAACTTATTATATTCATCATGAAATTTAAAGCCGGGCGTTCAAAATAGAGATGCTCAATAGTTTCCTCACACAAATCACAAAACACGCACTCTGTGCAACATGTCATTCCATACTTTTTCAAAACATTCCTAGTCATCAAAGCATGACTAACAACCTTCCACATCATCAAATTTTCTTTTGACACAGAGTCTTTTGTCCAGATAACAGAGAACCACCTAGCAGCAGGCAAGGGAGCAGATGCAGATAACTAATTATACATACTGAAAATAGAGTGTAACTTCTGTTCCCATGTAACAAAAGCGGGATGCTTAGCAGAGTTGAAAATATAATGAATATCACTCCACGGTTGCCTGATAAACTGATTGCTATTGTATGGCAACTACATATTGCCTTCAATTAAGAAATCATTAGCTTTAGCATCACTATGAATTCCAGATTGATGAACCAGAGAATACTCACAAATTTTAGATAGAATCAAGCCCTTCCTAACCCATGGATCATGCCAAAAACTAACAGCAGTATTAGGATTAAGATGATAGTGTATCATTGGAAGGAAAACATCCCTAAGTTTCACCAAATTTCACCAATTCCAACTGTAGTTCTGAGGTATATCCATACACCAAAAATATCTACTCTTAATATTGAATTGCCATACCCATTTAACCCATAAACTGTCTTTCTTGTTGATAAGGTCATCAAAATGTTTACTAAAAGCAGCAATATTCCACTTCCTAACATTGATTATTCCAAGCCCACCCTATTTCAAAGAAGACTCAAATAAAGAAAAAGAGCAAGACATCAACTTCCTATTGTGAACACTTCCAGTCAAAAAATATCTATTCATGGCAGACCTAACTAACAGAAAAAGCATAGCAGGTAAAATAAGAGTACGAGCCCAATAGACAAGGGAAGGAAAAACAACAGCTTTAATAAGAACAAGCCTACCACTTTGAGATAAAAAGCACCAGGATTTAAGTTCTCAAAGTTCTTTTATTTATACACACATTTTTATAAATCAAATTCTTATAAAATATCTCCCTTTAAAGGAAATCATTTCTCAATATTTATTGCAAAAATATTCCAACTTCCTTATACAAATCATATTTCAAGTATTATTAGAAATATTTAAGTTTTCTTTTAATAAACTTACTTTATAAAATCCTAATTTAATACAACCAACTTTTACACTTAATCATTTCCAAATTTATTTCAAAATATTCCAAATTCTTTTTAATAAAACAACATTTTGTCAAAAACTAATTTTTAACCCAACATTATCAATGAACGCCCTATAGTCAAACTGTGAAACTTAATTTACAAGGGGTTCGTTTCAATGTTTCCAAATTCTTATCTACCCAACCCTGGTTTCAAAAAGATTATTCTAGATAGATTAACTGATAATAATCCATGCTCAGAACTAGGCGAGCATGACTAATCAAATCCTAGATGATAATTATGGAATATTATCATTTCCTAACAAATAAGAAAAACCTAGAATAACTATATTACATTTTTGAAAATTATTCTTTCATATATAAAATATATTCCTTGGTAAAATTATTTCATTTTTCGATTTTTAAACAATATTGTGTCAGTTTGGCCTTGTTGGTGTGTTTAGGAAATCCCTATCGATAATGTTGGTCAAATGCATTGACCAGAATTCTTAAGCCATCGAACGGATCAAACAACACAATATAAAACATTTTTATATCACTAAAAAATAAACGATCGTACACACACACACACACTCAAACTCATCCTACGGTCTCACCGACCCTATCTCAAATGAGTCAACCCTACCAAAGCCTAGGTGTTCGCTCAACCTAACTCTGATACCGTGCTGCAATGACCCACTTTTCCATATAGTTTAAGCAGTCAATAAACCACACATGACCCACTCAAATTGAACCGAAAAGCGGATAGATAGGGAAAAGAAAGAAGAGAATAGGAAAAATAAAAACACAGAATCTCACAGCGGAATGAATGATCTATAATATACAACAAATCTTTACATAAAACAAACTATAATATATATATATATACAGATATCAATTAGAGTATACTAACCCATTTTAGCCTGGATAGTTATAACAACTAATCCTTACAAGTGCTGATAAATACAACAATGAATGCAACAGAAATGTAACCTTGTACATGAATATGTCTGTGGGCCTCTAACTCACCTCCTGGAGCTTCAAAAAATCCAACTAAACCTAACAATATGCTTGATCTGACCTAGGCATTATAGGAAAACAATGCTTGGGTTAGTCTTGTAAAATAAATATGAGAAACTCAAATCACAAGGAATTTTATTTATTTATGGCTGGTAAAATCCTTCAAAATCAAAGGTTTAATAAAACTACGCCGCGCATAAACACAAATGGGTTTTTACCTTACGTTAACCAATCATTTATATCAAATAATTTAGTGATATTATAATAATGTCTAAGGGTGAAAATAATAATAGTAGCTATGATCCTCATAAGTGCACATCACAACAATACTAGGTATATAATCATAATCCAATAAAGCATGTTCGCTAATTTGTAAGATTTCAATGAGGTTCTCTTAGTACTTCTAGAATGGTCCTCCTGCACAATGATCAAAGATATCCTTCTAAAGCATCAAACATCCCTAGCGATGTACCATAGGAAAAACACAGCTGGTCTCGCTAAGACCGAGTGCACCACCCATATGTGTGTAACAAATGTAGGCACTGTCTAGGTAGAGCCGATTGCATCCTATGGGTTTGCCAACCCTAGTGGCCTTGCCTCATATCTCTAGTTTTAGTCATTACCACTAATGAGCCTACGTCCGGCGTTCCAGCTCACGCACTACCATAAAAACAGATCATGGAATCCGACATGGATTCCAATACCCTAATGGGTGTTGGAATCACACATGGATTCTCATATCTCAAATAGATCTTGGAACACCTATGGATTCCCATACCCCAACGTGTTCGAAACCAAACATGGATTCCAATATCTTAAAATATCACGAAGCTCCTCCATTGAACCATATATGGTTTTTAAGTGGTTACGGTTCCGAGTCATCTCTTAGGAGTACACTCTTCCACTTCTTGGGCACTCCACAAACCAATTGCCGATATCCAGAATGCTCAATACCGATTCTTTATAAAATAATTAGACAATACATGAGAGTGGGGATCACCCCGTAGCCATTTAAGTGGACGGATCTCCTTATCGTTTTGTCCTAGAAGAACAAAACGAGTTAATACATGTAGTATAGCGCTACCGACGGTAACTGTACCATATAACCACCGTGTTTCTCCTAGATATTTCTAGAGTTAAAATCCTCTAGTGTTAAGTAGGGAATTGTTTCCCTACCACCAAAATTTTGAAGGATTACATATTTAGGCCCAGGTTTGATAGTCGGTTATTTAACTATCAAATAAACAAATATTCAAAACAAAGATTACATTTACCATTGAAATCGCTAAGCCTCGTTCAATTAAATTTCCATTAATTAGAATCTCTTTAAAAAATATTTATCAAAATACTTGTATACCTATCTCATCGTAATAGGTATGTTCACGAACCATTCTTTTCAAAATACTTGAAAACATTTAAAAATAGATATGGAAAGTACCGTTCAATATCGACTATGGATCGAATCTTACATAATGATTATATCACTATCCGAGTGAATCAATAGTAAACCGCAGGCAATCTTTGCCCCTTGAATTACGCCATACAAATCAACCATTTCTTTCCAAAATCTCTTTATTTCATAAATATCTTCAAATATATTTTTTAAAGATTCTTTACAAATCTCCAATCTATTTATAAACATTCTTTATAATTCTCAAACCTCATTTATAAAAACTTCTCCTTTTTAGATCTTTAAAATTCCTTTATAAATTCCTTTATAAATCTCCAAACCAATTTATAAAACTTTCCATATTAAAACAGAGTTATTTAATTACTCTTTGAGTCAGTAAGGTTCCTCGATAAACCAGAAATTATTTAAAATAACTTTAAACAACAAGTTATTATTTAATCATCCTTCTATTTCATTTTAATTAAACCTCATTTAAAATAATAACTTTAGAATCTATTAATAATATATTAAATTAACTTTAAGCATTATTATTGTATTAATAAGTTAACTTTAAAATATAATAAAATAATTAATTATAAGTAAAAATTAACTTACATCAATAATAATAACCTTTGAAACCAAATTATTATAAAAAACTTTAACTAAATAATCAATCAACTTTTAAACAAATAATTACAATAAAATTACATTTTAAAAACAATAACTTGGAAAAATATTCTTAAATAACTATATGAAATTCTTTAAATAATCATAAAATAATTAACCTTTTATTTTTATTAAAATATAAATTAATTATCTTTTAAAACATTATTAATAAATGAAAATTACCTTGAAAGTCTTATTAATAATTAATAGTTATACTTTTAAAATATTATTAAATAATCAAATTTTCAATTTAAAAAGAGGTCTAGCTACTCTAATGGTGGTTAATCGAGTCACCATTAGTTCCATTATATTATCCATGTCTCTCTTAGAGTATTTCGTAATAATTTTATTTTATCTGAACCTGGGCAACGTTTGGGACTATGTACTAAATATGAAATTATGACTTTGAAATGTGTTAAGTTCGCTTGAAATTGTGTTTAAGATTATTTCATATTCTTATGCTTCTGATATTATGGATATCATTAATATGGACGCATTTTATCATCAAAAATTAATTCTATAGATGACTGCAACATTTGTAGCACTTAGTTTTGGACACTAAAATGGGGGATGTTATAGGTTGGTAGAGCTCTATTGCTCCATCCCTACTTGACATCAATCTTGATTCTCATAATAGATAAGCCTTACTTCATCGGCTTTTAGTATTAAGCATAGTTAATTACTATTCAAACAAGTAATCAAATAATTAACAATTTAACCATTAAGAAATTCTTAGCCCCTTTTCAAAATCATTTTTATATACGTTTAAAATACTTGAAAAATTTTATAATAGGTTTTAAAACATTTATCCAAAATATTACTTTAGAACAACAGGTTTTGGTCATTTTAGAGATGTTACTTAACTTTTTACTATTCAAGCTTTTAATAGCAACAAATAAATATATATCTATATATAATTATAAATATGACGAGAAACCCCTAAGGATCTCTCTATAAAGTTTTATAGAAATCGCCAAAAATAAGGCAATTCCAAACTGCATTTATAACGACTATCGCTATAAATGCACTTTCCAATTCGAGTTACATTCAAACTTATATTCAACTACAACCTATGTGCTTCGTGCAAGCTTGCAATATGTGATATAAGTCCATTCAAGTTGGTTCAAATTTGTTTAATTCCATTCATATTTCACTTGTTTTTATAGCAAGAAGCAACCATTTTTTCAACATATGTCCATATTAATTCAACAACATTCATACAATCAAAATCAACATGTAAATGTGATATTTTCCAATCAAAATGGTGAGTTAGCTCACCTTTTATCTAACAAACAACTAAGATCAAAGAACCCAAGACCAAACCCAAGCTTGCAACCTCCTTTCCCTCCTTCTCTTTCCTTGTCCACGCCTTGCCTTGCCTCCAAACCACCCTCAAAGCTCATGGCCAAATAGGATAGGAGAAATATGGCTTTGCATTTTCACAATCTAACTAGGTATAAGGTGTTGTTATGTGGTAGTAAGCATTCAGTCCAAGTTTGAAGAGATTTTTATTTGCAAATATTTTGCTTTTGGAAATTATGAAGAGGATAAAGATTAAGACATTAAATTTATGATAATTCTAGCTTGTGAAGTTTTGAATTATAAATAAGGGTGTGCCCCTCCTTTTGTAGGCTAAGAATGGTGTTACCTAAGAATGTTGATATCTGCGAAGGCGATTTCACTTCATCGGAATGCGATTTCATCAGTTCTAAGAGATAATTGGTTTTTGGATTGGGTAACCGTAGTTCAGACGATCCTCCCGAATTTCGGGAAGATGTGCACAACCAAACAGATAATGCCACCATGGTGGAGAGATCTACAACCGACCGTATGGAGATGGTTATGAAGAAAGATTTTATGGGAGTTTGGGGAAAGATTCTCAGTTTTTGGTCCAAAATGCCTTTAGAGAATTGGTCTTCAACAAGCATACAGTCTAAGAGGAAATAGAACTGGTCACCAAGGGTTGTAAAGTAGGACGAGTCTAAGAGGAAATAGAAATGCCTTTATGCTTTTATTTCGTTTGTTGTGCTAGTTGGGTTGTTAAGTCCATAGTTGTTAGAATGGCAGAATGTTTGATCAAGCATAAAGGAACTATGGTATGATTAGTCTCGGCCTTCCTTATGGCTATTCAAGTGTATGTGTTACCCCCCCATGCCACAGGGCTGTTGGCACACTTGAACTGTACCTAGGGTCTCTCCGCAACTCGTTCATTTTCCCCCAGTCAACTAGCTGCAGTTCTCCTAAGTTCTAAGTCTTGGCTTGATTTGAGTCAGCCTCTGATTAACCACAAAGTCGGTTAAGCTTTGGTTTAGTTCCTTTGAGCGACTTTGTAGCTCTAGAGTTTGACACTGTTTGTTTCGTTGGCCCTTGGAAGTGGTTCCATTAATTATGTAAAGTGATCAAAGATTGTCGAGTTGTGACCCCAGAGCGTGACTTCGTTGAATTCATGGGGCACTGGATCAGATGATCGCCGATCTTCCAATTCACCTTCGTCGATATCAGTCATACATAAATTCTACTGATACCTGTTCGCCTTTATGACGCTTTAGTTCATGAAAGACCTCGTCCATGAAGGGTTTTTTGAATCAAATAACCACTGATCTACAGGTATACCTTCACGATGCTTTAGTTCATGAAAAACCTTCATGTTCATGAAAGGTTTTTCGTATTAGATGACCGCTGATCTACCGATTCGCCGTCAAGACGCTTTAGTTCATGGATGACCTTCATGTTCGTGAAGGATTTTTTTGATCAGATGACCGCTAATATATCGATTCACCTTCACAAAGCATTAGTTCGTAGAATATCTTCATGTTCACGAAGAGTTTTTTAGATTAGATGACCGCCGATCTACCGGTTCGTATTCGCGATACTCTAGTTTAGGAACGACCTTCATGTTCGCCAAGGGTTTTTTGGATCAGATGACCGTTGTTCTACTAGTTTTCCTTCATGACACCATTTTTTGATGAAAGAACTTTACGACGCTTTAGTTCGTGAAGGAGTTTTTATGGTCAAATGTTTGGCGACTAGATGGCCTTGGAATGATAATTTATCGATTCCAAGAGGAATTTTAGGTCAGATGGCCTTGGAGCGATAATGGATCGACTCCTAGAAGCATTTTGTGTCGTGTGTCTGACGGTTCAACGGTCTTAATGCGATGGCTCGTCGACTTCAAGAGAAACTTTTAAGATTCAGTTCACAGGAACATAGTTTTATCAGTTCCTGGAGACAAAGGGGTTGGATCTGTTTGTTCGACGATCCTTTAGACAAGACTTCTCGATGCTACCAGAGCAACGCCACTTCTCAAAAAGGGATCGACATGACTCGTCGAGGGCATAGAAGCATTGTTTCACCGTGCTGTCTGCAATGCCCCAAGTGTCCTGGTACGTCTCATTTGGAAAAGGAAAGTGGACATGGATGGATGAGAAGACATCGTTTTAGCCTGCTGCCCCATTCCTTAGTTACTAGCTAGCTAGAATGTTATTTGATAATCATTGTTTCGTTTGATTTCGTCAGTTTATTGGGGTTCTTTTCTACTAGGTCTTAGTAGCCTTGCTTGGGTAAAAGGTCCTTAATGTCCTGTAGTTCCTTCACCATTTGGTATGTTCTTTGGCAAATTATCGGGATTACCTTTTACCAATTGCACTTCCTCTATTATTTAGAACCGATTTGCCTTTCCATGAAATTCTTCCAGGGTAATAGGTTGTTACATACTTTAATGATTTCCGAGGGCCTTGCAGTAGTCTGCATCCATCGCTCTCGCTTCGTCCATATGCTAGTCATATCTGTAAAAAGCAATTTCAAATCAGTTATGAAATTGTAAAAAGGTATAGTTGGCATGATAAACTTCTTTGGATATTATGCATGTTGAACGGCTTCGGTGAATGGGTTTCGATTGGGGAAGATGCTCTAATCATTGTCAGACTGGTCCGTTTTCAAGTTACAACTATTTATAATGTTTGAGAATTATATATGCATGATTGTCTTAGCTTGAATGATTGGAAATACCGATTGAATGACAAATCGGTTACGATAGGGTCATGGATTAGTGACGATCACAATTTTTTTTTAAATTTTGTGAGATCGGTCTAGGGTGACAAAGAAGGCTCCATAAGGTTATCCAAATATCAAGGCATTTGGACTTCGCATGTTCGAGTTATGGCCAATAGAAGATGGATCGGCTTTGATTGATTAGTGGTATTTTACTTAGAGTCCTACGCGGGAAAATTTTCCATTTGCTTGGAGTCAGCAAATGGATCACTTGGAGTCATAGAATTTGAAATGTTGGGTTTGTGACAAACGTTTCTTAGAGCAATTTACATGTTTGCTTGGAGAAAATCTTGGTTTTACCCGAATCTGATTTAGGACCAGAATTTACCAGGCTTATTTCGAGTTAAATGGGTGACTGCCTGACTTCGACTTTGAGTCAGGACTTCCAAAATCTGTTTTGAGTACAATAGGCGATTACCCGAGTACGACTTCGAGTCAACCCCGAAGTGAGTTTTTCAATGACCATTTTAACGATTTATCATGATTTTTGACGACGACCATCCATGATTCGGCAATGGGAGCTCCATGATGGGATTAAAATTCAGTTAGTTAAGAGTGGTCACAATATACCATTTGAGCTTGGCCTTGTAATCGATCTCGGTTTGTATCATATCTTCTCAGTTCTCCTGCCTCCAAGAATACCTTTTGAGTAGCAGTTCCTTATCCATTACTTGGCATTGTGCTACAACATGGGTTTTAGAGCTTCTTCTAGCATTATGTATGTTTCCATTTTCATCCGGTTTGTCTTCCTCAAATTATTTGTCATCTTCAGAGCCAGAGAGAGCAACCATTATAGCATCCCATAGGGTTTTCACTCATAAGTTTGGGTTTGTAGTAGGTGCTTTTGTAGTAGATGGAGTGTTAACGTTTTCTTCCATCTGATTCTTGGAGCTCCACCCATTGCTTCGTTTTGCTTTTGCCTTCTATTTCTTCTATTTAAGCTAGAAACAGAAGAATGCTCTTGCTTCGTAGCAGCCATGGCTTCAAGCAACATTCTAGGAGTAGTTAGTGATTGGAACGCTAAAAGAGCATCTATCATTTCCATAAGAGCCTTTTGACTATTTGTCATTTTATGATTAATTTCATCAACCATCTTATTCAATTCTCCCTTAGTCACAACTTTATGCTATGTGGAGGATCCAAGAACCTAATCTCCAGAGTTGGCTCCTAACAACAGGTTATTGGGTTTGTTGACTTTAATTTGCTGAGGGTTTGTTTGTCCTCCAGCAATGGTAGCTTGTATGGATCTTTTGAAGGAAGTTCGTTTTCTTCCTGGTGCCACTGATTCTCAATAGCTAATCTTCCAAGTAGAGATTGAAGATCTAACTCCTGAACCTATTTGATCCAATGTAGATAGCTTGATCTAAGCCTGAGTTGGGCTCTTAGCAAAAGCACTAAGATGATAATCCAAAAAATGGATCAATACCCTAGATTGAGTGTGATACCACCAGCCCTTTTCTTACAGAGCAATAATATAGGGAATAAATGTAAAAAGAGTAGAAATAGTAAAAAGGCAAGAAGATTTTTCGACTGTTAATGAAGCCTACGTACACGTTATAAATTTCTATCAACTTACTGCTGTTACAAGTTGAACCGGATTACAATATGATTGAATCTTCTAAGTTAGATCATGTAACGACCCAGAATTTCAGTCATTTGAAATTCGTATATTTAATTGATTTTAAATATTCAAAAGTAAATTTTATAAGTTGAATAACTTGTATCTCGAATATGAGGATTTAATTGGATAATTAAATCGATAATTTAATATTTGAAATTGCTGAAATAATTGAAAATTGGATTTAATGTGAATTAAAATGATTCATAAAGTTCAATTAAATTCTATTTGAATTAGAATAATGTTAAAGGACTTTTAAAATTGAATTAAAAGTTGGTTTAAAGAAATCGAATACTTTAATATTTAATTAACGTGTAAAAATATACATTTTTCAAACAGTCGTGGATTTCGATGAAACTAGTTTCTTTGGATCTGTAATATTATATTATTGTAAGATTTAGAATTTCGTGACAATCGGATTTAAGATTTGTCCAGGGGAAGAAAAAATGCGTAGAAATTTATTTAAGTGAATTTCAAATTTAGATAAGTCAACTCGAAAACTTATCTTTCAAATACAATCGAATTGGCTCTCGATATATATTCCATTGTGTTCATAATAGGGGTAGAACATTATAAACGTCAGGCTGCACGCTTGGTTTTGAGTTCGAAATTTTTTTGGATGAATAGTATCGCGAGATTTTATACAAAAGGCCACCTATTTTTTATAATTTTCACTAAACCCTAAAATAGCTAGGGCAAGCTGCTATTTATATTTCAATGGTCGAAATTAGTTTATCTTCTCCTCTTGATCTCTACGAATCATATTAAGCAAAACTCCAACTACAAACTTGTAGAGGACGATGAGAGCTTCGATTTCAACGGTGATGATCGTGAAAGAAGGAGCCAATTGACAGCAAATCGACCACAAACACCAGGGTTTCGCTCATGTTTTTCAAGGCATAGCCGCGATCGAGATGCACGTGGTTAACGGCGGTGATGGAGTCGACATTAGGCTTCGATGTGAAGGTATCTGATCGTCGTCTCGACGTCATTGGTGGTCGCGTTAATTCAAGCCAAAACAACGGCATGGGTTTGTTCGACCTAGGTTTCGAACGTAAGGGGGGGAGGGAGAAAAAGAGCACGGGCCGGATTTTTTCACAGCAAATCAACCACCGAGATGAGTTAGGTTAAAAAATATAAAATATAAATTGAAATTGATTTATTTGAATTCGTATAAACTTTGTAAGATCATAACTTCTTCAAACGAGGTCCATTTTTGACGAAACAAGTTGCGTTGAGTCCGTATTGACGAGTCAATTTTAGAACTGTTTGGAGTTGATTGGAGCTAGTGTAAATTGTGGATAAAATTAAACGCTTGTTTAATTTTATTCGGAATAAAACACTTCAACTGCTATTGTAATCAATGTGAGTACAACCTCACTCTTTCTAACTCACTAATATTTTTATATAAGTGAGAATAAATTTATTTTATAATGATCGATGATTATTTGGATGATATATGAAATATTATATATATTTATTGGTATTTGGATATATTGCTGCCTATTGGAGAAGATGGGACCCTATACGTTCCCATGTATGGGCGGGTGACCTTTTGTATCTACCTCGAAGCGGACATTGTACATATTTTCTAATATGTATATTTGTTGCAGGTGAAATATTGAAGGGTTCCAACTGGATTTCTCACAAGTATTGATTCATTTATAGATATTGATATATATGTTGTTATCATATGATATATGATGTTTTGGATACGGTGATTGATGTATTTAGTGCTGTTGCAGCATTGGGCTTATTGTTGGAATTTTTAAAATGTTGAAGTGGTGATTTCGAATCAAAAAGGATTTTTAAGTGATTTGAAAATATATATTTTGAATTTTTATAAAGGAAGGAATTAATTTTAAATAAATAAATGTAATAATTTTCATATTATAAAAATTATGATTTTTGGGAAATATAATCAGAATGTGATTTTTGAAATATGGAGTTAATGATTTGGTAAATAGTTTAAATTGAGATTTTTGACTTATTGTAAATGGTATATATATGAAATTTATAAAATCGATATTTTATAAATCAAAATATTGGGATTATAAAAGAGTTTTGTAAATGATAAAATGGAGTTATAAATGAATCTTATAAGTGGATAAGATTATAATTTAAGAAGTTATAAAAAGAATGATTTTGTAAATAGATGATTTATATGTAAATTAACTTATAATTTGGATTTGGCATATAAATGAGAAGTAAATGGAATTGATTAATAAAGGAATTTTATATATGGAAGTTTTTATAATATATAAATGGAATTTATAAACATTATTTTATAAATCCAAAGTCAATTGAGTTTGATAAGCTAATTATTATAGTTTATTGAAGGAATTTCATCCATGATTTTAGACAGTGGATAATCCTTTAATTTAATGTGCAATAGTAATGAATTTGGTAAAAGAATTATATTCATCATTTTGGACAGTGGATTATCCTTTAATATATGTGTAGAAATATTGGATTTGGTAAATGGTTTATATTCACGACTTTGGACAGTGAATAATATATTAAATAAAATGGATATTTTTGGGAAGTGATATTTTAAATGGAGTTAAATGGTTAGAAGATGTTGTAAAACGTCTTAAGTATGGAATACATAGATTTCAACATCCATTGTTGAAATAGACGTTCTCGAGAAATAAGGAAATGATGGACTATAACACTGTTGTTATAGTAAATGATTTTCAAAAGTAAATGTTTTGTATAGTATATGGGATCTATATATCTATCTAATTATAGAATCCTTATACTAATGATTTTGGGTTGTCGTAACGATATTTTATGCAACATTCGTTTTGACCCAATAAATATGTTTAAGAGAATGTTTTCCTTACAGAATAGAATACATACTTAATTTTGATTTAAATATATGTAATATTTTCTAAGAGTTGAAAATAAATTGAATTTTGAATTACTTGTTAAATGTCTTCCAATATTGAAATGATTTTGAGAATATATCTTTTTAAAGATAAATTGAAGTGAATATTTGGCAAATGATTTAATTAATCAAAAATTAATTAAAAGGGCCTAGTAATTGTATATAGTGCTAAATATTTATTTGTTTTCTTTGATAGTTAAATAACCGACTATCAAATTTGGCCATTTTAGTTCCTTGACTTGATGTGGGAAATATTTAGTCATACGCTTAGCACGTAGCCTTCTGTGTAGGCTTGATTGTCATTTGTGTTAAGGATGATGATTCGTTTAGTGCGGAATATTACTCTAATCTATATAGCTTCCTTCTTGGCCCGAAGGATACCAAGTTGAAAGTTGGAGTCGTGATAAGTCTATGAGACTTAGTTTTTTAGTTAAGTTGAGAAACACTTTTGCATTATTGATGCAAAGAGGCAGGGATCGGTTTATCCGAAAACCACTTCGGACCAACGTACATGCGATGATTGTGTAGGTTGGTTGTGATGACATTGATATTCTAGATTTTCATAGTGGGGGACTGCTCGTTGATCGTTTGGGGTTAAAATCCCAATATACGTGTAGTAGCAGTGGTCTCTTTATTATGAAACATCCAATGCAAGGACTATTCGCTACTAATGCTAAGGATTTCCTGACAGAATGTGGTAGGAAAGTACCTTCGGTTTATCCTGTTCTTGGACAACTTTTACGGATTTTTGTTTGACATTGCATTTCTAAAGATTACGTACATTGGTTTTTTCAAACGTACATCAATGGTGGCGGAGAAGGCAACTTCTCTTAGCTTAACACCCACCTTGAGACGTATGAGCTTAAGAGTTGTACTTTTATGGAAGACAATTCGTAGTCAACGGAAATGGCCATGTGGCATTCAAAGTGATGTGATATGTGAAAGGTAATCTTTACCTTAGGCATTATCAACTGGAAATGACCGCAACATGGTTAGATGAGGCAAGGCTAAGTGGGTCACCCCCAAGTAGGGTGGCTCCCAAATAGGGTGTGATCATCCTCTTCTACATATATCTTTGCACGCTATGACATCGTGTACCTGATTATTGTGGTTTGTATGCTAGAGGGCCCTCGACAAAGGTGGTAATGACCGGAGTATGACATATTCGGTACCATCTAGTTATAGAGGTAGGCTGGTCTTGTGTTGGTAGAGGATGGATGTTTTGTGCCTCGGGACATCCGTTTAGAGGTGTACCCATTAGAAAGTAGACCCTTAACCTAGTCATTTGTATGGAAATCCAAACTCCACTACGTACTTACCATTTTATTTGTAGCTCCTAGTATGCTAGAATTTAATAATGGTAAAAATTTCGGCTATTTTGAATATTATTTGTATACTAGACCCTAGTATAATGTCAGATGATTTGATATGAAAGGTTTTAGTTATCGTAAGGTAAAAACATGTCCATGTTTATGTGTAGGCGTGTCTTACGATACACTATTGTTTTGATAAAGGAAAAGTTTAGTAATTTAATAAATTCAGTTGAGTGTGTTCCTCATGTTGGTTTACCAGACTGATTCGAGGGTTCTTCCCTTTCAATGCTCGGGTCGGATAGTGTATATTTACAAGTTCAGATTTAATGCTTTTAGAGCTTCAACAGGAGAGATGGAGATCTTCATTTACGTATACACGTATCTGTTTTGATTATCTACTGCTTAGTTTTTGTATATTATCGGCAATTGTGAGGACGGGTTATTATAACCGTCCAGGCTGATATCTAGTGATTGATTGTTGAACTTTGATGGATGTATATATATACAGTTTCTATTTTGTAAAGATCATTGATATGATATTATATGTTTTCCGCTATGATGTGAGATTCTGTATTGTTCGGTTTGGTTCTATCCTCTCTCTATCTTCTCTTCTCTTCTTCTCTCTTCTTTTCTTTCTCTCGACTTTCCTTTAGTCGGTGCTTTTTGGATCGGACATGAGTGGATTATTATCGATTCAAAGTGTATCGGATTTGTTTGAATATATTCAGCATGATAGGAGGTTCTCGCTTTGTGAATAGTGACGAAGCTTAGACCCTTACCCCTACATGTCCCTAGTATGAAAGGGTTGGTTAATGGTCGAGAGGCTTATCATAAAAGAAGATCTGAGGTACCACATGTAGTCACCTCCATGTTGAAAAGCAGGAGTGCCCCCATGTTGAAAAGCAGAAGGATAACAGGATGGTGGAAAAGCCTACCGGAGCGGGTATGGAATTGCCCGTTCGTCACATTTGGTATCAGAGCTTAGATTATGTATATGCCTAAGCTTTGACGTGTATTCAATATAGATAGGGACAGTAGCACCCTAGTTTGAGTTTGAGTGTATTATATATATGAGTGTGTATTTGTTAGTTATTATGAAAGTGTTTTATATTGTGTTTACTTATCCATTAAGTTGTTTGTGAATTCTGGTTGGTATACGAGACGCTATATTATCAATAGGTTTTTCCAAACACTTAAACGAGGCAAGTCGACCTAGTATTATTTTAAATCGGGTAAATGAATTAATTTTAACACTATTATATTTTACATGTAAAGGAAATAATTTTTTAGAATTATTAAATGTATATAAATGAATTGTTTGGTTATTGAAAATGTAAAAAAAAATATAAGTTAATAAAAGATATTTGAATAATGTAAGTGTAAAAACAACAATTGTAAAAGAATATATTATATAAGAAAATGAATTATAATGTATGGAATTAAAACTAAAATGATATACAATTGTGAAATAATCTTATATATAAGAAACAGAACTAAATGAGTATATTTATAAATATGAGTTGTAAATAAAAATGGATTTAAACTAAGAGTTTGAAAATTTGAATCCCGTCAAATTTGAAAGTTCGAAGTAAAAAGATGATATATTATTATGAATCTAGATAAAATATATAAATTTGGAATGATCTTATATAATGAAGTGAAATAGTGAAATTATATAAGTAAAGGATTTGTAAATGTGATTTATAAATATAAAAGGATTTTTTAAAAAGAATATAAAGCATTGAATTCACTACTGTTGCTGGGAAATAATAAGGGTGATGATTGCAGCATCATCAGTATCATTCTCGACTTTCTATGTGATGGATTTACTACCAATAGTAAATTGAAATTTGAAATTTTGTTGTGATAAATGAATTTGAATTTAAAATCCAAGTTGAAATTGATGAATATAAGTAAACCAGTTTTGTACTTATGACATGAAATATGAATTTACTTTAGTAAAGTTGAAATAAATTTGAGTTAGCATAATAAAATGCATGATTTGAAATTTAACTAAAGGATGGTTAAATAATATGAACTGGATTAGATAAGTTATTAAAATGACAATTAGAAGTAAAAAATAAGTGATTATATAATATGAATTGGGAAGTTTAAACAAATAAGTTTTGTAACTTATAAAGTGAGAAAATGTAAGTAAAACCAATTGTTAAAATGGTTAAACAATTTTGTTAAGTAAAACAAAATCTGAATTTGAATAGTGATATGAAATTGACTTAAGTAAAAGTTAAATAAAATAGAATTTGAAATAAATTAGAGATGAACTTAAGTAATGTAGTGAAAGTGAATGTAAATGAAGTTGAAATGAAACATAACTTAAATGATGTTGAATGAAGTTGATTTTGGTATCGAAGTAAATTAATAAAGTGAATTAAATGAATGTGAACTTGAGTTATATAAAGAAATTCAACTTTAGTGGTAAAATGAATTAACAATTGAATTAATGAATGAATTGAATGTTAATCAATCGAATGTAAACGAATAGATATAGAATAGTGGATGTAAGTGTTAATTCATTTAAAGCTAATGAAATTTGAAATTGAATGGAAGTCAATTGTATATCAAACAATTAAAATTAAAAGTATTAAACCAAATTGAATGTAAGCAAATTAAATAAATTGGTTGTGTTGAATATACATTGGTTGTTAGATGAATGTTAGTTGTTTGTATATAAATTCATATGAAATGGAATTAATGAATTTGAAAGCTAAATAATTGAGTTCAAATTGGATAGTAAGTGAATCTAAATAGAATTGAATTTGATCTGGATGTAAACAAACTTGAATGTAAATTAGTGAATGTAAACTAATTGAATATGAATGAATGAATGCTAGAAATGTCCAATGTTGTTAAATCAAATATGATTTAATTGAAAAACCAATTCAATGAATATTAATGAGAAATGAATGTATATTAGTTTGGTTATGGATTGATTGGATAAATATGGTTTGTTGTATGTTAGTTTGATGTTAGTTGTTTGATGGTTTGATTTGTTGTCTTTGATTGCATTTTCTACATTGACATATATAGTTGTTGTGTTGGTATATGTTGTATATTGATATTATTTTCTATATACATATTTCTCATTGTTGTTGATTGTTTAGTAGGTGTGTATGGCGCTTGCTTCACATTTGGAGCTTGCTTTCGCACTAATATTAGCCGTATATGCTCGCTAAAAATATATAAGGTACATATCTCGGATTACATATCGTACTTTTACACCTTTTTACCTATGGGATGCCTCATCCTCGAAGATGAGACGTATATTTATGATACATATATATGTTGTGATCCTACTATGATCGAACTGCGCAAAGGAGACGCTTAAAGGCGTTAGAAAATTTTGAGAAAATTTTGGAAAATTATTTTTGATAAATAATTTTTTTATTTTGAGTTGAAAGTTGAAACGATATTAGTTAGTTTTGAAAAGATATTATGAATGGATTTGAAAACTTAGAAAAATTTTGTAAGAAGTTTAACTAATGATTTTGGAAAAGCTAAAAGGTTTTAATTGATTTTAAATCTAATTTGAATGGATTGTTTTTGAAAAGTTAATGGATTTTGTGACTTTTTCTTACTTGGTAAATTCGAGGACGAAATTCTTTTAAGTAGGGGAGAATGTAACGACCCAAAATTTCAGTCATTTAAAATTCGTATATTTAATTGATTTCAAATATTCAAAAGTAAATTTTATAAGTTGAATAACTTATATTTTGATTACAAGGATTTAACTGGATAATTAAAGGGGCATTTTCCTATAAGGACAACTTTGCAGTCCAATTAGTTTCTAGGACACATATCCACAAAAATTAATTTCAAGGCCAAAATCAGCAGAATAATTACTTTTAAGGACAAAATCAGCGATCCAATTACTTTCAAAGACATAATTTCATAGGTTTTTAGGCCTTAGAAACCAATTATTTTGCATTTTGTCCTTAAAGGTAATTATTTCAGTTGTGTATCTTAGAAACTAATTGCACTTGCTAAAGAGACCCTTGTGGCTAATTTCCACATAATTAAATCGATAGTTTAATATTTGAAATTGCTGAAATATTTCGAAATTTGATTTAATGTGAATTAAAATGATTTATAAAGTTGAATTAAATTCTATTAGAATTAGAATAATGTTAGGGGACTTTTAAAATTGACTTAAAAATTGATTTGTAGAAATTGAATATTTTAATATTTAATTAACGTGTAAAAATAGCCATTTTTCAAATAGTCTTGGATTTCGACAAAACTAGTTTCATTGGATCCTTAATGTTATATTATTATTAGATTTCAAATTTCATGACAAACAGATTTACGGTTTGTCCGAGGGAAGCTAAAACGCTTAGAAATTTGTTTTAGTGAATTTTAAATTTAAATAAGTTGATTCGAAAACCTATCTTCCAAGTACGATCGAATTGGCTCTCGATATATATTCCATTTTGTTTGGAATAGAGTTAGAACATCATAAACGCCAGGCGGCAAGCTTCGTTTCGAGTTCAGAAAAATTTCGGATGAATAGTGTCGCGAGATTTTCTATGAAAGGCCACCTATTTTTCTAATTTTCACTAAACCCTGAAATAGCTAGGGAAGGCCGCCACTAATATTTCAATGGCCGAAATTAGCTTATCTTCTCCTCTCGATCTCTTCAAATCCATTCAATATAAAGCAAACCCCCAAGTACAAACTTGTAGAGGACGATGAGAGCTTCGATTTCAACGGTGATGATCGTGAACGAAGGAGCCGATCGAGGGCAAATCGACCACAAACGCCAGGGTTTCACGCACGTTTTTTAAGGCATAGCCACGACCGAGTTACACGTGGTTAACGACGGTGATGGATTCGACCTTGGGCTTCAATGTGGAGGTATATGATCATCGTCTCGATGTCGCTGGTGGTCGCATTAATTCAAGCCAAAACGAAGGCATGGGTTTGTTCGACCTGGGTTTTGAACATGAGGGGGAGGGAGAAAAAAGGCATGGGCCAGATTTCTTCATAGAAAATCGATGGACGAGATGAGTTAGATTAAAGAATATAAAAATATAAATTGAAATTGATTTATTTAAATTCTTATAAACTTTATGACATCATAATTTCTTCATACAAGGTCCACTTTTGACGAAACGAGTTGCGTTGGGTTCGCATTGACGAGTGACTACATTTTAGAGTTGGTTTGAAGTTGATCTGAGCTAGTGTAGATTTTGGGTAAAATTAAACGCTCGTTTAATGTTATTCGGAATAAAACACTGCAACTGTTATTGGAATCAGTGTGAGTACAACTCACTCTTTCTGACTCGCTGATATTTTTATATAAGTGGGAATAAATTTATTTTATGATCATTGATGATTGTTTGGATGATATACGATATATTATATATATTGATTGGTATTTGGATATATTCCTACTTATTGGAGAAGATGAGACCCTATACGCTCCCATGTATGAGCGGATGGCCTTTTGTACATGCGTCTGCCTCGAAGCGGACATGGCACATATTTTCTAATATGTATATTTGTTGCAGGTGACAGGTTGGAGGGATCCAACTGGATTCCTCACCAGTATTGGTTTATTTACAAATACTGATTATATGATGTTATCATATGATATATGATATTTTGCATGTCGTGATTGATGTATTTAGTGCTATTGCAGCATTGGGCCTATTTTTGGAATTTTTAAAATTTTAAAGTGGTTATTTCGAATTAAAAAAACGATTTTTAGGTGATTTGAAAATATATATTTTGAATTTTATAAAGGAAGGAATTTATTTTATATAAATAAATGTGATAATTTTTATGTCATAAAAATTATGATTTTTCGGAAATATAACCAGAACGTGATTTTTGATATATGGAGTTAATGATTTGGTAAATTGTAACGATCCAATTTTTTCGATGCCTAAAATCAACATCAATGCGTCCACTATCAAATGTCGAACAATCAAATGCCGGAAAAACCCAACCATTAGGGTTAAAGAAGAAAAGAGGTAGAGGAAAAAATAGAAGCGACATCAGAATCTCACAATCGCAATGGAATAATATATAATAGATAAATGACTAATCTTTAAAAAAAGAACTATATCTGTTTATAACATTACAACATCAGAGTTCAACAAATTCATAGCATACAACTAGACAATTATCATAACCTATCCTTACGAAACTGACTATGCAGTTAATCATACACAGTGGAATGTAAATCTACGGAAATATGCCTCGTCATCCAGCTCGCCTCCTTAGCTCCTCAGCAGCCCATTCTAGAATCTGTACTTTATAATACTCGGTCTGACCCGAGCATTACAGTAAAATAACACCCGAATTAGTCTGGAAAACCACCTTAAGAAATATGCACTCAATTGGATTATTAAAGTTTCCAAAATCATTTGAAATCAAAGGTACTTGTAAGACCACGCCACAAATAAACATGCCGGGTTTTTACCTTACGATAACCAAAATAATTTTATTAAATTCGTCTGATATTATAATAGTGTCTATAGAAAGTAAAATAGAATCTAGCTTAAATGCTTGCATCTCACATTCCAGGAATAGTAGGGTGCAATCAAAACCATACAAGCGTTTATTGGAGATTCGATTCCATACAATGGCTGGGTTACTGGGGTACGCCCATCACAGTACGTAATCTAGATCACTGTACGGAGGATCCACCCTGATCCCCTACTACACAAGGCCGGAGCGACCCATTACTGGATAGTCCGAATAAGATCACCCCGCGGTTGGGATCAACAACCACCCACACAACCGAAGACCTTATCCTAATTGGTTGCTAGCCACTTAGCGTTGCTGCACCTCCCATGTTTTAGCCATTCCAAGGTTGATGAGGCTCAAGGCTATACGTTTCCTTTTTAGCACACATTCACTTAGAAATTCTCACCGTCCTCTTGACGATGATCTCATAGCATTCATCCGTACAAGTCCATTCCCGGTCCGAACGGAACCGAAGGCATTACTCCTACTACATCCATTTTGGAACACCCTCAGGATTAGTAGCGGTTAGCCCTTTCACTTTACTGCTCCATCTTCGACTCCAAGCTCTTGTTTTCCTCATGAAACATTCAAACCGGATCGAAGTGTTTTCGGGAAATAAATCCCGATCCCGGTCTCTTCGAAATGATCACCGCATTGGCCAATATTGGTAGTCGGTTATTTAACTATCATATAACATCCACATACAACCATCAAGCCTTATTAATTTTTCAAATTATTTATTTCAAAAATATCTTCGCAATATATTTTTCTACACTTCAACCCTTTTGAAAATAGTTTTCAAATCACTTTTCTCTCATGGAATAATTTCCACCCAATTGTTTTATTTCCACTGAAATGGCAAATCTTATTGAATTAAGATTTTATAACAAATTAAATCCCTTTATCCGAAAATATATGCTTAAAACATTTTAAAACAAAACTACTTAAAACACATTATTTAAAATACTAGTTATGAAATTTTATAACAATTTCTTATGTAAAACTTAAACCAAAACTAAATTTAAAATAAAAGTTATTCTAAGTTATAAATATTAAATAATTATCTTTTAAATCATAATACTAGTTAAACCTTTAAAACAATTTTCCTATATAATTAACTTTATAAATATTTACTTTTAAAAATTTTAAAACCACAAAATAATAATTCTTTCTAAAATATTCTTTTAAAACCACTTTAAAACCTCTAATTTATAGTTGGAAATCTTTCTCTTAAAATATACTTGGCTTTCCATGGAAATACACTTTCCTTTCCACGCCTTTAAAAATAAACCACTATTTATTTTTAAACAAATCACCATTTCCTTATAAATTTCTATCCTGAATTTATACCTCCAAATTATCCTCTGATATCTTATTTCACTTTATAAACCCAATTTACAAATTCCATAGTCTCATTTTCCTTTTAAAACACAGTTTCAAACACTAAATCAATTTCCGAATCGATTTCCAAAATTTACTCCATTTAAAAATAAATTCCTTTACTTACTCAATTTATTTCAAAACTTATTAATTTCAGATTTACTCCTTCATTATGATTTAAAATGAAAATACCAATTTTATGCTTTTTCCAGATTCTTCTTTATCTCTTCCAACTATTTTAAATCTTGAATTTAAAAATAATTTCTTTATTCTTTTAAATAATATCACTTAAGCTTAAAAATTCATTTATTCTTATATATTCAAAAATTTCTTTCCATACTCAGAATTAGTTGATTAGAATTTAAAAATCAACTTTTATCCTTTTCTAATTCATTCTTTAATTTCTATAAATTCTCGAAAATTATTTTACTTAAAAATTCCCTTTTTATTTCCTTTAAAAATTCAAACTTTATATATATATTTCATTTTCTCAAAATACCAATATATATTCAACCAAGCCATGGCATTCAATAATTCAATTCCCAATATAATCAATATAATCATCACAGATTATCATATAAATCACATTACTGAATATAAAATAAATTCAACATTTTGAGGAATCCAGTTGGATCCCTCCAACTTGTTTCCCTACATCCACAGATGTTAGCACAATAATTTAAAATACCAATCCCACTTCAAGATGGGATATCACGGTATAAAGGGTCATCCGCTATTATGCAGGCCCATAGGTTCTCATCCGCTATATAATGCGAGAATATCAATCACTTCAATATATATATATATATATATATATATATATATATATATATATATATATATATACTACTTATATATTATCATGTCCAAACTGATATTAAATCATCAATTCAAACAATTAACCAATAATTTAAACATAACTATTCAACTTTAAATGGTAATCCAAATGAGTGAGATTAACTCACCTTTGACCTTGTATAAACGTTAGATGATTTATCAATATTCGAACAAATTGAACAATCAATTACCGTTTAATGAATTTATTTTAGTCTAATAATATAAATTTAGACTAATATTTTCGCAATATCAAATTTTACTTTAAGAATTTCATTACCCATTTCTTAAGTCCAATATAAATATTTTATATACTTCTTGTATTTATTCTCCACTTCACCACTGAAGTTTATCATTATTATTATTTTAAATTAGTTCCATTTACTAATTTATTTCAAATTTCAATTCATTTCATCTCAAACCATTTTGACTTAACCATTTCATTAATTAGTTCCACTTACAAATTAATTTAACAACTTCACTTTACTTTACACTATTAAATATCATCCTAATATTCCATTTCAATTCCATTTACTTACAATTCATATTAATTCGTTCATTCACAAATTATTTTCAACCTTATGAATTTTATTTCTTTTTAGCCCGCTTAGGCTTATTTTCCAAAAAGTTCCCTATTATATAAGTTAATCCAGTTAAATTCTAATTCAATTCAAAATTTTAAACTTCTATAAGTTCTCCAACTTATTTACATCCCATTTACTAATCTGACTTATTTTGTTTTCACACCTACTTTAATTCAACTCTTCTTTAATTTAGATTTTTATCCTTCAGATTTCAAATTTTATAAGTTATCAAACCCATTTGAATTTCCATAAACATTTTTAGTTAAACTTCCAGAGTTTAAACCCATTACTTAAACATGCAAAAAAATCTAAGTAAAAAGTTTGGACACCCGAAAATGATTTACAAAGGTTTTGGAGGAATAATAGTGATATTTTGAATTGGATTTGAAATCTGGTGAGATATGGAATTTAAAAATATTTGAAAAATGTTTTTAAAGGGATAAAAGCATTGAACTCACTTCGGTCGCTGGAAAATAACTTCGGTGATGACTGCAGCATCATTGATGTTCATTTTCGAGTTTCCAAGAGAGGAATTGCTGCCTAAATATTTTAGATTGGAGTTGTTTGCAAAACTGGGCTTGGTTTTGAAATTCAAAGAAATGATTTTGGTTGGGTATATATGATTTCAAAAATGTTTAAGAAAATGGTTTAAACTCTGGAAGTTTATTTAAAAAGGTTTATGGAATGTAAACGGGTTGATAACTTATAAGTTTTGAAATTTGTTATAATAGAAAAATTTAACTTAAAGAAGAGTTAAATTAAAGTAAGTGTGAAACGTAATAAGTTAGAAAAATTATGAAATGAATGGTAAATAAATTGGAGAACTTATAAAATTTTAAAATTTGAATTAAATTGAAGTATAACTGAATCAAATTAAATAAAAGTGAATTTGGGGAAAAATTCTAAGTGGGCTAGACTTAATGAAAGGCCATTAAAATAAAATTTAGTAAGTTGGGAATAAATGTGGAAATGAAACAAACTAACCCAAATTTGTGAGTAAATGGAAATTAAACTGAGTATTAGAATTCAATTGGAGTTGGGTTAAGCAAATTAAAGTTGGAAAATTATTCAAAGAAACTAAAAGAAGTAAAAGTTTGGAAATAAACTTTTATTTGAGATTTGAAATTAAATATGGAAATGAAGTGATTAATTAAAATTAGTAAGTTGAACAGATTTGAAACTGAATTGGATTGGAAACAAATTAGTGGATGGAACTAATTACAATAACCAGGGAAGTAAATATGTATTGAGATGTGGTTAACAGAATTCGATATGTAAAATTTGAAGATAACTTTAGTTTAAATTGAAATTTGAAACTTAAAAAAATTGAATAAAACATATAAAGCTTAAGTGGTGAAGTGAAAATAAATATTGGAAGTGTATACAATATTTATATTGAACTTAAGAAACGGATGGTTAAATTCTTAAGTAAATTTGGAATCAAGAAATATTTTAAGTTAATGAATGAAGGTTTGATAAGGGTGTGTGAAATGATAATTGTGGATAAGTAAATAGAAATTGAAATAAATGTGAATAAAAAGAAAATTTACACAATAATCAGTTGGGATAAATACGTGAGATGTACGTATATTATTTTATTTGCATAGTGATTTGATCTAGATTCGAGCATAGAATTTCGAGGTAGTTATACCGATCCGTCTTGGGATTTTTCACTCAATTTGGACGGCGAACCCTGGGTATGGATTTTTGATAGATTTTGAAAATTCTCCATCATAGTTTATGGCCATGCAAGGAGAATGATGGTTTCTGATCAAGAAGCCATATCAGAGTCCGCACTAGGAGGTTGGGTGGACGATACTAGTTCGTAAACGAAGTTGTGTGATCAAGTAAGCGATCAGATTTGGTATTGCTTACAAATGATACATGTACATCGTACGGGCTTAAGTTAAAAAAAATTTGAAAATATTGAAAGAAAGTGAATAAAATGATTTTGAAATCTATAATTGGATATTATTGCTAAGTAGGATATACAGGTGTTTTAAAGGAAAGGAAATTGGTGTTTTGAATTCAGAAGATAATTGAACTGCTCGACAAAAAGGTATGTACTTAAATTTCTGTATGAAATTTGATGATTTTCTGATCTAGCCACTTGGCCTTATGTTTTCTTTTGAAATCTGGGGACCCGTAGAGGCATTTTGTAGTCGTATCGATCTAGCCGCGCAAAGGAGACGCTGGCAATTTTTTAAAAAAAATTAGGTAGTTAGAAAATTTTGATAATTCAAAATTTGGTTTTAAATTTAAATTTGAATTGTTGAGTAAATAATATTGTTTGGAAGTTATGGTTGAGTTTGGGAAGTTAGTAAGAGTAATAGCGTGTCTTTAATAAAAGATTGTGGTAGGAAGTTGTTAAAAATATATGGTTTTAGAAAAATTAACGGGTTTTGGAACATTCCTCTTACTAGTAATTTCGGGGACGAAATTCTTTTAAGGGGGAGGAATGTGACAACCCAGAATTTTCGGATATATGAAATTTAAATATTTAATTGATTTTAAATTTTTGAAAGTTAGTTTAACTTGAATTTCAGATATCATTATTTATTTGGAATTAAATTATTGAATTAAATAATTGGAAATTGGGTAAAATATGAATTCTGGGGTTTTAAGTCTGCTAAAAATAATTTGAAGGTTTATAAAATTTATATTAATTGCACTTAAGGTGATAGAACTTTTAAAATTGAATTTAAAAGTGTTGTGTTCAGTTTTGGAAATATATCATTTAAATAGATATTAAAAATAGCCTTCTAAGGAACAGTCTCAGAATTCAACGAAACTAGTTCCATTGGATCCGTAATAGTGCATTATTATCGGATTTCAAATTTTGTAGCATTTGGAATTGTCCCGTGTGATCGTATTGCAACTAAATGCGCTGAAATCTATATCGAAAATTGAATATAATAACTGGGTTCAAAAAGCTATCTTCTTCTCCATATTATCGATGTAGGACTCGAAACCTTTTCCATTGTTCTAGGAATAGGGGTATAACCTTGTAAATGTCTAGCGGCACATCTCTATAGGAGTTTGAGATTTTGAGACTTCCCAAACTCCCAATAATGTAACGACCCAATTTTTCAACGCTTGAATATCGACATCAATACGTCCACTGTATCAAATGCCGAACAATTGAATGCCGGAAAACTAGACTGTAAGGGAAAGAAGGAGGTAGAAGAAGAGAAAAAACAATATCAGAATCTCACAATCACAGCGGAATAATATGTAATAGGTACCAACAGATTTTTATACAAAAGAATCTGTAACTGAATAATACATTACATCATCAGAGTACATACAAACAACAGCCAAATACTGGACAGTTGTAACAACTTGTCTTCACCCAAAAGCAGACTATACAGCTTATACTACACATCGGAATATATATCAAGTACGTGCGATACGTCTCGCCATCCAGCTCGTCTCCTGAGCTCTACAGCATCCCATCCTGTATCCTATAATATTCAGTCCGACCCGAGCATTATAGCGAAATAACACCCGAGTCAGTCTGGAAAACCAGCGTGAGAAAACACACTCAGTTGGATTATTAAAGTTTCCAAAATCCTTTTGAAATCAAAGTATCTCGTAAGACCACGCCACAAATAAACATATCGGGTCTTTACCTTACTATAACCAAAACATTTTTATCAATTTGATATTATAAAAGTGTCTATAGAAAGTAAAACTAAATCTAGCTGAAATGCTTGCATCTCAAATTTCAGCATAGTTGGGCACAATCAAAACCGTACAGGCGCTTTTTGAAGATTGGATTCCATACAATGAAAGGGCTACTGGAGTATCGCCATTCATAATACGTGGTCTAGATCACTGTACCAAGGATCCGCCCTGATCCCCTGCTACATAAGACAAAAGCTATCCCTTACTGGATAGTCCGAATAAGATCACCCCGTGGTTGGTATCAGAAACGGCCCACACAGCCCAAAAAAGGGACATCTAGACAATGATGACCTTACCCTAATTGGTTGCTAGCCACTTAGCCTTGCTGCATCTTCCCTGTTTTAGCCATTCTCGGTTGATGAGGTCGAGGCTATGCGTTACCTTTTTAGCACAAATTCACTTAGAATGCTCACTGTCCTCCTGACAATGTTCTAGTAGCACTCGTCCATACAAGTCCGTTCTGGGTCCGGACGGAACCGAGGGCACTACTCCTACTACATCCATTTTGGAATCACTCTCAGGATTAGTAGCGATTAGCCCTTACACTTCACTACTCCATCTTCGACTCCAACCTCTTATCTTACTCACGAAAACGTTCAAACCAGATCGAAGTGGTTTTCGAGAAATTAATCCCGATCCCGGTTTCTTCGAAACGATCAGTGCATTGTCCAATATTGATAGTCGGTTATTTAACTATCAAATAACATTTACAAACAACCATCAGGCCTTAATAATTTTCCAAATTATTTATTTTCAAAATATCTTCGCAAGATATTTTTTCTGCACTTCAACCCTTCGAAAAAAGTTTTCAAAACACTTTCCTCTCGCGGAATAAGTTTCCACCCAAATGTTTTCTTTCCACTGAAAATCACCAAGCCTTAATACTTTAGATTTTAAAATAATTTAAATCACTTTATCCAAAAATATATACTTTAAAACATTTAAATTAAAAACTACTTAAAACACTTTATTTAAAATAATAGTTATGAAATTCTATACTAGATTTCCAAGTAAAACATAAGCTACAAGCCATTTTTTGTTAAAATAAAAGTTTTATATAAGTATAAATATTAGAAAATTTCTTTTAAAAACATAATACAAATTTAACTTTTAAAATAATTACTACTAAAAAAATTTGAAAAATATTTACTTTAAAATTATAAAATAATTAAAAATAATAAATTTTTCTAAAACATTCCTTTAAAACAAATTTTTAAAACCTTAAACTTACACATAAAAATCTCCTTTGAAAATATACTTGGCTTCCTAGGGAAATACACTTCCCATTTAAATATAGCCATCCAATCATTTATAAATCCTGCTCGATTTATCACAATTTACTTTACGTCCCTATCCCGTAAATTTCTTTTCCACACTTTTTAAAATAAAACGCCCTTTTATTTTTTTAAAACTACTTACCATCTTTTATAAATTCCCACCGTGAATTTATACTTCAAATTTATCGACTGATAAATATGTCACTTTATTTATAAACCTAGTTTGCAAATTACATAATCTTATCTTCCTTTTAAAACACAGTTTCAAACACTAAATCGATTTCCAAATCGATTTCCAAAATTTACTCCATTTTAAAACTAAATTCCTTTACTCATCCAAATTTATTTCAAAACCCATTAATTTTAGATTTCACTCATTTATTACGATTTAAAATCTCATTTAAACTGAAAATACCAATTTCATACTTCATTTCAAAATTCCTTTTTTATTTCTTCCTAAACCATTTAAATCTTGAATTTTAAAATAAATATTTTATTCCTTTAAATAATATCACTTAAGTTTAAAATTCATTTATTCCATTATTCAAAAATCTCCTTTCCCATACTTGGAATTTATTTATTAGAATTAAAAAATCAACTTTTACCCTCATTCTTTAATTTATCAAAATTCTCTATAATTATTTTGCTTAAAAATTCTCTCTTTTATTTTCCCTTCAAAAATCCAATCTATATGTTTTTGATAACTTGGTATACCCAAATATATTCAATCAAACCATAGCATCCAATATTTTCAATTACCAATATAATCTATAACAGATTATCAAATAAGTCATATCACATAATATAAAAACAATCTAAATATTTTAAGTAATTCAGTTGGATCCCTCCAACCTGTTTCCTTACATCCGTAGAAGTTAGGACAATATAAAAATATCAATCCCACTTCGAGATGGAATATCATGGTATATGGGGTCATTCTCTATTATGCATGGCGCATAGGGTCTCATCCGTTATATAATGCGGGAATCAATCACTCCAATATATATATATATATATATATATATAATATCGTATCCAATTAATTAAATTATTCAACTAGTAATTTAAGTTTAACTATTTAAATTCAAATAGAATCCAAATGAGTGAGATTAACTCACCATTGATGTTTGCAATCCGTTTCCATCTCGACTCTTTCTTCATGATTTTAGACCTTGTATAAACATTATATGATTTATTAATATTTAAACTAACCGAACAGTCTATTAACATTTAATAATGTAATTGAAACTAATTTTCCTTTAAATAATTTTTAGTAACCAAAATAATTAAATATGTTAATAAAACAAATTACCACGAAAATACATTGTTTAAAAATAAGCTAGTATGTTTAAAATGTACTTATGTATATCTTTATATTTTCTTATCTCATTTTTGAAACTACACACACTAAAAATAACCTATAGATTTAAAAATCTGTTTTCTTTTCTATAAAAACACAAGAATAATTTACTTTATTGTATGTGTGTGTGTGTGTGTATATATATATATAAATTCATACTTTGAAGAAAATATATAGTTTTATAAAACTTACTGTTAATAAAATTTTTTCTAACCTCCATGCATATATACCCTCTCTGTTTTAAAAACATATTTATTACATTTAAAAAAAATAGAAATCTAATACCTTCACTGCCTAATCCTCCCATCGCGGCCATCTCGAAGCCTAGCTCGATCGCTGAATTCCCAACCACCTCTCCCTGAATCATGTGCACACGAAGAGTCTCCATACCATGAACCCTAAATGCATCGCCTCTACTTCACTCGCCCTCTCTGTTCGAACGAATTAAACTCGCCACCAGTTTCGTACGAGTCGAATTTGTTTTCCCCTCCCTATCTCGTATAGAATACACGGCCACTTTTCCCCCTTTTGCTTTGAATTTGGATTGAGATATCCTCGATCTGATTTGGTTTTGCGGAAAAGAAGAAAAAAGAAGGTCGCGATTTCCATACGACAACATTCTCGACTCGCCCTTTTTTTTAAACGAATTTGAATTCAATTCTGAAGAAAGAGAGAAAGCAGGGGGAAGAGCTCACAATTTACAAAGGGAAGGAAGGAAGATAGCACATGCGATTTATGGATTAATCAAATAAATGTTCGGCCATAGTATTTTCTCCATTGAGAATTCGGATTCTTTTTTATATTACGATTGTTTTACGTTTTAAAATTTTCAAAGGAAACAAGAAAATAAAAAAAATGCACGAGTCAGACAATGCAGGAGACGTGTCCTCGAGGTAGACAAATGTTGGATGTGTCCACAGTGAAAAAAGGGAAAGCATATATATTATATTTAAGTTTAAATTCAAATTGTTTCGATTTTCGCAACTCAAAATCTCGATCTTCTATCGAGGCATGCCGCTAGGCATTTATAATGTTATACCTCTATTATGAACGCAATGGAAATGATTTCGAGTCCTAATTTGATCGTATGGAGAAGATAGCTTTTTGGTTATTATATTGAATTTTCGATATAAATTTCGACGGATTTACCTATCGTACGATCACACGACAACTCCAAATGCTACGAATTGAAATCCGATAATAATACACTATTACGGAATCAGTGGAACTAGTCTCGTCAAATTCCGAGACTATGCCTCGGAAGGCTATTTTTTAATATTGATTTAAACGATATACATTCAAAACTTATCAAAACACTTCCAAATTCAATTCTAAATCTTTCATTATCTTCAGTACTATTAATATAAATTTTATAAGTCTTTGAAATATTTGTAACAAGCATAAACTGAAGATTCAAATATTTTCCCCAACTTCCAATAATTAAAATCAATATTTAAATTATCCAAATAAACAGTGATATTTGAAATTAAAGTTAAACATTAACTTTTAAATATTTAAAATATATTAAATATTCCGATTACAAATATCCAAAAATTCCGGGTCGTCGCATTCCTTCCTCCTTAAAAGAATTTCATCCCCGAAATCACTAGTTAAGAGGAATGGTCCATACCCGTTACTATTTTCCCTAAAACCCAACAGTTTTTAACAACTTCCCTATACAAATCTTTTAATGAAGACACTCTATCACTCTTGCTAACTTTTCAAAACTCATCCATAACTTCCAAACAATCGACATCAATATCGAATTATTATGTATGTGTTTTAAAGTATATATTTTTGGATAAAGTGACTTAAATTATTTAAAAATCTAAAGTATTAGACTTAGTGATTTTTAGTGAAAATAAAATATTTGGAAATTTATTCCGTGAGAGAAAAGAGATTTGAAAACTATTTTCAAAGGGTTGAAGTGTAGAAAAATATCTTGCATAGATATTGTGAAATAAAAAATTTGGAAAATTATTAAGGCCTGATGGTTATTTGTGAATATTATATGATAGTCAAATAACCGACTATCAATGTTAGCCAACGCGCTGATCGTTTTGAAGAGATCGGGATCGGGATTAATTTTTCGAAAACCACTTCGATCCAGTTTGAATGTTTTCATGAGGAAGACAAGAGCTTGGAGTCGAAGATGGAGCAGTGAAGTGCAAGGGCTAATCGTTACTAATCCTGAGGTTGATTCCAAAATGCACATAGTAGAAGTAGTGCCTTCGATTCCGTTTGGACCGGGAATGGACTTGTGTGGACGAATGCTATCAGAACATCGTCTAGATGTCCCTTTATTTCGGCTGTGTTGGTGGTTGCTGATCCCAACCACGGGGAGATCTTATTCGGACTATCTAGTAAGGGGTCGCCCCAGCCTTATGTAGTAGGGGATCAGTGTGGATGCTCCATACGGTGATCTAGACTACGTACTGTGATGGACGGTACCCTAATAGCCCAGCCATTGTATGGAATCGAATCTCCAATAAGCACCTGTACGGTTTTGATTGTGCCCGACTATTGCTGAAAGTTAGATGCAAGCATTTTAGCTAGATTTTGTTTTACTTTCTATAGACACTATTATAATATCAGAAGAATTTGATAAAAAATTGTTTTGGTTATCGTAAGTAAAAACCTAACATGTTTGTTTGTGGCGTGATCTTACAAGATACCTTATAAATGCCTAGCACCACGCCTCGATAGGAGATCAAGATTGAGAGTTGCGAAAAATCGAGACGATTTAAATTTGAATTTAAAAATGTAACAACCCTTATTTTTCGACGGCTGAAAATCGACATCAGTACGTCCACTGTATCAATTGCCGAACAATCGAGTGCCGGAAAACCATTCCGTAAGGCAAAGAAGAAGGAGGCATAAGAAGAAAATAGAAAATAACATCAGAACCTCAACCAAACAATATATAATAGATAAGTGAATGAATCTTTATACAAAAAACTGTATCTGTTATATACATTACATCATCAGAGTACAAAAAAATTCATAGCACACAACTGGACGGTTATCTTAACTTATCCTCACAAAAATTGACTATGCAGTTAATCATACACAATGGAATATGCATCAAATACGTGAGATACGTCTTGCCTTCTAGCTCGTCTCCTGAGCTCCATAGCAATCTATCCAAAATCTATATTCTATAATACTCGGTCTGACCCGAGCATTATAATAAAACAATACCCGAGTCAGTCTGGAAAACCAGCGTGAGAAAATATACTCAATTGGATTATTAAAGTTTTCAAAATGCTTTGAAATCAAAGGTATCTCGTAAGACTACACCACATATAAACATGTTGGGTTTTTAACTTATGAAAAGCAAACGTTTCTATCAAATCCGTCTGATATTATGAAGTGACTATAGAAAGTAAAATAGAATCTAGCTGAAATGCTTGCATCTAATATTTCAGTAACAGTTGGGCACAATCAAAACCATACAGGCGCTTATTAGAGATTGGATTTCATACAATGGCAGGGCTAATGGGGTACCTCCCGTCATAGTACCTGGTCTAGATCAGTGTACCGAGGATCCACCATGGTCCCCTTTAATACAAGACTGAAGTTGCCCCTTACTGGATAGTCCGAATAAGATCACCTAGCGGTTAGGATTAGCAACCACCCACACAGCCGAAAAAGGGACATCTATACAGGAATGACCTTACCCTAATTGGTTGCTAGCCACTTTGCCTTGCTGCACCTCCCCTGTTTTAGCCATTTTCGGTTGATGAGGCTTGAAGTTAAGCGTTATCTTTTTAGCAGACATAAACTTAGAATGCTCATCGTCCCTATCGCGATGTTCTGATTGCATCCATCCATACAGGTCCGTTCCCGATCCAGATGGAACCGAAGGCACTACTCCTACTACATCCATTTTGGAATCACCCTCATGATTAATAGCAATTAGCACTTGCACTTCACTGCTCCATCTTTGACTCCAAGCTCTTGTCTTCCTCAAGAAAACGTTCAAACGAATCGAAGTGGTTTTTGAGAAATTAAACCCAATCCTAGTCTCTTCGATACGATCAGGCATTGGTCAATATTGATATTCGGTTATTTAACTAAAATAACATCCATAAACAACCATCAGGCCTTAAATAATTTTCCAAATTATTTATTTCAAAAATATCTTCTCATGATATGTTTCCCACAATTCAACCCTTTGAAAATAGTTTCCAAATCACTTTTCTTTCGTGGAATAAATTTCCACCCCATTGTATTATTTCCACTGAAAAGCACCAAGTCATTTAAAAATTAGATTTTTAAAGAAGCTGAACTATTTTATCCAAAATATGCACTAAAAAACAATTAAAATATAAAACTACTTAAAGCACTTTATTTAGAATACCAGTTATGAAATTCTAAAATAATTTCTCATGTAAAAATTATGCCAAAACTAATTTAAAAATAAAAGTTACTCTATAAGGTCTAAATATTAAATAATTATCTTTAAATTATAATACTAGTCAAACCTTTAGAATAATTTACTTAGATAATTAATTTAATAAAATTTACTTTTTAAAAAATTTAAAACAACTAAATAATAATTTCTTTAAAAACATTCTTTTAAAAGCAACTTTAAACCTCTAACTTATGCTTGAAAATCTTACTTTGAAAATATACTTGGCTTTTCAGGAAAATACACTTTCCTTTCCACGCCTTTAAAAATAAACCACTATTTATTTTTAAACAAATCACCCTTTCCTTATAAATTCCCATCCTGAATCTATGCTTCCAAATTATCCTCTGATAAATATTTCACTTTATTTATAAACCATGTTTATAAATTTCACAATCTCATTCTCCTTTATTTCCAGTTTCAAACACTTAATCAGTTTTCAAATCAGTTTTCAAAACTAACTCCATTTTAAAATAAATCCCTTTACATACCCAAATTTATTTTAAAACCCGTTAATTCCATCTTTACTTCTATATTTATGATTTAAACTCTTATTTCAAACTGAAGTATCTACTTCACACTTCATTCAAAATTCTACTCTTTTATTTCTTCCCAAACATTTTAAATCTTAAGTTTTGAAAATAAAACCCTTTAAATTTTTAGAAAATATCACTTAAGTCTCCAAACTCTTTTAGTTTCATTTACATAAAATCTTTATCTTTTTTCCATACTCACAATTTATTTAATAGAATTTAAAAATCAAACTTTTATACTATACCAAATTCAGTTTTAATTTACACAACAAACTTTATATTATTTTTTTCATTTTCTCAAAATCCCAATATATAATCAGACAAGCCATAGTATTCAATAATTTTAAATCCCAATATAATCAATAAAATCTTCACAAACTATCACCTAAATCACATTACTTAATATAAAATAAATTCAACATTTTGAGGAATCCAGTTGGATCCCTCCAACCTGTTTCCCTGCATCCACGGATGTTAGCACAATATAAAAGACCAATCCCACTTCGAGAGGGATATCGCGGTATAAGGGGTCATCCGCTATTATGCAGGACGCATTGGGTCGCCTCCGCTATATAATGCGGGAAATCAATCACTCCAATATATAATATACAATATCCAGACTGATAAAATATCATCATTTCAAGCAATCAATCCAACAATTTAAATATAACTATTTAAATTTAAAAGGTAATCCAAATGAGTGAGATTAACTCACCTTTGATTTTGTTTTGCAGTTCGATCCAAACCAGCTTGTTTTCTTCACGATTTCAGACCTTGTTTAATTAACCTATTTAAGTATGTTAATTACTAAAAATCCGTTTTTAGGAAGATTAGTTTAAAATTAAATTATTACTTACATTTAATTATTAGTAAATCAAATTGTTAAATGGATAGTTAAAATCCATATAGACTATTTTTATAAATATATATGTAATTTCAAAACGAAAAAAATAAATATACCTCTACACATTTTAATTTACTAGTTCACTTTAAAAATGGATTATTGTGATTTAATTGTTTAGTTAACCCATTTAATTATCTCATATATTAAAAGATCTTTAGAGGAAAATTAGTTTAGAATTTAATTATTTGTTTAAAATTAAATTATTAGTTAAATTAACAAATGGTAATTGATTGTACGATTATTCAAATGTTAATAAATTTATATAAACGTTATACAAGGTCTAAAATCGGGGAGAATCAAGCCGGTTTGGATCGGATTGCAAAAAAAATTAGAGTTAATCACACTCTTTTGGATTACCTTTTAAATTTAAATTGTGACGACCCGGAAATTTTAACATTTGAAATTGAAATTTATCGTTGAAATTTGAGTAAAATATTTTATCTTCAATTTTAAGCTTGTTAAAAATAATTTGATGGCTTAGAAAATTCTTATCGATAATACTGAAGATAATAGAAGCTTCAGAATTGAATTTAAAACTGTTTTGTTCAGTATTGAAATTTTATCGTTTAAATCGATATTTAAAAGTAGCCTTCCGAGGCACAGTCTCGGAATTCGACGAAACAAGTTCCATTAGACCCGTAATATTGTATTATTTTATTGGATTTCAATTTCTGAAGCATTCGGAATTGTCATGTGACCGTACAATAAGCAAACGCGTTGAAATTTAAATTGAAAATTCAATGTTTTAACTGGTTCAAAAAAACTATTTCTCCATACGAACGAATTTGACCTCAGAACCTTTTCCATTGCGTTCGAAATAGGCATATAACAGTATAAACGCCTAGCGGCACGCCTCGATTGGAGTTTGAAATTTTAAGTTGCGTTTTCAAGACAATTTGAATTTGAATTTAAATTTAAAAATATGTATAAAATAAAAATGAGTACCGTAGCTAACAGACACGTATTTGAAATTTTACCACGTGTTCTTTTCTTTCTGTTTTTTTCACACGCGTATTTTTTTTATGTAAATGCAAAACAATAAAAATTTAAAGAAATCGAGCCGCCCTTTATCTTCGAAAGCCAAATGAAAATCATCCATGGCCGAAGCCTTTCGTTTTAATAAAAAAATTGACAATTCATCCTCATTCGACTTTGAGTTCAAACAGTCAGCATCAAAGTATTGAGCGTCAATCCTTCGTCGATCAGAATGAATTTGTGATGGATCTAGGCGAAGTTGGAATGGATCTGATGGAATTTGAAGTCAATTTGGGTAATATCGAAGCAAATTTTTGTTTAGTGTTTCTCGAAGTCAATGAATTCGACTTTATAGGGAAATAATCAATGTCGAGAATGACATTGAGATCCATTAGTTATCGACGATCGCGTTCGAATTTTCGAGCTGGAAGTTTCGATGTTCGAATTATCATCAACAGTAGGATGTCAATTGAGCGCGGCGCTCGTGTTCGAAGTGCTGACAGAAGCAGGCGACATAGGTTAGGGCTTCATGATGGAGGTCAGTGGCGTCAACAACTCCTAGCTCGGTGGGGTTAAGCTTCGTTCAGATGGGATTGAAAGTCACGATGGTGGAGTCGTGCATACGGAAGAGGATGGGGTGTCGCGATGGAGGCTTATGCGCATGAGTTGAGAATAGGGGCACGCTCAAAGGCGGGGAGGATGAGCCTGTAAGGTATCATTTTGATTTTTGTTGTTGTTGTCTTCCTTAATTTAAATATATATATATATATATATATATATATAGATATATGTATGAATAAACAAAAAAAATTTAAACAGCAAGAAAAATGCAGTGAGGTGTAGACATTTTTGGTTTCTAATTTTATATTTATATATATGTTTTAAAAGTAATTAATATGTTATAAAGCAGAAAATCTTAAGTAAAGTAATTCTTTAAAGAATTGGGAGTTTAAAAAAGAAATTAGTTTAAACCAAGATTATTAGTTTAAAATATAATTTTTGGTTAATTAAATTTATTAAAAAGGAATTTTAATTTTTAGTTAAATAAATTTATTAAAAGGATATTAGTTTAAAATAAAATTATTAGATAATTAAAATTACCAAACGAAAATTGGTTATTCGATTTATTTCAAATATTAATGAATTGTATAAATGTTTAAACAAAGTCTAAAATGGAGAAACAAGCCGAAATCGAAATGAGTTGGACTGGATTGCAAAATAAAAGGCAAAGGTGAGAACTTCTCATTTAAAATTTCTTGCTTCGTTAATTTTAAATGAATAGATTTAAAATGGTTGATTGTGTGCTTGGATTGATGATTGTTATCAATTGAATTGAAATAGACCCTATGCGCCGCATAATAGTGGATGATATTATATTTAAACCCACATACCGCAATATTCCACCTCGAAGTGGAATTGGTATTATATATGTATTTGGAGTTGTTGATTTTCTGCATTATATGGTGGATGAGACCCTATGCACCGCATAATAGCGGATGATATTTTATAAATCCCATATACCGCGATATTCCACCTCGAAGTCGAATGGGTAATTAATTGTTGTGCTAACATCTGTGGATGCAGGGAATCAAGTTGGAGGGATCCAACTGGATTCCTCAAATATTTGAATTTGTTTCAATGTTGTGTGTGATTATTTATAATCTGTGTATGATTATATTTGTGATTGAAACTGCTGAAGGCTATGATTTAGCCGAATATTTTTTGGTATCGTAGGATAACAAAAATATGAAATTGGATTTTTAGAAATTAAGGAAGAAAAGCCTAACCATTACAATTAAAGTATTAAAGTTGATTTCTATAATCCGACCGAATTAATTCCAAAATATGGGGAAAGATTTTAATAAATGGATTTTGAGAAATGTTGTTTAAAAGATGAAGGATTTATTTAAAAATTCGAGTTATAAATAGTTTGAAAAAATAATAATAAAGGAATTTAATTTGAAAGATAATAAATTTGGAAATCCATTTGAAAATTGATTTGGTATTTGAAAATAAATCTTTGGGAAATCGATTTGAAATTGTTGGTGTTTTGGAAATAAATTGGAAAATCAATTTGGGATTTGATTTGGTGTTTGAAAATAAATTTGGAAATCAATTGAAATTTGATTTGGGGTCGAAAGTAAATATTTGAAAATCGATTCGAAAATCGTATATCAGTTGATATTTGGAAACCTAAATTCACAATGGGAATCTGTAAAGGAAAAGGAATTTTGTCTTAAAAATAAACACTGGTTTTTTTTAAAAGTGTGGAAAGGAATTTACAGATTTAGGACGTAAATTTAAAATAAATCGAGAAGGGTTTATTAATTGGTTTAAATGGACTATTTTGAAATGGAAAGCGTATTTTCCCTGGAAAGCCGAGTATGTTTTCAAAGTAGCATTTCAAGTATAAATTAAAAGTTCTAGAGTTGGTTTTAAAAGAATATTTTGGAGGAATTTGTTCTTAAGTTATTTTGTGAATCTTTAAAGTAAAGATTTATTTAATTATTTATGGAAGTAATGATTTAAAGATTTAAATAATATTTGTTTTAGAAAATGGTTATTTAAATATTTATACTCTATCTACTAATTTTATTTTAAAAATTAGTTTAGGCTTAAAGTTTATATGTAATATTAATATAATGTTTTTATAACTAATATTTTAAGTAAAGTGTTTAAAAATAGTTGTTATTTTAAATATTTCCAATTATATATTTGGATAAGCGATTTAGATTATTTTTAAAAGTATTCGAACTTGGCAGATTTTCAGTGGAAATAATTGATTTCGGGAATTTTATTCCATGAGTGAAAAGTGATTTGAAATTTGTTTTCAAATGGTTGAAGTGTGAAAATATCTCTTGCAAAGATATTTTGAAAATAAACAACCGAGGGAAAATTATTTGAAATCCAGTAATTTTTGTGAATATTGATTGATGGTTAAATAACCGACTATCAATATTGGCCTTTAAATGGCGTTTGAATTTCGATGCGATAGGGAGTCGGATTCCATTTGGTTATCCGAAACCCACATCGAATCGTAATGGTGAATCTTTGTGATTGATAAATTTACTTTATCTATGAATTTGTGAATAAAGATAAGCGTTATAGATTATATCGCTTATCGATATTGATATGATTGAATCTGTGATGAATGATGTTGTTGCACTATTGTGTGAAACCCCTGGACTACACCATACACACACAATTATGGATTTCACGTGGAAATCGGTTGAGGCACAGATTTTTGAATTAATTTTAAAATTGAATCTTTTAAATCCAAATGGTTTTGGAAATGGATTGGGTTTAAAGTGAAAAGCTTTTGAAAAGGAATTTCAATGATAAAAGTTATTTTTGAATAACTTGATTTAGTTTTGAAATTTAATTTGAATTTGAAATCAAAATTTAAAATTGAATTCTATGTTTGGAAATTATGATTTAAAAAGGTTATACAAGTTTATATGGGTTTTCAAACTATTTTAAAAGTGTTGTTTTGGGAATTTGAATTTAACCCAAAGGTTTTAACTTGTATAAATGTGATCGGATTTTTCCGAGATGAAAACTATTTTTTTTCAAATAATAGAAGCTTTCATATTAGGAATGAATTTCCAATTTTTGTTAAAGAGATTTCAATTTAAAATGAAATAGGTTTCCAAGTTATGAATGAACCTTTAGAAACGGGTTTTGAAAGCTACAAGTTAAATCTTTGATTTAAAGATTGAACGAGTTAATCCAATTGAAATGGAAATTGTTTTGAATTCCGTAAATGGATCTTTGTGAACTGGGCGAACTTTGTGAAGTGAATCTTTTTGTTTAAGGATTTGTAAATGGTAATATGTTTAAAATCATTTGAAAGAAAGGTTTTGGATAATAAGTTATGACTTAACTGAGATCCCGTTATCCATATGGTTTTTAAATATAGCGCTCACTATTCAGTTTAGTCGGGAGAGGACTTTGTGTCATATAACCCATTCCTAATAGTAATACGACGAAATGGATAGCATTTGAAGACGGTGGTGAAGACCGGGTGTCTTCGAGAATGATAGGATAACCTATCGAATGACTCTGCACTGAGTAGCTACGGTATAGAGATCTCCATATGTGATGGGCAGTCTGATCGGGATTAGGGAAACCTAGATATTCAAGGGCTTCTTCGGAAGTGCCTTTGGTTCTATTCGGACCCGGAACAGACTTGCATGGATGTGTGTCTGACGTTACACTTTGAGATGTAAAGCTGGTTTCTATCAAATACATTTCTGTTTGGTGGCGGAGATTTATTCTCTTAGCTTAACTCATTTCTCTAAGACGTACAAGCTCAGAGGTTATGTAGTTGATGGTTATTAGTAATACATTCCTAATTTGGTAATGTGGCATATGAAGTGCTGTTGATTATTTGTTGATCGAAGCATGGATTTGTGGAAAAGCGTGGCTTTGTGGAAAAGCGTAGCTTTGTGGATGAGACTTCGTCGATCCTCACAACCCGAAAATGGTCGAAATAGGAATGTTGCGGCAAGGTTTTTAGGGGTCGTGCCCCTAGGGTATGTCCATTTTCTTCTGGATAAAGGGTGGTATTATGGTATGGAGCCCAGATACTTAACTCATGTGGACACTGTAAATTTATTACTGTGTGATGTTGCATTGTGGTTGAGGATCCTTGGATAAAGGTCAGTAACGACCGGGGAATGGCATACTTGTGTGGTAGTTACCTAGTTACAATTTGGTTAAAGCGTGAGGTAGCGTGGGCCTTGTGTTAGCAGAGATCCGGTTAGGTTCTCGGGGGCGTCCTTCCAGAGGCGTACCTATTTCGGTAAGGAAGTTCCTTAGCCTGACTATTTGTTGGAAATCCAAAGAAACAATACACGCCCTATACGGTTTTTAGTTGTATAACCTGCCATGGAATGTAGCGGTAACCCACTATTGAACATGGTAGCTATAGTAGGCATACGACAAAATGTTGTATGCTGGCTAAGATTAATATTATACTTTCAAAATTTTTTCTGCACTATGCACTAACAATAATATCAAAAGGTTTTCGCATATCAAGTATTTTTGACTGTCATAAGGAGAAATCTCCTCCAAGTGTGCGTTTGCATTGTGTGTGTGGCGGGAGGCCTTATGGCAGTTTCATTTTCCAAAAGCATAGCGGATTTCCTTTTATTTTCTTTGTGAAAATGACTGTTTTTAAGTTCTTACACCAGTCTCATGACTGACCTGGAGTTTATTGTTCCCTTTCTAAACTCTGGGTGCCCATAATTTTCCACACGGGCAGCCTAGAGTCAGGTTATCAAATTGGATCTAGATGGATTGCTGTGGAGCTCAGGAGACGAGCTGGATGGCGAGACGTAATTATCTATACTATGTAGTATCTGCTACGTTTGGGTTTGTGTGAGACAAAAATTCTATGTAGGCAAGTCATTATAATTACCAGTGTTGTGTGCTGTTGTAAACTCTGATGATGTATGTATAAAATAGATATGGTTCTTTATTTTAAAGAATACCCATTTATCTATTATATGTTTTTCCGCTATGAAATGTGAGAATCTGTTGTTGTTGCTATTCTTCTTCTATCTTATTCTTCTTAAACCCTAATGGTTCGGTTTTTCGGCATTCGCTGTGCGGCATAGGATACAGTGGACGTATCGATATCGACTTTCGGAAGTCCAAAAACTGGGTCGTTACATAAATAGTTAAATTTAAATTATTGGTTGAATGATTGAAGTGATTGGATGTGATATTATATATATATTTATATATATATATATATATATTGGAGTGATTGATTTCCCGCATTATATAGCGGATGAGACCTTATGCGCTCCGCATAATAGCGGATGACCGCTTATACTGTGATATCCCGCCTTGATGCGGGATTGGTGTTTTAAATTGTTGTACTAACTTCTATGGATGCAGGAAAACAGGTTGGAGGGATCCAATTGGATTCCTTAAAATGTTGAATTTATTTTATATTCAGTAATGTGATTTATGTGATAATCTGTAATGGATTATATTGATTATATTGGGAATTGAAATTATTGAATGCCATGGCTCGGTTGAATATATATTGGTATTTGAGAAAAATGAAATAAACATATAAAGTTTGAATTTTTAAAGGAAATAAAAAGGGAATTTTTTAACAAAAATAATTATAGTGAATTTGGGTAAATTAAAGATTGAATTGGGAAAGCATAAAATTTGATTTTTAAATTCTATTAAATAAATTCTGTGTATGGAAATGAAGATAGAGATTTTAAATAAATGAAAATAAAAGAATTTTTAGGACTTAAGTGATATTTTCTAAAAATTTAAAGGATTTTATTTTCAAAATCTAAGATTTAAAAAGGTTTGGGAAGAAATAAAAGGGTAGAATTTTGAATGAAGTATGAAGTGGATATTTCAATTTAAACTAAGATTTTTAAATCATAAATATAAAAGAAAATATGGAATTAATGAGTTTTAAAATAAACTTGGGTAAACAAAGGAATTTATTTTAAAATGAAGTTAGTTTTGAAATCGATTTGAAACTGATTAAGTGTTTGAAACTGGAATTAAATGAGAATGAGATTATGGAATTTATAAATGGGATTTATAAATTAAGTGAAATATTTATGAGAGGATAATTGGGTAGTATAAATTCAGGATGGGAATTTATAAAAAAAGGGTGATTTGTTAAAAATAAATAGTGGTCTGTTTTTAAAGGTGTGGAAATGGAAAGTGTATTTCCTATAAAAGCCAAGTATATATTTTCAAAGAAAGATTTCCAAGTATAAGTTAGAGGTTTTGAGGTGGTTTTAAAAGAATATTTTAGAAACAATTATTATTTAGTGGTTTTAAAATTTTTAAAAGTAAATATTTATAAAGTTAATTGTATAAGTAAATTATTTTAAAATTTTAACTAGTATTATGATTTAATGGATAATTATTTAATATTTATTCCTTGTAAAATAATTTTTATTTTAAATTTAGTTTTGGCTTAAGATATACATCAGAAATTTATTATAAAAATTTCATAACTAGTATTTTAAATAATGTGTTTTAAGTAGTTTTTATTTTAAGTGTTTTAAGTATATATTTTTGGATAAAGTGATTTAAATTATTTAAGAATATAAAGTATTAAGGCTTGATGATTTTCAGTGGAAATAAAACAATTGGGTGGAAATTATTCCGTGAGAGAAAAGTGATTTGAAAACTATTTTTCAAAGGATTGAAGTGTAGAAAATATCTTGCGAGGATATTTTGAAATTAATAATTTTGAAAATTATTTAGGCTTGATGGTTGTTTGTGGATGTTATTTGGTAGTTAAATAACCGACTATCAATATTTGCCAATGCGCCGATCGTTTCGAAGAGACAGGGATCATGATTAATTTCTCGAAAATCAGTTCGATTAGTTTTTAATGTTTTCGTGAGGAAGACAAGAGCTTGGAGTCGAAGATGGAGCAGTGAAGTGCAAGAGCTAATCGCTACTAATCCTGAGGGTGATTCCAAAATGGATGTAGTAGGAATAGTGCCTTCGGTTCCGTTCGGACCCGGAATGGAATTGCATGGACGAATGCTATCAGAATATCGTCAAGAGGACGATGAGCATTTTGAGTGAGGTGTATTCTAAAATGGTAACACATAGCCTCGAGCCTCATCAACCGGGATGGCTAAAACAGGGGAGGTGCAGCAAGGCGGACTGTACCCTAGTAGCCCTACCATTATATGGAATCCAATCTCGAATAAGCGCATGTATGATTTTGATTGTGCCCAATTATTGCTGAAACGTGAGATGCGAGCATTTAAGGTAGATTCTATTTTACTTTCTCTACACACTATTATAATATCAGACGAATTTGGTAAAAATGTTTTGGTTGTCGTAAGGTAAAAACTCGGCAAGTTTATTTGTGGTATGGTCTTACAAGATACCTTTGATTTCAAAGGATTTGAAAACTTTGATAATCCAATTGAGTGTGTTTTCTTACGCTGGTTTTCCAGACTGACTCGGGTATTATTTTACTATAATGCTATAGAATACAAATTCTGGACGTACTGCTATGGAGCTCAGGGGATGTACTGGATGGCGAGACGTATCATTCGTATCTGACTTATTTCTGTTGTGTATGAAATGCTGTATATCCAACTTTGTGTGGACAAGTTATCATAACTATCCAGTGTTGTGCTTTTGTTGTGTTGTACTCTGATGACGTAATATATAATACAATTACAACTCTTTGTATAAAAACCTATTGATATCTATTGTATGTTATTCCGCTGCGATTGTGAGATTCTGATGTTGTTTTCTATTTCTTCTTCCACCACCTTCTTCTCTCCCTTACGGTCTGTTTTTTCGGCATTAGATTGTTCAGCATTTAATACTGTGGACATATTGATGTCGATTTTTAGGCGTTGAAAAATCGGGCTGTTACATTTTAATACCCACTGTGATGACCCGCCTTTCATTCCATAGAAGGACGTATCGTAATTTAGAAAGAAATAGGTAGAAAATAAATAGAAAGAAAGAATGAACTAAACAATATCAGAATCTCACAGTGCGGCAGAAAAATATATATTATAGCATATAGATATTCCATAATATTCATACATCACTGTCATACGGTTTTACAACATCACATTAGACAGTCGTAATGATCTGCCTATACATTACAACCCAAAATGCAACCAGAGATACCAACACAACGGAATAGATACATACAGATATGCCAAGTCTCCTGCTCCAAGTCTTTGCCAAAATACGTCAAGCCAACCTGATCACTTGGCTACTCATAAAAATTTGAGTACCCAAGAGTTTAAGAAAAACAGAAAATAAACTCCGGGTCAGACATGGGTCTAGTGTGAATAAACGGTTTTAGTTGTTTAACTTGAAAAATCATTTGAAATCAAAGGTTTCTCGTAAGACTCTCCGCAAATAAACACGGACAAGTTTTTCCCTTACGATAAACAAAACATTTGATAGGAAATCCAGTTATACTATAATAGTGTCTAAGGTTTTCAATATAAAATACGAAATAACATGAATGCTTACATCTCACGTTCCAACATAGTTGGGCACAATCAAAACCGTACGGGCACTTATTGGAGATTGGAATCCATACAATGGTAGGACTAATGGGGTACCGCCCGTCACAGTACCTGGTCAAAATCAGAGTACCGAGGATCCACCCTGATCCCCTGCAACACAAGACCAGAGCTACCCCTTACTGGATAGTCCGAATAAGACAACCCCACGGTTGTGGCCAACAACCGCCCATACATCCGAATAAACGGGACCTCTAGACAGGGAAAAATCTAACCCTACTTGGGTGCCACTCACTTAGCCTTGCTGCACCTCCCCTGTTTTCGCCATTCTCGGTTGATGAGGCTACAATTACCTTTATAGCAGACATATCTTGGAATGCTCACCGTTCTCCATTGACAATGGTCTGATAGCATTCATCCATACAAGTCCATTCCGAGTCCGTACAGAATCGAAGGCACTGTCTCCGTTACACTCGTTTTGGAATCATCCTCAGAGTTAAACGACAAATATCACCTGCATTCTGAATCTTCATTATCGATCTTCACTTGAGATTTCACGACCTATCACTTAATTTGGATCGATGTGGTTTCCGGATAATAATTTGATATCCAGTCCCCGTCTCATCGAAATCAAAACGCCCTCTTTTAAGGCCAAGTTGTTTAAGTAAAACAATTTAATTTAAATTCAGAAGTTCACATTCACACAGAAATTCATCACATGTAACTATTCAAATAAATGATTCACATTTATCAACAGCTCAATCCAAATCATTTCATATCACAGAATATCATAGATTAACTTACTAGGGATATTAAACAATCCAAACATTCGATATAATTTAACCACCCATAGAAAGATTAATCACACAATTTATAATTAATTTAATTGACACAAAATAAATTAATTATTTATGAATTAATTACTTGTAATCCTGCTTAATTACCATTAATCAATTACAGGCCATTTATTATTATTTTAATTAATTACTGGAATTAATTAGTTATCCTTTAATTACTTAAGACCTTAATTAATTAAAAGTATAACCCATTTTCTTAATCATTTACTTAATTTCGTTATTTAATTTTATTTTTAACAAACTTAAGAATAAATTTAAATAATATACATATAATAAAATGTTTCAAACTTAATTATTTAAGTTAAAAATAAAATTATTATACAACTTTAAACTAACCCAAATATTTAAATAAAACATTAATCATTTAAAGAAATTGATTAGAAAATTTGTTTTCAAAAACTTGTTTTGTTTTAAAATTTTAAAACCTTGTTAATACACTTGTGAGCAATACCCGAGCCAAACCCTACGCTAACCCTAGCCTAAAACCGAGCAATCCCTTTGTAACGTACGTGGATTTTCGTTGCCGAAAAACCGAATAGTTATGGGTTTTAAAAAGAATTTAGGAAAGAGAAAGAGAGAAGAAGATGGAGAGGAAAGAAAATAGAAAATTAGAAAATAGAATAGAAAAGAGAAAATAGAGAAGAGATAGAAAAACAGAACGGAACGGAAAATAGAACGGAACAGAAAACAACAGAAAAACATCAGAATCTCACAATTCGCAGCGGAACAACATATAATAATAAATGAATAATCTTTAAACAAGTACTATATCAGTTATTACATTTTATACATTACATTTCATTACATCATATCATCAGAGTGTACAACAACAACAAACAGTGCAGCGGAAAAAGAAATACTATATAACTAGTAATATGTCATGCCATCCAGCTTGCTTCTAGCAACTCCAGAATATCCAGAATATCCTGATAAACCTTAACTCTTAACTGCCCGTGTGGAAATTGGTGGGCAACCAGAGTTTAGGAAGGAAAACAATAAACTCCAAGTCAGTCATGTGACTGGTGTGAGAACTCAAAACAGTTTATTTATCTTTAAAATCAAAATAGATGAATATTTTTAAATTCAATTCGCAATGCTTTTAAAAATGAGACTACCATAAGGCCTCCCGCACACACACACAATGCAAACGCAGAATCGGAGGAGATTTCTCCTTATGATAGTCAAAGATGCTTGATACGCATTTAAAATAACATTTGATATTATTACAAGCGCATAGTGTAGGGAAAATTCATTTCGAAAGTAGAATATAAATCTTAGCCAGCATAGACATTCCGAACTATGCCTACTATAGCTAACTATGTTCAATAGCAGGTTACCGCCACATTCCATAGCAGGTTATACAACTAAAACCGTACAAGTCACGTATTGTTTCTTTGGATTTCCAACAAATGGTCAGGCCAAGGAACTTCCCATTGCCACATGAGAATGCCTCTGGAAAGACATCCCCGAGAACCAAACCGGAACTCTGCCAACACAAGGCTGGGTTACCCCTAACTGGGTAACTACTGACACGAGCACGCCATTCCCCGAACGTAAACGACCTTTCTCACGGGATCCCGAAAACCAACAACCACAAAGTAATAAATTCGTAGTAACCACATAGGTTAAATATCTGGGCTCCATACCATGATACCACCTCTATCCAGAAGGAAATGTACATACCCTAAAGGGTGCTACCCCTCATAACCTTGCCGCATCTTTCCTGTTTTGACCATTTCCGGGGTGTGAGGTTCGACGAAGTCACGTCCACAAAAACATACTTTATACAAAAGCCATGCTTTGGGTCAACAAATGATCAACACAATGATCACAAAGATAGACGATCAAATAAACGATCCTATCACAATAATCAACACAATGATCATTTACAGCAACACTCAGCATGTCACATTACCAAATTGGGAATATATCGCTGATAACTTCAACTATATAACCTCTGAGCTCGTACGTCTCAAAGAAGGGTGTTAAGCTAAAAGAATAAATTCTCCGCCACCAACAGAAATATATTTGAAAGAAATCGGCTTTACATCTCAACTTGTAATGTCGGACACACAATCCATACAAGTCTGTTCCGGGCTCGAACAGAACCGAAGGCACTTACAAAGAAGTCCTTGCAATCCGAATAATCTCTAATCACGTTCGGATTTCCCATCACATATGGAGATCTCAATACCAGGGATCAGCCAGTGCAGAGACAATCAACAAGAAATCCTTTCTCTTTCGAAAATATCCGGTCTTTAACACCGATCTTCGAATGCAATTCATAACGACGTATCACATATTCGGAATGGGTTATACGACCCCAAGGTCCTTTCCCGGTTAACCCGAATAGTGAGCGCTTATTCAAAAATAAGTGTGGCATTCACATTCAAACAAATCACATCAATTACCCATTCAAAGGGAAATATTGATAGTCGGTTATTGAACTATCAATAGATATGCCAACATCACCAGATTCCAAATAATTTTCCAAATTATTTATTTCACAAAAATATCTTTACAAGATATAAACATAATTTCCATACTTTAAAAATAAATCAATATTTATTTTTAAATCTAATTTTCCAATTTCATTTATAAATTCTATATTGAATTTACATTCCAAAATATTTATGAATATACGATTTCCATTCGTTTTCAAATATTCATTTTCAATTTATCTTCAAAAAGATAAATTCAAAATATTCACTTAATATTGGAAAAACATTTCCATACTTATTTATCTATAAGTAATTCACAGATCTTTTTATTTTCTATACTCAGAAAATATTTAATATACATTAATCGAAATTAAGTATATAGTTCATTCTTTAAGGAAATCATTCACTTAAACATATTCATTTGGGTCAAAACGAATGTCGCGTAAAACATCGTTACGACAACCCAAAATCACTAGTATAGGGATTCGAAATTAAAATACATATATAAATCCCGATACTATACAAAACATTTCCTTTCGAAATTCATCTATTATAACAACAGTGTTATAATCCACCATTTCCTTTTATTTCTCGAAAACGTCTATTTCAACAATGAATGTTGAAATCTATGGTTTCGAATCTCAATACTTTTTAAACATCTTTAGATCGTTTTAATTCTATTTAAAACATCACATCTAAAATAATTTCTTTAACATAATATTCACTATTCAAAAACGTGAATATGCTTGTTAATAAATTTCATCACTTCTATTCATTTTATTTTAAAGAATTATTCACTGTCTAAAACATGAATATAATTCCATAAATAAATTACAACAATTCCTTATCAAAATAAGTCGTTGCGGATTTATAAAACAACGTTTATAAATTCTATTTCTATTTTATAACAACTTCCTTTTATAGATTTCCTTTTGTAAATCTATTAAATTTATATCACAATGATATATTAAAATTCATATTATAAGTCAAATACTTATAATTTATTTATTTAAAAAATCGTTTCTTTAAACTTCATAAATTTTCATAAATCTTATAACTTATAAGATTCATTTATTTATCCAAATTCCATTCTTTTAAATAACTTTACAAATTTTATAAACCTACTGTTTATAAAATTCCATTTATAACTTCACCGTTATAATTCTATAATTCCAATTTATGAAATTCATTTACAAATCATTCTATCACTTATAAAAGCTCGTTTTATAATTCAAGATATTCTAAATTTATAAATATCAATTTATAAATCTTTTAATACAAATCAATTTATATTATTACTTTAAACATCTTTAAACTCTTTTATAATTTCATCATTCTGATTTATAAAATAAAAATTTTATAAATCCTATTTCTAAACTTCTTATAATAAATTCAGAAGTCCCAGTTCAAACTATTTTATAAATTCACTAATCCCATATTTTCAAAAATCAACTTTTAACTGTATTTCTCAAAAATCATAATTTTTATAATATTAAAATTATAACGTTTATTTATTTAAGATGAATCAATTCCAAAAATATTTTATAAACGTATATTTCCAAGAATCAATTTAGAAATCAAAAATCGTTATTTTTAAACTTCAAAATTGGATCCGATGATGCAACACATCAATATTCAATCACAACTTTCAAACATCATATATCATCCATGGTAACAATCAAATATCACAATATATGAAATCAAATAAATATTTGTGAGGAATCCAGTTGGATCCCTCCAACCTGTTTCCCTGCATCCACAGACATTAGCACAATACCATTCCGTTTCAAGACGGAATATCGCGGTACATGGGATTTTATAAATATATATCCGCTTACTAACGGCGCAATAGGGTCTCATCCGCTAAAAGAAAATGCGGGAAATCAATCAACTGCAATATATACATATGCCAATATATATATATTGCTATATATATATAATATAATACCAATTCCACTTCGAGGTGGAATATCGCGGTATATGTGTGTAATAAATAACCTCCGCTTACTAACGGCGTATAAGGTCTATTCACATCCAATATATATATATATATATATATATATATATATATATATATATATATATATATAACAATCATCATTCAAGCATTCAATCAACACAGTCAAACAAATTTTAAATCTAACTATTTAAAATTTAAATAAACAACAGAAATTCCTTTTGAGTGAGAAGTTCTCACCTTTATTCCTGTTTGCAATCCACTCCCAATTCAACTTGTTTTCTTCATTTATACCTTGTATAAATATTTACACAATTTATTAATATTCGAAATAATCGACTAATAAATTTTTATTTGATAATTTCGATTCATTGGTGATTTCATTTTAATAGTTAAATTAACTCGTAGTTTCGTTTAAACCAGTTTCTTATTTAATAATTTATTTTAACTAATTATTTTACTTTTAAAATAATTTTTTTTTTTACTAGAAATTTCCAATTGAACAAAATTTCCTTTAATAAATCATTTCACTTAATAAATTGGATTTCTTAATAAATTTTCTTTAAAAATTTTATTTAACTAAAATTTAAATTTCTTTTAATAAACTTTATTAACTAACTCCTTTTAATTTCAAACATGTTACTCTTAACAATTTGTCTGATCCAAATTTAATTTCAACTAAACTTACTTAAATAAATTAAGTTAACAAATTTTCCCCTTTTAAAATAATTCTAACTAGAAATTTCCAATTTAAATTAAATTTCCTTTTCATAAATTAAATCAACTAATAGATTTTGGTTTTAACTATTAATTTTGCTATAAATAATTTTTTTTCTTTTATAAATTTTCTCCATTTGAAACTAAAATTTTAATTCAACTAGTATTTTATTTATAACTTTAAATTAATATCCTTATATCAATTTCTTTGAATAAATTTATCAAATCGAAGAATTAAATTTTAAACAAAAATTACTTAAATAAATTTATTCAATTACAATTAAATTATAAAACTAAATTTATTTTTTTCCAAAATTATACCTATTAGTATTTAACAATTGTCAAAATCTAATTTGTGTAAACTTTCGAATATTTTATCTCATTTTCACATTATCTTAATTTTTTTTCTTTTAATCCCACTGTATATTTATATTTAAAATAAAATAAAACTAAACAAGATAAAAAAAAAATTAGAATTTACCTAACTGCTAACAGCCACAACCACCGTGCCCGGATGCGTCGCCGAACCCTTCCACCACATCACGACATCACGTCACCGCCGCTGCTTACGCGTGCGCACGCCTGCGTCCCCTCACTCCATCGTGCGCCTCGACCTCAGCCATTTCCTGTGTCGCGCGCACTCCATCGCGACCTGAGCATCACCAATAACCCCTTTTTCCATTCGCGCGCCGCCGCGCCTTGCTCCTCCACGCTTCCTGCTATCGCGACCCAATCGAGTCGCCCACTCCACCTCCACGTCGCGCGCCACCAACAACGACTCGCGCGCCTCCTCCTCTCGTCGCCGTCCCAAATCGCCGCTGCCGTCGCCTTCGCCCTAACAGCCATCGCGAGCACGAACGCGGCACCCCATCGAGCTCACGAAACCCTAGGGCCTCAGGCGCACGCCCCCTCCACGAACGCGCCTTTGATTTGAATTTTAGAGTGAACGAGGATTTCGTTTTTTTTTCTTTTTTTTTCGTTATTCACTGAAAAGAGAAAGGGGGAGGGAGGTTTGTGAATTTGAAAGAGAAAGGGGAAAGAACGAGGGGGGAAAGGGAATGGCTTCGGCCATTATCACTTGCGTGATTTTTTTTTTCTTCTGTTTGCAATGCCTGGATTTTAAAAAGGAGAGGGGGGAAACATGAGTACGTGCTTGCACGATTTTTCCCACGATTGCAGGCGTGATTTTTGGCGTGAGAAAAGGAAAACGTGCTGATGTTTGACTCAATTTAAATTTAAATTTAAATTGAATTCAACTTAATTTCCAAATGCGTTTACTCACCGTGTGCTCACATATTAACTCCGAAAAATACGAAATTTGAAATCCGGCAATAATTCAATATTACGGACCCAATGGAACTGGTTTCGTCGAATTCCGAGACTGTGCCTCGGACGGCTATTTTTAAATATCGATTCGAACGATTAAATTTCAAAACTGAACAAATCACTTTCAAATTAAATTCTGAAGCTTCTATTATCTTCAGTATTATCAATATAAATTTTACAAGCCTTTGAAATAATTTTTAATCGGCTTAAAATTGAAGATTCAAATTTTTATTCAACTTTAAATAGATTAAATTCTATAATTTAATCGCCATATTCATAGTTATATTGAAAATTCAATCCAAACCATCGTTCAAATATTTAAAATAAATTAAATATTGTCAAATTAAATTGTTAAAAATTCTGGGTCGTTACAATCTTCCCTCCTTAAAAGAATTTCGTCCCGAAATTACAAGTTAAGAAGAATGCCCTTATCCCGTCTATTATTTTTCACAATCCAAATAGTTTTATCAACTTACTAGCCTAAATCTTTTTACTAGAGATTCACTATCATTTCAACTAGCTTTCCAACTTCAATTATAGGTTTCAATCAACATTGTTTCCTAACAATTCAAATTTAAATTCAAATTCAAATTTCAAACTTTCAAAATTTTCCAAATTTTTTCTAACACCCTAAATTTTCGAAAAATTTCGCCAGCGTCTCCTTTGCGCGGCTAGCTCGGTACGACTACAAAATGGCACCACGGCCCCTCAGAATCAAAAAGAAAAGAGAAAAGCCAAGTGGCTAGAGAAGAAAGTCATCAAATCTCATACTGAAATTCAAATACGTACCTTTTTGTCGAGCAATTCAATTTTAACTTTGAAATCAAAATCTCAATCCCTTTATACACCTGTATAACCTGCTAGTAGTAGTAGTAGCATACAAATCCAAATACAATATTCAAACCAATTTGCCAATTCTATTGCAAAATTTCGATATATGTTTCTTATATATTTTAACTTCACTATTGAAGTTACATATTCATTTCATTCAATTTTACTCTTCAATTCAATTTCATTCACAATTTAAATTCCATTTGAATTCAATTCACAATTTGAAATTCCATTCGAATTTACTTCTCAATTCTAAATATTGAATTCTATCGATTTACTTTCATTTACTAATTCATTTCAATTTTATTTAATTCCATGTACTAATGATAATAATTAATATTATTACTTCTAACAATCATGCAACCATATACTATAATAATTCATAGAAAATCATTTCTTTTCTATTCAAAATAGTTTTGGGCAAAATTATTTCATTTACCCGATTCAAAACAAATTTTATATTCACTAACAAATACGCTCTCATATCTATTATTACACTCAAACTCATTCTAGAGTACTGCTGACTCTATCTCTAACGAGTAATACCCAACAGAACCATGGTTGTCGTTTAACCATAAGCACCGATACCAAATGTAACGTACGCACCGTCAGCGGTCACAACCGGTAGGCTTTTCAACCATCCCAGCCCCACCGTGGCTTACACTGGTACCCCAGACCTTGCTTTTACGGCCAGCCTCTCGACTGTCTCAGGTTACACCTAACCAACCCCCTAAAAGAGGATGTGTGGGAGTAAGAGTCTCCCGTTCGCCACCTAACCGCGAAGCGAGAACCCCCCATCACATAGCCCAAAGCTTAACAAGACTGGTGTGGAAATTGGTGGGCACCCAGAGTTTAGGAAGGAAAACAATAAACTCCAAGTCAGTCATGTGACTGGTGTGAGAACTCAAAACAGTTTATTTATCTTTAAAATCAAAATAGAGGAATATTTTTAAATTCAATTCGCAATGCTTTTAAAAATGAGACTACCATAAGGCCTCTCACACACACACACAATGCAAACGCAGAATCGGAGGAGATTTCTCCTTATGATAGTCAAAGATGCTTGATACGCATTTAAAATAACATTTGATATTATTACTAGCGCATAGTGTAGGGAAAATTCATTTCGAAAGTAGAATATAAATCTTAGCCAGCATAGACATTCCGAACTATGCCTACTATAGCTAACTATGTTCAATAGCAGGTTACCGCCACATTCCATAGCAGGTTATACAACTAAAACCGTACAAGTCACGTATTGTTTCTTTGGATTTCCAACAAATGGTCAGGCCAAGGAACTTCCCATTGCCACATGAGAATGCCTCTGGAAAGACATCCCCGAGAACCAAACCGGAACTCTGCCAACACAAGGCCGGGTTACCCCTAACTGGGTAACTACTGACACGAGCACGCCATTCCCCGATCGTAAACGACCTTTCTCACGGGATCCCGAAAACCAACAACCACAAAGTAATAAATTCGTAGTAACCACATAGGTTAAATATCTGGGCTCCATACCATGATACCACCTCTATCCAGAAGGAAATGTACATACCTAAAGGGTGCTACCCCTCATAACCTTGCCGCATCTTTCCTGTTTTGACCATTTCCGGGGTGTGAGGTTCGACGAAGTCACGTCCACAAAAACATACTTTATACAAAAGCCATGCTTTGGGTCAACAAATGATCAACACAATGATCACAAAGATAGACGATCAAATAAACGATCCTATCACAATAATCAACACAATGATCATTTACAGCAACACTCAGCATGTCACATTACCAAATTGGGAATATATCGCTGATAACTTCAACTATATAACCTTTGAGCTCGTACGTCTCAGAGAAGGGTGTTAAGCTAAAAGAATAAATTCTCCGCCACCAACAGAAATATATTTGAAAGAAATCGGCTTTACATCTCAACTTGTAATGTCGGACACACAATCCATACAAGTCTGTTCCGGGCTCGAACAGAACCGAAGGCACTTACAAAGAAGTCCTTGCAATCCGAATAATCTCTAATCACGTTCGGATTTCCCATCACATATGGAGATCTCATTACCAGGGATCAGCCAGTGCAGAGACAATCAACAAGAAATCCTTTCGCTTTCGAAAATATCCGGTCTTTAACACCGATCTTCGAATGCAATTCATAACGACGTATCACATATTCGGAATGGGTTATACGACCCCAAGGTCCTTTCCCGGTTAACCCGAATAGTGAGCGCTTATTCAAAAATAAGTGTGGCATTCACATTCAAACAAATCACATCAATTACCCATTCAAAGGGAAATATTGATAGTCGGTTATTGAACTATCAATAGATATGCCAACATCACCAGATTCCAAATAATTTTCCAAATTATTTATTTCACAAAAATATCTTTACAAGATATAAACATAATTTCCATACTTTAAAAATAAATCAATATTTATTTTTAAATCTAATTTCCCAATTTCATTTATAAATTCTATATTGAATTTACATTCCAAAATATTTATGAATATACGATTTCCATTCGTTTTCAAATATTCATTTTCAATTTATCTTCAAAAAGATAAATTCAAAATATTCACTTAATATCGGAAAAACATTTCCATACTTATTTATCTATAAGTAATTCACAGATCTTTTTATTTTCTATACTCAGAAAATATTTAATATACCTTAATCGAAATTAAGTATATATTTCATTCTTTAAGGAAATCATTCACTTAAACATATTCATTTGGGTCAAAACGAATGTCGCGTAAAACATCGTTACGACAACCCAAAATCACTAGTATAGGGATTCGAAATTAAAATAGATATATAAATCCCGATACTATACAAAACATTTCCTTTCGAAATTCATCTATTATAACAACAGTGTTATAATCTACCATTTCCTTCTATTTCTCGAAAACGTCTATTTCAACAATGAATGTTGAAATCTATGGTTTCGAATCTCAATACTTTTTAAACATCTTTAGATCGTTTTAATTCTATTTAAAACATCACATCTAAAATAATTTCTTTAACATAATATTCACTATTCAAAAACGTGAACATGCTTGTTAATAAATTTCATCACTTCTATTCATTTTATTTTAAAGAATTATTCACTGTCTAAAACATGAATATAATTCCATAAATAAATTACAACAATTCCTTATCAAAATAAGTCGTTGCGGATTTATAAAAGAACGTTTATAAATTCTATTACTATTTGATAACAACTTCCTTTTATAAATTTCCTTTATAAATCTATTAAATTTATATCACAATGATATATTAAAATTCATATTATAAGTCAAATACTTATAATTTATTTATTTACAAAATCGTTTCTTTAAACTTCATAAATTTTCATAAATCTTATAACTTATAAGATTCATTTATTTATCCAAATTCCATTCTTTTAAATAACTTTACAAATTTTATAAACCTACTGTTTATAAAATTCCATTTATAACTTCACCGTTATAATTCTATAATTCCAATTTATGAAATTCATTTACAAATCATTCTATCACTTATAAAAGCTCGTTTTATAATTCAAGATATTCTAAATTTATAAATATCAATTTATAAATCTTTTAATACAAATCAATTTATATTATTACTTTAAACATCTTTAAACTCTTTTATAATTTCATCATTCTGATTTATAAAAATAAAATTTTTATAAATCCTATTTCTAAACTTCTTATAATAAATTCAGAAGTCCCAGTTCAAACTATTTTATAAATTCACTAATCCCATATTTTCAAAAATCAACTTTTAACTGTATTTCTCAAAAATCATAATTTTTATAATATTAAAATTATAACGTTTATTTATTTAAGATGAATCAATTCCAAAAATATTTTATAAACGTATATTTCCAAGAATCACTTTAGAAATCAAAAATCGTTATTTTTAAACTTCAAAATTGGATCCGATGATGCAACACATCAATATTCAATCACAACTTTCAAACATCATATATCATCCATGATAACAATCAAATATCACAATATATGAAATCAAATAAATATTTGTGAGGAATCCAGTTGGATCCCTCCAACCTGTTTTCCTGCATCCACAGACATTAGCACAATACCATTCCGTTTCAAGACGGAATATCGCGGTACATGGGATTTTATAAATATATATCCGCTTACTAACGGCGCAATAGGGTCTCATCCGCTAAAAGAAAATGCAGGAAATCAATCAACTTCAATATATACATATGCCAATATATATATATTGCTATATATATAATATAATACCAATTCCACTTCGAGGTGGAATATCGCGGTATATGTGTGTAATAAATAACCTCCGCTTACTAACGGCGTATAGGGTCTATTCACATCCAATATATATATATATATATATATATATATATATATATATATAACAATCATCATTCAAGCATTCAATCAACACAGTCAAACAAATTTTAAATCTAACTATTTAAAATTTAAATAAACAACAGAAATTCCTTTTGAGTGAGAAGTTCTCACCTTTATTCCTGTTTGCAATCCACTCCCAATTCAACTTGTTTTCTTCATTTATACCTTGTATAAATATTTACACAATTTATTAATATTCGAAATAATCGAATAATAAATTTTTATTTGATAATTTCGATTCATTGGTGATTTCATTTTAATAGTTAAATTAACTCGTAGTTTCGTTTAAACCAGTTTCTTATTTAATAATTTATTTTAACTAATTATTTTACTTTTAAAATAATTTTTTTTTTTTTACTAGAAATTTCCAATTGAACAAAATTTCCTTTAATAAATCATTTCACTTAATAAATTGGATTTCTTAATAAATTTTCTTTAAAAATTTTATTTAACTAAAATTTAAATTTCTTTTAATAAACTTTATTAACTAACTCCTTTTAATTTCAAACATGTTACTCTTAACAATTTGTCTGATCCAAATTTAATTTCAACTAAACTTACTTAAATAAATTAAGTTAACAAATTTTCCCCTTTTAAAATAATTCTAACTAGAAATTTCCAATTTAAATTAAATTTCCTTTTCATAAATTAAATCAACTAATAGATTTTGGTTTTAACTATTAATTTTGCTATAAATAATTTTTTTTCTTTTATAAATTTTCTCCATTTGAAACTAAAATTTTAATTCAACTAGTATTTTATTTATAACTTTAAATTAATATCCTTATATCAATTTCTTTGAATAAATTTATCAAATCGAAGAATTAAATTTTAAACAAAAATTACTTAAATAAATTTATTCAATTACAATTAAATTATAAAACTAAATTTACTTTTTTCCAAAATTATACCTATTAGTATTTAACAATTGTCAAAATCTAATTTGTGTAAACTTTCGAATATTTTATCTCATTTTCACATTATCTTAATTTTTTTTCTTTTAATCCCACTGTATATTTATATTTAAAATAAAATAAAACTAAACAAGATAAAAAAAAAATTAGAATTTACCTAACTGCTAACAGCCACAACCACCGTGCCCGGATGCGTCGCCGAACCCTTCCACCACATCGCGGCATCACGTCACCGCCGCTGCTTACGCGTGCGCGCGCCTGCGTCCCCTCACTCCATCGTGCGCCTCGACCTCAGCCATTTCCTGTGTCACGCGCACTCTATCGCGACCTGAGCATCACCAATAACCCCTTTTTCCATTCGCGCGCCGCCGCGCCTTGCTCCTCCACGCTTCCTGCTATCGCGACCCAATCGAGTCGCCCACTCCACCTCCACGTCGCGCGCCACCAACAACGACTCGCGCGCCTCCTCCTCTCGTCGCCGTCCCAAATCGCCGCTGCCGTCGCCTTCGCCCTAACAGCCATCGCGAGCACGAACGCGGCACCCCATCGAGCTCACGAAACCCTAGCGCCTCAGGCGCACGCCCCCTCCACGAACGCGCCTTTGATTTGAATTTTAGAGTGAACGAGGATTTCGTTTTTTTTTCTTTTTTTTTCGTTATTCACTGAAAAGAGAAAGGGGGAGGGAGGTTTGTGAATTTGAAAGAGAAAGGGGAAAGAACGAGGGGGGAAAGGGAATGGCTTCGGCCATTATCACTTGCGTGATTTTTTTTTTCTTCTGTTTGCAATGCCTGGATTTTAAAAAGGAGAGGGGGGAAACATGAGTACGTGCTTGCACGATTTTTCCCACGATTGCAGGCGTGATTTTTGGCGTGAGAAAAGGAAAACGTGCTGATGTTTGACTCAATTTAAATTTAAATTTAAATTGAATTCAACTTAATTTCCAAATGCGTTTACTCACCGTGTGCTCACATATTAACTCCGAAAAATACGAAATTTGAAATCCGGCAATAATTCAATATTACGGACCCAATGGAACTGGTTTCGTCGAATTCCGAGACTGTGCCTCGGACGGCTATTTTTAAATATCGATTCGAACGATTAAATTTCAAAACTGAACAAATCACTTTCAAATTAAATTCTGAAGCTTCTATTATCTTCAGTATTATCAATATAAATTTTACAAGCCTTTGAAATAATTTTTAATCGGCTTAAAATTGAAGATTCAAATTTTTATTCAACTTTAAATAGATTAAATTCTATAATTTAATCGCCATATTCATAGTTATATTGAAAATTCAATCCAAACCATCGTTCAAATATTTAAAATAAATTAAATATTGTCAAATTAAATTGTTAAAAATTCTGGGTCGTTACACCCTTTTTCTCCCCGACTCTCTCTTCTCTCTAATTCGTATAGCAAGGACCCGAGTTCAACCCGATCAAAATCTCGAGCCAAGCTCAAACTTCCTCTACTCTCCTCCTTCTTCTTCTTCTCTACAACAAACAACGTGATACACACTGATACGCGTGCATATGCACACACGATCAATGCCGGTCCGACCGACGGTGCTACCTCCTACCCATCGCCAATGACACCCTCATTCGACCCGACTACCCAGAACTTCGAAACGACCTCCAAATCGAATTCGAGCAAAATCAAACACCATAGGAACAAACGATCACCAAAAACCTGCACGTCCCACCGCCTTAGATCATTTGAAACCACATGCTCATGCCTGAAGCTGTGCCAGTCCCTCATCATCCTTTTCCCCCACCTCCGACCAAGCCCGATGCCATCGCGATGCCGCACTTACCTCGAGAACAATGTCACCCCAAACAGGGTCTAAAACCTTACAACAACGTAGTTCAACCACCTCGATGAACTATAAACCTAATCACCATTTTTCCCAAGTTCCTCGACCTCCGAGCTACCTCCAACAACGACTTCGACGACCCTAGAACCTCCGATAGCCAAAAATCGAGCAAAGTCTCGATTCTGTTCAACTCGTAAATTCTACCTAAATACAAACTTAAAATCTTAATTTTATTTTTAAAAATCATAGTTTTTAAATACGAATCAGATGATAAAAGAAAAAACCAAGATTTAAATAACTAATTTCTGACTTAATTTGATTTTTACAGTACTCTTCTTTCCTAGTGACTCTACCTGCTAATTACACTTAGAAATATTTTTAAAATTAAGATTTAGTTAATTTAAACATATTTCTTTTAAACGTCATAACCCAGAAGAGATTAGGGAAAGAGAATTGAATTTTTGAAACTTATTTTAATCCGTTGAATCAAAAACAGAGACATACATATCTATATACAGACATGCACACAATCAACTTCATACTAATATACATGCAACTATATTTATACTTCATGCAAACATTTCATAACGTTACTTTAAGAATTTGTCACATGCATCAGAATATAAAACAGATTTAGCTTTAAAGAGTGATGTTTACTCACTTGAAAATGTTGAATAGAGAAAAGCTTTGAAGCCTGGAAACTGATTTTGAACCGCAGGCTTGATTTTTGAAATTGCTACAGAACCTCTTCTTACTTGTTTAAGTTGAGTTGATCTTGGATCTTTGCTTATCTTCAGTTTTGAAATTTGAAAGAGTTGTTTGGTTTCACTTTTTTTATTTTTTCTCTGGTTTAGTTTTTAGATTTTGAAAGATTAAGAAAATGAAAGGAGAAGGAGTAGAGATAAATATATAAGAGTGTACAGCTTTGTTCTTTAATAAATCATTTTGTTTGTTATTTTTAAAAATGATAATAAATTGACACTTGTGATTTGCATAGCATCTTAGCTTACAAATGTTCTTATGCATGTATTTTATGTTTTTATATTTTATATTTTATATTTTATATTTTTATTTATACATTTTCTTTTTACTTATTTGATGTAATTTCAAAATAATTAATATAAAACCTATTTATTTGTTCTTATTTTAGCTTAAGCTATTTGTATTTAATTAATAACTGTGTATATATACTTAGTGTTTTAAAAACGTAGAGTTTAAATCTAATTTATTTTCAAGATATTTATTTGGAATTTCAAATCAAATTTCTATTTACAATCTACATAAATGTATAAGCAATAGAAATTGGAAAGCATAATTTAGTGTCTGAAAAGATAAATTTTGCCAATTTAAATGATTATAATAGAAAATTATCAAACTACTATTGCTAAAAATCCCGGGTTGTCACATTCCTCTCCCCTTAAAAGAATTTCGTCCCTGAAATTTTAAAGCAAAAGATAATCAAAAGCTTTTATATTCAACATTAAAGCATACACATCAGCCATATACTAACAACCAAAGAAAACAATTCATTCAAACAATCAATCCTAACTATTCTGACACAAATCGGGATGTGCGTTCCTAATACTATCTAGAGTTTTCCAGGTACAATCTCCGGGATCCCCGTTCCATTGAATCTTAACTAACTTCACCACTTTGTTCCTGAGCCGCTTCTCATCTTGATCTACCATCTAAACTGGATGCCTGACCATAATTAAATCCGGTTTGACCCCAAAATCTTCCTGGACCACTGGTTCTACAACCAGTGATGGGTCGTACACGTACTTCTTCAAATGTGATACGTGAAACACATTGTGAATCCCAGCCATCCGTTCTAGTAATTTAATCCTGTAGGCCAAAGCACCTATTCTCTCAAAAGCATGAAAAGGTCCAATATATCTCGGAGCACACTTTCCCATCTTACCAAATCTGATCGCTCTTTTTATCGGGTAAACTTTGACAAATGCCAAATCTCCAATCTCAAACTCCAATTTCCTTCGTCTCTTATCTGCATAGCTCTTCTGTCGATCCTGGGCTACTTTCATTCTTCTCTTGATCTGCTCAACCTTTGCATATGCCTCACGAATCAAGTCTGGACCAAGAACAAGACAATCTTCGGATTCTACCCAACAAGATGGTGAGCTACAAGGTCTTCCATATAAAGCATCTTATGGTGCAATCTTTAAACTTGCCAGATAACTGTTATTGTACGAGAATTCTATCAAGTTAGATGGTCCTCCCAAGATCCGCTGAAATCCAGGATACAAACTCTCAACGTATCTTCAAGGATGCGATTCAGCCTTTCTGTTTGACCGTAGGTTTGGAGATGATAAGCTGCACTTAAATTCAACCTTATTCCCAGAGCTGTCTGCAGAGTTTCCCAAAATTTGCTAGTGAAAATTGGGTCACGGTCACTCATATGCTGATGGGAACTCCGTGTAACCTGACAATCTCTTTCAAGAAAATCTCTGCTAAAGAAGCTGCAGTTCTGGTTGCTTTAACTGGGATAAAGTGGGCACTCTTGGTCAGCCTGTCTACGATTACCCACACTCCTTCATTTCTTTTTCTGGTTCTTGGCAACCCGTCGATGAAGTCCATCGATATCATTTCCTATTTCCACTTTGGAACTACCAGAGGCAGTAACAATCCCGTGGTCTTCTGCTGATCACCTTCACTTGTTGACAGATCGCAGATCCATTTACGAAGGTAGCAATATCCTTCTTAATTCCTGGCCACCAGAAAACTCTTTTCAAATCCTTATGATTACTATAATGACCCACAAACCCGTACCCCTTTGAGCCTACAATATTCTCCAAAACAATTCAGCTCAAAGTGGATGGAAATACGAACCACTAGGGTTAAAGAAGAAAGAGGTAGAAGAAGAAATAGAAAAAACATCAGAATCTCACAAACGAAGCGGAACAATATATAATAGATAAATGACTGATCTTTATACAGAAGAACTATATCTATTTTATACATTACATCATCAGAGTACAACACATTAATAGAAAAATACTGGACAGTTATAATAACTTGTCCTCACCAAAAGCTGACTATGTAGCTACTATACACAGCGGATAATACATCGAATACGTGTGATACGTCTCGTCATCCAGCTCGTTTTCTGAGCTCCACAGCATCATATCTAGTATTCTATAACACTTGGTCTAACCCGAGCATTTTAGCGAAATAACACCCGAGTCAGTCTGGAAAACCAGCGTGAGAAAACACACTCAATTGCATTATTAAAGTTTTCAAAATCCTTTTGAAATCAAAGGTATCTCATAAGACCACGCCACAAATAAACATGCCGGGTTTTTACCTTACAATAACCAAAACATTTCTTATCAAATCCTCTGATATTATAGTAGCGTCATATACAAATAGTTATTCAAATAGCCAAAAAAATTACATTCATTAAACTTCAGCATAATTGGTGTACAAACAAATCCGAAGGCACTTATTGGAGATTGTGTTTGCATCAATGGCAGGGCTACTGGGGTACCGCCCGTCATAGTACCTTGTCTATATCGGAGTACCGAGGATTCACCCTGATCCCCTACAACACAAGAATGGAGCCACCTCTTACTGGATAGTCCGAATAGGATCACCCCACGGTTAGGATCATCAACCGCCCACACAGATGAAATAAAAAGACATCTAGACAGGGATGACCTTGCCCTAATAGTTGCCAGCCACTTAGACTTACTGCACCTCTCCTGTTTTTGCCATTCCTGGTTGATGAGGCTCGAGGTTATGCGTTACCTTTTTAGCACACGTTCACTTAGAATGCTCATCGTCCTCTTGACGATGTTCTGATAGCATTCGTCTACACAAGTCTATTCCCGGTCCGAACGGAACCGAAGGAACTACTCCTACTACATCCATTTTGGAATCACCCTCAGGATTAGTAGCGATTAGCCCTTGCACTTCACTGCTCCATCTTCGACTCCAAGCTTTTGTCTTCCTTACGAAAATGTTCAAACTAGATCGAAGTGGTTTTCGAGAAATTAATCCCGATCCCGGACTCTTCGAAAAGATCAGCGTGTTGGCCAATATTGATAGTCGGTTATTTAACTATCATATAACATTCACACACAAACATCCAGCCTTAATGATTTCCCCCATTAATTATTTCAAAATATCTTCACAAGATATTTTTCCACACTTCAACCCTTTGAAAACAGTTTTCAAATCAATTTTCTCCCACGGAACAAATTCCCAAATATTGTTTATTTCCAATGAAAATCACCAAGTCTAAATACTTTAGATTTTAAAATAATTTAAATCACATTATCCAGAAATATATACTTTAAAACACTTAAAATAAAAACTATTTAAAACACTTTATTTAAAATACCAGTTATGAAATTTTCTAATAATTTCTCATGTAAAACTTAAGCCAAAACTAAATTAAAAAAAAATTCTATAAGGTACAAATATTAAATTGTTATCTTTTAAATCATAATCCTAGTTAACCCTTCATAAAATTTTACCTATATAATTGACTTAATAAATATTTATTTTTAAAAACTTTAAAGCCACTAAATAATAATTTCTCTAAAAACATTTTTGAAAAACAACTTTGAACCTTTTACTTATACTTAGAAATCTTCTTTGAAAATATACTTGGCTTTTTAGGGAAATACACTTTCCTTTCCACAGCTTTAAAAGCAACCCGCTATTTATTTTTGAACAAATCACCCTTCCCTCATAAATTCCATTCTGAATTCATACTTCCAAATCGATTTCCAAAACCAACTTCTTTTTAAAATAAATTCCTTTACTTTTCCAAATTTATTTCAAAACCCATTAATTCCATATTCACGTCTACATTTATGATTTAAATTCTTATTTATATCGAAAATACCGATTTCTTACTTTAGTTCAAAATTCTCCTTTTATTTCATACTTACAAAACAATATTGCTTAAGTCCTTATTTTAAATAAAATCCTTTTTTTCCCATTTATTCAAAATCCCTATTTTTCCTATCCTTGAATTTATTATATAGGATTTAAAATCAACCTTCATTTCTTTCCCAAATTCATTCCTTTAGTTATTTGAATTCACTATAATTATTTTACTTAAAAATTTCCCTTTTTATTTCCTTTAAAAAATCGAAACTTAATATATATTTTATTTTCTCAAATACCAATATATATTCAACAAAGCCATAGCATTCAATAATTCCAATTCCTAATATAGTCAATATAGTTCATCACAGATTATCACATAAATAACATTACTCAATATAAATAAATTCAACATTTTAAGGAATCCAGGTGGATCCTTCCAACATGTTTTCTTGCATCCACAGATGTTAGCACAACAATTTAAACTACCAATCCCGCTTCAAGGTGGGATATCGCGGTATAAAGGTTCATCCGCTATTATACGGGGTGCATGGGGTCTCATCCACCATGTAATGCGGAAAATCAATCACTTTAATATATATATATATATACACACACTACGTATAACATATCACATGCAAGATGATAATAAATTATCAATTCAAGCAGACAACCAATAATTTGAATTTAACTATTTAAATTTAAAAGGTAATCCAAATGAGTGAGATTAACTTACCTTTGATTTTTGTTTTGCAATTCGACCTAAGCCAGCTTGTTTTCTTCATGATTTCAGACCTTGAATAAATATTATATGATTTTATTAATATTCGAACCATTGGACACTTTATTTCCATTCAATGGATTTAATTAACTAGTTATTTAGTTTAGACTAATAATTTTCCTTTAAGAATCCTTTAGTAACTATAATTTGACAGGTTAATTAACTAAACTAAATACATAATTTTAATACAAACTAGTAGATTTAAAAAGGTATGTATATTTATTTTTATTTTTATTATTTTATTTCATTAAATTTTATGTGTATATATGTGTATATATATATTTATACAGAGAAGAATATGAAGATAAATATAAATGCACTCTTATTTTAACATATTATTTGATTTTTGGCAGTAAGGTTGAAAAGGGAATTTTTAATATAAATACATACATAATTTAATATATATATTTATATAGAAGGACAAACCCATTTGAATTTCCATAAACATTTTTAGTTAAACTTCCAGAGTTTAAGCCGGAATGGAAATGGATTACAAACAAAAAGTTCAAAAGAACTAAAAGAAGTAAAAAGTTTGGAAATAAAACTTTTATTTAGATTTGAAATTAAATATGGAAATGAAGTGATTTAAATAATTTTAAAATCTAAGTATATATGGTTGCTTGGTTGTTAGAGAAGGATAATACTGAATTATTATCAGCTCAGGAGACGAGCTTGATGATGAGGCGTATTTCCATAAATTTACATTCCGCTGTGTATGATTAACTGCATAGTCAGTTTTGTGAGGACATGTTTTGATAACTGTCCAGTTGTGTGCTATGAATTTGTTGAACTCTGATGTTGTAATGTTATAAACAGATATAGTTCTTTTTGTTTAAAGATTAGTCATTTATATATATATATATATATATATATATATATATATATTGTTCCACTGCAACTATGAGATTCTGATGTTGCTTCTTTTTCTTCTTTTACCTCTTTTCTTCTTTAACCCTAATGGTTCGATATTTTTGACATTCGATTGTTCGGCATTTGATATAGTGGGTGTATTTATGTCGATTTTCGGTGTCGAAAAAATCGGGTCATTACAGTTGGCATCAGAGCTGAAGGTTAAGTGAGAACCTTGACTCTGGTGGGGATTACTCATTAGGAATAGAGTCCATAGTACTCTAGAATGAGTTTGAGTGTATTAATAGATATGAGCGCGTATTTGTTAGTGAATATAATTTTTTTTTTTATAATGTGTTGATTGCTTTGTTGAGTAGTTGTGCATTCTGGTCAATACGAGTAATTAACGTTATTGATAGGGATCTCTAAACACTTGTACAGAAAAATTCAACACGGTATTGTTTTAAATAAGCTAAATGAGATAATTTTGCTCAAATTATTTTTATATGGAAGAAATAATTTTCAGAAATTATTATAAGAATATATGGTTGTTTGATTGTTAGGAAATGATAATGTTTAAGTTACTATCATTATTGTTAGGAAATTTGAATAGGAATTGGAATCATAACTAAAGGTTAAGAAATTAACCCATATAATAGAATGGAATTTAAAATATGAATTATAAATGAGATTTGTAAATGTAAATTATAAATGTGATTTATAATTTGAAATAAAAATTTTAGAGTAATATTTGAATATAGATTGGAAGGATTTGAGATTTGAAATTTTTGGAAATTAAATTCCTTTGTGTTTGGAAATGGTTTTCAAATGTTTGGAGAAATAATAGTGACATTAGTTCAGAAATATTTTTGATTTTATATGAAATTTGGTGAGATTTAGGATTAAAAATATTTGAAAATGTTTTAAAAAATAATAAAAGCACTAAACTCACTTCGGTCGCTGGAAAATAACTTCGGTGATGACTACAACATCATCGATGTTCATTTTCGAGTTTCCAAGGGAGGAATTGCTACATGGATATTTTGGATTGGTGTTTATTTGCGAAATTGGGTTTGATTTTTAAAATGCAAAAGAATAGTTTGATTTAGATATATATTTTCAAAAACCGAGAAATAGGTCGGGATGGCGAGACGTAGCACACGTACTTGATGTATATTCTGATGTGCAGTGTAAGCTGTATATTCAGCTTTAGGGGGACAAATTATTATAACTATCCTGAATTGTGTTGTTGATTTGTGTTGTACTCTGGCAATGTAATGTTTAAACAGTTACAGATTCATTTGTAATAAAAATATGTTGTTATCTATTATATATTGTTCCACTGTGATTATGAGATTCTGATTTTTTTCTATTTTCTTCTTCTACCTCCTTCTTCTTTCCCTTACAGTTTTGTTTTCCGGCATTCGATTGTTTGGCATTTAATACAGTGGACGTATTGATGTCGTTTTTTAGGCGTCGAAAAATCGAGGCGTTACATAAATAGTTTAAATTGAGATTTTTGACTTACTATAAATGGTTTATATATAACATTTATAAAATTGATATTCTATAAATCAAAATATTAGGATTATAAAGGAGTTTTGTAAATGATAAAACGGAGTTATAAATGAATCTTATATGTGGATAAGATTTATAATTTAAGAAGTTGTAAAAAGAATGATTTTTTAAATAGATGATTTATAAGTAAATTAACTTATAATTTGGATTTGGGATATAAATGAGATGTAAATGGAATTGGTTAATAAAGGAATTTTATATATGAAAGTTTGTATAAATATAAATGGAATTTATAAACATTGGTCTATAAATCCTAAGTCAATTGAATTTGATAAGTTAATTATTATTATAGTTTATTACAGGAGTTTCATCCACGATTTTGGACAGTGGATAATCCTTTAATTTAATGTATAATAGTAATGAATTTGGTAAAAGGATTATATTCACGATTTTGGATAGTGGATTATCCTTTAATAAATGTGTAGAAATATTGGATTTGGTAAATGGACTATATTCACGATTTTCGACGGTGATAATATAGTAAATAAAATGGATATTTTTGGAAAGTGATATTTTAAATGGAGTTAAATGGTTTGATCACATTTTAAAACGTGTTAAGTATCGAATACATAGATTTCAACATCTATTGTCGAAATAGACTTTTTCGAGAAATAAGGAAATGATGGACTATAACACTATTGTTATAGTAAATGATTTTCGAAAGAAAATGTTTTGTATAGTATATGGGATTTATATATCTATCTAATTACCGAATCCCTATGCTAATGATTTTGGGTTGTCGTAACGATATTTTACGCAACATTCGTTTTGGACCCAATAAATATGTTTAAGAGAATGTTTTCCTTAAAGAATAGAATATATACTTAATTCCGATTTAAGTATATGTAATATTTTCCAAGAGTTGAAAATAAATTGAATCGTGAATTACATATTATTGAATAAGTGTATGGAAATGTTTTCCAATATTGAAATGGTTTTGAGAATATATCTTTTTTAAGATAATTTGAATTTTGAAGTGAATATTTGGCAAATGATTTATTTAGTAAAATATTAATTAAAAGGGCCTAGTGGGTATATGGTGCTAAATATTTATTTGTTTACTTTGATAGTTAAATAACCGACTATCAAATTTGGCCATTTTAGTTCCTCGACTTGATGTGGGAACTCTTTATTCGTATACTTAGTACGTAGCCTTCTGTGTAGCTTGATTATCATTTGTGTTGAGGATGTTGATTCATGTAGTATGGAGTATTACTCCAATCTATCGAGCTTCCTTCTTGGCCCGAAGGATAGCAAGTTGAAAGTTGGAGACGTGATAGTCTATGAGAGTTAGTTTCAGTGTTGAGTAGAGAAACGCTTTTGCATTGTTGGGGCGAAGAAACCAGGATCGGTTTATCCGAAAACAACTTCGGACCAACGTATATGCGACGATTTTGCAGGTTGGTTATGATAATATTGATATTCCGGATTTTCATTATGGGGGACAGCTTGTTGATCGTTTGAGTTTAAAATCCCAATATACATATACTAGTAGTGGTCTCTTCATTATGAAATATCCAATGCAAGGACTATTCACTACTAATCCTAGGGATTTCCCAACAAGATATGGTAGGAAAGTACCTTTGGTTTGTCCTGTTCCTGGACTGTATGGATGTTTGTGTGACATTGCTTTTCTAAAGATTACGTACATTGGCTTTTACAAACGTACATCAGTGGTGGCGGAGAAGGCAACTTCTCTTAGCTTAATACCCTCCTCGAGACGTATGAACTTAAGGGTTGTATTTTTGTGGAACGCAATTAGTAGTCAATGGAAATGGCCGTGTGACATTCAAAGTGATGTGATATGTGAAAGGTAATCGTTACCTCAGGCCTTATCAACTGGAAATGACCGAAAAAGGTTTAGATGCAGCAAGGCTAAATGGATCGCTCCCAAGTAGGGTATGTTCATCCTCTTCTAGGTATATCTTCACACGCTATGACGTCGTGTACCTAATTATGGTTTGTATGCTAAAGGGCCCTCGGTAATGACTCGAGGATGACATATTCGGTGCCATCTAGTTATAGAGGTTGGCCGGTCTTGTGTTGGTAGAGGGCAGACATTCTGTGCCTCGGGACATCCATCTAGAGGTGTACCCATCGAAAGGCAATCACTTCACCTAGTCACTTATACAGAAATCCAAACTCCACTACGTACCTACCATTTTATTTGTAGAGCATTGTATTGTGGAATTTAATGATGGTAAAAATTTCGGCTATTTTGAATATTATTTGTATACTAGACACTAGTATAATATCAAATGATTTGATATGAAAGGTTTTAGTTATCGTAATGTAAAAACATGTCCGTGTTTATGTGTAGGCGTGTCTTACGAGATATTTTTATTTTGATTAAGGAAAAGTTTGGTAATTTAATAAATTCAGTTGAGTGTGTTTCTCACGCTGGTTTACCAGACTGATCCGGGCATTCTTCTCTTTCAATGCTTGGTCAGACCGAGTATATTTATAGGTTCAAATTTGGTGCTTTTGGAGCTTGTAGGAGAGCTGGAGATCTTTATTTACATATACACATATCTGTTTTGATCATCCACTGCTTAGTTGTTGTATATTATCGGCAATTGTGAGGACAAGTTATTATAACTGTCCAGGCTGATAACTAGTGATTGACTGTTGAACTTTGATGGAGGTATATATATTGTTTCTGTTTTGTAAAGATCATTCATATGATATGATATGATATGTTTTCCGCTGCGATATGAGATTCTATGTTGTTCAGTTTGGTTTTATCTTCTCACTTTCTTCTCTTCTCTTCTTCTCTCTTCTTTTCTTTCTCTTCACTTTCCGTCAATGGTTCTTTTTGGGCCAAACATGAGTGGATTATTGTCGATTCAAAGCGTACGGATTTGTGAGACGTCATAGATCAAGTAACAATTACAATAGTTTATTGGAGAATCATAGTGGACCACCATATGACTATTGTATGAGAGGAGAAGAGTGAAGAATAATCTCTACAGAGTTCCAACGGCCAGTACAGAAGATCCTATTTATGTTGCGAGTAAGACTATATTTATAGAGGTTGAGAACTATTGGGCTAGGCCACTTTTCCAAAAGCCTACACTTGATGCTCCAAAGGATTTCAAAGAGTTTGAAGATGACCCAAGCTAAATTGATGGATCACTAGCGATCCATGGGTGATGAATCGCTAGCGATCTATGTCCTCAGGAGAGTTTTGAGTGATCATTGTTTAGTTGTCTTCCAATCTTCTATTTGAGTGCTTTGTCCAAATATCAAGTCATTTAGAGTTACTTTGATCATCTATCTTCATAGGTCATCTAGTCCAAAAGAATCATCCATAACTCACTCAAAACTTAACGAAATCAGGTGAAACTCTACAGGTACTCTATTTAAGGTGTACGGGACCTACCAAAAAATTTGAGGTGGTGATGCCCATTTTATATCAGTCTCTAGTGATCACTCTAGTTAGGTCGCTAACGGTCCATCAAATCAACTCCAAATGATCTCGTTTTTTCCATGATCCTTCTATTATGTCTTCTAAATATTCACCCAAAATTTTTGTTCAATCCAACTTCGTATGAGTTATGTAGGTCCATTTAAGTTAGATGTTTTTAGTCAAACAACTTGAATAAGATGAGCCTTCACATCTCGAGCTAAATTATTTGGCATGCTATCGATCTTGGCAAGCATCTCTAGGGAACATATTAGATCTTATGGATCATTGGCGATCCATCGGCGATAGATCACTGGCGATCCATCATCTTGGACAAATTTTGGTTTCCTCTTATTGAGTCTTTCTTCATTCTTTCTTCTAGTCCTCTCAGTTGATTCTTGAGTTATTTTGACTTGCCGTAGATGTTCTAACTTTCTTTAAATTTCGTTGGGTAAAAACCAGCTCACATTTTCCTCTGGAACAAGCTTTCATTGGAAACAAAGTGTGCTCTGGAACAACACAAGTTTTGGATTACTATTCTATGAATTTCAGTGAATGAGTCCATCTCAAGATGTTGTTTTCAATTGACTGACTTCGGATAGCCATTCATTTTTTGATTTTGATCTGATTATCAATTCCTAGTATTGACGATGCAATCTTTGCTCTATAGTTTACACAATGGTTTAGGTCGATAAATGGGTGCATGATGTAGGTTTGGAGCCGAACTATATAGTTTTAACTCGACCGGCTGTGAAGCTAAGTTTGGTCTTGGACAATTGTATGCTGTTCTAGAGCGAATTCTTGCTGTTTGCCTTTAACAATTTATTTTCGAGGACATGGTTAAGTTTTTATCGCCATTTTGAATTCCAATGTGACGATTTATTCCAATATCGAATATAGTGGATGATTCAGTCGTATCACTCTTCTCGTTTTTGTACTCCAGTGACCCTAACAGGGTCGAATGCCAAATTTTATCGTTGAAAATGACTTTTCGGTCATCTAATCTTTAGTCTGTGTAGAATACGATAGACTATGATTTTTGTTTTATGATAATATATATATATATATATATTCATTTAAATGTGTATATTATTGCACTATTTTATGTTTCACATAATTAGATAAATATTTGTTGAATAAAATAAATTACTCAGAATTCATATTTAAACAAATATTTTATTCGAACAAATATTCTACTAAAAATTCAAATAGTAAAAATTTGAGCTCTCTCTATATTTATACATTTTTCTTTACAATACAATTTCAATTACGACACAATTTTAACTTTACAATGTTCAGTCACTACATATATTCACTCAATACTCGTATTTGATCTTCAACTATGTTCCAGCCTGTATCCAGCGTCTGAACTATCTGCAAAACAATCACCGACACAGTAAAATTGAAAAACAAAATATTTTGTAGTGCAAAATAAAGTTTGTGTTTTGAATATATTATTTGCCTCGGTTATTTGGGTTGTTCATCATCATTTTAGTCTAATTCATCATACACAAACAACTTGTGACATGCATAGTTTATCACTGTACATGCCACAAGGTCGTGCATACCAATAGACACTTGTTCCTTAAAATTGCAGGGACAGGTGAACATAAGATCAAACCCAAGCCGAGGCTAGACTCAACATAGGTGCATGCAACATTTCAGTTTCGAAATAGTCGATTGTGACAATAAGGGATTAAACCATATGCACAGTCATAGGTGAACATGACAATACAACAAGACTTTAAAAGGCACCCAAATCATAGACCAAAATATGAATGCAGACTTCGAATGGCACTACAACAAATAAGATTCCAACCAGAATCAACATACATTAAGAGACACATGTATGCATATACATATATATACACACACACACACGCATATGCAATAGTGAACACAAAGGCACAAAGAAATGTTCAGTTTCAACTCAACAAGCTAACAGAGTCAAGGCAGTATAACACAGGCAATAACCAGGGCAGTGCATATGCATTCAGACTTCAAGTGTAACAAGATATATATGTTAGTCCGTGAGATGATGGTTTTGATGACAACAATCTTAGAATAGATTATAAAATATAAATACTAACAGTATAAGTTTAGATATATATGTATATGCAGGATTTAACCATGCAGGTAACAAAAATGAAGACTATACAGCATAGAGATTCAAGATATCAAGATTGAAGACTTATGAGTATCAAGATTATCAAGAGTTCAAGAATTCAAGTAATTTATTTTTTAATTAGAAATTTTGTTAAAACTACTAGAAAAGCATCGGCATCTTAAAATACAATTTATTCGTGGAATGGACTCCACTTCGAGCCCGTTAAAGGGATGGAACCCTAAGTAGGATGGAACCTACAAAAAATCTACTGGAACATTGTTTTGTATCCGCTAACTTTTAATTCAAAATGATTTTTCAAAATTATATCTTTTTTTCAAAATGATTTCAAAACCTTCCTTTTAAAAGCATCAAAAACATCTATCCTGATTTCAAATACTTTTAGCCTCAAAATCATCTCTAATTTCAAAGTCAAATTAATCCTAATTTTAAACTATCTTTTAAATATAATATATTTAACTTTTAATATTTATACTTAGATTTAAATATAAAATTATAAAGTTATTGTATATATTATTCTTTATGAATTGTAACTATAGTTAAGTATATTTATAAAGTTTAAAATAGTTTTAATGTAAGATAAAAGTTATTTTCAAAGAAAATCAAAACACCAAAAAATCCTTTGGGATGTCGACATGCCCAAGTGCCCCATGTCGACATGGTATTAGTTGAGTTCAAAATTTAAATTTCAAAAGAAGTGTCTATTCATCATAACTCTTCACGAATGGACATGGCTGTTGTTACTCTATAAATAGGGGTTAGTTTCAATGAATTTTTAACAGAAGATTTTTGGTTTTTCACTCCTCTTCTTCTTCCACATTTCTTAATACATATTCTTACCATTACTCTACCGAAATCAACATTGAATCAAACTCGATCATTCGTAGTTTGATTCTCTGTCGCTATCTAAACAAGATCCTCAGTGCTATTCAGAGTTATAGGCTCTTTGTAATCAACGTAGTGAGAAAAGGTGTGGTTGTAGTCTTGAAAATCAATCAAGCGAGATAAGGTGTGATTGTAGCCTTGGAAAATCAATTGGGTAAACTTGTTGCCCGAGAAATCAAGTATCTCTATCTAGAGGATTGTGATTCTAAAGGGTGTACCTCGTTGCCTTGAAATCGAGGGCGTAACTGTAAATGTTGCTTTCGAAAGGAGATCCATACTTGTTGTGCGGGACTGGATGTAGGGTAACTCCGAACCAGTATAAAATCTGATGTGTTCTTTCCTTTACTACTTTTACTTTATATTTGCATTTTTGTTTGATTAAGTGATCATATCTCTGTCTGAATATTGCATACATTTGTGTTTAAATTGACAAAAACTCAAAAAGATTTAACAATTCTCTAAAACACTATTCATCCCCCTCTAGTGTTTATCCTTAGCCTTAGGATCCTTAATCCGCATTTCTAACATTTGGTATCAGAGCAAGGTTTCAAAAGTTTCATAATCTGATTTTTGATTTTTTTTTTAAAATGGCTATGTTTGTTAACACTAGTTTAGAAGTATTCAAATCATCATTGTTTCTTGAGTCTGCATATAAGCAATATTCAAAATCAAGATGTCTACCAAAATTGTATGATGTGTAGGAATTATGTTATATGGCTGTTGAGGAATGAATCCCCAACGGACAAATTGTGCAAATCAGAAAGAGCAAATGGAAACTTGAAGTGGATGTTCTAGACACATGACTGGCAGTCTAGATATGCTGAATGATATAATATACAAAGACAGAGGACTGGTTAACTTTGGAGACAATTCAAAAGGATATGCGATTGGCATCGCCAAAGTCGGTAACTCTGAAACTCCTATTATTACTATTTTTTGCTAGTTAATAATATGAAACATATTCTGCTAAGTATAAGTCAACTTTATGATAAAGGATATAAAATTAAATTTGAAAAAGATAAATGTTACATTGAAGATAACAATTCAACCATAATATTTGAAGGAGTTAGGAAAAAGAATATCTATATTCTTAGTATGAAAGTTTCAAATGATAACTTATGTCTTTTGGAAAATACAAGTGGCCCTTGGATTTGGCATAAGGGATTTGGGCATTTGAATTTCAAACTCTTATCTAGATTGTCAAAACATGATCTAGTAAGAGGTCTCCCTAAAATGAATTATAAAGTAGATAGTCTATGTGATGCAGTCAATTAGGAAAACTTGGAAAATGTTCCTTTAAATTAAAAGATATTATTTCAACTTCAAAATCTCTTGAATTACTTCACCTTGATTTATTTGGTCCATCTCAAATTCTATCAATAAATCATAGTAAATATGTTTGTTAACTCCTCTTTTTCACAAATCAGCGATGTAACGACCTAGAGTTTGAACGAGTTAACTTGGACGCGACTCAACAACCTAGAGGATTAAAAGGGCTCAGCGACCTAAAGGAGCAGATGGTCCAGCGACCTAGTGAATCAACAAGTTAACAGCAACCTAACTGCTGAAGCGGGTTAATGACCTAAGGGGTACCACGACTTATCGACTTACAGAAGACCACGACGTAACAACAAAAGTGACCTAACATGGATGCAAGACCAACAGCGAGCTAGCGACCTATAGTACTAAACGAGTTAAGCCACTCAGCGAGCTAATGAGTTTAACTATCTGAAGAATGTACGACCTAGCGACTTAAGAACCCAACGACTTAGCGACTTAAATACCCAACGACCTAGCGACTTAAGTATCCAACGACCTAGCGAGCCAAAAAAGGAAGCGACCTAGCGAGCTCCAGAACAAAGCCGCATGTATACTCTCTCATTAGGTCGCTTGCGACCTAAGAAAGCCGATATAACATTTATGCTTTAAGTGCTAAGTCGCTGACAGCCAGCACCTGGTTGAAAAGGAGCTTCATTAGGTCGTGGATGAGTTAAGCTACTTCAGGACCGATCTCCCATAGGTCGCTACTACCAACTAACTCGCTCAGATGACCTAGTACGACCTTATTAAGTCGTAAACCACATCCCCTAGGTCGCTGGCGACCTACGACCTAAAGCCGAACTCTCCTATAAATACGGCGCTAGCTCCAACATTCAGGGGATCTTTTGGCTCATTCCTGGAACACCGATGCTCTGCTGAATTCTCGACTCACTCGACACTTCAAACACGAAAGGCATCTCAACTACCTTCAAAATGAAATATAACATAATCAACATGGATTCAAAGAATTCTTCTACATTGAAGTCCTAGTTGTTTGTCTCATCAGTATTGTAATTGAGGATTGTTGTAAAGTTGTAATTGATTCAGTAATAAAGAGGATTAAAGTGGACGTAGGCTTAATCTAAAGCCGAACCACTATAAAATTGTTGTCTTTTACTGCTTTCTCTGGACTTTCTTACTTGTTTTTAATTCCCGTGTTCACGGGTGGTGCTTTCACTTAACCTCTACATCCACCGGGGTGTTAGCGTTCAATTTTTAGCGTTAACAATGATTTTGTAATTATATATGATTATTCTAGATTTACATGGACAATATTTTTGAAACATAAAAGTGATACTTTTGAATGTTTTAAGAACTTTTCAAAAAGGATTCAAAATTAACTTTCTCTAAAAATTATAACCATTCGTAGTGATCACGGAGGTGAATTTGAAAATGAAAAGTTTAAGGAATTCTACAATAAAAAGGGAATAACTCACAGTTTTTCATTTCCAAGAACTCCACAACAAAACGGAGTTGTAGAACGTAAAAATAGAATGATTCAAGAATGTGCGAGAACTATGCTTTCAGACAGTAAATTACCAAAGAATTTTTGGGCAGAAGCAGTTGTTACCGCCTGTTATATTTTAAATAGAATTTTAATTAGACCTTTAACTAATAAGACTTCTTATGAACTTCTTCACTCAAAGAAACCTAAAGCATCTTATTTTAAATTTTTTGGAAGTAAATGTTTTATTTTAAATACTAAAGAATACTTAGATAAATTTGATCCTAAATCCAACGAAGGTATCTTTATTGGATATTCTAATAGAAGTAAAGCATACAGAGTATTTAATTTAAGAACTAACACCATCGAAGAAACAATGCATGTGTCATTCGATGAAAATTTCAAAAATACAAATGATGAAGATGATTTAATTACTCAAAATCAAGAGTCAACTGAAACTAATAATGAAATTAATCATCCTAATAAAAGGAATAAACTTTCAAAAAATCATCCTATTGAAAAAATACTAGGAGATATGTAATCTATAGTAAAAACTAGAAATCAACTAAGTCAAATGAGTAATGTATCTTTTATATGAACTATTGAACCAAAAAATCCAAAAGAAGCATCAACTGATGATTCATGGATTTTGGCTATGCAAGAAGAACTAAATAAATTTACTAGAAATGAAGTTTGGGAACTTGTTCCTAGACCAGAAAATAAAACTATAATTGGAACTAAATGGGTTTATAAAAATAAAATGAATGAACAAGGAGAGGTAGTTAGAAATAAAGCACGTTTAGTCGCTCAAGGTTTTTGCCAAGAAGAAGGAATAGATTTTGATGAAACCTTTGCTCTCGTAGCAAGATTAGAAGCCATTAGGATTCTACTTGCTTTCGCAAATCATAATAATTTCAAATTATTTCAAATGGATGTTAAAAGTGCCTTTTTAAATGGTTTTGTAAAAGAAGTGTACATTGAACAACCACCACTTTTTGAAAATGATAAATTACCAAATCATGTTTACAAACTTAAGAAAGCTTTATATGGTCTAAAACAAGCTCCTAGAGCCTGGTATGATAGACTAAGATCTTATTTATTACAATCAAATTTTGAAATTGGTAAAGTAGATAATACTCTTTTTATTAAAAGAAATAAAAATGATATTCAATTAGCACAAGTCTACGTAGATGATATCATTTTTGGATCAACTAATTTTGAAATGAAAAAAGAATTTTCTGAAATAATGACAAAAGAGTTTGAGATGAGTCATATGGGCGAATTAAATTTCTTTTTAGGATTATAAATAAAACAATTAGATAATGGTATCTTTATTAGTCAAGAAAAATATGCTAAAGACCAAATTATTAAATTTGGTTTGACTACTACAAGTGGAAAACCCACTCCCATGGCAACCAATGAGTACCTTAGTAAAGAAGATCTCTCGAAAGATGTAGATCAAAAGTTATATAGAGGAATGATTGGATGACTACTCTATATTACTGCTAGTAGACCTGATATCATGCATAGTGTTTGTCTCTGTGTAAAACGTATCATAAGATATGTTAAACACGCTTCTGATTATGGCTTATTTTACCCTAAAAAAGATTCCTTTGACTTAATATCTTACTGTGATGCTGACTATGCTGGTAGTAAATCAGACCGAAAGAGTACAAGTGGAACTTGTCACTTTTTGGGGCATTCTCTGATTTCCTGGTTTAGAAAAAAGCAGAATATATTTCTACTGCTTTGGCTTGTTCTCAAGTAATATAGATGCAACAAACTTTAAAAGATTATGGTTTAAAATTTTCAAAATCATCTATTTATTGTGATAATACAAGTGCGATAAATTTATCTAAAAATACTACTCAACATGCTCGAACTAAACATATTGATATAAGACATCATTTTCTCAGTGATAATATAAATAAGGAAGTAATTACTCTAGATTATATTAATTCCGAGAATCAAATTACTGATATATTGACAAAACCTTTAAATGAATCTATATTTACTAAATTAAGAAGAGAATTAGGTATTTGTTCAATAAATGAAATATAAAATATAAATAAACAAAGTGTAATTAAAAATTAAATCAAAATAAATCAATTAATAAAAATTTAAATGACCATGTCGACATACCCAGCAACCCATGTCGACATATAACGTTTTTAATTTTAAAAATTTTCCCACTAAAATTCAAAATAATTGGTTATATATTCTTCACATTTTCGAAATTTTATTCATCTCTTCTGTTATCTCTCTGTTCTTTTCTCTGAAATCAAATAACCAATGGCCTCCTCTTCCAAATCAAACATAAAATCAACCTTTTCGTTCCCCTCTCCTACGTCTGGTCCATTTCAACGTACTACTCTCGCTCGTGTAACTAAAATGAAGACCTCTCTAAAGGATGCACTATAGTTAAATACTGAAATACAAGAAATGCAACTTCGAATGGAAAAGGGACAAGAGAGGCAAGGCAAAATCCTTAGGAATTTGCAAATATTTCTAATGGAAAATCTTGCTAACCCAATCTTGATCGGCGAAGATTCCTTAGGAGATCAGGAACATGAGGCCAGCGAAGAAGAAGAAGAAGAAGAAGAAGTAGAAGAAGAACCCATGGAAGAAGCGCACGCGGAGGATGACGACCAAGTCGTGTGCGTTGGAGAAGTGTGTTTTGACAAGAATAGGAATCTTGTCGAACAACGTGGAAACTTCTGTTTCTACTATCCAACTGTTCGATTCATAGATCTCCTGTGTTCAAAAACACACATTAGTTTCTTCTGTTTCTTTACCATTGTTGTTTGTTCCTTCTTACGTTTACAATGAAAATGTAAAAATAACTTTATGATTAATAAATAAATTGTGTTCTTACATATGTTCTTCCCTAAATATATGGTTATCATATACTTAGAATAGATTAGTAGTTTAGGATTAGGTTTATTATTAGATCTAAGTGTTGATTATTTATGCTAACACTATCATTATAATCACATATCATAGAGTATTAGATTTAGGGGGAGTTCTATAGTTTGGTTTTATATAGTTTAGAGTTAGTTTTTTTGTTGATGACAAAAGGGGAGAAATATAAAATAGGGTAGTTAGGCATAGATTAATAGGGAGTTATTAGGATAGAAGTAATATTTTATAAACAAAGCTTGTCATCATCAAAAAGGAGGAGATTGTTAGTCCGTGAAATGATGATTTTGATGACAACAACCTTAGAATAGATTATAAAATATAAATACTAATAGTATAAGTTCAGATATATATGTATATGCAGGACATAACCATGCAGGTAACAAGAATGAAGACTGTACAATATAGAGATTCAAGATATCAAGATTGAAAGACTCATGAGTATCAAGATTATCAAGAGTTCAAGAATTCAAGTAATTTATTCTTTAATTAGAAATTTTGTTAAAACTCCTAAAAAAGCACTGGCATCTTAAATTCCAATTTATTCGTGGAATGGAATCCACTTCGAGCCCGTTAAAGGGATGAAACCCTAAGAAGGATGGAACCTACGAAAAATCTAGTGGAACATTGTTTTGTATCCGCTAACTTTTTATTCAAAATGATTTTTCAAAATTATATCGTGTTTTCAAAATGATTTCAAAACCTTCCTTTTAAAAGCATCAAAAACATCTATCCTGATTTCAAATACTTTCAGCCTCAAAATCATCTTTAATTTCAAAGTCAAATTAATCCTAATTTTAAACTATCTTTTAAATATAATATATTTAACTTTTAATATTTATACTTAGATTTAAATATAAAATTAAAAAGTTATTGTATATATTATTCTTTATGAATTGGAATTATAGTTAAGTATATTTATAAAGTTTAAAATAGTTTTAATATAAAATAAAAGTTATTTTCAAAGAAAATCAAAACACCAAAAAATCCTTTGGGATGTCGACATGCCCAGGTGCCCCATGTCGATATGGTGTCAGTTGAGTTCAAAATTCAAATTTCAAAAGAAGTGTCTATTTGTCATAACTCTACAAGAATGGACATGGTTGTTGTTACTCTATAAATAGGGGTTAGTTTCAACGAATTTTTAACAGAAGTTTTCTGGTTTTTCACTCCTCTTCTTCTTCCACATTTCTTAATACATATTCTTACCATTACTCTGCCGAAATCAACATTAAATCAAACTCGATCATTCGTAGTTTGACCCTCTATCACTATCTCAACAAGATCCTCTGTGCTATTCAGAGTTATAGGCTTTTTGTAATCAACTTAGCGAGAAAAGGTGTGATTGTAGCCTTGAAAATCAATCAAGCGAGATAAGGTGTGGTTGTAGCCTTGGGAAATCAATTTGGTGAACTTTTTGCCCGGGAAATCAAGTATCTCTACCCGGAGGATTGTGATTCTGGAGGGGGTACCTCGTTGCCTTGAAATCGAGGGTGTAATTGTAAAGATTGCTTTTGAAAGGAAATCCGTACTTGTTTTGCGGGACTAGATGTAGGGTAACTCCGAACTAGTATAAAATCCGGTGTGTTCTTTCCTTTACTTCTTTTACTTTATATTTGCATTTGTGTTTGATTCTGTGATTATATCTGTGTCTGAATATTGCATACATTTGTGTTTAAATTAACAAAAACTCAAAAAGATTTAACAATTCTCTAAAACACTATTCACCCTCCTCTAGTGTTTATCCTTAGCCTTAAGATCCTTAATCAGAAATTCTAACAATATATACAAAGACAACAAAACTGCAGAGACATCATAGTGCAACATGAACTGGACCAACATGCAAGCTGATGCAACTTGGACCAAAACTAGTACTGTAACCAAACCGAACCACTACAAACAGACAAGTTCAGCATTGAACCTAGACTGGTCAGAGCAACCCAACATGTCAAAAGCCCCAGACAGACTCAAGTGCTAAAAGATAACAATACAAACCTAAAGTGAACCGGACTACAAGACCACAACAACAACATGCATACAAACATAATGTCAACATGAAGTGTTCAGGGTTAAGTACAGTATATCAACATATGGTGCACATGTATAAAGTGTTGTACACATAAAATGACTCAACCAAAGACGACCACACATGAACCAGACATCAAAAACAAGTTAAAGCAGTTTTCTAACCAATGCTAATGAACACAGCAGTTCAAACCAGACCAGTGTGGATATGCAAGCATTCAACATAACTAAGAGGAACCAGTGTACAATCATAAATATATACATGAAGTGACGCACAAGAAAAGCACAATGCATTTAAAGGAATAAAATTGAATATGTCAATAGCAGTTTAAAAATTGCCAGTAAGTCAATGATGAACCAGTCTGCCAAATGACAGGAAGCAGTTTGAATAAAGTTGCAGAGAATTTGATGAATATGTCATAGCCAGAGAATCACAATTTATTATCTCAAAATTTTCAAATGCCAAAGTCCAAGGAGTAATGAAAGGAACTGACAATTCAAAAATATTAAATGTATTTCAAAATGAACATGTCATGTTGGTCACAAATTTAAATGCCAGAGTCAAAGCCAGTAAATTTGGAATAGAGATACAAATTGAACAAGTCCAGACCATATCAAAATTCAAATAACAAAGTCGTAGGAGAAAAAGCTGGAGCAAATTCAAACTTATGAAGCAATACGTGTGAAATGAAAAAGTCAAAAAACATCACCAACATTTGATTTACAAATCAATAGCCGAGCATAGCAATGTCAAAAATTCAAAGTGAATTATACGAACGTATATTTAGGGAGTTATCCCTATAAATTAAAACCCAATTTCATCATGGGTTTCAAGAGTTCGAGCCCAATCAATTAAACAAAGCATAAACTTGAACATATTCGAAAATAAAAAAGGGGCAAAAATCACATAACAAATTATCATTCGAACTCGAAGCGACCACATGTATGCAATAGAATCAAATAAGCATCGAAGCTAATTAAGGAACATGAGAGCGATAGCAATCAATTCGAACGTATAATTCAAGCGGCGACTTAATTCTCAAAACCTTAAATTTGTGAAGAGGAATGAAAAAGAAAGGATCGACCAAAAGAGAATACACGGGTATACAAGGAGAAGGGGGAGACGTTCTCTATTTAGTATTTAAATTGGGTCGGCCTTACTTTTCTATGGGCTTTAGTTTAATAAAATGGGGTTTTGGTTTTATTTTGTTTTTATTCTATTCTTATTTGTGTACTTTTAAATAGTGAAATTTCTAATCATATTACTAGGAACAAACTACGGAGTGTAATTTGAGAATTCGCAACTCAGTGGTTGAGTTGTTGTAGGGTTTTGAGTGTAGAGTTAGGTTAGTCATTAGCAGATGTCGCAAGTTTACATGTGAAAGCGTCTGACTACTTAATTTCTAGTAGAAACCTTGGGAGCAGTATGTAGGCAAGGTTTTGCTGAAGCTGGGTAAATTTGTGTATGATCTCATCTGCATTATTATCTATGATTATTTTTATTTCTGCATTTAGTTTCCTTCTTATTAGTATCACCCTATTCACCCCTCGCCTCTAGGGTGAAAACGATCCTACAAGTGGTATCAGAGCAATGTTAATAGCATAGATGTCGAACCCTAGTTGCAATCTAGCGAGAGTTAGTCTAGTATTATTCCCCCTAGTTTTGATGGAACAGATTTTTTAAATTGGAAATTAAAAATGGAATTTTATTTAAAATCTGTTAATTTTAAATGTTGGGATATAATTGAAAATGGGTGTGATATAGTAGACAAGAAAAATACTTTGATTAATTCTTTTCTATGCATATACTATATTATCAAATTAATCAAGATAATTTTAACCATATCTCTCATTGTGAAAGTGCATAGGAAATATGGAATACTTTTGATGCAATATATGGTGCAAAAGTCAACAACGGCGAGAAATGCTCTACTATTGATTCAGTTAAAGAAACGTGCTTGATAGGATTTGCAAAAGACAGTAGTGATGAAGATTCAATAGCCGATGAGATTAGTGATCTATCATTTAATGATTTAGTTCTCTTATGCCAAAAATTAATCGAAAATAATTGAGTCTTAAGATGAAAAATAATAAGTTGAAAAGGAACAAAAACTGCGTCAGGAGAATAATGATTTGGAAAATGAGCTTAAAAATATTAAGAAAAATAGAAATTCTAATTGCAAAAGGTGTTTGGACTATGAAAATGAATTTTCCTTTTTTATGGAAACTTTCAAAAGTTAGAAAACAAAATTTTAATTCGGGAGAAAAACAAAACTAAGTTGATTCGTAAAAATAATATTTGCAAAAAGAGTTGTATAGTTTTAAGAGGTCGGAAATTTCTAAATGTGCGATTTTTGGAAAGAAATTAAATGAGGTCAATTTTTTTCCAAAGCCCTCAAAAAAGAAAACGTGGTTTTGAGCAAATCTGAAATTATTCAATTAAATCATGAGTTTGAGAAGGAGATTAATAAAATCAAGGATTTTGAAGAAACTGAATTAAAAAAACTCCAACTCTTTGAAACTGAGATGCTAGAAATTGAGACTAAAATTAAAGAGCTTGAAAATGAAAATATGGGCTTGAAAATGAATAATTTTGAAAAGAGAGATAGTATCATTTGTTTTTGTTCGAAGCTAATAAATGAAAATAAACTTTTAAAATCCATAGTTAATAAACTTGAGTTGATTACTAGGAAATTTTTCAATAGAGAAAAATCATTTAATACGCTCTTAGAAAATCAATGTGACGCCCTACCTCTATACCCACGCTAGCCAAGAACATTACTGCGAATGCTGTCAACTAGCACGGAGTATAAGGCTGTTGAGGAGCGACCATCTGTATAATTGCTTTGTGCGAGTACCGATATACCGGATAAAAATATAACTTTTCATCTCAAGAGGAAATCCGACATACCGACACGAACTCAAGGCTACTACACAGTGGCTATAATATCTTCGGAAACAAATATAGAAATAAACATAACATAAATCAGTCACAGACAATTCATATCACAAAGGCGGAAATAGATATGAATATTACACATAAAAGTGTATATCAGAGTAGTGGTCAAAAAGATCCACAATAATACAAAAGAATAGCAACGAGTGCTATACAAAAGAATACATCTATGAGTCTAAATCTCAAGTGTATACAACAAAATAAACTACTAATCTAAGTAGTTTGCCAAAAGTCAGGAAGATAGTCCGATAAGAGGACAAGCAGAAGCACCTGTAAAATCTCGGTCTGACCCGAGTATTATTTAAGAAGAAAATAGTAAACGGATCAGTCTAGCTATAAATATCAGAAGAAATGATATAGAATAGGAGATATGACAAAACATATAATAATCACAATGCCAAGCTGTGATAAATAAGTAATTGAAATCAATAAGAGATTAATCAATATCACAATAATCTACTCAAGATAAAAAGGAATGTCATACTCCTAATTTCATTCACCAAGCCACAATAATTGGCATATATATCAATCCCCATCGTAAAAGTTGGTGAAACATAAATTCAAGAAATCAACACACGAAATCCAGAAATCACAATAAAAAGGAACAACGACGTCGTACAGCGGGACATCCGATGAACCAAATCACAATAAAAAGGATGGCCAATCCCTAAAAAAACTGGACATCGACGCACCTAGAAAGACACGCCCCATGTACAATCGAACATCGACGCACCTAGAAAGATACGCCCCATGCTCTAGCATCGACGCACCTAGAAAGATACGCCCCATGCACAAATAAACATCGATGCACCTAGAAAGATACACCCCATGTAATGTCTAACATCGATGCACCTAGAAAGGTACACCCCATGCAAAGTCGAACATCGACGCACCTAGAAAGATACGCCCCATGCATAGACGAACATCGACGCACCTAGAAAGATACGCCCCATGCCCCGACTTATTGAGCCGTTTGCTCCACGAAGTAAATAAACATCGATGCACCTAGAAAGGTACACCCCATGTAATAATAAAACATTGACGCACCTAAAAAGGTACGACCCATGTGAGAAGTGAGACGAAGCTCAATAAAATGAGGAACATTCCTCCACATAAACAAAGAGACATCGCACAATTGCTAGTCTAAATCATCAAATGATCGTCATGATAAAAGAGTAGTGTCAATTACAGTAAGCTAGTAAATATATGAGCTTAGCTTCATGTCCCATAACCACTAGCTTAACTTAAATATTTACGAACAAATTGTAGATCTCCACTAGAAAATTGTCACAAGAGTTTCAATTGAACAAGTCCAAGAATTAACCAACGAAGTAAACGCGAGTGTTTCATACCACTTGTTTTACTAAGTCGTTTAATTAGATTTCTCATACGAGTGAGGTAAAGGTTTGTATATACTAATAGATTGGAAAACGGTTTTATAAACGAATTGGGTATTAAAATAGTATTGAAATCGTTTGAGGAAAGAGTTTTGATATTTACTACTAGTATAGAAAACCTTTATATTTTTAAAGTGACAAAGCACAAGGGGGATTGTAGAAACAATCAATCACAAAGATCACATTCGAAGATGTGAATAAAAATCCAATGAAATCGATAAAGGATCCATCGAAGTGGATATATCTAAAATTTCCAAAGAAAATAAGTCATCTAAGATGATAATAAATGATGACAATAAATAGGATCATCACGAATCGATTTAAATTGGAAATTCAATCCAAAAAGGCAAATTGGACTAAAACAGCAGGTTCAGTCGACTGAACAGAAGTTTCAGTCGACTGACCCTATACCTGGGAATTTTCCAGGTTCAGGAAACTTTCTGTTTCCAGGTTCAGTCGACTGAACAGAAGATTTCAGTCGACTGAATCATGCCTGGAAACTTTCGGGTTCCAGGTTCAGTCGACTGAACAGACTTTTCAGTCGACTGAATCATGCCTGGGCTGTTTTTCAGCCTATTCAAATGAAGAGCAAATTCTTCCAAAATGCAACCGGACGAACATTGGCTCTAAGGGTTTATGCCAATCGGCAACCCGGCCCTATATGCTCCTCGTTGCATCACTAGAAGCATGATCAAACATCCATAAAAGGATTTTCACACAAATTTGACTTAAAAACCTAAAAATTGGAATTTTCACAAAACCAATCCAAATCAAGAGCAAATTCTCATGAAGAAGTGTTAGGAATTCAAACCTAACAACCAAAGATAATTATAGTCATAGATGTGAGATAAAAATCTCACCTTTGCACCCAAATCAATGAAGGAGAAGCTATGAAGCAATGGCAAGAACAAGCACTCTTCAGTTCCAACTCAACAAGCTTGAATCTAAGCTTAAAGGAGAAACATTTCCTAAATTAGGTTTAGGAAATTTCTGAAATTGAATGGAGAAAGAGTTGGAGAAGATGAAGAGAAGCTTACCAATGGGTTCTTCTTGAGTTTGGAGCTTGGAATTTGATTTGCAAGAGAAACTAGGGTTTTGGAGTTTTAATTTCCTCTTCCACCCTCCATTAACATAAAAGCTTGAGTATTAGGAAAATAGAAGAGAAGTGAATGAAGAGGAGAGTGTTGGAACTGAGTTAAGTGGCTAATTGGCTCAGCCCAACCAAAGCCCTAAGCGGGAAAAAGTAGCAAAAATCAACTTTCTCCAAACATATCGAAGCTTATACTCAAAAAGGTCGCAAACGGCATTTTGAACTCAATGGGGGTGGTCTCGAGTCCCAATTCGACTGTTTGCAAAAAGTAGGTTTTCGGACCAAAATCCGACGAACGGTGAAATATTTAAATAATATATTTAAATATATAATCGATAAATATGCGGGTTGTTACAATCAACTCCTCGTGAATAAAAGGAATGAAAATATCAAAATATGAACAAACAACTAATAATATTGTTAAGGGGAAAAGTGTGATACCTAAATGCCTAAAGTGTGGAAATATTGGACATGGCAAGAGTAATTGTCAAAATATATACAAACACAAAACTGTTAAACAAATATTGATACCAAAAAGTACGAATGTAGATGGTTTGGAATTTAAACAAATTTGGATTCCTAAGGTTGTAATTGTAGATACTAACGGTTTGTTATATAGACAAATTTGGGTACTAAAGATTTCAATAGATAATAATAGTGGTCCTATATCCTTAGTTAGACCATTTCCCTTCTCCAAAATTTAGACACATAAGTGGGCTAAGGAACAAATTTGATGGAGATAGATTTCAAGTTGTTCGAGGTGATTGATAAACTAAAATTTAAATGTTCCTTAGTCTATAAATATTAGACGGAGATCATCGCATTTCGGATATCACGGCATCGAAGGAAAGTGAAGTATGATTTTTTAACTCAATTTTGTTCACATGTTGTTAATTATGTTTTCATCGACATTGTTGAAATATTTCTTCCATATCTTGAACATCTCATTTTGATTTTTGAAACTATTGAAGTTCTGGAAAGTTAACCGATAATGCAATAACTTTACTGTTTTTAGTTTTTATTGATCCACTTTGGAATGTCATGAAAAACTGCTTGGACGAATTTTTTGAATGTATGTTTTTGCTCAATATAGATTACTTTACTTGTGCTTGATATAGATGGACGTGCTTAAATTTTCAAAAACAATTCAAGTGTTGAGGAGTACACATTTTTTCTTATATACCACTATATATCACCATGAATGCCTCATATACAAGTGGTATCTGATATCATCTCATGTTGAAATCATTTTTGCAGTTTTATAATTATTTATATTAATTTTCAACTAGAAGTCATTTCCACAAAACCACCTTACAGAAAATTGATTTCACTTATTTTAATTTTTGAAACTTGGATTATCATCATGTTAAAAATACTCTTGTTTAAGAGATGTACTCTAGGAAAGATAATCATTGACTAATTGTATCTTTTGGAACTTATCAAAATTATTATAGTGCTTGAAAAGTGATGGATAGTGATCAAATTATATTTCATAACAAGAGGAAGTAAAATTTTATAATTTCATGAAAATTAAACAAAATTTATAATATTTTTAGATTATTACTTATTTCATGATCATTTCTACCACTTTCACATTTCTATCATTCCATACATCATAATATAGTGTGCATAATTTGGTATTTCAAAAAAGAAAATATTTTTTGTAAAATAATTATATCCTAATGTATTCACTCTTATTAGAAGTCCTCGCGGTTATGCATGGGCGAATTACTCGAATTCTATATATGGGCTTCCATTCTTATTGAAAAGTCCTCACGGTTGCTTCTATTCTCATTTAAAAGTGCTCACGGTTATGCATGGTTAGAAAATACTTGACATATTTTTCTTAAAAAAGGGTAACTACTAACCTCATTTAAAATTCGTAACGGTTATGCATGGTTCATAAGTGCTTCACATTTTTGTATAATATTTGAAAAGAGAAAATGCAAAAATTATTCCTATATTGAAAATATCAAACTTTTGTCTCTATATAAAATTTTCCATTATCCTATCATTTCTCTAAAGTGGAGTATGTTTCTAATTATATTATGATTTTTTTTATTAATCGGAATTTTAAAATAATATTTTCCTCTTGATTTGATTTTATATTTTTAATCAAAATTGTAGCTACTTCAATTACCATTATTATTTTTTATGATAAAAAGGGAGAGAGAGGTTAAGATTTTGATTTTTGAGCAATATTATTACTAATATTCAAGAGTGTTTTTATTCAAAGCTATTTTTAGTTAATTTTTTAGTTTTAACTACGCGCATCTGTGTCAAGGGAGTTTGTTGTAGGGGGCGTATTCAAATAGGTGGAGCTAATAGAATTCATCAAAACCAAGTACATTTAATAGAGTCAAAATCTTAATATATGTTTGTTATCATCAAAAGGGAGAGATTGCGGTATAAAATAGCCTATGATTTTTGTTTGATAATAATAAACATAGTCGTTTAAATGTATTTTTTATTGCACTATTTTATTTTTCACATAATTAAATAAATATTTGTTAAATGAAATAAATAACTCAGAATTCATATTTAAACAAATATTTTATTCAAATAAGTATTTTATTACAAATTCAAACAGTACAAATTTAAGCTCTCATTACATTTACACATTTTTCATTTACAATACAATTTTTCAATTACAACACAATTTTCACTTTACAATGTTCACCTCACTACATATATTCACTCAACCCTCGTATTTTCTCTTCAACTCTGTTCCATTCTTTATCCAACGTCTGAATTATCTGCCAAAAAACACTGACGCGGTAAAATTGAAAAAGAAAATATTTTACAGTGCAAAATAAAGTGTGTTTTTTGATTATATTATTTTCATCAGTTATTTGGGTTGTTCGTTGTCATTTTAGTTTAATACATCATACATGGACAACTGGTGACATGCTTAGTGTATCACTGTACATGCCACAAGGTCACGCACACAGGTATATGTTTCTTGTTAAAATTGCATGGACAGGTGAGAAAAAGGTCATACCCAAGCTGAGGTTGGATTCAACATAGGTGCACAGGTGCAAAATTTAAATAACAAGATTTAAATTCCAGAGTCCAAGCCAACAAAATTTGAAACAGAGACACGAATTGAACAAGTTCAGACCATATCAAAATTCAAATAGCAAAGTCGCAGGAGAAAAGGCCGAAGCAAATTCAAACTTATCAAGCAACGCATATGAAATGAAAAAGTCGGAAAACATCACCAACGTTCGATCATAAATCAATGGTCGAGTATAGAAATATGAAAAATTCAAAGTGAATTATATGAAAGTATATTTAAGGATGCTATATATATATATATATGTATATAAATTAAAACACAATTTCATCATCGGCGTTCAAGAGTTCGAGCCCAAGCTATTAAAAAGAGCATAAAGTTGAACATATTAGAAAATCAAAAAGGGGCGAAAATCACATACCAAATTATCATTCGAACTCGAAGCGATCGCATGTATGCAAGAGAACCAAAGAAGCATCGAAGCCAATTGAGGAACATGAGAGTGACAGTAATCAATTCGAAATATAATTCCAGTGGCGACATTAATTCTCAAATCTCTAAATTTGTGAAGAGGAATGAAAAAGAAAGGATCGACCAAAAGAGAATACACGAGTATATAACGAAAAAGGGGAGACGATCTCTATTTAGTATTTAAATCTGGTCGGCCTTACTTTTCTATTGGGCTTTAGTTTAATATAGTAGGGTTTTGGTTTTATTTTGTTTTTAGTCTATTCTTATTTGTGTAATTTTCCTTTTAAATAGTGTAATTTCTAGTCATGTGACTAGGGACAAACTACGGAGCGCAATTTGAGAATTTGAAACTCAGTGGCTGAGTTGTGGTAGGGTTTTGAGCGTTGAGTTAAGTTTGTCATTAGCGGGTGTTGTAAGTTTATGTGTGTAAGCGTTTGACTACTTAATTTCTCGTAGAAACCTTGGAGGCAGCACGTAGGCAGGGTTTTACTGAAGCTGGGTAAATTTGTGTGTGATCTTTTCTGCATTATTATCTGTTATTACTTTTATTTTCGCATTTATTTTTATTCTTATTAGTATCACCCTATTCACCTCCCCTCTAGGGTGAAAACATTCCTACAGTCTGTTAGAGGGACTTCCACTACTCTAGAAGCTAGGTCCTTCGCAAATTAGGCTTCGCTTATTATTCCTGTCCCATTAGGATGATTGATTACGGTTAAATTACAAGGCATATTGCCCTTGCAGAGTTGTAGTTGAAGTTCGATCAGGCATAGTTTCAATCTTCAAAAAGTAGCGGATGACTTGTTCGATTGCAATTATCCTTCCTTTGCATTTTTCAGAATTCAACCTGCACATCAACATCTGTCTCCAGGGACTATTGGTTTAATTACTCGATTCTGAGCATTGCTTTTTTGTCAATGTTGCACCTCTTGTGTTCATGTGTAGCATACTCGTCTAATGTAGTTCTATATATGTAAGTAATACTTCTGCGGTCATTTCGGCATATTTGTTTTATAGCTTTGCTCAAAACTATGAGGTTGCTTGGTCTAGACAGCTCTATAGCTAATCCCTACTTATGCTCAATTGAGTTCATTTCAACAAAGTGTTGGTGTATTTGTCCTAGTCCATAGGGCTGACTTCTCTTAATATTAGGTCTATATGTTTTCAGGAGACTAGATCACCTGGGCAATAAGTTCAATTACCCCAGTTTGATTGACATGATAGCTCCTATCTCCAGGAACTAGGCATTTTGCTGCTTGATTTCAAGCTCTGATTTTTTCAACGATGTTTTTATCTTGACTGTAATTGAATTTCTCTAAGTTGACATTGTCATCTAAGGTTATTCTCGATACATATGCAGCAATAAGACGTTGCCATCATCTTTTGCTAGAGTGAATTCTTCCAAGTCTAGTGTTGAGACCCTAATTATGTATCAATTTCTATCTCTAGAGACTCGTGCACGGATGGTGTAACATCCCGCCTTCTGAGGCCCAAAACTAACCGCTACTGATGCTACAGTCATCCGTAGTTGTTATTTCTTGGCGACCAAATGCGGCATAGTTAATATTGATACACAGGAACACAAGAATATGAAAAATTTTAAACTTCAACAAAACGGAATTTGTCATTTCTTATGAATTTCAATTTAAGATTTAATTACATAATCCCAGACGTTAACCACGCTCAGATCACATATACATGTACAAAATACAATAAGAGCGATATATAAAGATGTCCCCTTATGATGATCAGCGAACTATTAAATATAAACTTTACAGTTCTTAGTACATCATAGCAGAATACACAAAATAGCTCCTATATAGCTAACATTGCCTCCTGCACTTCTCCAAAAGCTTATTCATCCGAAAACCTGAAAGTCTCACACTCTCAGACTACTCAAATTAAATTTGAGTACCCAAGAGTTTGTGAAGAAACACAAACTTCGAGTCAGACAACAAGTCTGGTATGAATAATCTCCTATCATCTCTTATCATAAATGGATAGCTGTGAGACCACGCCGCTTAGAGGAATGGGTTTCCCCTCACTAGTATCCAAAACAAAACATGCAAATGATTTACTATCCCCCTGCACCTAAAATGATTAAACTTACCATAATATAAGATAAAGACACAAATCATATACATTGGATATCCCATCCACCCATTTATTAGATATCCCATTTAAAAGCAATATATTAGATTTTCCATCTAAAATCAATTTATTGGAGTTCCCCTCTAAAATCTTTAAAATGACTATCTGTCAAAACTTTAATAGGATTTTCCATCACAAATCTTTTTAAAATAAATGCAGATTATTCATCATGCATTATTTTATAAAAGATGGTGTGATCTATCCACCGCACACTCCATAGTTTTTCTAGGATGACTATAAACCCTTGGGTGCCAAATCCTGAGGCTAACAACCTCTGGCAAAACATTCTTTACTTTTGAATTTTGATATGGGATATCCATCACACATTCCATAGTTTTCCTAGGTTAACCATGAGCTCATCACTTGGCCAACTAAAATATCATGATCCCCATGATTATTTATAAAAATTCATGATCCCCATGATTAATTATTTTCCCCATGTATACAACATGTTCAACTTATTCCCATTGGTAGCCCCAATTAGATTAAATTAAATAAAAAAACATTGAAAGCCCCATGTATGTTTTCGAAAGCATATATCTGTTTGTAACCCAAAACTATATATCTAAAACATTAAACCCACCTCGGCGTCCCTAAGGTTTTATAACATTCAATTTAAATAACGATCCCCCTTATATATTCAGACAAAGATAAGTATTTTATGCTATAACCCTTCGAAGTAGCCCCTTCGAATTAGCAAAACACTACTCAAGAAAAATGGCTAAAAATGGCCCTTTAAAACACTTCGAATAATGTCTCATTCGAAAGCAAATAACCCTCCGATGTTAGCCCCTTTGGAAACTTTTCTTTTGAAATCATCACAAAATCATACTTTTCGACCTTGCCGAAAGGTCCTCCATTCGGCCTTGCCGGAGGGTTTCTTTTTGACCTAATCGAAAGGTTCTACCTTTAGACCCTATCGAAAGTCTAGGGTATCCCTCCTTATAAAACCATTTATAACCTTTCAAAATCAAACCTTTCGAAATCAAAACATTCCGAAACCAGACATTTCGAAATCAAAACATTTTGAAACCAAAACCTTTCGAAATCATTCAAAAACAATGAAGTGTTAGTGTTTGAACCAACCCTTCGAAAGCATACTTCCGACCATGTCGGAAGTTTTACCCTTTGGCTTTGCCGAAAGGTATTAAAACACCTTTTTAGAAAATATTTTAAAACAATACTCTTGAAGGTTTAAGCTTTCGAAGATCCCCTTCGAAACCCGTTCTTTAATATAAAATTTTTAGCATTTTATAAAATGATAGAGTTGAAGGATCCCCCTTCAGCTTATTCGAAAGCAATTATATTTCTATTCGAAGGCAAACAAAGCAGCATCCCCATCCCTTTTCCCTTCTCTACCCTTCTACACCGTGCCTACCTTTCGACTTTAGCGATGTTAATTGTTTACCTTCCGTCTTAGGCGAAAGGTCCCTTTTGACTTGATCAAAAGGGTAAAAGGGGGGTTGTTGGAGTCGAAAATAGAACTGGGCCCACTGATGTGATGTTTTATCTTGTTTGTCTAATTTTGATTGGCTGACGAACATTCTCCCGTACTTCCAAATAGTAAAAAGTTTACAAAAGTTGACCTTTTTCTTAAAACACTATTCTTCTTCCCAAATATTTTTCAAAAGCAATTTCTTCTGAATTTGATCAATTTCATAAGCCAATTTTTAGTTTAGCCCTTGGATTTAAATAATTTGATTACCACGGTAAATCACTAAGGAAAAATTCCCAAAAATCAACAAAAATAAAATAAATCATATACTTCAACATATTTAAATTTCAAAGCATATGAAGATCAAAACAATTCAAAATTTAACCAAAACCAAACAAATGTGTTAATTAACCCATTAACATTTAAAAACACTTATGTCTTATCCAAACAAAGGTTTCAATGGTTATATCCAAACAAAAATGACAAGCATGAATCAGGTATAATCCATAACAAATCCAAATACAGAAAAACGAGATGATAAACAAGATTATTCACCTTGATTAGTTGATTGGAGAATGAGACACTTTCTAGCTTTAATTGCTTAGCTTATTCTTCAATTTAAACTCTTCCTGAAGCTTTTATATGGTTGGCCAAAATATCTTGGAGCAAGATTCAAAAAGTGGAAGTTTATTAAGTTGGAGGAAGAGATATACAAAAAAATGTAGCCATATTTTCAAGTTTACCCCTTAGGAAATTCCTCCTCCTAAATTTAGTTAAGTTTTATTTTAGTTCATTCATTTAGACACGGCCATAAGATTTATTAATCACATCTCCCTAACTATTGATATTATTCTTTTTAATTTATCCAATTAAATATCCCGAATAATGCTAATTAAAATTTAGGGCCATTACAGACTCTCCCCTTAAATAATTTCGTCCTCGAAATTCAGTAAGGACAAAACAATAAGCATATAGCCCAAGCAAGCAAAGCTAGTATAACCAACCAGCCAAATTAATATAACTATTAAAACAAAACGTAAAATTCAAGAATTTTTTTAGAAAATCAATTAGTATGTTCTCTTCAACATATTAAAATTTCAAAGCATATGAAGATCAAAACAATTTGGAATTTAACTAAAATCGAATAAAACTTGTTAATTAGCCCATTAACGTTAAAACACCTATCTTGTCCAAACAAAGGTTTTAAATAGTTATATCCTAAACAAAACACAAACATGAATTGGGTATAATCCATAGTCTATTCAAACAGAGAAAAATGAGACGATAAACATGATTATTCACCTTGATTAGTTGATTGGAGAATGAGATAATTTTCTAGCTTTAATTCCTTAGCTTTTATCTTCAATTTATATTCTTCCTGGAGCTTTTAATAGCCAGTCGAAAGTTGATGAGGAGCTATGAATAAGAAAGTGAAAGTTTATTAAGGTGGATAAAGAGATTTATACTAAGAAACGTAGCCCTATTTCTAAGTTTACCCCTTAGGAAATGCCTCCTTCTAAATTTTGTTAAGTCTTATAGTTCATTCATTAAGACACGACAATTCGATTTACTAATATCATCTCTCAAATTATTCACATTATTCTATTTAATTTATCCAATTAAATATCTTGAATAATGTTAATTAAAATTCAGGGGCATTATAGACTTCCCTCTTAAAGAATTTCATCCTCAAAATTCAGTAAGGACAAAACAAGCATATAGCCCATGTAAGCAAAATTATTATAACCTACCAGACAAGTTCTATATAAACCCTATACAGAACATACAATCTAAAATAGCTCAGGAAAAGTAGCCATAATCCTGTCTTTTATCTCCCAAGTACAGCCTTCATGTTGTCGCTCAACCGAACTTTCACCAACCTGACTGTCTTGTTCCGTAGCCTCTTCGCATCTTTCCTACAACATGATTAGGTTGTTTCACAAAAGCCATATCCGGTTCTACCACTAAATCCTCCATTGCCATCAGAGCAATAGTAGTCTTTGGATCATGAACACACGTCCTAAGATGAGAAACATGAAACACATTGTGGACCCTGGCCAACCTGCTCGGCAAATCTACTCGGTACGCGAGTCTCCAAATCCTCTCTAATATAGGGAATGGTCCAACATACCTCGGTGCTAGCTTCTCGATCTTCCCAAACCGAACTACACCTTTCATCGGTGGGACCTTGACGAAAACTCTATCTCCAACTGAGAACTCTAGATCCTTACGCCTTTTGTCCGCGTAACTCTTCAGTCTAGGCCGAGCTTCCTTCATTCTTTCCCGTACCAACTCGATCTTTTTCGTCGTCTCTCTCACCAATTCTAGACCAAGGGCTAACCTGTCTCCGATCTCTAACCAACATGCTAGTGATTTGCATGGCCTTCTATGCAAAGCTTTGAAAGGCGCCATTCCTATAGTAATTTGATAACCATTATTATAGAAAAACTCCACTAAGTGCAAGTGATTTTCTCAAGAACCACTAAAATCCCGCACACAAGCTCTCAACAGATCTTCCAGTACCTTATTGACTCTCTCGGTCATTCTATCCGTCTGAGGATGATATGCGGTACTCATCTTGAGCTTAGTGCCAAACACACTCTATAGGCTCTTCCAGAACTCGCTAGTAAACAAAGCATCTCTATCACTGACGATACTACTAGGAATTTCATGCAGTCTAACCATGTTCTTTATGAATAACTCAGCCAAAACAGGTGTCGTCCTAGTTGACCTTACCGGATTGAAATGAGCACTCTTGGTCGATCTATCCACTATGACCCATATGCTTTCATTACCTCCTGTTTGACCTTGGCAACCTGTCAATAAAATCCATGAATATCGAGTCCCATTTCCAAACTAGAACATCCAAAGGTTGAAGCAAACCACCCAACGTCTGATGTTGGGCTTTTACATATCAGCAGTTCAAACACTGTTTTACCCATAAGCCAACATTCCTCTTCATACATTCCTAGAAGAAATTTATCTTCATATCTTGATACATCTTCATTCCTTCAGGATGAATCATAAACTTTGATCGATGACATTCCCTAAGAACTTCCTTCTAAGGGTCTCCAACATCCAGAACAGATAATCGTTCCTTCTTTCTTAACCAACCCCGGTAGTCAAGAATAAAATCCTTCAAACCATTAATCTAGGTTCTAGCTTCTAACCTTCTAATCCTCTCGACTAACATTAGATCTTCTTTCTGCCTAGAAGCAGTTCGTTCGATCAGAATTGGTCGAACTTCCAAACAACACATCATGGCAATATTCTGACTAGATCCAGCAAACGACCTCAATTGCACACTGCAAGCAGCTAGTGCTTTCAAGTCTTTCCATTTCACCAACATAGCTAACACCACATTTTGATGTTTCCTGCTAAGCGCATCCGCCACCTTATTTCCTTTCCCAGATGTATACTCGATGCTAAGATCATAAGCTACAGCAAACTCTAGCTATCTCTGTTGTCTCAAGTTCAGCTCCTTTTGGAAGAATAAATATCGTAGAGACTTATGATCTGTAATAGCTCAAACCTTTCTCCTAAGAGATAATGTTTGTAACGACCCAAAATTTTTGGATATTTGAATTGAAATATTTAATTAATTTTAAATATTTAAAAGTTAGTTCAACTTGAATTTCAAATATCATTGTTTATTTGGCAATTAAATTTTGAATCTAATAATTTGAAATTGGGTAAAACTGTTGAATCCAGACGTTCCAGGCTTGTTAAAAATATATAAAGGCTTAGAAAATTCATATTGATAGTACTGGAGATAATAAGAGTTTAAAATTTTATTTGAAAGTGATTTGTGAAGCTTTAAAAATATATCGTTTAATTCGATATTTAAAAAAATAGCCTTCCGAGGCACAGTCTCAGAACTCAACGAAACTAGTTCCATTGGATGCGTAATATTGTATTATCATCAGATTTCAATTTTCGTAGTGCTTGGAGTTGTCGTGTGATCATACAATAAGTAAAGGCGTCGAATTTTTTATCGAAAATCTAATATAGTAACAGGTTTAAAAAAACTATCTTCTCCATACGATTGAATTAGGACTCCAAACCTCTTCCACTGCATTCGGAACAGGGGTTTAACGTTATAAACGCCTAGCGGCATGCCTCGATTGGAGATCGAAATTGTGAGTTGTGGAAATTGAGATAGTTTAAATTTAAAATTTAAATAATTTGACCAGTAATGATTCACACCATCTTTTTTATACCCTGGCCACTTGTCTTTGGTTCATGCCACTTGTCACCTTCGCGTACCAGATGTCCCTTCCCTCTTTTCTTGTTTTAGCCGTGCATTTTAAAAGAAGAATAAAAATAAAAAGGAGAGAAAGAAAAATAGAAATAAAAATGGCCGAAGCCCTTTTATAAAAAAAAATCGACTCCAGTAAAAATAAAAATAAAAATAAAGGGCCAAATAAATTCTCCTCTCTTCTTTACTCAATTCATATATCAAACCAATATCATCAAGCCCGCGATGTCTTTGGGAAAGAAGGGGGTTTGTTGGCATTCAATTCGAGTGGGGATTAGCCATTAGTTAACACGTTTCAAATAGGAACAGCCTTTTCATTTTTGGTTAATCAGAGGCACCAAAATTATAAATTTGGCCCTAGGGATTTTTGCGCAATGGCGGGAAGAAGCGGAGAGATCCTGATGCTGGATGCACCGATAGATCCTAATCGAGAAGGATGGTTAGTATCTAACTGTCAGAATGACGTCATAATCGATTCCCTTCTGTATATCGACGACTACGGCAATCTGCGAGTTAAAGCTGAAGTCGACCAACTAGTGGAGGAAGAGATGCGTAAGAGCGTCGTCGTCAGCGTCATTGTTGGGGTCGCAAGTGGCAGTTGAGCATTGCGAGGGTTTGCGAGCTTATCATTTAGGCGAGCACGGCGGCGAATCGAGGGTGGCGATTTAGGGTTTGGTGTTTGATTTTGGGCACAGGGAGGTAGCTATGCTCGATCTAAACATTGAATTTAGCAGCAGGTAAAATTCTGTTTTTTAATTTAAATATATTAAAACATTTTTAAACAGAGAAAATATGTACATATAGATCAGAAGATAAATATGTTTCAGTAAAGTATAAACATTTCTATTCTAGTTTAATACATATGTAAAGATTTAATATATATATATATATATATATATATATCTATATATGTACACACACACATTAAATGGTAATAGGGATTATTTTATAGATGTATATTTATATAGATTTTGACTATTATCAAATGGATATTTATTTTCCAAGAATAAAAATAACAAAGAAAAGAATAAATATACATATTTTTATTTTATTGTTTAATTTTTTTAATAATAGTTATGATGATTAATTTGTTTTATTTACTTGCTTAATTTATTTACTAAAGATTTTTTTTAAAATAAAATTTATTAGTTAGAACTAAATTTATACTTAATCAAATTATTGATGGAAATTGATGATTCGATTCATTTCAAATATTAACAAACTGTAAATGTTTATACAAGGTCTAAATCATGAAAACAAGTCAAGGTTGAAGTGGATTGCAAATGGAAATAAAGGTGAGTTAATCGCGCTCATTTGGATTGTTATTTAAATTTAAATAGTTAAATTTAAATATTTGGTTGAATGATTGAATTGATTGAACGTGGAATATTAAATATAGTAGTATATATATTGGAGTGATTGATTTCCCGCATTATATAGCGGATGAGACCCTATGCACCGCATAATAGCGGATGAGATTATATAACCTCATATACCGCGATATTCCACCTCGAAGTGGAATTGGTATTTTATATTGTGCTAACATCTGTGGATGCAGGGAAACAGGTTGGAGGGATCTAACTGGATTCCATAAAATATTTAGATTTGTTTTAATATTCTGTGATATGATTTGATAATCTGAGATAGACTATATTGGTAATTGAAATATTAAATGTTATGGTTTGATTTATTATATTTGGGTATACTGAGTTATCAAAAATATATAGATTGGATTTTTGATGAGAAAATAAAAGAGTGAATTTTTAAATAAAATACTTATAGTTATTTGAATAAATTAAAGAATGAAAAAGTGATTTTTAAATTATAATAAATAAATTCCGAGTATGGGAAAGAAGATTTTGAATAAAAAAGGAAATAGTGAATTTTAAAACTTAAGCGATATTATTTTAAGGAATAAAAAATTATTTTAAAATTCAAGGTTTAAATTTATTGGAAAGGATAAAGAAGGAATTTGGAAAAGTATGCAATATTTTTAGTTAAATAAGATTTTAAATTATAATTAAGAAGTAAAATCTAAAGTTAATAGATTTTGAAATAAATTGAGTAAGTAAAGAAATTTATTTTAAAATGGAGTAAATTTGGAAATCGATTTGGAAATTGATAAAGTATTTGAAACTGTGATTTAAATGGAGTGAGACTATGGAATTTATAAACTGGGATTATAAAGTGAAATAAGATATTAGGGGATCTTTGGAAGTATAAATTCATGACGGGAATTTATAGAGGAATGGGCAATCTGTTTTAAAAATAAATAGTGGTTCATTTTAAAGGGGTGTAAAAGAGAAGTGTATTACCCTGTAAAGCCAAGTACATTTTCAAAATGGATTTTTTTTAAGTATAAGCTAAAAGTTTTAAAGTTGTTCAAAAGAATGTTTAAGAAATTATTATTTAAGTTGTTTAAAATTTTATTGGTAAATATTTATTAAATTAGTTATAGTGGTAATTATTTTAAAAGGTTAATTGGTATTATGTTTGAGAAAGCTAATTATTAATATTTATATTTTATAAAGTAATTTTATTTTAAAGATAGTTTGGTCAACTTTTATTTAAAACTTATATAGAGTTTTGTAACTCTTATTCTAAAATTTACTCTGGCTTAAATTTTATTTTTAAAATTAATTTTATATTTTATAAAGTAGTTTTATTTTAAATATTTTTAAAGTTTATATTTTTGAATATGGTGTTTAAGTAGTTTTTAATTTAAATGTTTTAAAGTATGATTTGGAATAAAGTGATTTAAATTATTTTAAAATCTAAGTATTTGGACTTGGTTGTTTTCAGTGGAAATAAACAATATTTGGGAAATTTATTCCGTAAGAGAAAGGTGACTTGAAACTGTTTCAAAGGGGTTGAAGTATGGAAAATAGCTTGTGAAGTTATTTTGAAATAGATAAATTGGAAAATTATTTGATCTGATGATTGATTGTGAATGTTATTTGATAGTTACATAACCGACCATCAATATTGGCCAATGCGCTGATCGTTCCGAAGTGCCCGAGATCAGGACTTATTTCCCGAAACCCTCTCAATCCGGTTTTAACGTTTTCATGAGGAAGAAAAGAGCTTGGAATTGAAAATGGAGAAGTGAAGTGCAAGGGCTAGTCACTACTAATCCTAAGGGTGATTCCAAAATGGAAGTAGTAGGAGTAGTACCTTCGGTTCCGTTCGAACCTGGAACGGACTTGTATGGACGAATGCTTTCAAAATATCGTCAAGAGGACGGTGAGTATTCTAAGTGATTATGTGCTAAAAAGGTAACGCATAGCTTCAAGCCTCATCAACCGGGAATGGCTAAAACAGGGGAGGTGCACACAAGGCTAAGTGGCTAGGAACCAATTAGGGTAAGGTCACCCCTGTCTAGATATTCCTTTAGATATTTGGATGTGTGGAAATTGCTGATCCCAACCACAGGGTGAACTTATTCGGACTATCCAGTAAAAGGTAGCTCCGGTCTTGTGATGCAAGGTATCAGGGTGGATCCTCGGTACGATGATCTAGACCACTTACTATGATGGGCGGTACCCCAGTAGCCCTGCCATTGGTGGAAATCCATTTTCCCTACGCGTGTTTACGATTTTGTTTGTAGAACCCACTTTGTGGCTAGTAGCTGGAATTTAACGAATGTAACAATTTCGGCTATTTGAATAAGTATTTGTATACATACAATTTTATAATATCAGAGGAGTTTATAAGAAATGTTTTGGTTATCATAAGGTAAGAAGCCGACATGTTATTTGTGGCGTGGTCTTATGAGATACCTTTGATTTCAAATGATTTTGAAAACTTTAATAATTCAATTAACTGTATTTTCCCATGCTGGTTTTCCAAACCGACTCGGGTGTTATTTAGCTATAATGCTCGGGTTAGATCGAGTATTATAGAATACAGAATATGGTGCCATGGAGTTCAGAAGACGAACTGGATGGCGAGACATACTACCTAGTTGATTATTATTCTGCTGGGTATTCAGTTTTGAGGACAAGTTTATATAACTATCCAGCATTTGGATATTTATTATGTTGTTGAATTGAGTTGTACTCTGATGATGTATGTATAAATCAGTACAGATTTCATTGTGTTTAAAGCTATTGTTATATATTATATTTATTCCACTGCGACTATGAGATTCTAATGTTGTTCAATTTTCTTCTTCTATCTCCTTTCTTCTTTAACCCCTAATGGTTTGTTTTTCCGACATTCGATTGTTAGGCATTTGATATAGTGGATGTATTGGTGTCGATTTTCGGACGTTGAAAAATCGGGTCGTCATAATGTCTCTACATCTTCACTGTGTAAATTACCGTTGCTAACTCCAAATCATGAGTAGTGTACCTCATTTCATGTGGTCTAATCTATCTAGAAGCATATGCAATAATTTTCCATTCTGCATTAGCACAACACCTAACCCGGTACCACATGCATCGGTGTAAACTACCAACCCCTGATCCCTATTTGGAACTACTAAATGGGCGCATTGGTTAATAAAATGTTTCAACTTGAGGAATGCCTCCTCACATTTAACAGACATAACAAACTTCATGTCCTTCTTGGTTAGCATAGTTAAGGATGGCGCTATCCATGAGAAATCCTTAATGAACCTTTGGTAGTAACCTGCAAGTCCAAGAAAGCTTTTTATCTCACTTAATGTCTCTGATCTTTTCCAATTGTCAACAACTTCGATCTTATCTGGACCAACCGCTAAAGCTTCCTTGGAAACTACATGACTAGGCAACTTCACTTCCTTCTTTCAGAGATGACACTTAAGAACTCTGTTTTCAACTGATGTTGCCTTAGCGTCTCCAACACTATTCTAAGATGATCTGCATGATCTTTCTCATTATTAGAATATACAAAATGTCGTCAATAAAAACCAACACGAACCTATCCAAGTACTCTCGAAAAACCCAATTCATCAAATCCACAAAGAAAGCTAGCGCATTAGTAAGCCCGAATGGCATAACCTGTGACGCCCCACCTCTATACCCACGCTAGCCAAGGACACTACGGTGTAATGCCGTCAACTAGCACGGAGAATAAGGCTGTTGAGGAGCGACCATCTGTATAATTGCTCTGTGCGAGTACCGATATGACAGATAATATATAACTTGCATTCTTTTCAAAAGGAAATCCGACATACCGACATAAACTCAAAGCTACTACACAGTGGCTATAATGTCTTCGAAAATAAATATAGAAATACACATAACACAAATCAGTCACAGACAATTCATATCACAAAGGCGGAAATAGATATGAATATATATAACACTTAAAAGTGTCCATCAGAGTAGTGGTCAACAAGAACCACACTATCACAAAAGAAATAGCTATCAGTGCTATACAAAAAATATGGGTACAACCATGAGTCTATATATCAAGTGTATACAACAAAACTACTAATCTAAGTAGTTAGCCAAAAGTCAAGGTAATGATCCTGGATGAGAAGTCAAGCAGAAGCACGTGTAACATCTCGGTCTGACCCGAGTATTATTTAATAAGAAAATAATAAACGGATCAGTCTAGCTATAAATATCAGATGAAATGATATAGAATAAGAGATATGACTAAACGTATAATAATCACATTGCCAAGCTGCGATAAATATGTAATTGAAAATCAACAAGAGATTAATCAACGTCACAAAAATCTTCTCAAAGATCAAAAGGAATGTCATACTCCTTATTTCATTCACCAAATCATAAATATTGACAATCATATCAATGTCAATCACAAAAGTCAATGACATATAAATTCACCAATTCACAAATATTGATAAAACTTATCAATGAAAATCACGAAAATTGGTGAAGCACAAATCCCGGAAATCGTCAATAGAAATCCAGAAATCACAAAAAGGGGGCGACCTATCACAAAACGGGAGCATGAAAACTCGCCAACACGTGTATCACAAACGGAACGCCAATTCCATGGTTGCTAACCATCACAAATTGAACCGAAGCTCCACAAACGGCCCGAAGACCATGGGTTGCTACCCCACCAATTTGAGTCGAAACTCCACAAAACGGGGTTTAGTCTCCCTCGTAGACAAAGAGACATCGTACATTGCTAGTCTAAATCACCAAAAAAGATCGTCATGATCATCAAGAAGTGTCAATTACAGTAAGCTAGTAAATATATGAGCTGAGCATCATGTCCTATAACCACTAGCTTAACTTAAATATTTACGAACAAATTGTAGATCTCCACTAGAAAATTGTCACAGGAGATTCAATCGAACAAGTCCAAGAATTAACCGACGAAGTAAATGCAAGCGTTTCATACCACTCGTTTTACTAAGCCATTTAATTAGATTTCTCATACGAGTGAGGTAAAGGCTTGTATATACTAATAGGTTGGAAAACGGTTTTATAAACGAGTTTGATATTGAAAATAGAGTTTAAATAATCTTTGATAAAGAGTTTGAATATTTACTGCTAGTATAGAAACCTTTGTATTTTAAAGTGACAAAGCACAAAAATGATTGTAGAAACAATCAATCACCAAAATTCACATACGAAGACGTGAATTAATTCCAAAGAAATCGATATCAAATCCATCAAAATGGATATTTCCAAGAATTCCATATTAGAAGTCATCAAAGTCGAAAAATTGATAGCATCAATTAGGAATCAAAACGAATCGATAAAAATTGGAAACCAAGCAAAACTAGGCTCAAAAAGGCATAGCAGACAAATAGAAGCAGGTCAGTCGACTGGCCCACTGAGTTCAGTCGAATGGACCAGAAACTAAAATCTTTAATTTCCTGCAGTCAGTCGACTGACCTAAAAATCCAGTCGACTGATTGGAGGGAAACAGAGGACCCGAGCCTCTAAATTTTGCCTTTGGAATGCCTATGTGCTACAGCCAGTCGACTGAATTTCAAGACCAGTCGACTGACTGGCACCAAGGCTGTTTTCTTAGCCTATGAAATGAAGATGCAATCTTCTTCAAAATGCAACCGGGCGAGCAACGGACACTAGGGATTTATGTCAATCGACTACCCAAACCTATAAGCTTCTCGATGAATCACCAAAAACAAGTTCAAACAACAAAGCTATGGTTTTTGAAGATTTGAACTCAAAACACTAAAATTTGGAATATTCACAAAACCAATCCAAATCAAAATCAAATGCACATGAATAAGTGTTAGGAATTCATACCTAACAAACAAAGATAATCATAGACTTAGATGTGAGATAAAAATCTCACCCTTGAACCCAAACAAATGAAGAAGAAGCTTGAAAGCAAAGGAGAATCAACCACTCTTCAAATCCAACTCAAGAAGCTTGATTCTAAGCTTTAAAAGAAGAACATTCCCAAAGTTAGGTTTAGGAATTACTTAAATTGATAAGAGAATGAGTTGGAGAAGAAGAAGAGAAAGCTTACCAATGGGTTCTTCTATTAGTTTGGAGCTAGGGTTTGATTTGCAAAAGAAAACTAGGGTTTGGAGTTTTAATTTCCCATTCCACTCACCATTGTTATAAAAGCTTGAGTATAAGGAAAATAGAAAGGAAGTAAATGAAGAGGAGAGGGTTGGAACTGAGTTAAGTGGGGTTAATGGGCTCAGCCCAAACCAAAGGCCTAAGTGAAAAAGTAGCAAAATTCTACTATCTCCAAACATATCAAAGTTTACACTTAAAAAGATCGCAAACGTCATTTTGAACTCAATGGGAGTGGTCCCGAGTCCTAATTTGACCGTATGAAAAAAGTAGCTTTTCAGACTAACTTCCGAGTATCGGTAAAATATTTAAATAGAATATTTAAATATAAAAATCGATAAATATGCGGGTTGTTACAGACTCCCCTCCTTAAAGAAATTGCGTCCTCGCAATATTTAAGAAGAAGATATATAGTAACAACCATAAAAGCATATTAACACAAAGGAATTTTGAAGTAAGAAGTTCACCTTAAAGAGCGCGGGAAAGTAAGTCAGGATGCGTTCGCTCGATGAATTCTCCAGATTCCCAAGAGCAATCCTTAGGATTTGAGGACCATTGGACCTTAACAAGCGAAATATCTTTATTTCGAAGGCGCTTGACCTCCGAAGCAGTAATACGAATAGGATGTTGCTCATAAGTCAAATTAGGTGAAACTTCAATTTCTTCCACAATACCGGGATCAAGAATGGAATCGGAATCTCGAAGGCACTTTCGTAATTGAGAAACATGAAACACGTCATGCATAGCAGAAAAATGAGCCGGTAATGTAAGGCGATAAGCCATAGAACCAATACGTTTGGTGATAGGAAACGGCCCAATATATCGAGGTGCTAATTTTCCTGATCGACTGAAACGTACAACACCTTTCATAGGTGAAACACGAATAAACACAAAATCTCCCACATAAAATTCTAATTTCCTTCTTCGGTTATCGACATAGGATTTTTGTCTACTTTGGGCTTCTTTCATGCTATGACGAATAAGATCAATCTTTTCTGTGGAATCACGAATATAATCTGGACCTAAAACCAGCTTCTCACCGGCCTCAAGCCAACAAGAAGGAGATCGACATGGCCTTCCATAGAAGTCCTCGAAAGGTGCCATACCAATACTAGATTGGAGGCGATTATTATTTAGGAAAATTCAACAAGAGGAATATGATCTTCCAAGCTTCCACCGAAATCAAGTACACAAGCACGAAGAAGATCTTCAAGAGTTTGATTCACACGCTCGGTTTGTCCATCGGACTGAGGACGATAAGCGGTGCTAATATTAAGCTTCCTTCCTATAGCTTTTTGAAGCTCTTCCAAAATCCACTAGTAAACAATGGATCATGATCACTAAGAATAGAAGTAGGAACTCCATGTAATTTAACAATCTCTTTAACAAAGAGCTTGGCCAAAAGAGGAACGGTTCGGTTAGACCGAACGGGAATAAAATGGGCGGATTTAGTAAGTCTATCAACGATCACCCATAAGCTATCATGACCCGAACGAGAACGGGGAAGGCCGTCAATAAAATCCATGGAAATTTGGTCCCACTTCCAAATTGGAATTTCTAAAGGTTGCAATAACCCACCGGGCCTTTGATGTTCGGCCTTGACAAGTTGGCAAGTCATGCAACACTTAACAAAGTTAGCAATATCAGATTTCATTCCCTCCCAATAATAAAGTCGCTTCATATCCGCGTACATTTTACTACTACCGGGATGAATGTTAAATTTAGAACGATGAGAATCTTCTAAAATATCTTTACGAAGATCACTAATATTTAGTACGATAAGTCTACCAAATTTTCGAATGCCGCCACGAGAATCGATATCAAAGCCTCTCAAACCTTCAATATCAATTTTATCTTTAATATTTTGGCCAAGAAGAGCCAATTCAGGATCTAGCTTTTGACTTAAAGAATGCGGTCTAAAAGAGAAGGATGAGCCTCAAGGCTACATAAAACAAATGATGAGTATAAATCAGATACGCGCTCTCGAATCTCACAAGTGGATAAAACCTCGAGATCGTTCCATTCGTATATCATCATAGAAACAACAGTTTGTTGTTTACGGCTCAGAGCATCGACGACACGATTACCCTTACCAGGGTATAAAGAGTATCAAGATCATAAGGAGCAAGGAACTCGAGCCAACGTTGTTGACGCAAATTAAGTTCCTTTTGAGAAAATAATTATTTCAAAGACTTATGATCCGTATAAAGAATAAATTTCTCTCCCAATAGATAATGACGCCAAATTCGAAGGGCGAAAACAATAGCCGCGAGTTCTAAATCATGTGTGGCATATCTAGTCTCAGCTGGCTTCAATTGCCTAGAAGCATAAGCAATAACACGTTCTCCTTGCATAAGAACGGCACCCAAACCAACACGACTAGCATCGGTATAAACAACGAATCTTGCTTCACCTCGGGAATAACAAGAATAGGAGCATCAGAAAGGAGTTCTTTTAGTTTCTGAAAAGAAGTCTCACATTTGTCCGACCAAATGTATTTAACACCTTTCTTGGTCAAGCCAGTAAGGGGCACGGCAATCTTAGAAAAATCCTTGATAAAACGACGGTAATAACCCGCCAATCCAAGGAAACTACGAATCTCCGTCACACTCTCCGGTCCCTTCCAATTTTGAATTGCTTCAATCTTTGAAGGATCCACTGAAATTCCGGATTTGGAAATAATATGACCGAGAAACTTCAGACGAGATTGCCAAAAGTGGCATTTGGAAAACTTTGCCTTTAATTTATTACTCCTAAGAGTTTCCATCACAATCCGAAGATGCTTTTCATGCTCCTCCTCGGTTTTTGAATACACAAGAATATCATCAATAAAGATGAGAACAAATCGATCGAGGAAGTCTTTGAAAACTCGATTCATTAGGTCAACGAAATAAGTCGGGGCATTCGTCAACCCAAATGGCATAACAAGCCATTCATAAGATCCATACCGACGATCTCAAAGGAATACTATCCTCTGCAATACTAAGCTGATGAAAACCAGTAGCTAAGTCTAATTGTGAAAAGACATTAGCACCACTAAGTTGATCGAATAGATCATCAATCCGAGGTAAAGGATATTTATTCTTGATAGTAAGATCATTAAGCTTGCGGTAGTCAATGTAAAGCCTAAGTGTACCATCGGATTTCTTCACGAAAATAGTTGAAGCTCCCCAAGGCGAGGAACTAGAGCGAATAAATTGCTTCGTTTCCAAATCAGATAATTGTTTGCGCATCTCCTCATTTTCTTTATTGGATAAACAATAAGGAGGACGAGTAATAGGTTGAGCTCCAGGAATAAGATTAATTTTGAACTCAATTGCTCGCTTAGGTGGCAATCCTAAAACGGGCTCAAATATGTCGGAAAATTCACGAACAACGTGAATAAGAGCAATGACATCTTCCTCATCATCATTATCGTCATCATGAGGATTTAGAGAATATAAAGATGCAGTCAAAGAGGAATCCGAATCTTTAAGAATAATAGAAATCTGCTTAACAAATTGAGGGCGTCGAAGATAAATTGTCCGTTCAGGACATAGGATTTGGGCTTCATAACGGCTAAGCCAATCCATTCCCAAAATCATTCCAAAGCCTAAATAACGCATGACATGCAAATCAGATAGGAAGGGGAAATCACACAAAATAATCTCGACATCTTTACAAAGCAAACTAAGAGTTGCAGATCCACCAACTGGATTCGAAATTCTCAAAGAAGTCATTAAAGTAACAACACTTAAAAGAAAAAGTATCAACAAGTTCTTTTGATATAAAAGAATGGGATGCACCCGTATCAAAAAGAACTCGAATAGGTTGATCATGAAATATAATAATACCATCAAGGATAGAATGAGAAATACCTTGACCACGAGATGTGTTGCCAGGGGCTTGAGCAACATTAAGATTTCCCTCCTTCCTATTTTGAAGTTTGGGACAAGAAGATAAATAATGATCTGGGGTTTTGCAATAGCGACAAGTACGAGGCTTTGAACACTTGTTCGCGAAATGGTCCCTAGACCCACAATTATAGCATTCCCCACAACCAAAGGAAGAAGTCTTTGCCACAGGGGTTGCTTGCTTCCATTTCTTATTGGGATAAGGACCTTTGAATTTATTAGGCCTTTCCTTGTTGTTGTTGAAGTTCGGTTTGGAACCTACCACTTCAACATCATTTTCCCTATCCGCTTCTTCAAGACGAAGAGCGATATCAACGAGTTGGTCGAATGAAACTTCTAATTTTAGAAGTAATGGATTCTTGAGACTCTTGTTCAAGCCATAGACAAATCTCTGATTTTTCTTCAATGGGGTGTTAAAATATTCAACCCCGTATTTAGAGAGAGATTCTAAAGACGCGACATAATCTGCCACGGAAGATTCACCTTGAACAAGGTCAATAAAACGGCGAGCCAAAGTCACCTTCTCAGCTTCTGGTACGAATTTTAACTCGAAGCGCTCTCTGATTTTCTCCCAAGAGAGCTCCGCTTCATTTATTTCAGAAATCAGAAGCCCGTACCAGTCTAATGCTCTTTCTTGGAGCCTACTAGAAGCCACCTGAACTCGGTGAAGATCAACAAGATTCATGCGAGAAAAGATTCGATCGCATGATCTTAGCCAAGCCTGGACTTCAATAATAGTTTCAGAACCCTTGAATGGTTTCCCACCCAAGTTGGTATAATCGTTGCACAAGCGTGCAAATCCAGACTTAGGATGAGTTGGTTCCGAATTAGAACCAGCTGTTTGAGCATTCTTAACTAAATCAAGAAGCTGCTGGGCAGACATAAAAACTCCATCTTGGGGAGTAGCACTAGATTGACCGGCGCTGGGACGGCCAGTTCTAACCATTTCCCTTCCTTAAGAAAGAAAGAAAGAAAGAAGGAAAAGGTTATTCACCAAATGAATATCAAGCAATCCTTGATAAATAAAACAAGGAATCATAAAGAAAATAGGATGAATCGGTACGAAGACTCGAATTAAATCCTAAGGCACGACTCCTAAGAAGGACTTAGGACGATGATCCTTGTTAAATTATTCTACATTGTTCCGAAGTTTGGCTCTGATACCAAGCTGTGTCTCCCCACCTCTATACCCACGCTAGCCAAGGACACTACGGTGTAATGCCGTCAACTAGCACGGAGAATAAGGCTGTTGAGGAGCGACCATCTGTATAATTGCTTTGTTTAAGTACCGATATGCCAGATAATATATAACTTGCATTCTTTTCAAGAGGAAATCTGACATACCGACACAAACCCAAAGCTACTACATCAGTGGCTACAATGTCTTCGAAAACAAATATAGAAATACACATAACACAAATCAGTCACAGACAATTCATATCACAAAGGCGGAAATAGATATGAATATATATAACACTTAAAAGTGTCCATCAGAGTAGTGGTCAACAAGATCCACACTATCACAAAAGAAATAGCTATCAGTTCTATACAAAAGAATATGGGTACAACCATGAGTATATCTCAAGTGTATACAACAAAACTACTAATCTAAGTAGTTAGCCAAAAGTCAAGGTAATGATCCTGGATGAGAAGTCAAGCAGAAGCACCTGTAACATCTCGGTCTGACCCGAGTATTATTTAATAAGAAAATAATAAACAGATTAGTCTAGCTATAAATATCAGATGAAAAGATATAGAATAAGAGATATGACTAAACTTATAATAATCACATTGCCAAGCTGTGATAAATATGTAATTGAAAATCAACAAGAAATTAATCAATATCACAAAAATCTTCTCAAAGATCAGAAGGAATGTCATACTCCTTATTTCATTCACCAAACCATAAATATTGACAATTATATCAATGTCAATCACAAAAGTCAATGACACACAAATTCACCAATGCACAAATATTGATAAAACTTATCAATGAAAATCACGAAAATTGGTGAAGCACAAATCCCGGAAATCGTCAATTGAAATCCAGAAATCACAATAAGGGGGAGGCCTATCACAAAACGGGAGCACAAAAACTCGCCAACACGTGTATCACAAACGGAATGCTAATTCCATGGTTGCTAACCATCACAAATTGAGCCGAAGCTCCACAAACGGCCCGAAGACCATGGGTTGCTACCCCACCAATTTGAGTCGAAACTCCACAAAACGGGGTTTAGTCTCCCTCGCAGACAAAGAGACATCGCACATTGCTAGTCTAAATCACCAAAAATGATCGTCATGATCATCAAGAAGTGTCAATTATAGTAAGCTAGTAAATATAAGAGCTTAGCATCATGTCCCATAACCACTAGCTTAACTTAAATATTTACGAACAAATTGTAGATCTCCACTAGAAAATTGTCACAGGAGATTCAATCGACCAAGTCCAAGAATTAACCGACGAAGTAAACGCAAGCGTTTCATACCACTCGTTTTACTAAGCCATTTAATTAGATTTCTCATACGAGTGAGGTAAAGGCTTGTATATACTAATAGGTTGGAAAACAGTTTTATAAACGAGTTTGATATTGAAAATAGAGTTTAAATAATCTTTGATAAAGAGTTTGAATATTTACTACTAGTATAGAAACCTTTGTATTTTAAAGTGACAAAGCACAAAAATGATTGTAAAAACAATCAATCGCCAAAATTTACATATGAAGACGTGAGTTAATTCCAAAGAAATCGATATCAAATCCATCAAAATGGATATTTCCAAGAATTCCATATTATAAGTCATCAAAGTCGAAAATTTGATAGCATCAATTAGGAATCAAAACAAATCGATAAAAATTGGAAACCAAGCAAAACTAGGCTCAAATAGGCATAGTAGACAAATAGAAGCAGGTCAGTCGACTGACCCACTGAGTTCAGTCGACTGGACCAGAAACTAAAATCTTTAATTTCCTGCAGTCAGTCGACTGACCTAAAAATCCAGTCGACTGATTGCAGGAAAACAGAGGACCCGAGCCTCTAAATTTTGCCTTTGGAATGTCTATGTGCTACAGCCAGTCGACTGAATTTCAAGACCAGTCGACTGACTGGCACCAAGGTTGTTTTCTTAGCCTATGAAATGAAGATGCAATCTTCTTCAAAATGCAACCGGGAGAGCAACGGACACTAGGGATTTATGTCAATCGACTACCCGGCCCTATAAGCTTCTCGATGCATCACCAAAAACAAGTTCAAACAACAAAGCTATGGTTTTTGAAGATTTGAACTCAAAACACTAAAATTTGGAATATTCACAAAACCAATCCAAATCAAAATCAAATGCACATGAATAAGTGTTAGGAATTCATACCTAACAATCAAAAATAATCATAAACTTAAATGTGAGATAAAAATCTCACCCTTGAACCCAAACAAATGAAGAAGAAGCTTGAAAGCAAAGGAGAATCAACCACTCTTCAAATCCAACTCAAGAAGCTTGATTCTAAGCTTTAAAAGAAGAACATTCCCAAAGTTAGGTTTAGGAATTACTTAAATTGATAAGAGAATGAGTCGGAGAAGAAGAAGAGAAAGCTTACCAATGGGTTCTTTTATTAGTTTGGAGCTAGAGGTTGATTTGCAAAAGAAAACTAGGGTTTGGAGTTTTAATTTCCCATTCCACTCACCATTGTTATAAAAGCTTGAGTATAAGGAAAATAGAAAGGAAGTAAATGAAGAGGAGAGGGTTGCAACTGAGTTAAGTGGGGTTAATGGGCTCAGCCCAAACCAAAGGCCTAAGTGAAAAAGTAGCAAAATTCTACTATCTCCAAACATATCAAAGTTTACACTTAAAAAGATCGCAAACGTCATTTTGAACTCAATGGGAGTGGTCCCGAGTCCTAATTCGACCGTATGCAAAAAGTAGCTTTTCGGACTAACTTCCGAGTATCGATAAAATATTTAAATATAAAAATCGATAAATATGTGGGTTGTTACATAACCAACCATTCATAAGACCCATATCTTGTCCTAAACGCCATCAAGGGAATATTGTCCTCCACCACTCTTAGCTGATAGAAACCGGTCGCCAAATCCATTTGGGAAAACACTCTGGATCCACTCAAGTGATCAAATAAATCATTGATTCTCGGTAAAGGATACCTATTCTTGATTGTCGTCTCGTTCAGCATATGATAGTTGATACACATCCGTAATGACCCATCTGGCTTCTTCACAAATACCTCGGCCATTCCCTAAGGCGAACTGCTTGGCCAGATGAAATTCTCTCCTTCCAATTCCACTAGCTGCACCTTCAATTCCTTCATCTCGGTTGATGACATCCTGCTAGGTGGTCTACTTACGGGTTCAGTTCCCAGTACGAGATCTATCCAAAAATCGATCACTCTTTTCAACGGTAAACCCGAAACTGGTTCAAACACATCTGCAAACTCCCTTTCTACATAAACCTGCTTCAACTCTGCTTCCATTCCTGTAGCACCCAATAATGTATAAGCATTTCCGTTCAAACTCCTTACTAAGTTAATGACTCGGTTATGGCTATTAGGGTGTATCAATGATATTTCCCCCTCCTGGCAAAATATCATAGCATCATATCTAATTAACCAATCCATACCCAATATGATCTCGAAACCCACGAAATCAAAAATACATAAACTGCATGCAAATATATGACCTAAAAAATCAAGTTCTAACTAGTCATATCTCATTTCCAGAGTTGCATACCTTCCTATAGGATTCACAACCCTTAATGGAGTAATAAGGTATAAAGTTTCCAGACATAAGCAATCTACCAAATAATGAGATATAAATGAGTGTGATGCATCGGTATCAAATAGTATCCTAACCGAAGTACTATGAATCATAAGCATACCTTCCATCACAACTTTTCCTTTCTCAACAGCCATTGGTCTAGAGGATGATGGTTCCAACGCAAAGACTTTTCCCTTTCCAGCATTAGCAGCCTCGAGACACTTGTCCTTGTAATGCCCCATCTGGCCACAGTTGTAGCACTTCACATTCGGCCTCGCCGCAACTGCTCTTCCATCACCCGAGCAATGCTCCTTCTTGTCACACCTATAACAAACAATATCAGCCTTGCTCTTCTTAGCCGTTACCCCTGACTGGGTACCTTTCTTCGTGAAGGACTTAAGCTTCTTACCCTGAAAATTCTGAATCTCGACCGGTTTCCCTTTTCCAAAAGTAGAAAGCATCTCTTCATTCCGAATAGCCATCTCAACAATAATATGACACGGATCCCGGAGGTTTGGCATGGTTGCTCTAGCGATCTCCGGATTCAACTACCTGATAGACTTATCATTCCTCCGAATATCATTGTCCATATTGGTATATCCATAATAAGATAGCTCATCAAATTCAGTAGCATACCCAAACATCGATTTATCCCCCGGACTAAATCTGAAAACTTCCTTAGCAATGCTGACTTGGCAACCCCTAAAGAAATATTTCTTCAAACCTCCTTCGAAATTCATCCCAAGTCAGGTCTTCCTGTGACTCTCCCACGGCAACAACGTTCCACCAAAATAACACTGCTCCTTGAAATTGCGATGAAGCAACTCTTCTCTTCTGCATATCTGTCATGCCGAGATCTATAAATATCCTCTCACAATGCAATAGCTAGTTCTCCAATACTACTGCATCCTCAATTCCCAGCAAATGCTTTCCTCTAAGACTAGCATAATCTTTGCTTGGGTTGGCATAATTATTGCCAACTGCGGCCGCCCGATTAGCTTCTCCGACATTCCCTACAGCCACTCCCATAGCTGCTTCAGCTTGCATCACATTCACAAAGAACTGATACATTATCCCCATATCAACTGGCGGAATCTCGGCACCAACATTAGCACTTACATTTGGGTTTGCATTTGCTTGTCGACCCTGGTTGCTCCTAGTATTGGGTCAAACATTTCCACTTATTGTGGTGCGTCTTCCACCTTGATTCACTCTTCCGTTTCCTGCCTTCATATCTTACTTCCCTACTACCTGAAATCCAATTTTGGTAACATATAGAAGAATGGTCTAAGAGAGTGGGGAATACATACTTAGGTATTTATAGCAAAGTACACATACGTTCCTATAAGCTTACCCAATCCCAACCATATATTAGCTTCATTATATTATGCTTTAAAATTCTTTTAAGGTACAAATTCCTTTTAAGTAATAAACCATGCTCTGATAACAACTTGTAACGTCCCACCTTCCAAGGCCTAAAACTAACCGCTACTGATGTTGCAGTCATCCGCAGTTGTTATTTCTGGTGACTAAATGCGGCATAGTTAATATAGATACACAATGACGCAGAATATGAAAAATTTTAAACTCAAAAAAACAAAATTTCTCATTTCTTATGAATTTCAATTTAAGATTTAATTATATAATCCCAAATGTTAACCACGCTCAGATCACATATACATGTACAAAATACGATAAGCGTGTCATATGAAGATGTCCCCTTATGATGATCAGAGAACTAATAAATATGAACTTTACAGTTCTTAGTACATCATAGCGGAATACACAAAATAGCTTCTATATAGCTGACACTGCCTTCTACACGTCTTCGGAAGCTCTCGTCCAAAAACCTGAAATCTCCCTCTGTTAGACTACTCAAATTAATTTTGAGTACTTCAGAGTTTGTGAAGAAACACAAACTTCGAGTTAGACAATAAGTCTGGTATAAATAATCCTATGTCATCCCTTATCATAAATGGATAGCTAGTGAGACCACGCCTCTTAGTGGAATGGTTTTTCCCATCACTAGTATCCAAAATAAAAGATGCAAATAATTTACTATGCCCATGCATCCAAAATGATTAGTATTAACATAATATGAAATAAAACCATCTATCATATAATTGGATATCCCATCCACTCATTTAGTAGATATCCCAACTAAAAGCAATATATTAGATTTCCCATCTAAAATAAATTTATTAGAGTTCCCTCTAAAATCTTTGAAATGACTATCCGTCAAAACTTTAATAGGATTGTCTGTCCCAAATCCCTTTAAAATAAATGCAGATTATCCATCGTACATTGTTTTATAAAAGATGGTATGGACTATCCACTGCACACTCCATAGTTTTCCTAGGATGCCTATGAACCCTTGGGTGCCAAATCCTAAGGCAAACCACCTCCGTCAAAACATTCTTTACTTTAGAAATCTGATGTGGGCTATCCATCACACATTCCATTCCTAGGTTAACCAAGAACCCATCACTTAGCCAATTAAAATATCACGATCCCCAAGATTATTTATAAAAGTTCATGATCCCTATATTAATTATTTTCCTAGGTATACCACTAGTTTAACCTATTCTCATTGGAAGCCCCAATTAGGTTAAATTAAATAAAAACATATTGATGGATCCAATGTATATTTTCGAAAGTATATTTCTATTTGTAACCCCAAACTATGTATCGAAAATATTAAACCTACCCTAGTGTCCCTAAGGTTTTATAATATACAATTTAAATAGGGATCCCCCTTATATATTCAAATAAAGATAAGTATTTTACGCAATAACCCTTCAAAGTAGCCCCTTCAAATTAGCAAACCTTTAATCAAGAAAAATGGCTAAAAACAGCCCTTTAAAACCCTTCAAATGAAGTTCCATTAGAAAGCAAATAACCCTCTGAAGTTAGCCCCTTCGGAAACCATTTTTTGAAATCATCATGGAATCATACCTTTCGACTTTGCCAAATGGTCCTATCTTTCAGCCTTGTCGGAGGTTTCTTTTTGACCTAGTCAAAAGGTTCTACCTTTCGAAAGTCTGGGGTATCCCCCTTATAAAACCATTTATAAAACTTTCGAAATCAAACCTTTCGAAATTAAAACCTTTTGAAACCAAACATTTCAAAATCAGAACCTTTCGGAACCAAACCTTTCAATCAAAAACAATGAAGTGTTTGTGTTAGAACTAACCCTCCGAAAGCATAATTCCAACAATGTCGGAAGGTTTACCCTTTAGCTTTGTTGAAAGGTATTAAAACACCTTATTAGAAAACATTTTAAAATAATACTCTTGAAGGTTTAAGCTTTCGAAGATCCCCTTTGAAACCCCTTCTTGAATATAAAAATTTTAGTCTTTTATAAAATGATTGAGTCGAAGGATCCTCCTTCAACTTATTTGAAAGCAATTATATTTCTATTCAAAGGAAAAAGAAGCAACCTTCCCAACCCTTCGCCCCATACTTACCTTCGACATCGTGCCTTCCTTTTGACTTTAGCGGGGTTAACTGTTTACCTTCCGTCCTAGGCTCAAGGTCCCTTTCGACTTCATCGAAGGGGTAAAAGGGGCTTGTTGGAGTCGAAGACAGAACTAGTCCCACTGATGTGATGTTTTATCTTCTTTGTCTAATTTTGGTTGGATGAAGAACGTTCTCCTGTACTTCCATATAGTAAAATGTATACAAAAGTTGTCCTTTTCTTTTTCTTCCCCAAATATTTTTCCAAAAGCAATTTCCTTTCGAATTTAAATAATTTCGGAAGCCAATTTTTAGTTTAGCCCTTGGGCTTAAATAATTTAATTACCTTAGTAAGTCACTAAGGAAAAATTCCTAAAAATCACCAAAAATCAAATATATCATATACTATAACGTATTAAAATTTCAAAGCATACGAAGATCAAAACAATTCAGAATTTAACGAAAACCGAACCAAACATGTTAATTAACCCATTAACAGTTAAAACACTTATGTCTTATCTAAAAAAAGGTTTCAATGGTTATATCCTAACCAAATTCACAACCATGAATTGGGTATAATCCATAACCGATCCGAATACAGAAAAACATGATAATAAACATGATTATTCACCTTGTTTGGTTGATTGGAGAATGAGATACTTTCCTAGCATTAATTCCTTAGCCTATTCTTCAGTTTAAACTCTTCCTGGAGCTTTTTAATGTCTGGACGAAATATATGGGAGTTAAGAATGAAAAAGTCGAAGTTTATTAAGGTGGTGGAAGAGATATATACAAAGAAATGTAGCCGCACTTTCCAAGTTTCCCCCTTAGGAAATTCCTGCTCCTAAATTTAGTCAAGTCTTATTTTAGTTCATTGGCCATAGGATTTATTAATCTCATCTCCCTAATCATTCACATTTCTAATTTATCCAATTAGATATCCTAAATAATTCTAATTAAAATTTTGGGTCATTACAAATGGCTCAACTCTGTAGATTTTTCCTTGATGTTGTGAATCTTCAAATAGAACGAGATGCCAGAAGTAGGGCTGAAGATTCAATCAAACTCTTGATTCTATTTCTAAAAGCCAATGAATTGATAGTTTTATTCTGGGGGTTTCTTCTTAGCATCACCAAACTTTGGGTAATGGTATATTCCAACAAGGTGGAACAAAATGATCTAGTTAGATCGTAAGTAGGTCATCAATCTTTCTCATCATTAGCAGACTATGAGCGATGATTCATTTCTAAACGTTAAATCCTTCATTTCCTTTGTTGGCGATTTTGTTGCTAGAATGCTCTGTTTTGCGATCCAGAACTGTTATCTAACCAACCTCGCAGTTATTTCTCTTTGGACTTTGCAACATTCCTTTCGATCAAGTATCTATAAGTCTATCCCTACTCGAGGAACTAGCTATTTCGAATGTCAGTATTTAGGCGATTGTGAGAGATGGAGAGGTTTGGGACAAATGATTCGATTACCCTTAGTCTGGCTCTAAATCCTATTCTAGGATTGAAGAAGTATGATGGTTTTAGTTTTGACCTTCCATGATTATCACTACATGTCCTTAGTTGTGCGTGCTTTGCTTGATTGCTATCATCATGGAAGTTCTATTCATAAGCCAATACCTATCTTCAGGAATTAATAAATCAACTGCTTAGTTCCGAGCAACATTTTCGAGGCTGCATTTCTTTGGCTATATTTATTTTTGTCAAGTTAAGTTCAAGAAATTCGATTATGCACCAGCTTTTATCCCTAGAAATTAGCCCACGAGCAAGTCAATCTTAGGATTTCCCTTCGGTGCTTCTTTATTTCTGTGCATTGACTAATTCCTTTAATGCAAGGTCAAACCATCCAGCTGACCAATGAAAGGTTGCATCTTCCTGTTGTTGCCCATGTTCGGGGAACGAAAGTTTTCTAAAGACAAGTGTAGAATCTATGTTGAGGACCAACTTCTATCTCTAGAAGCTAGTGCACTAATGGTTTACTACGATGAGTGTTTCTCATCGAACCTGTAGATTAAAGTTTTCTTAGCGTTGTCGAGGCAACAGCGGTACATATTGAATAGAAAATTTCCAGCATTGTCAGGGTAATGTCGATATTTAGGAAATAGAGGGTTTTTCAGCATTGCCGACGGAATATCGATAATTATGAAATAGAAAGTTTCTCGACGTTGTCGGGGCAACACTGGCATTTAGGAAAGGAGGAAAGGCCATAGCGTTTTCGGGGCAACATCGATACTCAAGAGATTGGGATCAATTTTCCCTACCAGTTCGACAATGCTTTTAATATAGGTGGGCACTAGTTTTGATCTTTAAAAACTTACACTTTGATGATTGGATTGTAGAAGTCTTTTCTTAGCGCTTCCTGTTTTCGGGCAACGTTAATGTCATGTTGGTTAGTATTGAATAATTCATCTGGTCCTGCATAACTAAGTACATCCCTTTCAACCCAATGTGGCTATTTTTCTCAATGTTACTTAACTTCGGGATACACCATGTTCTGGAAGAATGGGACTCTTAGGAGTTTCCATTACCTAGCCTTGCTAATTACTATTAAGAGTTGCCCTTGGAAATGCAGTGTGGCTTCTTAACCAATTCATGGTTATTCTTATTCATGAAAAACCGGATTACCTCCAACCGTTTTTTGTTATGTTCTGACTTCTATCTGTAAAACGCTTCATTTCTAGGTGTCAAATTCTAAGTTCTTATGGAAAATTAGAAAATACGGAGCTAGTCATCACACTGCCTCTAATATGACCATGCTCCTTCCTTTACTGACCACGGACCGGTAGAGTTCAGTAGCGTTTGTCTTGAATCTATGACACTTAAACTTGCTTATTTCGTGCCATATATGGTATGTTAGGCTGATAGCATTATTGTGGATATCAACCTTATTCGTTGGTTCCAATCTTCGAGATTCAATGGTTTAGCTTCTTGATTTTGAGCATTCTCTCCTTACCGTTGTCTGTCTTTAGATAACAACTGGTTTTCTGCAAGTTGGGGTTTGAGACCTCACGAGCTCCTGCTTCTATCTTTGGAAACTTGTGTAATGATGACTTGATTCTGGAAATGCCTTCCGCCGTCGTCTATCTCTGGCGATGGTAAGTTCCTCCTTTTATTTCAAATTGGAGTGATATTCTATCCTGAACAGTATTAATGTATTATGTGCCCCTCAGTCCACGAGGCTGATTATTCTGAGCAATTAATGTGAGTCTTGATGTATTTGGCAGGTCCCTGGATGCCCCTAGTCAAAGGTATGTTGCAGCTCCTATCTCTGGAAACTCATGACTTGGATATCTTGAATTTAGATAACTTATGCATGGAATTTGGTCCAAGATTAGAATTCTTTATTGACTTCTTGGTTTGTGAACTTTGTGGCACTATTAGAGCAATGTTGGGTTTTTGGGTTGCGGGAGTTGTTCCCTGTTAATCCTACAATAGACAAGTTCTCCGGTGTTGTTGGGACAATACTGGTACTCAGAAAATTTTAACGGTTTGCTAATGATGAGCAACGTCAAGCAGTGCTTATGCGGCTGACGAAATGCATGGCTTTTAAGAATGCACTGGATAAGAAGTGCATGAATTACGAAATGAGCGGCTTTTGAAAGTGCATGGCTTACGAAATGCATGACTTTTGGGAGTGCATGGCTTACGAAATTTGCGGCTTTTCAGAGTGCGTGGCTTACAAAATTCATAGCTTATGGGATCGATGCAACCTGTCAATTCAAAATGGTTTGGAACTTATTAATGTTGCCAATCTTCAGGTAACGTAAGGAGTTCGTGCTTCGAGAGTATGGTTCCACGGTGCAAGAAGTGATGCGCGGCGGAGTGCACAGCTTACGGGATGCGCACAATGGTTTGGAACTTCTCAGTGTTGGAGGAGCGATATAGGTTCTTAGAAGGTAAGGGTCGAGTTTTCCCATCAATCTGGTGATTTGATTTTGTTGGAACGCGATTTCGTTGGTTCTATGAGATAATTGGTTTTTGGATCAGGTAACCGTGGCTTAGACGATCCTTCTGTGTTTTGAGAAGATGTGCATGACCAAACAGATAATGTTGCTACGGTGGAGATATCTACAACCGACCGCATGGAGATGGTTACGAAGAAAGAGCTTATGGGTGTTCGGGGCAAGACTTGGTTTTTTGTCCAAACTACCTTTAGAGAATTGTCTTCAACAGGCATACAGTGTAAGAGGAAATGGAACTAGTCACCAAACATGGTAAAGGAGGGGTTGGGAAGAAGTAAGCAAGTATTATGCTTTTATTTTGTTTGTTGTGCTAGCTAGGTCGTTAAGTCCATAGTTGTCAGAATGGAAAAATGTTTGATTGGGCATAACAAAACTGTGGTATGATTAGTCTCGGCCTTCCTTGTGGCTATTCAAGTATGTGCGGTGCCCCCCTTGCCACAGGGCTGTCGATGCACTTGAATTGTACCCAAGGTCTCTCCATAACTTGTTTGCTTGCCTCCAGTTCAGTGGGTGTGGCTCTCCCATGTACTAAGTCTTGGCTTAATTCGAGTCAGGCTCTAATTAACCACGAGGTCGGTTAAGTTTTGGCTTAGTTCCTTTAAGCGACATTGTAGCACTGGAGTTCGACAAAGTTTGTGTCATCGGTCATTGGAAGTGATTCTGTTAATTATGCGAAGTGACTGATGATTGTTGATTTGTGGCCATGGAGCAAGACTTCGTTGACTTTAGGGGCTTCTGGATCAAATGACTACCGATCTTCCAATTAACCTTCGTGAATATTAGTCGTACATAAATTTCACCGATCTACCGGTTCGCCTTCATGTCACTCTAGTTTGTGAAAGACCTTCTCATCCATAAAGGGTTTTTTGGATCAGATGACCGTTGATCTATTGGTTTACCTTCATGGTGCTTTAGTTCGTGAAAGATCTTCATGTTCACGAAAGGTTTTTTGGATCAGATGACTTTTGATCTATCGATTTGCCTTCAAAATGCTTTAGTTTGTGAAGGGATTATTGGATCAAATGATCATTGATCTACCGGTTCACCTTCATGACGCTTTAGTTCATAGAAGATTTTCATGTTCGCAAAGGGTTTTTTGGATCAGGTAACCGTTGATCTACCAGTTTGCCTTCATGACGCTTTAGTTCATCAAAGACCATCACGTTCGCGAAGGGTTTTTTGATCAAATGACTGTTTGATCTGCCTATTCGCCTTCATAACACTTTTGTTCATGAAAGACCTTCACGACGCTTTAGTTCGTGAAGGAATTTTTGTGATCCGATGTCTGACGACTAGACGGCTTTGGAATGATAATTTATCGATTCCGAGAGGAATTTTGGTCGGATATCTGATGACCAGACGACCTTGGAGCGATAATTGATCGACTCCAAGAAGAGTTTTGGGTCGTCTTTCCAACGGCTCGGCAGTCTTAATGCGATGCTTCATTGACTTCAAGAGAAATTTTTAGGATTTAGCTTGAGGAAACACAGTTTTATCGGTTCTTGGAGACTAAGGGTTGGATCTGTTTGTTTGACAATACTTTGGACAAGACTTCTCGATGCTTCCGAAGCAACGTCGGTTCTCATAAGGGTGATCGACATGATTTGTCGAGGGCATATAAGCATTTCTTTCACCATGCTGTCGGCAATCACCCAACGTCCCAGTACGTCTCATTTGGAAAAGGAAAGTAGACAAGGATGGATGAGAAGGCATCATTTTAGGTTGCTACCCCATTCCTTAGTTACTTGCTAGCTACAATGTAATTTGGTAATCATTCTTTCATTTGATCAGTTAGCTGTGGTGCTTTTCTACTAGCTCTTAGCAGCCTTGCTTGGGGTAGAAGGTCCTTGATGTCTCGTAGCTCCTTCATTGTTTGGTATGTTCATTGGCAAATGTGAGGACCCGTATTTTTGACAATTAAAAATGTTAAAATAAATAAAACTTCGGAATTTCATATTGTCAAAAATTAAAATTTATGATTTATTAATGAAAAAAATTATCAGAATATAATTTAATAATATTGATTGAATGTAATTTACAACTTTTTTATTGTGATTTCAATCAACCGCAATAATAAAGGTTAATAATGAATAAAATAAATGATATATAAAATGGTGAAATCAGATGTTTTTTAATTGAAATTGGTTTTACTATTTGTAAGTAAATTTATAATACTTTTGGTAAACAACAAATTCGCAGTTATTTAAATTTCTATTGTTTTATATCTTATCTCATTAGTAAATCTGTTTGAAATTAACTTGTAAATCAATGAAAATTAAATAAAACTGAAATATTACAGTTAAAATAAGAAAAGACGTTAAATGTAGAGCAACGAGTGAAATAAATTGAAAATTTATGTTAAATATATTACATAAGGGAATTGTTGATTTAATATAAAGAACTTGTAAATAAAAATAAAAGAATTTATAAAATTTAAAATATAATGAACTGGGATATTATTACTATTGTGATTAAATGTTGGAATTAATTTAATATTTGAATTTGGGTTTAAACAAGGAAACTTTAGTTTTAAAAGATTATTAATTTCTGTTTAATCAAAATGATGATAGAAATTTTTAATTTGGAATTTAAAAATGATTAAATCAGTTTAATAATAATCCGATTAATTAACATGTAAAAATAAATATAATTTGATTATAAAGCTAACTTCTATGTATAATAGAATTAGGGTTTGAAATTAGTTTCATTGAGTTTAAAAATATTTAAAACCTATATTTCGATATATGGGATAACCTATTTTCGTTTCGGGAACGAACCGGGCTTTTCGGGCCTTTGTTATCGCTTTGGCCCAATCAATTTGTTCCATCTATTCCTATGACAGCTTTGTCTACATACATGCTGTTACGAAATCCTAGTAGCCTTCTGTTTTATTTTTTATACGTACGTTTCAGTTTTAATCTGCTTCTTCTCAATGGTGAACATCCCAAAACCCAAATTCCGATTTCAAATCAAATCCAAAAATTAAAACTGCTCAAATCCTATCAAATTATATATCGTCACAAAGCTCTCGATGAATGGAGCCAGCTTCTACAATTCTTTTTCGCAATCTAAACTTGGTTTGGCCAGTAATTGACTAAACATTCTCATCCGTTGATGAAGCTAGGGTTTGCAAATCAACGATGGATCGTCGACTATACAACGATCGGAAATAATCACTGGGTAGAGGAGGTTGTACGGAGTTGGTCAAGTATGGATCGGGGCATAAGCATTGGAGTTCGTCAGAATTGTCAAACTAAAGGCGGCGGCGGTGGCGGAGTCACCCGAGGTGACCGGACGAGGTGACAATTTGGACGAAGGGCAACGAGAAGACGCAATCTCGATGGCGATGTCCGATCTTCGCACGGCGGCCTGTTGGCAGCGCCCATGAATATAATTGGCGGTTGAGCACGTTGTTGGGTTTCTATTCGAACGTGAGGGTTTGGTTTGTGATAGGATAATTACGATTTTACCCTTATGTTATTTTATTTAATTTTAAAACTTTATATGTTTTAACTCGAGTAACTTTTGCATATGAACTCAGATTTACACGCGTTTTCTTCCATTGGACTCGCTTCGAAATTTCGGACAATATGAAACTGCTTGGTTAAATTTGGAGACCGTTGAGATTTCGGGCTTTTGTTGGATTTTTTTTACATGGAATGCCTAATTTTATGTGGGCCGACCACTAGTATATTATTAAAAAAAATACAAGGGCAACTTGGAAAGGAAAAAAAAAGAAAAAAAACAGCAAACAAAAAAGGAACAGAAGAAGTATGCAACAAGGCTAGCAGGGAAAATAACCACAACAAACGCGCATTAATTTTCAATGCTTGCCCACTCATACCAACTTTAAGATAGCTTGATATAGCGAGAAGACAGGTGTTTTAACTTCATTAAAGAACCTTCAATTTCTTTCTTCCCACACTGCAAATAAAACCATTTTCAAAATCTTCAAAAGCTTGTCAGTAGTGACATTTCTCCTTCTCGTTTGATTAAAAAAATTAGCCCATTTAACAAAAGGATCTATGGACGGTGTGTGAAAATTGAGAGCAGTAAGAAGCCTCTTCCATAATACATAAACATAAGAATATGCGAAAAACAAATGAGCAACACTTTCATTCCTTCTACCACATAACAAGCAATCAGTAGTCAGAATCATTCCTCTACTCAAGAGTCTATCACGAGTGTGTAGTGCATTGTTTAAAACTTTCCAAAGAAGTATATTCTCTTTAGGGTTAGAATTATTAGACTAGACCCTCTTATTCTGATCATTTATCAAGGCTTGATAAACAACAGTAATTATATACTTAGTTTTGGAATTCCACATAGTACAACTAGTTGTAGGCATTTTATAGTTGTCGCATATATCAGTCCATACAGTAGTGATATTAGGAGAACTAGAACGAGGTAAGGAGACATTCCATTTGTAAATATAGTTAACTGCAAGTGCATTCTCAAATCAAAGGTGAGTGATTAACCTACTCATACAATACTAAATTTTCTGATGTAAGTTAAATAAAATCATGAAGCGATAAAATTTTATTAGTTTTTTTGTTTAAATTGACATTTGAATTTAATTTGAATTTTATATTGAATTGAATTGACATTTAAATTAATATTGAATTTAATTGTTAGTTAAACACCAACATTTGATAACTAGCAACTGTTGTGATATAATGGTTGATTTGGATGTTGGTTGCAATTGGATGCATATTGATTGATGTTGGATATATAGCTATTTATTGATTTAAACATATCCTTGTTATTATCGTATTTATTATTTAACATCCTATAAAATTGTCATTTGTAATATTTGAAATGAACTAAGAAATAGGTTGAAATGATATATACCTATGTCATTTAATTATGGGTTGAAATGATATATATCCATCCACGTAATTAAAATTGAAATAACTGTTCACTTAGCCATAGGGTAGAAAATTATGCATGGGCACCGGATTTGGTTAAATTAAGTGGTTTTAAAATCTTGAACATGAATTGATTTAAATGATATTATGTAAAAGTAATAGAATTTTGGATCTATATGAATTTAATTATTTTCTAATTCTAGCTTTGAAATGTCGAAATTGTAACTGCTAAAATGAAATTGTTTAAAGGATTTAATTTGAAATTTTAAGTTAGTATTTGAGAAATGACTTATATCTATCGAATGTGAATTATTTTAAGGTTTATATTTTAATTTAACTTTGAATTTACTGTAATTAAAGTAGTTTTAAATTGGTAGTTCCAAGTTTTGGGTGTGAAATGGATTTAAACTAAACTGTTTAAAAACAAGAAATTGAGTTGAAACTTTCAGCCATTTGGATAGAACCGTTTAAATTAAATTTGAATTAAAGTTTGAAATCGTTTTGAATTGAGGTTGATTAAAGTAGAATTTTGGGATTCGAAATCGACTAAGTTGAAAAGTGAAAATTGAATTCGTGGTTATTTAGAATTTGAGCTTGAGGTCAAATTGTTTTAAAAGAAAGAAATAGTTTTAATATAAACTATTTTTATAAACAAACTATTTTAATAATCAAATCATTTTAATATATAACTATTTTAATTATTTAAACTATTTTCAATATTCAACTATTTTATATTCAAAACTGTTTCCAATCTTTAAAACTATTTTAATTATCCCAAACTATTTTCAATATATAAACTATTTTTATTATCCAAACTATTTTCAATATTCAAACTATTTTCATTATTCAAAACCATTTTCAATATTTAAACTGTTTTAAAGGGGGAACTATTTAGATTTGAATCATTGATTTAAATAAGAATGTTTTAATATGAAGGTATAACCTATTTTGGACTCGAAATGATTTTGGAGTGAATATGATATTTTGACATGAAATATGACTTATTCTTGAAATTTAAAAGAACCAACAGGTGTGAAAAATGATGTTTGGCTGTTAAAGAGACCAGAGCCAAATATTGCATACTCTCTGTCAGTCAGAACCACTTTACCAACTGTGTATGCAGTGGATGTTATCCAGAATGTACAGGTTGAATTGGAGACGTTTTCTGGATTGAAGAAAGAGAATGATGATTGATAGACTCCGACACTTGTGCCAATTTGAAATGACTAAAACAGGAGCCATACCTTATCAATGTGGCTAGCTACCTCTAGTGACATCTGTTTTTCATATTGCTATATTGATTTTGACTCAATTGGCGCACCTTGATTTGATTATGGGATGGGTGTTCATAGTGGACCGTTAGGGGTTACCACCAGTCAGGAAACGCAAAATGGTAGTACCCTACCTTGGGTATCGCCTCATGTGCCTTGTCATACTTTTATTCTTATACGCGACCACTATGATTTTATTAAGTGTTGTCTCATCACGTCACCTCCTTGACTGCTGCGTTACTGGTAATGTCACAAGGAAAACTATAGGACAATGCTTAAAAATGTATTAAGGGGGATCAATGTAAAGCCTTAATGCTAAGAAAAATATTTATTTTACTGATTAGACATTATATATATATATAGCGTATTCTACTATATAAAGATATTTCGATGGATCCTTATGAGGTGGAAAATCCTATAACATCTCTTAAGTTATCGCACGTATTGTACACTTGATAGGAGATGTAAAATCCTGTAAACCTCTTTGAAGCCATTAAACTCGTATTTACTTGTTACTGATTTAACTTACATAAGAACTTTTAGTTTTGACTCGAGTGTTTTATCTTCTCATCATGCTCGGGTCAGTCTGAGTATTTCAGGGTTGAAGATATTATTCCTAGAAGATGAGGATGGAATTCGCTAGATCGTATTACTATTATTAATCCACTACATTAGTTTAGTATGCTTGTTGATTGTACTCTGATTATATTGAAAAATTGAAATCAAATGTATATTATAAAATAGCTTCATGGGCTATTTATTTGATTATTATATTTTGCCATCCGCTGCGAGATTCCATGTTTGCTTTCTTTCTTTTCTCGGCAATCTTCCTTTTTGAATGGTTTGTGTTAGACATGTGTAGTTTATTGTCGATTTAAACCATCCAAAAAGGTGGGTTGTCACAGTTAGTATCAGAGATTTTGTTTAGAGATACCTTAGCCTGTTGGGGATTAACTCATCAGAGATAACCCTAGCACGAGTTTGAATGCATATATGTTATAATGACCTGGATTTCCCATCTTCTGATTTTGAATATTTAAATAATGTTTAATATTGGATTTGGAATATAAATTGATCTTGAATATGAAGATTTTGGTTGAAATTGTAGAATGAATTTAAATTTCAAATATAGTGATTTATTGTACTACGGGAGGGTGGATAATTAAAATTTGAGTTGAATACGAATCAAAATGATTTCTAATGTTGATATAAATTCAATTTGAATTAGAATTGAGTTAGTGAGTTATTAAAACTGGAATTTCAAGTAATTTGGTCGATTTTGAAAATCGGTGTTTTATTGACGCGTTAAAATAGCGATCCTGGGCATAGTTGCGGAATTTGATGAAACCAGTTCGATTGGATCTATAATACTGTATTATTATCGGATTTCAAACTTTGTAGTGTTTGGAGTTAACCTTTGATCGTATGAGATAGAAACACGTTGGAATTAAAATTGAAAATCTAATATAAATAATCAGGCTCAAAAAGCTATCTTCCCCATATGATCGAATTGGAACTCGAGACTTATTCCATTGGGTTCGGAATGGGGGTATAACATAAAAAATGCCAAGCGGCACACCACAATAAGGGTTTGAAATTTCGAGATAAGCATAGCAAGATATTTTGAATATAAAATAACAAACTTTAAATTATAGCCACCCTATAGCAGACCAAGCCCATCTGAACCCAGCCAACCTAGCACATACAAAGCCGCCTTCTTCTTCATTTTTAAAATCACATACCCCTTTTTTCTATAGATTGATTCACAAAATCGTATAAAAAAGAGAAAAATATATAAATTGTGACCTTGTCACGAGGTCGTACTCGAACACGAGTAAGTGGAGGCGACGGCTCAGTCGTGAGCGCGTGGGTGGCAGTTGAAGGTGATAGGGAGGCTCGTGCGACTTTAGGGTTCGGTGCGCGAGGTTGGAGGCGATGAGACTAAAGGTGGCCAGGAAAAGGGTGCGCGACCTGAGGCAGGTTGGAGGAAGGGGAGGAGACGGACATCGCGATCGAGCATGGGAGGTAGTTCGCGATGTTAGGAATCGCGTGCGCGTGCATAGGAAGATAAGGCGTAAGGCGGCGGCACATGGGCGAAGGCCGACGGTGCCGTTTGGGTGAACTGTCGTTCGCCTATTGCAGGCTGTAAGGGACGTCGTGACATTGACGAGGATGGATGTTAACGTGGCTGAAGGTGGAGGCAACTATCATCGATCGACGTCGAGATGGCTAGAAACACGGAAGGTTGGAATCGCGTGATCAGAGCGGAAAGATGGGTTTTATCGAAGGTAATTAATTTTAACGTTTGAATTTATGTAAATGGTAGTTTAATTAATTTAGAATTTTCATTAATTTATATTTAATCCATACAAGGTCCAAAAATCATGGAAACAGTGGTATGGGATTCGTAGCAGCGGAATCTACGCAATAGAGTTAAAATTGGAACGATCAGCAAATTCAAAAACAAAGTTGAGTAAATCTCTCTCATTTTGGATTAATGGTTTTAATCTAAAATGTTTAAAAAAATATATTTATTGGATGATCGGATGAATTTATAAATAATCATTAGTTGGATGTTATATTATATATATTAGTATATATATTAGTAGTTGGATATATTTCCCACTAATTTGAGCGGATGAGACATTATGCGTCTCACATAATAGCGGATGACCCTATATTACCGGGATATCCCGCCTCGAAGCGGAATTGGTATTTTATGTTATATAGCATATGTGGATGCAGGGAAACAGGTTGGAGGGATCCAACTAGATTCCTCAAAACATATTGATTGTTTCATATATAGTTATATATGTGTGATTGAAAAATCTATTATATATTATTGTGTGATTTGATATATTGGATATTATAGTAGCACTGGCCTTAATTTGGTATTTTAAATACCATAATATTATTTTTGAAATGGAATTAAAAATATATTTTGGATATAAATATATATATATATGTATGTATGTATGTATGTATTGAAATTTGGATTATTTCAATGGAAATTAATTTGGATTAAACAATAATTTGATTTGGAGTTGTACTTAACTACTCATAAAATATTTTAAATAGAGATTTAAAAATAATTTATATAAAGGATTTTTTACAATGGATTTTTAAGTGACATTTCAGAAACGATGGGAAAGAAGTTGAAATCGATATTAAAATGGATTTGAAAAATAAATGGGATTTATTAAGAAATGGATTCATAAAATGAGATTTTATAAAGGAGATTAGCTTTAGAAACAAGTGAAATTCAAAGGAGGTTATAATTTATAAAGATGTCCATGAATAAGGGGAAATGATTATCAGTTGATAAATTAGAAATATAAATTCATAATGTGAATTTATATCGAGATATGGAAATTAATGTTGGGAAAAATAGTGGTTTCTATTTTTGAAATATGAGAATGGTTAGGGAATCGAAGTGGAAGATATGTTATGAATCAAGGGGGATTCATAAATTGAAATTAGTTATTGGAATTTTAAAAATATATTTTTGTCGAGAAATTAAAATTATTTTAAAATAGGATTTTATTTATTATAGTCAAAGCTGTTTTAGTATTTAAATATTTTGAAAAGTGAATTTTTCAAATATCTAATATTAATTGAATAAATTCTAATTTTTGTAATAAGCTTTGTGAATCGATTATTATTACTTATAAATGATTTATAAATTAGTTATCACCGTCTATTTAAAAGTGTCTTGATATTTTAAATAATTACTTAAACATGTTCTGAAATTAAATTATTATTCTTAAAACTTACTTATTATATATAGAAAGAGTTTTGGAAAATTGATGGAAGTTATTTATGAATGCTTTCGAGATTTGTAAATCAGGTTTTATCTAATGGATGTGCTTTTATAAGAGAAAATCTTATAAGCAATTTTGGAAACTTAAGAAAATATCCAAAAATATTCGGATTTGAGAACTTCGAAATTGAATCTGAATTAATAAAAGAAGTTATAAATTTCTAGTTGAGATTATAAGTGAGTATAATCGATTTTGGAATTATAAAAGGAACTAATATAAATTCCAGAAGTTTATGGGATCAGATATGAAATATTTCCTAAGTTTGATATTATAATGACCTTGGAAAAATATGTTTACGAATATTTTCCTAAGTTTGAAAAAGAGAATTTATGAAACAATTTAAGTGTGAAATGGATTATAGAAATATTTTTTTCTAAGTGTTATAAGTTGAATTTGGAAATATTTCTAAGTGTTGATATAGTTGGAAATATCCTGTTATGGATTTAAGTATTTGAAATTGTTATCAAATATCGAAATGTTCAAAGAATTTAGATATATATCAGTGTAAAGATGTTTGAAATGAATGTTTTGAGAAGATTAAATAAATTGGGCTAAGTGACTGCTTATGTGTGAAATTTAATAGTTAAATAACCGACTATCAAATTTGGCTAAACTTGTTAATCGCTTCGAAGAGACCGAGATCAGATTTAATTATTCGAAAACCACTTCGATCTGATTTGTGCATTATGAAGTATGATATCTCAAAGATAATGGAGATGGTGATCTTAAAGGAGATTAGGTTTGTTCAAACCCAAAATAACTAGTATGAATGAATGTTATCATTTGCATCGTTTCCTGGAAGGCAGTGTTAGTATTTCAAATATGAATGTTATTCTATAGGTAAACGTAGCCTCATGCCTTATCAACTGCGAATGACTAAAATAAAGGAGATGCAGCTAGGCTAAGTGGGTCGCACCCAAGTAGGATATGCTATCACCTTTCTAGATACTCTCGGATATATTATATTTTAATTATGGATATGGTTGTGCATGGAAAAGAGTGTGCTCGATTAGTTGGGAACACTCGGGGTGATAACATATTCAGTACTATCTAGGTTACGGGTAGGCCGGTCATGTGTTAGTAGGAGATCCCGGTGAGGTCCTCGATACAATTTTCTAGAGGTGTACTGTGGCGGGCAGTACCCAGTAACTCAGTCATTGTATGGAATACAATAGCCACTACGAGCCTGTATGGTTTTGATTGTGCCTAGCTATGCTGAAACGCGAGATGCAAACATTTCAGCTATTTTCTAGTTTATTTTCTATTGACAGTATTATAATATCAGATGATTTTGATATAAAATGTTTTGGTTATCGTAAGGTAAAACCCGTCGTATTTATGTGTGGCGTGATCTTACGAGGTACCTTTGTTTTCAAAGGATTTTGATAACAGTAATAATGTAACGACCCACTATTTTGGACCATTCAAATCGATAATAAAACCACACATGTCGGACTTGAATAATTCAAAACAATAGACTGTAATATAATTTGGAGTGAATGAAACCAATCGTAGAATCACAAACATAGATAAATCAGAATAACTCACACCAGAAATAAGAATAACCATAATTGTTCATGAAGCTACTACAAACACAGTCTCAAAACAAGTACAAAATACCAAGGTCTAAAAGTCAGTACAACAGAAATCCCAAATACATAAGTGTCCACAAATGCATTAGCTGAATAGAAATACTGAATAGAAATAGATGACAACTAGATAGATGGATAATCTCCAGCAAATCCTAGCTCAAGAAGGTAAATCCAAAGCTGAAATACCCAGGCTGACCCGAGCTGAAGGAAAAAGGAAACCCAAAACACTCGAGTCAGGACATAGATACTTATACAATGTAAATCAACTCAAGTGAAATGTAATATAAATGCACAAGTAACTCAAAGGATGCTTGGGACCGCCCATCCTTTAAGGATCCGTTCAACTATTTACTATATAGTAATATACGGTATTATAATAATGTCTAAAGTAAAATAAACTAACTTAAACATAGCGTTAAGGCTTTACATTTTCCACCATAACATGTATATAGTGCCAATAGTCTATATAGTACCGTCGTACCTCCAGATCGGAAGGCTACCACAAATACTCCATAGGTACGACACAAATCAAAACTCATACAAGGCGCGCTAAGGTAGGTGACACGGCACAACTAGGCAATGCCAAGGTAGATATACCAATTACGCATCCGGACTGGTGTAACGCATAGTAGCCACTACCGCCCACCTCGAGCCACACTCCTAAATATCAAAGGTGCGCGTCATATCAATCACAAAGTAATAGAACGGCATATGAAGAAGTGTGTCTGATAAGAGGAGCTACTTTATTGGCCCGGAATCGCTCCTATTTTAGCCACCTTATGCCAACTCATGGGAGTCGAGTCCACGTATATACCTTAAAGAACGTCGCCACCATCCTATTTTATTCTGGAATCTCCACCGTATACACGGTTATTAATGTGGTTTTCGGAGTTGGCAGAGTGCATGACAACTTTCGATCCCAGTCTCTTTAACAACCAAACGTTATTATAACCCAAGGATATTTATTTCAAAGCATTCCTATTCCAAAACCGTTTAAAACCAAATTCCATTACTTTCCAAAATAATATCCATTTTCAAAAATTGGTAATATTTCCAAATCTATATACTTAGTTATAACACTTTAAAATGTTATCTTTTAGAAATCATACCACTTTCAAAACCATACACTTATTATAGCACTTTAAAAATGTAATAAGTTAGAAACTATAAAACTTTTAAAATTTTACCTTTATATAATAGCACTTTAGAAAATGTTACAATTTGGAAATAGTAGCACCTTTAAAACATAACCTTAAAGTAACATAGCATTTTAAAATGTTATCTTTTTATAACTACTGCATTTTTAAAACATAACTAAAATACCATAGCATTTTAAAAATGCTGCGAATACTACTATAACATGTTTAAACATACTATTTCAATTTTTAACATAGTTTTATTTATACAAAACATATCTATTTCATAATTAAAAATCTATTATTATTATTATTATTATTATTATTAGGTTAGAATCAAAATTGCATATTGACTTAAATTTAAATTATTAAGTTATTTATCAATGATAAAATCATTAATTTAGTTTTAAACCAATTATTTACTTATAACATTCCAATATATCATTATATTTAAAAATTATTAAATACAGTTTAAATTAAAATTTTCATATATTAAAGATTCCAAATACTTAATAATTTTTAGAAAAACTATTATTTAAAACTTAACCATGGGTATATATAATATTTTCTAACCTAGGTCAAGTGATACAGACATATATCATTTCAATCCGTAATTTAAAAAAAATCCGGGTTTTATCATTTCAAACCCGCAATCCCAGGTCAAAAAAATAAAAATCGCTTGAGCCTATCATTTCAGCTCATAATGATTTTTTTGCCATTCTAATGTCCGTTCGGGTATGTATCATTTCAACCCATAGTGATTCTATACTAACAGGGAACTTGTAGTGTGAGAAGCAGAAAATAAAATAAACAGTATAACATGGCATATCATATCGGTGTTGTAACAGGCATATAATCAGGTTATAACATCATGAAATATCATGTCATTGGCATGTGTAAATTACTATCAAAACAACATTCTATCAACTATAATTCACATGTCATTGTTTCAAAATTATATAAGTACGAATGTCGAGAGTGATAAACTCACCTTCTAAAGTTGGGGATAACAACTCAAGACACACAACCAAATTCCGAAAGCACGACAAAGCAGGAATTAGATTCGAGTGGACGGAGAGCCAAGATCCAAATCTTGTAATCAAAAAAATAAAATATACATAAGCAAACTATTTATACATAAAAGAATAAAATGAAATACAAAGAAAATGGGCTAACAACTTACACAATAGGCTCGGCCACATGGAAATAGGCTCGGCCGCTATGCAAGTGGGCTTGACCATCATCAAGTCATGTTCGACCATGATGTTTTAAGGAATCTGTGCTCGGCCAAGGCTTGCAAAAAGGCACAGCTATGGCCAGAAATGAAGGGATGGCAACCAAAAGTCAAGTGGGAAGGCAAAAAGGCAAAGACAAGATGAGTATGGGTTCGGCCCTAAGCTATTATGGCTCGCCATGGTGCAAAGTGGCTCGGCCTACGGTTCATAGTTTGGAATAGTTCATGGCACATCTGAAATGGTATGGCTATGGTCATGGCAAGTCATGGAAAGAGGATTTGGTGATGGAATATGTGGTGGGAAAGGTTAAGGGAAGAGGAAGGGATAGGGTAAGGCTCGGCTAGGGTTTTCAAAGCAACTTTGTGATGGGGTTTTGGATCTATTGTCACGGCATGGGTGTGGATATGAGATGGTGATGGAGATGGCCGGTCTAAGGTGGTGTAGTGGAGGAGATGTGGTCGGCTAGGAGTATGATAGCTGAGCATAGCATGAAGAAAAACAGAAGAAAAGAGAAAAGCGAAAAGGCAAAGAGGAAGACATGAGAACTTAGTGTAAAAAATTTCTTTCGTTCAGGAACGGCAATGAGAAGAGATGAGAAATAATTTTGTGCGTGAATGAGAATGGGAAGTGAATGGCTAGGGAAATCAAAAGTTTTGAGCAGCTAGAAAAGGAAAAGGCATCACAGTAAGGAAAAGCAACTTATGCCTCTTTAATTCCTAAGCCCATTTGTCAAAGCCCATCAAAGTAAACAAGCCAAAACACGAATAAAATATCAAAGTCCAAACCAATTTGAAAGGAAACAGAAAATATAGAATAGAAAATAAACAATAAAATATTGAAAAATAATCGCGTGTAAAACGCTGAAATTTATCATATTTACAAAGTATAAAACAGTATTCGATGAAAGAAAAAGAGAACGAATATCAGAATCAAATTCAGCTTCAAAGAAAAAGATGAAAAATTAAAATTAAAATTAAAAATTTTCAATTGAAGTCAGAGTTTGACCACAGTTGACCAAAATACAAAATTTTCAAAAAAACTTTATTTTTTTAATATTTGGAAAATAAATTATAAACGAAATCCAAAATTACATTGGAAATTTCAAAACTTCAAATTTAAATGATTTAAAAGTTAAAGTTTTCAAATAAACTGAATTAAAATATTATTTAAAATTTTAGGTTGTTACGCTCTCCTCCACTCAAAACTTTTCGTTCTCGAAAAGGAAGGAGACACGAAAATAAGGAAAGATAAGATGGAAAAGGCAAATTGTACCTGAAACGAACAATTCCAGATTCGAAGCATGCATGCTCTCCTCCGTCTCCCAGGTACAATCCCAATCATCCGTACTCCACTACACTTTGACTAGATTGACAGATTTCTTTCTCAGCTGCTTCGTACCTGTTTCGACAATACGAAGTGGCTTCCTTTCGATTGTAAGATTAGGCTCAATATCCAAACTCTCGAGAGAAGAAGGCTGGACAATCAAAGATGGATCATGCAGATATCGACAAAGATGCGAAACATGGAATACATTATGCACTCCAGGAAACTTCTCAGGTAAATCCAGATGATAAGCTAAAGAACCAATCCTCTCAGATATACGAAAAGGACCAGCAAACCTAGGAGCAAGCTTCCCTCATTCCCACTTTATCAAATTATTACGAAATTTATTCCACCTAATATATCTTATACATACATTAAGTATATTAACTCTTATCATAACTTATCAAGTTTATTTATAAATTCCTTTTACACTATTTTATATTGTAAATTATCCAATTACATACATAACTTCTGAATAATTGGATAATTTATATTGAATGCAATTTGGAATTATAAATAAAATTTTCCAATTCAATTATTTATCCATAATTTTTTTTGGTTTATAATTGAAATCATCCCTGAATCATAATTTAAAGAATTTAAATCTCCGATTTACCTCAAACCATAAAGAGATTATATATATACAATATATCAAATCAAATAAAATCTAAAATCATATACATATATATATTAAATCAAGCCATACTTAAGAAGTTTAAATCATTTCTTTCAAAACAAAAGGGTAGCAAAGCTACGAATTGGTCTTTCCTCTTCGAAACTCGAAAATGAATGTCGACGATGCGACCGCCATCACCGAAATTATTTTCCAGTGGCATAAGAGAAGAGCATAGATTTAAACATTTTAAAATTTATATTCAAACATACCTTTAAATAATATACACTTTAAAACATTAAACCAAAGTTTGAAATCACTGGAATCTAATTCTCACATAATTTAAATTCATTTAAATTCCAATCAGTGTATAAACCATGCTTTGTAATTTTATGTATTTATATCTTGTGTGAATAGTCATTGGTTTCAAAGCAACAAATGAAATCAAATATTATCATTTCAATAACCAGTTCAGTTAACTAATAGATTTCAAATTAATCCAGTTCTCAACAAACCATTTCAATTTATATTGATTTCAAAACTTTTAAATATTCCATATTTCAAAACCAAACTTTTGATAATTCCATATATCTCAAATTCAATTTACTATTATTTAGTTTGAAATATTTACTTAATAAATACAATATTATTCAAATAAAACTTTGAACTTCAAATAACTAAATATTCCTTCAATTTATTTAAACATGATATATTCTTTTAAAACACTTTAAGCCAAATCAAGTTATAAAAATCATATCTTTTAAAATCTCAAATTTAATAAATTTCAAATCAACTTATTCACATCCTATCAAAATAAATTTTCAACGGATAATATAAATCTATAAAACTATTATATATATAAATTATATACAATTATTTTATTTACCACATTTGAAACCAAAATTGTGTCAATTTGTTCTGTTCAAGTGTTTTGGAAAACCTATCGATATCGCTGATCAGACGAATCGATCGAAATCCCAAATCAACATCAACAACCCAAACAGCACAACACATAAACATTCAATATTAATTCAAATACACTCCCCCACTCGATGATTTCAAAGTGGATTTCAAATAAGGATAGAAATTCAAATTTGGAAGATTCTAATTAAAAGAATTCGAAGATAAAATGAGATAGATAAAGGATTAAGATAAGGTTAAATAGAAGATTGAAATTACACCTGATGACTGTTATAGGTGAATTCAACGAGATGGATATGATCTTTCCAAGATCCTCCATAATCAAGGACACAAGCATGAAGAAGATCCTCGAGAATCTGATTCACGCTTTCCATTTGACCATCGATCTGCGAATGGTAAGCAGTGCTCAGATTCAGATGAGTACCCAAAGATTCCTGACAAGCTTTCCAAAAATGACTGGTAAATATGAAATCTCTATGAGGATGAACTATCTCCCTCATATAGATCTCCTCCAGAAAAGAAGCAGAATGGGTAGACTTGACCGAATGAAATGTGCTAACTTGGTCAATCTTTCTACAAAGAGAGAAGAGAAGAAAGATTGACATTGATCATAGCGATCTTGACTGGATCAACAGAAACTCGATTACTAGAAACAATATGCCTGAGAAATTGGACTCCATCCTTCCAGAAATGGCATTTTGAAAATTTAGCCTTTAACTGATGATCTCTAAGAGTTCCAAAAAAATCTCAGATGGGATTTAAGCTCTTTCTCAGACTTAGAGAAAACAAGTATATCATCGACAAAGACTAGAACAAATTGATTGAGCAAATCATGAAAAACACGATTCATCAAATCAACAAAGAAAGCGGCAGCGTTAGTCAAACCAAAAGGCATAACTAACCATTCATAGAAACCATTCTCAGTACGGAAAGCAGTCTTGGGAATACTTTCCTGAGAAACTCTGAGCTGGTGAAAACCTGTGGCAAGATCAAGCCGAGAGGAAACAGTAGCTTCATGGAGTTGATCAAAACATATTATTGATGCAAGGCATAGGATATCTGTTTCTCATAGTGAGCTTGTTTAGCTCCCTATAATCAACACACATCCTTAAAGAACCATCGGACTTAGTGACGAAAAACACCGCTGCTCCCTATTCGGAATGGCTATGTCTGATCAGACCCTTGGAGAAAAAGTCCTCAATTTGCTTCCTTACCTCAACCTTCCCATGGGTATCATTCTTCTGGGAGGAAGAACTACAGATCGAGCTCCAGGAATAAGATCAATACGGAAATCAATTTCTCGCTTAGGAGGTAAAGAGGTAACTTCACCAAATATATAGAGATAGAGTTTTGACCACAGGGGTGGAATCAAGATCATCCGAAGAAAAGTCAAGAGAATAAATAGAACTATCGGCATAATCCTGAGGAAGCAACACCGAATCACCAAAGAATCACACTTGTCCCCAACAAGAGTAACAGTTTGGGTTTTACAAGAGATAACGGCTTCATGCCTCTTCATCCAATCTCCTCCAAGCAATAGATCAAAAGCATCGAAACCTAGAACATGGAAATCACTACTGAAACGGTGATCAAAATAGAGGAGTTTCACTTGGTTAAATTCTACTAAGGTACGCAGGACCACCAATAGGATTTGAAACACAAGGCTCATTAGCAATCTTGGGAGAAAGGAGATGCTCAAACTTATCACAAAGATCTACAGAAATAAAACTGTGGGAAGCTCCAATATCAAATAAAACACGAACAAGAAAATAGAACGAAGAAAAGGTGCTCTGAAGAGTACCTTGGGTAACCCTAGGAGTAGGAGCAGAGGTAACAACAAAATACCAAATGACTTGCCCTTCTGTTGAGTAAGACAATGGTTATTAAGAAACAAAAGACAAGATTCAGCCGGAATAGAAATCCTAATCAAGGAATTTAATTAACAAGGTGGATAAGGAAAGGAAAGAAGTTTATAAAATTTAATTTCAAAACAAGAAAGATCTATATCAAAATAATCTTTGAAAAATCCTTTGAAAAATCATTTGAAAATCATTTTATACTTTAAAATACGTTCTCTCACAAAGAAATGATTCTAAGATTGATTTCACTCATTCTAGGGTATTTCTATCCTATCTCTAATGAGTTTTGGGCTCCACAGGCTAAGGTTTGCCTAAAACCAAAGCTCTGATACCAAATGTAACGACCCGCTGTTTTGGACCATTCAAATCGACAATAAAACCACACATGTCGAACTTGAATAATTCAAAATAGCAGATTGTAATATAATTTGGAGCAAAAAAAACCAATCACAGACATAGATAAATCAGAATAACTCGCAGCGAAAATAAAAATAAGCATAGTAGTTCATGAAGCTACTACAAACATAGTCTCAAAACAAGTACAAAATACCGAAGTCTGAAAGTAAATACATCAAAAATCCCAAATACCCAAATGTCCACTAATACATAAGCTGAATAGAAATACTGAATAAAAATGATGACAACTAGATATATAGATAATCTCCAGCAAATCCTAGCTCTAGAAGGTAAATCCAAAGCTGAAATACTCAGGCTGACCCGAGAGTAAAGGAAAAAGGAAACACAAAACACTCGAGTCAGGACGTACATACTTATACAATGTAAATCAACTCAAGTGGACTGTAATAGAAATGCATAAGCAACTTAAAGGGTGCTTGGGACTGCCCATCCTTTAAGGATCCGTTAAACTATTTACTATGTAGTAATATACTCTATTATAATAATGTCTAAAGTAAAATAAACTTACTTAAAAATAGCATTAAGGCTTTACATTTTCCACCTTAACACATATATAATGCCAATAGTCTATACAGTACCGTCGTACCTCCAGATCGAGAGGCTACACCACAAATACGCCATAGGTACGACACAAATCAAAACACGTACAAGGCGCACTAGGGTAGGTGACACGGCACAACTAGGCAATGCCAGGGTAGATATACCAATTATGTATCAGACTGGTGGTAACGCATAGAAGCCACTACCGCCCACCTCGAGCCAAACTCCCAAAAATCAAAGGTGCACACCATATCAACCACAAAGTAATAGAATGACATACGAAGAAGTGTGTCCGATAAGAGGAGCTACCTTATTGGTCTGGAATAGCTCCTGCTTTAGCCACCTTATGCCAATTCACTGGAGTTGGGCCCACGTATATACCTTAAAAGAACGTCGCCGCCATCTTACTTCATTCTGGAATCTCCACCGCATACACGATTGTTAAAGTGGTTTTCGAAGTTGGTAGAGAGTATGGCAACAGATCTCGGTCTCTTTAATAATCAAACGTTATTATAACCCATGGATATTTATTTCAAAACATTCTTATTCCACAACCATTCAAAACCAAATTCTATTACTTTCGTTTTCAAAAATTGGTAATATTCCAAATCTATATACTTAGTTATAGCACTTTAAAAATGTTATCTTTTAGAAATCATACCACTTTCAAAACCATACATTTATTATAGCACTTTAAAAATGTAATAAGTTAGAAACTATAACACTTTTAAAATGTTACCCTTATATAATAGCACTTTAGAAAATGTTATAATTTGCAAATAGTAGCACCTTTAAAACATAACCTTAAAGTAACATAGCATTTTAAAATGTTATCTTTTTATAACTACTGCATTTTTAAAACATAACTAGAATATCAAAGCATTTTAAAAATATTATGAGTACTACTATAACATGTTTAAACATACTCTTTCAATTTTTAACATAGTTTTATTTATACAAAACATATCTATTTCATAATTAAAAAGCTATTATTATTAGGTTAGAATCAAAATTCCATATTGACTTAAAATTTAAACTATTAAGTTATTTATCAAAGATAAAATCTTTAATTTAGTTTTAAACCAATTACTAACTTATAAAATTCCAATATATCATTATATTTAAAATCATTAAATCCAATTTAATTAAAAATTTCATATATTAAAGATTCGAAATACTTAATAATTTTTAGAAAAACTATTATTTAAAACTTAACCATGGGTCTATATAATATTTTCTAACCTAGGTCAAGTGATATGGATATATATATATATATCATTCCAATCCGTATTTTACAAAAAAAATCCGGGTTCTATCATTTCAAACCCACAATCCCAAGTCAAATAAAATAAAAATCGCTTGAGCTTATCATTTCAGCTCATAATGATTTTTCCCTATTCTAATGTCCATTCGGGTATGTATCATTTCAAACCATAGTGATTCTATGCTAACAGGAAACTTGCAGCTTGAAAAGACAAAAAAAAAATAGTATAACATGGCATTTCGTATCAGGTGATATAACAGGCATATAATCAAGTTATAACATCATGAAATATCATATCACAGGCATGTATAAATTACTATCAACACAACATATTATCAACTACAATTGACATGTCACTGTTTCACAAGTATGTGAGTACGAATGTCGAGAGTGATAAACTCACCTTCTAAAGCTAGGGATAACAACTCAAGACACACAATCAAACTCCAAAAAGCACGACAAAGCACAAATTAGATTCTAGTGGATGGAGAGCCAAGATTCAAATCTTGTAATCGAAAAATTAAAATATACATAAGAAAACTATTTATACATAAAAGAATAAAATGAAACACAAAGAAAATGGGCTAACAACTTACACAATAGGCTCAACTACATGGAAATAGGCTCGGCCACTTTGCAAGTGGGCTTGACCATCATCAAGTCATGTTCGACCATGATGTTTTGAGGCATCTATGCTCGGCCAAGGCTAGAAAAAAAGCATGGCTATGGCTAGAAATGAAGGGATAGCAACCAAAAGTCAAGTGGGAAGGCAAAAAGGCAAAGCCAAGATGAGTATGGGTTCGGCCCTATGCTACTATGGCTCGGCCATGGTGCAAAGTGGCTCGACCTATGGCTCATAGTTTAGATCAGGTCATGGCACATCTAAAATGGTATGGCTATGGTCACGGCAAGGCATGGAAAGAGGAGTTGGTGATGGAATAGGTGGTGGCCAAGGCTAAGGGAAGAGGAAGGGATGGGGTAAGGCTCGGCTAGGGTTTTCAAAGCAACTTTATGATGGGTTTTTGGATCTTTGGTCATGGCATGGGTGTGGATATGAGATGGTGATGGGGATGGCTGGTCTAAGGTGGTGTAGAGGAGGAGATGTGGTCGGCTAGGAGCATGATAGCCGAGCTAGCATGAAGAAAAATAAAATAAAAGAGAAAAGGAAAAGACAAAGAGGAAGACATGAGAACTTACTATAAAAAAATTCTTTTGTTCAGGAACATGAATGAGAAGAGATGAGATGAGAAATAATTTTGTATGTGAATGTGAATGGGAAGTGAACGGCGAGAAAAGGAAAAAGCATCACATTAAGGAAAAGCAACTTATATCTCTTTAATTCCTAAGCCCGTTTATCAAAGCCCATCAAAGTAAACAATCCAAAACCCGAATAAAATATCAAAGTCCAAACCAAAATAAAAATAGAAATGAAATAGAAAATATAGAATAGAAAATAAACAATAAAATACTGAAAAATAATCACGTGTAAAACGCTGAAATTTATCAGATTACAAAGTATAATACAAAATTTGATGAAACGAAAAGCAGAACGGATATCAGAATCAAATTCATCTTCAAAGAAAAAGATTGGAAATTAAAATTCAAATTTAATAATTTTAATTGAAAGTCAAAGTTTGACGACAGTTGACCAAAATACAAAATTTTCAGAAAATCTTTATTTTATAATATTTGAAAATAAATTATAAACAAAATCCAAAATTACATTGGAAGATTCAAAAATTTCAAATTTAAATGATTTAAAAATCAAAGTTTTCAAATAAATTGAATTAAAATATTTATTAAAATTGTGGGTTATTACAAATAATTCAATTGAATGAAATGGCATATAAATTAATTTGAAGTGAATAACTAAATGTTGGAACTCTGTATTTGCATGTACCTTCTAAAATACATGATATAACATGTTAACATTATGAAATCATGTGTTTAAAATAGTTAAAAGGATGTAAAGTCATTAAATTTCATAAATTATGAAACTGATGTGTTTGTTCAAATAATTATAGGTACGTGGGGTTGTTTCGCTAGATTTTGGTTGTGCAAATTGCATATATAAAGTAAACGAACTCGCTTAATAAAGCTAATATAAGGTATGCTTACTCATTAAAAGCGAAAATGAAATAAATATTGATATATATATTGTGTTTCCGAGCGTGTGGGTTGATGATATCATTTTTATTATATTTGTGATACTGTAAAAGATTCTCCGAACAAGGGAGATTTTGCCAAAAATTTCGAAAATTTAGGGTGTTAGATAAATTTTCCCAAATTTTTTTGTTAACCAAGATTTAATTTCGAATTTAAATTGAAATAAAGGGCTTTGGTTTAGAAATGGAAAAACAAATTGTTTGAGTTGGAACTAAAAGATTAGAAAAGTGAAATATCGAATTTTCACTAAGTGGGTTTTTAGAAAGTAATGGGTTTGTTGCATCTTTCCAACTTAGCAATTTCTAGGACGAAATTCTTTTAAGAGAGGAGGAATGTATTGACCCGGATTTTCCATCGTATGATTTTGAGTATTTAAATGATTTCAAATATTAGATTTGGAATATAAATTGATGTTGAATATGAAGATTATGGTTGAAATTGTAGAATGAATTTAAATTTCAAATGTGGAGATTAATTGTAATACGAGAATGGTGAATATTAAAATTTGAGTTGAATATGAATCAAAATGATTTCTAATATTGATATAAATTCTATTTGAATTAGAATTGAGTTAATAATTTTTTAAAACTGGGATTTTTAGTAATTTCGTTGATTTTGAAAATCATCGTTTTATCAACGCATTAAAATTGCAATCATGGGCATAGTCTCGAAATTCGACGAAACCAGTTCCATTGGATCTGTAATAGCGTATTATTATCGAATTTCAAATTTTGTAGCATTTGGAGCAACTGTTTGATTGTGCCAGATAAAAACACGTTAAAATTAATATTTAAAATCTAATATAAATAATTGGGTTCAAAAAGCTATCTTCTCCATATGATCGAATTGAGACTCGAGACTTGTTCCATTAAGTTTGGAATAGGGATAAATCATTAGAAACACCAGGCGGAATGCCTCAATAGGGGTTCAGAATTTTGAGATATGATGGGCGAGATATTTTCATTATAAAATAACAAACTTTAAATCATAGCCACCCTATAGTAGACCTAGCCCATCTGAACCCAGCCTACCTAGCACGTACAAAGCCGCCTTCTTCTTCATTTTTAAAATCATGTTCCCCTTTTTTCTTTAGATCAATTTATGAAATCATATAAAAAGAAGAAAAAATATAAATCGTGACCTTCTCATGAGATCGTATTCGAGAAGAGTAGGTGGAGGCAGCGGCTCGGTCGCGAGCGTGTGGGTAGCAATTGAAGGCGATTGGGAGGCTCGAGCGACTCTAGGGTTTATCATGCGATGTTGGAGGCGATGTGACTGAAGGTGGCCTGGCAAAGGGTGCGTGACCTGAGGGAGGTAGGAGGTGGGCGAAGCAATGGTCATCGCGATCGAGCATGGGAGGGAGTTCACAATGCTAGGGAATCATGCACGCGTGCACAGGAAGGTAGCGCGTAGGGCGGCGGTACATAGGTGATGGTCGGTGACATCGCTTGGGTGAACTGCCATTCGCCTGTCGCAGGCTGTAGGGGATGTCGTGACATTGACGAGGGTGGATGTTGGCATGGTTAGAGGTAGAGGCAGTTATTGCTGGTCGAAGTCGAGATGGTTGGAAATGCGGAAGCCTGGAGTCGCATGATGAGAGCAAAAAAGATGGGTTTTATCGAGGGTAATTAATTTCAATGTTTAATTTTATGTATGGTAGTTTAATTAATTTAAAATTTTCATTAATCTGTATTTAACCCGTACGAGGTCCAAAAATCACGAAAATAGTCGTGCTGGATTCGTAGCTGTGGAATCTCGTAATAGGATTAAAATTGGAACGATCAGCAAATTCAAAAATAAAGGTGAGTAAATGTCACTCATTTTGGGATTACTGGTTTTAATTTTAATGTTAAAAAAATTATTTATTGGATGATTGGATGAATTTATAAATAATCATGAGTTGGATGTTATATTATATATATATATTAGTATATATATTCGTAGTTGGATATATTTCCCGCCGATTGGAGCGGATGAGACACTATGTGCCCTACATAATAGCGGATGACCCTATATTACTACGATATCCTGACTCGAAGCGGGATTTATAACATCTGTGGATGAAGGGAAACAGGTTGGAGGGATCCAATTGGATTCCTCAAAACATATTGATTGTATCACATATAGTGATATATGATGTGATTGGAAAATATATTATTGATCATTGTGTGATTTGATATATTGGATGCTATAGTAGCATTGGCCTTAATTTTGGAATTTTAAATACCATAATATTATTTTTGCATTTGATGGAATTAAAAAGTGATTTTGGATAAAAAAATATTTTTATCGAAATTTGGATTATTTTGAAGGAAAATGATTTGGATAAAATTCGATTTGGAGTGTACTTAATTATTCATAAAACATTTTAGTTAGAGATTTAAAAATAATTTATATAAAGGTTTTTTTTTACAATGGATTTTTAGGTGATATTCAGAAATTATGGGAAAGAAGTTGAAATCGACATTAAAATAGATTTGAAAAATAAATGTGATTTATTAAGAAATGGATTCATAAAATGAGATTTTATAAAGGAGATTAGCTTTAGAAATAAGTGAAACTAAAAGGAGTTTATAAATTTATAAACGATGTTCACAAATAAGGGAAAATGATTATCAGTTGATAAATTGGAAATATAAAATCATAATGTGAATTTATATCGAGATATGGAAATTGATGTTAGGGAAAATTGTGGTTTCTATTTTTGAAATGTGAGAATGGCTAAGGAATCGAAATGAAATCGACATATTATGAATCGAGGGGGATTAATAAATTGAAATTGTGTAACGACCCAGAATTTTAATTAATTAAAATTTGTATATTTAATTAATTTCAAATATAAATAAGTGAATTTATAAGTCGAATAAATTTTATTTCGAATAATTGGATTTAATTGGTCAATTAAATCGATAATTTAATATGTTAAATTATGGAAATAATTGAAAATTGAGTTAAATATGATTGCAAATGATTCGTAAAATTTTATTTTATCATATTGAAGTTAGAATGATGTTTTAGAACTTTTAAAATCGAATTATAAGTTTATTTGTGAAAATTGAATATTTTAATATTTAATCGACTAGTGAAATTAGCCAGTTTTCGAATGGTCTCAGAATTGGACAAAACTAGTTCCATTGGATCCGTAATAGTTAGTTATCATCGGATTTCAATTTTCGTAGCAATCGGAGTTATCGTTTGATCGTGGCAGCTCGAAACGCATCGAAATTGTTTTAATATTAATTTGGCGAGTTAAAATAGTCATTTTTCAAACAGTCTCGGATTTTGACGAAACCAGTTTCATCGGATCCGTAATATGATATTATTGTATGGTTTTAAATTTCGTGTCAATCGGATTTACCGTTTGTCCGGTGCATGCTAAAACGCCTAGAAAATCGTTTAAATCGGTTTAATTTAAATTGAACGTTTATTGCCATAACTCGCACAGATGACCGAATTAGCTTTCGAAACCTGTTCCATTGTGTCTGGAACGCAGGATAAACCCTAGAAATGCCGGTCACCGCGCGTAAATCGGAGTTTGGAAATTCCGGAATGAATAGTGTCGTTCAAACTTCTATAAATAGCCCCCTCTCTTCACAAATTAAAAAAAAAAACCCTAAACCTAACAGCAGCCGCCACCCTTAGCAATCAAAGGCCGAAATCTTCCTATATATCTCCTCAAATCTCTTCAAATCCGTGAAGTATTACAACAAATTTTCAACTACAAACTTGTAGAGTGTCTCGAGCTCTACGTATTCAACGGTTAAGATGTGAAATGGAGCTATATATTGTGAGATAATTGGCCGCGTATGGTTGTAGTTGCACACGCGAATCGAGGGTCATATGGAGGCCGAGTTCATCATGATTGAAGGAAGTGGTGGAGTTCGTGCCGAGCTTTGCAGTGGTGGTACCTGATCGAATTTTAGGCGAGTAATGGGTCGCAAAATCAAAACCTAAATTTGAGTATAATGGGTTCATGTTACGGCTATTTACTGAAAGTGAACGCAAAACGTGAGGTAGGGAAGAAAGCAAGGGCGGCCCAGATGCGTTGGATCTGAAAATGGACGGTGGATATGCTTGGGCATAAAATTATTAAAAAAAAATTGTTGTAAATTATTAAGTTAAAATTCGTGTAAACTTTGAAAAATCATAACTTTTTCATACGAGGTCGAAAACGCGCGAAACTAGTTGTGTTGGAATCGTATGGACAAGCACTACGCTATGGAATTAGATTGGAGTCATTTGGAGTTAGTGAGAATTTCGGGTGAAATTAAACGCGCGTTTAATTTTATTCGAAATAAATCGCTAAAACGAAATTGAAATCAAGGTGAGAACTTCTCACTCAATCGAATAGGTTTCGATTTTATTTTAAATAGTTAGATTTAAAATACTTGAATGCATGTTTGAATGATGATTGTTATCTATCGATTGTTAAAATAGACATTATGCGCCGTTAGTAAGCGGATGTTATTTATTAAAAACATATACCGCGAATATTTCATAAACAGTGAAATTGGTATTATATATAATAGCAATATATATATATATTGGCATATGTATATATTGCAGTTGTTGATTTCCCACAGTATATAGCGGATGAGATCCTATTGCGCCGTCTATTAAGCGGATAATATTTTAAATCCCATATACCGCGATAATTCCGTACTGGAACAGAATTGGTATTGTGCTAACATCTTTGGATGCAGGAAAAAAGGTTGGAGGGATCCAACTGGATTCCTCAACAGTATTTATTTGATTTCAGATATTTTGATATTTTATTGATTATCATATCGATATATGATATCGTTGTAGTCGGGATTGACTATTTGGTGTGTAGCATCATTGGACCAATTTTGGAATTTTAAAATGATTTTTTTAAAGTGATTTTTGAAAATATACTATATTTTTGGAATTGATTCATTTTAAATAAATAAACGTTATAATTTTTAATGTCATAAAACTTATGATTTTTGAGAAATATAGTTAAAAGTTGATTTTGAGAATATGGGGTTAATGATTTTATAAAATAGTTTAAATTGGGATTTTTGAATTTATTATAAAAAGTTTAAAAATAGGATTTATAAAATTTGATTATTTTATAAATCAAAATGGTGAAATTATAAAGGACTTTAAAGACGTTTTGAAATAATAATATAAATTGATTTATATAAAAGATTTATAAATTGATAATTTATAAATTAAAATATTTGAATTATAAAACGAGTTTTTATAAGTGTTAGAATGAATTGTGAATGAATTTCATAAATGAATGAAATTTATAGAATTATAAACGGTGAAGTTATAAATGGAATTTTATAAGCAGTAGGTTTATAAAATTTGTAAAGTTATTTGAAGAATAGATTTGCTTAAATAAATGAATCTTATAAGTTATAAGATCTATAATTTGGAAAATCTTTAAAAGAACGATTTTGTAAAATAATCGTTTTATAAGCATTTAACTTATAATATGAACCTTTGGTTTATAATTGAGTTATAAATTGAAATAGCTTAATAAAGGAGATTTATAAAAAGGAAGTTATTATAAAATAAATAGAAATGGAATTTATAAACGTTGTTTTATAAATCCGCAAATGACTTATTTTGATAAGTAAATTGTTATAACTTATTTATGGAGTTATATTCACGTTTTAGACAGTGAATAATCCTTTAAAATAGAATGAATAGAAATGATGAAATTTGTTAACGAAGTATATTCACGTTTTTGAATAGTGAATAATATATTAAAGAAAATGTTTTGAATGTGATGTTTTAAATAGAATTAAAACGATCTTACGATGTTTTAAAAATATGTTAAGATTCGAAACCATAGATTTCAACATTGATTGTTGAAATAGACGTTTTCGAGAAATAGAAGGAAATGGTGGACTATAACACTGTTGTTATAGTAAATGATTTCCGAAAGGAAATGTTTTGTATAGTATTGGGATTTATATATCTATTTTAATTTCGGATCCCTATACTAGTGATTTTGGGTTGTCGTAACGATGTTTTACGCAACATTCATTTTGGCCCAAATAAATATGTTTAAGAGAATGATTTCCTTAAAGAATGAAATATATACTTAATCTCGATTTAAGTATATTGAATATTTTCCAAAGGTTTAAAATAAAAAAAGATTTATGAATTACTTAATAAGTAAGTATGGAAATGTTTTCCAATATAAAGTGAATATTTAAGAATTTATCTTTTTGAAGATAAATTGAAATGAATAATTGAAATCGTATGTGCATGGATATTTTGGAATGAAAATTCACTATAGAATTTATAAAAGTAAGGGGAATCTGGTTAAAAATAAATATTGATTTATTTTTGAAGTGTGAAAATTATATATCTAGTAAAGATATTTTTGGGAAAATTATTTGGAATCTGGTGATGTTGTGCATATCCATTGATAGTTCAATAACCGACTATCAATATTTACCTTTGAAAGGTATTTGTTGTGATTTGCTGAATTTGAATGCCACACTTATTTTTAAATTATTGCGCTCGTTATTCGGATTACCCATTCCGAATAGTGATACGACGTAATGGATAGCATTGATGACCGGTGTTGAAGACCATATTTTTGAAAGCGAAAGGACAACTCGTCGATTGTCTTTGCACCGAGTAGCTACGGTATAGAGACTCCCCATGTGATGGGAAGTCCGGACGTGATTAGAGATTATCCGGATTGCAAGGACTTCTTTGTAAGTGCCTTTAGTTCTGTTCGAGCCCGGAACAGACTTGTATGGATAGTATGTTTGACATTACAAATTGACATATAAAGCTGATTTCTTTCAAATATATTTCTGTTGGTGGCGGAGAATTTATTCTTTTAGCTTAACACCCTTCTCTGAGACGTACGAGCTCAGAGGTTATGTAGTTGAAGGTTATCAGCGATATATTCCCAATTTGGTAATGTGACATGCTGAGTGTTGCTGTGATATGATCATTGTGTTGATCATTTGTGATAAGATCATTTGTTTAATCGTTTATCTTTGTGATCATTTCTATGATCATTTGTTGACCCAAAGCACAGCTTTTGTATAAAGCGTGGCTTTGTGGACGAGACTTCGTCGAGCCTCACACCCCGGAATGGTCAAAACAGGAAAGATGCGGCAAGGTTATGAGGGGTAGCTCCCTTTAGGGTATGTGCATTTCCTTCTGGAAAAGGGTGGTATCATGGTATGGAGCCCAGATACTTACTCATGTGGAAACACTTTATTTATGATTGTGTGATGTTGATTACGAGCGCTCGGTTAAAGGTCCCAAAGGACCGGGGGATGGCATACTCGTGTCAGTTGTTACCCAGTTAGGGGTAACTCGGCCTTGTGTTGGCAGAGATCCGGTTTGGTTCTCGGGGACGTCCTTCCAGAGACGTTCTCATGTGGCAGTGGGAAGTTCCTTGGCCTGACCATTCGTTGGAAATCCAAAGAAACAATATGATCTTGTACGGTTTTAGTTGTATAACCTGCTATGGAATGTGGCGGTAACCTGCTATTGAACATGGTAGCTATAGTAGGCATAAGTGCGAAATGTCTATGCTGGCTAAGATTTATATCTTTATTTTCGAAATGAATTTTTCCTACACTATGCACTAGTAATAATATCAAATGTTTCTTTTTAATGCGTATCAAGCATCTTTGACTATCATAAGGAGAAATCTCCTCCGATTCTGCGTTTGCATTGTGTGTGTGTGTGCGGGAGGCCTTATGGTAGTCTCATTTTTAAAAGCATTGCGAATTGACTTTAAAAATATTCCTCTATTTTGATTTTAAAGATAAATAAACTGTTTTGAGTTCTCACACCAGTCACGTGACTGACTCGGAGTTTATTGTTTTCCTTCCTAAACTCTGGGTGCCCACCAATTTCTACACGGGCAGTCAAGAGTTAAGGTTTATCAGGATATTTCTGGAGTTGCTGGAGGCAAGCTGGATGGCATGGCGTATTACTAGTATATAGTATTTCTTTTCCGTTGTTTGATGTTGTTTGTTGTTGTACACTCTGATGATATGATGTAATGAAATGTAATGTAATAACTGGTATAGTTCTTTGTTTAAAGATTATTCATTTATGTATTACATGTTGTTCCGCTGCGAATTGTGAGATTCTGTTATTGTTGTGGTATTTCTTTCCGTCCTATTTTCTATCTTTTCTCTCTTCTTCTGTCTTTTTCTTTTTCTTAAACATTGAGAATTCGTATTTCTGTTCATCTTGAGTTAATCTATGGAGATTAGTGTATATTCAAGGAGTACGTATTTGCGGGTCCTCACAAATTGCTTATTGGAATTTTGAAAATATATTTTTGTCGAGAATTAAAATTGTTTTAAAATGGCATTTTATTTATTGAACTATATAGTCAAAGCTGTTTTAGTATTTAAATATTTCAAAAGGTGAATTTTTCAAATATCTTATATTAATTGAATTAAATTCTAATTTTTATAATAAGTTTTGTGAATAGATTATTATTACTTATAAATGATCTAGAAATTAGTTATCTTCGTCTATTTAAAAGTATCTTGATATTTTAAATAATTACTTAAATGTGTTTTGAAATTAAATTATTATTCTTAAAAATTACTTATTATATATAGAGAGTTTTGAAAAATTCATTGAAGTTATTTATGAATACTATCGAGATTTGTAAATCAGGTTTTATTTAATGGATGTGATTTTATAAGAGAAATCTTATAACGGAATTTTGGAAACTTGCGAAGATATCCAAAATATTTAGATATGAGAAGTTCGTAAATGGATCTGAATTAATAAAAGTTATAAATTTGTAGTTGACATTATAATTTAATATGATCGATTTCGGAATTATAAAAGGAATTAATATAAATTTCGGAAGTTTATGAGGTGAGTTATGAAATATTTCCTAAGTTGATATTAAAATGATCTTGGAAAATATGTTTAGGAATATTTTCCTAAGTATTGAAAAAGAGAATTTTGGAAATAATTTAAGTGTGAAATGGATGGTATAGAAATATTTTTTTCAAGTGTTATAAATTGAATTAAGAAATATTTCTAAGGGTTGATATGGTTGGAAATATCCTGTTATTGATTTAAGGGTTGAAATTGTTTTCAAATATCAAAACGTTGAAAGAGATTGGATATATATCCGTGTAAAGATATTTGAAATGAATGTTTTGAGAAGATTAAATAAATTGGGCCTAGTTATTTCTTATGTGTGAAATTAGATATTTAAATAACCGACTACCAAATCTGGCCAAATTCGTTGACCGTTTCAAAGAGACCGAGATCATATTTAATTATTCATAAACCACTTCGATCTAATTTGTGCGTTAAGAAGTGTGATATCTCAAAGATAATGGAGATGGTGATCTTGAAGGAGATATAGTATTTTCAGACCCAGAACAACATGTATAGATTAATGCTATCATTTGCATCGTTGCTTGGAAAGTAGTGTTATTATTCTAATTATGAATGTTGTTCTAAAAGTAAATGTAGCCTCAAGCCTCATCAACTAAAAATGACTAAACAATGGAGTTGCAGCAAGGCTAAGTCAGTCGCACCCAAGTAGGGTATGTTATTACCTTTCTATGTACCCTCGGATATATTAAATTTTAATTATGGACATGGTTGTGCATGGAAAAGAGGGCGCTCGATTTGGATGGGAACACCGGGGTGATAACATATTCAGTACTATCCAGATTAGGGGTAGGATGGCCTTGTGTTAGTAGGGGATCCAGACGAGGTCCTTGGTACATTTTTCTAGAGGTGTGCTATGGCAGGCGAGACCCTAATAGCCCACTCATTGTCTGGACTCCAATATCCACTACGAGCCTGCACGGTTTTGATTGTGCCCAACTATGCTGAAATGTTAGATGCAAGTATTTCAGCTATTTTCTAGTTTATTTTTTATAGACACTATTATAATATCAAATGATTTTGATATAAAATGTTTTGGTATCGTAAGGTAAAAACTCGTCATACTTATGTGTGGCATGGTCTTACTAAATACCTTTGCTTTCAAAGGATTTTGATAACGGTAATATTTTAAATTGAGTGTGTTTTCTCATGTTGGTTTTCTAGACCGGCTCGGGTGTTATTTTATTATATTGCTCGAGTCAAATCGAGTATTACATATTCAGGTTAGGATGCTATAGAGCTCAGGAGGCGAGCTGGAGGATTTCAGGCATATTACACATACTTGGTTATGTCTGCTAAGTGTGTTATGTGTGTGAGGACAAGTTAATATAATAGTCCAGATTTATTATTGACTGTTGTACTCTGATGAGTGTATATATAATAGTTAAAGTTTCTTTGTATAAAGATTTGTTATTATATATTATATTTTGTTCCGCTGTGATTGCAAGCTTCTGTGTTGTTAATTTTTTCTTCTATCTCTTTTCTTCTTCACATTAAAGTTTCCTAATTTCGTTCAATTTGAGTTGGACACGTGTTATTTATTGTTGACCCAAAGAGTATGTAGATACGGGCCTTTACATATATCTACGAGAGAGCATATTTGTAAGTGCTATAAAAATGTTTTGTATTGTGCTAAATTTGTTTTGTTGAGTATTTGTGAATCCAGTCGGTACATAGGACGCTATGGCATCGATAGGGATTTCTAAACACTTGAACAGGGTAAACCGACACAATATTGTTTTCGAAATCGGTAAATGAAATGATTTTACCTAAAACTATATTTTATATATAAAAAAAGAATAATTCTTCATAAATTGTTATTGTTATTTTTGTTATGTTGGTTGTTCGAAAATCGATTATTGTCATTTATTGTTGTTTAGTAAAGATTCTTAACACTATTAACTATTGTATGTAATAAGAAAATGTAATTTTATAAATATGGTTTATAAATTATGATTTACTAATAAAATGACTTTAGATTGAAATTTTAAGAACTTAAGTTTCGGCATTCTGAAATTGGTTTTCAAAGATTTTGGAAAAATAATATTATTATTATTTGGAAGTATTTCTGGATAGAAATATTTTCAATGGGATTTGAATGAAATGTTTCAAAAGAATTTTGAAGAAAATAAGTTCTGCACTCCCCGCTTCTGTCATTGGAAAATAATTTCGGTGATCACATCGGCATCAACGACGTTCATTTTTGAGTTTCAAAGTGGGAAGACAAATATAATAGCTTTGCTACATAGTTTTTTTGGTGAAACAAATTTTAATTTCCTAAGTATGATTTGATATACAAAAGATATAAGTGTATGTTATTTGAAATGAAACCCGATATTTAATTCTTAAATTTTCTGTTAATTAGTGATTTTCAATTATTGAAATGAAATGGAATTTCATACTATTTTAAATGGTCAGAAAATTCCAAATGAAAATATGAAATTAAAAGATAAATGTTTAATGAAACTATAAAAATTAAAGTTTTGTAAGATGTAAATTATAAGATAATGGAATATCATATTAAGTAATAAAAATGTTTCAAAGTGAAATTATGTTTATAAATAAAGAATTAAGATGTAACAAGAAATTTATAAACGTAAGTTAGTGTTTGAAATTCTTAACAATTAAATTAAATAGTAAAATGTAAATGCTATTTAAGTAAATGATTGTAAACTTAAGAAAATGAATGAAATGATTCACAAATAGATTTTATATTAAATGATACTATATATGAAGGAATAAATATGAATCAAAGAATAGAAAAACTTAAGTATGAAATGATTCATTAATGAATATTAATATTAAATGGAGATCAAGGTGTAAAAGTAAATAAATATGAATTAAAATGTAAAGAAACATATGTAATACTTTAAGAATTTATTCATTGATGATTTTAAATATTGAATGGGAAAATTTTATATAAGTAAGCGAATGTAAATTAAATAACAAAAAGATGATCTTGCATGAATGAATGAGAATTAAAATAAATGAAAAGTAATGATATGAAAAGAAACCAATAGATAAAATATGTAAGTTTTGTGTAGATCATTTTATTCGCATAACAGTTTTGATCCAAAATCTAATACATGATTTGTACTAATTCACATCGGTCCGAAATAGGATTTTCCACTCGATTCATAAAGGAAAACATTTGATATGAATTTTTGATATGAATTTGAAGTTTTCCGATCATAGTTTATGGCTATGTAAGGAGAATGGAGATTTCTAATCAAGAAATCCGATCAGAGTCCGCACTAGAGTAGTCGAATTAACAATACTAGTTCAAAAGTGAAATTTGTGTATTCAAGCAAGAAATCAAAAATGATATTATGTACAAATGAGATATGCACATCGTATAAACTTAAATAATATATAAATTCTCTGTTGTTGGCATATGGGAAGTTTGGGAAATGACACTTTAAATCGTTTGAGGTTGTATGAATTATCTATTAAGTAATTAACTAAGGCTGTTGAGCATAAGGTACACTTGGTAGTTTATTTATCAGCCTTGCACGGTGAAAGATTTCTGAACTTGAACATTAATTTCTAGTTGCTAAGGTTGTGTGATGGATTCTTCTGTTGCATGTAACGGTTGTACTGCTTTTGTTTGCATACGATTATTATATATGTTGTGTTGCTTGTGCTACTGATTGGAACAACTACTATATTACTCTTTTTACATGATTTTAACTCTTTGGATTATGTAAGTAAGATACAGGTTTATAGAAGCAATTGCTGTAGCTTTTGGTTTCATAAATAGAGTTTTGCTTGCCCGACAAATACATGCGTTTTTGGATTACAGTTTTGCAACGATATTTGTTGTTTGTCCCATGGTTGGGGAAATTTTATTATTGAAATAAAGATATATATATATATACACAATGTAATTATTGATATTTTTATTTTTTCGGACCTATCCGCGCAAAGGAAATGTTGCTAAAAAATTTCATAAATATAAGACTTAGAAAAATATTTGTAGGAGAAGAGTTATTTTCAAATTTATATAAAACTTAAGTATGTAAGTTTAATTGTTTATAAATTGACTATTTTAAATAAAATATATCAAACTTCTTGATTCTTTCTTGTTCCTTTTTAGGGACGAAATGTTTTCAGTGGGGGAGATTGTAAGGACCCGTATTTTTAACAATTAAAAATATTAAATTAAATAGGACTTTGGACTTTAGTATTTTCAGAAATTAAAATTTATGTTTTGTTAATGAAAAAAACTACTAAAATATAATTTAATAATATTTATTGAATGTAATTAACAACTGTTTTAATGTAATTTCAATCAATTGTAATAATAAAGGTAAATAATGAATAAAATAAATGATGTATAAAACAACGAAATCAGATGTTACTTAATTGAAATTGGTTTTAAGATTTGTAAGTAAATTTATAATCCTTGTGGTAAGAAATTTATAGATATTAAGATGTAACAATTGTTTTATTTCTCATCTCATAATTAAATCCATTTGAAATTAATTTGGAACTCAATGGAAATTAAATGGAATTGAAATATTGCAGTTAATATAAAAAAGACGTTAACTGTAGTGTAACGTGTGAAATAAAATGAAAACTTATGTTAAATATATTACATAAGGGAATTGTTGATTTAATATAAAGAACTTGTAATTCAAGATAAAAGAATTTATGAAATTTAAAATATAATAAACTAGGATTTTATTAATGTTGTAATTAAATGTTGGAATTAATTTAATATTTGAATTTTGGGTTTAAACATGGAAATTTTAGTTTTAAAATATTATTAACTTCTGTTTAATCAAAATGATGATTGAAAACTTTTAATTTGGAATTTAAAAATGATTAAATCAATTTAATAATAATACATTTAATTGACATGTAAATATAAATATAATTTGACTTTAAAGCTAACTTCTATATACAATAGAAGTAGGGTTTGAAATTAGTTTCATTGACTTTAAAAATATTGAAAAGCTATATTCGATATATAGGATGACCTATTTTCGTTTAGGGAACAAGACTGGCTTTTCGGGCCTTTATTATCACTTTAGCTCAATCGATCTATTCCATCTATTCCTATCCTTGCTTTGTCTATATATATGTTGTTATGAAACCCTACCAGCCTTTTGTTCTATTTTCTGTATGTACATTTCAGTTCTAATCTGCTCCTCAATGGTGAACATCCCAAAACCTAAATTCGGATTTCGCATCAAATCTAAAAATTCAAACTGCTCAAGTCTTATTAAATTACATATCATTCCAAAGCTCTTAACGAATGGAGTCAGCATCTATAATTCTTTTTGCAATCAAAGCTAGGTTTGGCCAGAAATTGACTAAACATTCTCGACCGTCTGTTGTAAGGTTTGCAAATCTTATCTAGTAAAGAAAGTGTTAATTTGGGTTAACAATTGTTTTCGGTTAAATAATAAAAGATTTGATCCTGAAATTCTTATATGTTTAAAAACATATTAAAATTGATTTTCTGGAATTTTTGTAGATTTTTCCTAAGTGTTTTAAGGGTTATATAAAATTATTTAAGGTATGGGACTTAAATGTATTATATAATTAAAAGAGGAGAAAGGTCATTTTACAAAATAATATAAATTTGTTCACCCTAAAAGGTCGGAAGCACCTGAGGAGAAGGGGCATTTTGCAAAATAATATAAATTTGTTCAACCTATGAAGTCGGCAGCACTTGAGGAGAAGGGGCATTTTGCAAAACAAGATAAATTGGTTCACCCTAGAAAGTCGGCAGCACTTTTAACGAATTGCAGTACTTTTTATTAGTGAAGAAAGTGGCAAAGAATCATATTTAGACACATAAAGTAGGTTAGGTGAAAAGAAATATTTGCTATATATTTTTCTTTGTTTCGTCTCTTTTGGCACCAGGTTCTACTTCCATACCATCGCCTCCGACAAAATTGAAACCAATGCACATGGTATCGGTTTACTGGTACGTGGTGATTTGGATGTAGCGGAAGGTATAGAGTCGAAATCAGGGTTTTAAAGGGGTTGAGGCAGTACTTTGTTTTTAAATTGAAAATGGGACTGCTTGCTTTCGGCTAAAATAGCTTTCTGCTGAGTAGCTTTCGACTAGATCAAATGGTTTTAAAAGGAAGGGTTTCGATTGGGTTGCACTTTTATTTTAAATGATTGCTTTCAGCTAAGTCGAAGCTTTTAGCTGTTGCTTCATACCTTTCGATCTAGATGGTTTCGAAAGGATTGTTTTGTTTCCTAAAAAATTGGCGACCTCTCCAATGCTTTTAAAGGGATGGTTTCGACACCATCACTTCTTTCCTTAGGAAGTGGTTTTGAAGCAGATGTTTTTGACTCACATGTTTTAAGACACTTTTTCTAAAGTGAAGTAAAACCCCAATGGTTTCGAAGGAGATAGTTTTAAATGGTTTCAAAAAAGAATCTTTTGACTTTAATGTTTTCAATCGAAATAGTTTTCAAAGGTTTCGAAGGGGTAAATTTTTGAATGGTTTCCACATGTTTTAAATTGAACCCAAATTGTTTTTGAAAGGGTTGTTTTGACTATTTCAAAAGGTTTTAATGAATGGTTTCGAAAGGGGTGGTTCCCCAGGGTTTTGAAAGGGTTGAAGGAAAAGGTTTTTCCTTATGTTTTTGAAAGGCAATACATAAAGGTTTTAAAGGGGGATATCTAAATATTTTAAAGCTTTCGAAGGAAAGTCTTTTACTATTTTCAAAAGAATGGTTTTCAATGGTTTTGAAAGGTAAGATTTGGCCTTTCGGCCTAGATTAAGTAAAGGGTTTTTACTTGGTTTCAAAGAGGTTACCTTCAAGGGGTTTCGAATGGGTTGTTTAAAGGTATCAACAAAGGTTTTGAATGTGTTAATAGGTCGAATAGTCTAAATGTTTTCAAGTTAAAAAGGACTTCAACTTATTTTGAAAGGATAGCCAATCCTTGTTAAATCTCATCAACATTATTTTGAGTAAAGTGTATATATCATGGAAAATTTGCTTAGAGTAAAGCTAAAGATATATTTTCCTTGTATATATATGATCTGAAGGACTAAATCATTTTGAAAAGATTTTCAAGGATAATTTAAAGGGTAGTTAACCCTAAGAAAATGATTTAGATAGTCAGTCCATTTTAATTCGGACGGTTAGTCCATTTTGCAGGCAATCAGCCTAGATTTTGGATGGTTAGTCCAGTTTGCGGGTAGTCAGTCCAGTTTTATGGACAGTTATTTCATTTGTAGCATAACGGGCCTTGCTATTATGTTGTGGGCAGATAGTTCACGCATTACTTGTTTTCACAGACAAATAGTCCATTTATTTAGCATAATGGATATTGCTATTTTGATATAATCAGTTTGGCTAACCAATTTGGTTGCAGGAAAGAATTACAAAATATATGTTTGGAAAAGGGATATTACTGAGGGGAAACTCGTTCCGCTAAGCGGCATGGTCTCAGTTAATATTACTAAACGAGATGTAACAGAATTATTCACACCAGATTTTATTTCTGACTAGAAGTTTTTATTTTCCCTTAAACTCTTGGGTGCTCAAAATTGATTTGTGTAGGCCAAGGGTTAAGGTTTTCAGGTTTTATTCCTTTTGGCGAATAAAGCTTCCGAAGACGAGCGATGACTGACATATAGCTAATTAGGAGTTTCGATTTTTGTTTTGATTCCGCTATGTATATTAAGTCAGTTATGACTATATTGCTTTGATCAACCAAGGGGGCATCGTCATATGTTGCACTTGGCGTATTTTGTAAATGATATATTTTATCATTGCTTGGGAAACGATATGGCATTATGTAACATGGATATGAGTTATTTTTTTGAAATGTAATCAGCAAAATGTTGTTTTTGAAAATCAATGATTTTGTTCGTGTTCATATGCTTCTGATATTATGGATACCATTATCATTACCGTATTTTTTCACCAGAAGCTAATACAATGGATGACTGCAGCATCTGTAGCACTTAGTTTTTGGCCTCCAAATACAGGATATTACAACTTGGTATCAGAATGTGGTTTATGAAAAACTTTAAAACTAAAAAAATGTTTTTAAAACATAATCATAAGGCATTAGAGTAAGATTGGGGTATGGGATAATGCTATAGTGACGTACTTGTATTTGTTGTACATAAGTATATGTTTTATCTCTAGTCTCTTATCCTTGTTAGGTTATTTTACGTATCTCAAAAGGTTTGAATACAGATACAGAAGGAAGAAGAGGAAAAGTTAACCTAGGAGGGGAAGGCGCCGAAGGGAATGCGATACCTAATACGTGGGGGACCCAAGGTCAGGCATAAGCAGGAAACGTAGGTGTTGAAGTCCCATAAGTTAGAATGGAAGCTATGTATATGTTTTTCATGAATATGATGCAAGAGGGAGTTGTAGCTGGAGTGTTAGGAGGAGATGCTGCAGAGGCAGGAGTTTTGGAAGTTCTGGTAGTTAACCATTATGCTAAGCTGAGCGGAGATTATGCTAAGCTCGGATGGAAGCCTTTTCTGGGGACAGAGGATGCTATTGAGGTAGAGAATTGGTTGTTGCATTGTGAGAGAATCTTTGTTGATTTGGGGATCAATGATGAGCAGAAGAGGAGGTTGGCATCTAGACAACTTCAAGGAGTGGCTTTGTTCTGGAGGAACAGTGTAATGGCTGGTGTGGATGAGAAAACTTTGTCATAGGCAGATTTTAAGGGAAGATTCCAGGAGAGGTTCATGTCTACAATGGCACAGTCTACTTTGGTTGAGTTAGATCAGGGAGAGATGTCTGTTCTGGAGTATGCCAGGAAGTTTGAGAAGTTGACCCCATATGGGTATGATATAGTGGATATAACAAAGAGAGAAATGAGAAGTTTATCGGGGGTTGAAGCATGAGTTAACCCGGGCTACATTACCTCAAATTAGAGATCCTTATGACTTTATAGTATAAATGACTTTAAGGCATGAGGAGATTCTTGATTCTCTAGAGAAGAGTAATGCTAAGGAAGTTTAGGTTGGGCAGGGCCAGAAGAGGAAGTTCTTTAGAAAGGTGCTTAAAAGAGTAGAGCGGCTAAGAAAGGGAAGCATGAGATTTTATGTTTCAAGTGCGACAAGAAGGCACACTTTGCTAATGAGTGTTGTGTTGGAAAGGCAAAGGATGTGGTTGGAAAGAGGAATGTCAAATGCTTCAATTGTGACTAGATTGGCCATTATAGGAGCCAGTGTAAGGAGCCCGTTAAAGATGGAATGAGCAAGGTGTATGCATTGGAGCCTGCAGCTTCTAAGCCAACAGCTTAGGAAAAAGGATAAGCAATTTTGGGAGGTATGCTTCAGATTCATGGTATTTCTATTAGCGTTCTATTTGATACTAGTGCATCGCATTCTTTTATATCTCGATGTTTGATAGATAAGCTTAACCTAGAACCCACATATTTTGTTACTTCCTAACGGGTTGCAAATCCAATAGAAGGGTATGCATCTCTAGGGTTGAGATGTGACTAGTTACAGTTTGACTTGTTAGGTCATACTTTTGTTTACAGTTTGCATACGTTTGATTTTGTGGGGTTTGGAATTATTCTTGGGATGGATTGGTTAAGTGAGTAAGATGTAAGGATATTTTTTCGGGGTAGGAAAATATTTCTTAGACGCCCCAATTGTAGTGATAGGATTATTTATACTATAGAAGGTTCTAGCAGTGAGATGTATGATTTGTTGAGTGTTGTGGAATCAGATGATGAGTTAAGACGAGTTTTCGTGGTTAGAGAATTCGCAGATGTTTTCAAGCCTATAGTAGGATTGCCACCGAAACGAGCCATTGAGTTTCGAATAGATTTTGTTCTGAGAGCAGAACTAGTAAGTAGGCCGCCAAACAGGATGACTCCTATAAATATGAGAGAGTTGAAGGTGTAGTTGGTGGATTTGGAAGGCAAGAGTTTAATCAGGCTGAGTAGTTCGCCTTGGGATGCAGCAGCAGTGTTTGCTAAGAAGCCGGATGGACCTTTAAGGCTATATATCGATTATCATAAGTTGAATGAGAAGACGATAAAAATTGATATCCATTGCCGAGGATTGATGATTTGTTCGACCAGTTGAGTGGAGCCAAAGTATTCTTGTAGTTGGATTTGGCGACAGGTCTCAATCAGCTCAGGATAGCATGGGATTGTATACCTTTAACGGTGTTTAGACCAGATATGGGTCGTACGAATTGTTAGTTATGCCCTTCGGACTAACTAATGCGCCAGCTTTCTTTGTGGATTTGATGAACCGGGTTTTCCGAGAGCACTTGGTTAGGTTCATATTGGTTCTCATATATGATATTTTAATTTACTATTAGGTTGAAAGAGAGCACGAGATTCATCTAAGTGCGGTGCTTGAGACGTTGAGGCAGCATCAGCTGAAGGCAAAGTTTTCAAAGTGCCATTTCTGGAAGAACGAAGTAAAGTTTCATGGTCATGTAGTATCAGAGCAAGTGTTGTCAGTGGATCCGACTAAGATTGATGCAGTGAATAGTTGAAAGAAACCCAAGACAGTGACGGAGAAAAAGAGTTTCGTTGGGTTGGCTGGCTATTATTGGAGGTTCATTAAGATTTTTTGCGGGTAGCAGCACCGATGGCCAAGCTAACAAGAAAGGATGTGAAGTTTGTGTGGACCGGTAAGTGCGAGGAAGCATTCTAGAGTTTGACACACTTATTGACCCATGCACCTGTGTTTGTTGTTCTAGAGCGAAATCAGGATTTAGTGGTCTATACATATGCATGTGGAGCAGGATTAGGGGCTGTGCTGATGCAGAGAGGTAAAGTAATTGCCTATGCTTCGAGATAGCTTAGACCGCATGAAGTTAGGTATTCGACGCATGATTTGCAATTGGCTATAGCGATTTTTGCATTGAAGGTGTGGGGACATTACCTTTTGGGAGAGAGGTTTGTGTTACACACAAATTATAAGTCGTTGAAGTATTTGTTCACCCAGAAGGATCTGAATATGAGATAACAGAGGTGGTTAGAGTTTATCGTTGCTTATGATTTTTGGATTGAGTACAAGCCGGAGAAAAGCAACAAGGTTGTAGACGCACTTAGCAGGAAACATCAGAATGTAGTGTTGGCAATGATAGCTAAGTGGAAAGGTTTGGAAGAATTAGAAAATTGCAGAGTGCAATGGAGATCTGAGGCTAGGTCTAGTGGAGATACAGTTGTATTATCTTGTTTGGAAGTTCGACCAGTGATGATCTAAAGTATTGCTTCTAAGCAGATGAAGGATCAAGTGTTAGCTGAACAGATCAAGAAGTTAAGAGATGGAACCAAGAGCGATGACTTGAAAGATTTCAGCCTTGACCAGAATAGAGGTTAAGAAAGAAAGGAAGATTGTGTGTTTCGAGTGTAGGAAACATAAGGAAAGGAATCCTAGAGTAATGCCAACGTTTGAAGTTCTTTATTCATCCAGGAGGTACTAAGATGTATCAGGATATGAAGAGGAGTTTCTTCTAGGAAGGAATGAAGCGAGATATTGGTTTGTGTGTAAGGACATGCTTGATTTTCCAACCGGTAGAGGCCGAACACCAAAAGCCAAGTGGGTTGCTTCAGCCATTAGATATTCCAGTATGGAAGTGGGATTCTATTTCTATGGATTTTATTGACGGGTTGCCAAGGTCGAACAGGGGAAATGATAGTATATGGCTCTTAATGGACAGATTGACCAAGAGTCCCCATTTCATTCCAGTTAAGTCAACCAGAATGACACTTGCTTGGCGAAGTTATTCATGAAGAATGTGGTTAGACTACATGGAATTTCTAGTAGCATGGTTAGTGATAAAGATTCCTTATTCACTAGCGAGTTCTAGATGAGTCCACAGGAAGTTTTAGGAGCCGAAGAGTACTGCTTACCATCCGCAGACAGATGGGCAAACAAGATGAGTTAACGAAATCTTAGAGGATTTTTTAAGATCTTGTGTATTAGGTTTTGGAGGATCATGGGAAGACCATTTGCATTTAGTCGAGTTTTCATGTAACAACAGTTATCAAACTAGTATTGAGATGGACCGCTTGAAGCTTTGTACGGAAGGCTATGCAATTCTCTCGTTTGTCGGTTAGAGACCGAGAATGGGTTGGTTCTTGGTCCAAATTTGGTTAGAGAGGCTGCAGAAAAGATTGAGGCCATTCGGTCTAGAATGAAGGAGGTTCGGTCTAAGCAGAAAAGCTATGCAGATAAGAGACTGAAAGATTTAGAGTTCTCGGTTGGAGATCAGGTTTTCGTCAAAGTGTCACCGATGAAGGGCGTGGATAGATTTAAGAAATCAGGAAAGTTAGCGCCGAGATTCGTTGGACCCTTTCCTATTGTTGAGAGGAACGGGAAACTCGCATATAGGGTTGAGTTACCGAGCAGTTTGGCAGGTGTCCATGATATTTTCCATGTTTCTCATCTCAAGAAGTGTGTTAGAGAACCGGAGCCTGCTATTGCACCAACTGTGCTAGATGATTTAATGGTAGAACCAGATTTTACTATAGTGAGAAAGCCGGTTCGCATTGTTGCAAAAGATAAAAAGAGGCTTAGAACGAAGACGGTCAGATCAGTCAAAGTCTAGTGGAGCGATGATGATAGGGACTATACTTGGGAGACTGAGAGTAGGATTAGAGATACTTATCCTGAATTGTTTGATGGTATGTTTACCTTTTTGTTTGATTTGTTGTGCACCTTATTGTAATTTCAAGGACGAAAATCTTTAAGGAGGGGAGTTTGTAACACCCCAGATTTTTTGGTAACATTATTTAGGATATTTAATTAGCTAAATTAAATTAAATAATGTGTTGATTACGTGATTGAGATTTGATTTTAATTAAGGGTATCCATGCCATTTAACAATAAATTAAAAAAAGAGTTTAATTGAAATATAGGAAGGGTAAAATAGGAAAGAGGTCATTCCTATTTCCTTTCCTTTAGGCTGTGTATTCCTATACATATTCATTTTCATTTGAAAAGTTTTAGAAATCAAGGTCGGCCACCGTTAATAAGAAAACAAGAAGAAAAGATGGAAAGAAGCTTAAGCAAATTAAATCCATTCATAGCCTAGTCTCTTTAATCTCTAAAGCTAAGGTGAATAATGTTTACATCTCATTTTTTTATTGTGTTTTCGATTTTAATATTAATTACGAATATTTTGCAATGATTTGCCATGTTTTTGAATGATGAGATTAATATTTATACTTGCTGATGAATTATGGGGAATTTATGATATGTTTTTGGATAAAACACCTATTAAATGACATCCAAATGCCTTGCAAATTTTTGTGAATGTCAAAATATTATTTGAAGATGGGTTTCAATTTTTAGAATTTTCTAAAATTATGTGGAATTTATATGATTTTTCGAGTAAAGAAAATGTTAATTTTGTTTAATAATTATTTTCGGTTAAAGAATAAAAGATCTGGGTCTAGAAAATTTATATGTTGGTGAACATTTTACAATTGATTGTCTGGAATTTTTGGAGATTTTTCCTATGTATTTTAAGGGTTATATAAAATTATTTTAAGGTATGAGACTTAAATGTTCCATATAATTAAAAGAGTAGAAGGGGCATTTTACAAAATAATTTAAATTTGTTCAACCTAGAAAGTCGACGACACTTTTGACAAATTGCAGTAATTTTTATTGGTAAAGAAAGAGGCAACCAATCATATTTAGACCCAAAAGCAGGTTAGGTGAAAATAACTATTTGCTACGAATTTTTCACTGTTTCATCTCTTTCGACACCAGGATTTGCCTCAATACTATCGCCTCCGACACAATCAAAACCAATGCACATGGTATCAGTTTATTGGTATATAGTGAATTAGATGTAGGCGGAAGGTATAGGATCAAAACCAGGGATTTCGAAGGGGTTGAGGCAGTACTTTTTTTTTAAATTGAAAATTCGCCAGCTTCCTTTCGACTAGATCAAATGGTTTTAAAAGGAATGGTTACGATTGGGTTGCGCTTTTATTTTAAATGATTCCTTTCAACTAATTCGAAGCCTTTAGTTGCCGCTTCCTACTCTTTGATCCAGATGGTTTCGAAAGGTTTGTTTTTTTCTAAAAACTTGGTCACCTCTCCAATGCTTTCGAAGGGATTGTTTCGACATCATCACTTCTTTACTTAGGAAATAATTTCAAAGAATATTCTTTCGACTTAAATGTTTTAAGACCCTTTTTCTAAAGTGAAGTAAAATCCAGGTGGTTTCGAAGCAGATAGTTTTAAATGGTTTTGAAACATAAGCTTTCGACTTTAATGGTTTCGACTGAAACAGTTTTCAAAGGATTCGAAGGGGTAAGTTTTTGAATGGTTTTGCTAGGTTTCCATGTGTTTTTAATATAACACAAAGTACTTTCGAAAGGGTTGTTTCGACTATTTCAAAATGTTTTAATGAATGGTTTCGAAAGGGATGGTTCCCCATTGTTTCAAAAGGGTTAAAGGAAAAGGTTTTTCCCTATGTTTACGAAAGGCAATACTTAAAGGTTTTAAGGGGGATGTCTAAATGTTTTAAAGCTTTCGAAGGATAAATTTTATTGGTTTCGAAAGAGTGATTTTCACTGGTTTCAAAAGGTAAGATTTGGCCTTTCGGCGTAGTAGGGTTTTATTTGGTTTCGAAGGGGATACCTTCGGTTGTTTAAAGGTTTAAACAAATGTTTCAAATATGTTAAATAGGCTAAATAGCCTAAATTTTTTCAACCTAAAAAGGACTTTAAAGTATTTTGAAAGAATCGCTAATCTTTATTAAATCACATCAACATTATTTTGAGTAAAGTGTATATATCACGGAAAATTTGCTTAGAGTAAAGTAAACATATATTTTCCTTGTATATATATGATTTTAAGGACTAAGTCATTTTTCAAAGATAATTTAAAGGGTAGTTAACCCTAAGAAAATGATTCAGACAGTTAGTCCTTTTTAGTTCGGACGATTAGTCCATTTTGCAAGTAGTCAGCCTAGATTTTGGATAGTTAGTCCAGTTTGCGAGCAGTCAGCCCAGTTTTATGGAGTTAGTTCATTTGTAGCATAATCGACCTTGTTATTATGTTGTGGGCAGATAGTTCACACATTACTTGTTTTGAAGGACAGATAGTCCATTTATTTAGCGTAACCGATATTGCTATTTTGAGATAATCAATTTGATTAACCAGTTTGGTTGCAGGAAAGGATTGCAAAATATATGTTTTGAAAAGGGATATTAGTAAGGGGAATCCTGTTCCGCTAAGCGGCGTGGTCTCACTTAGTATCGATAAACCGAGATGTAAGTAAATTATTCACACCAGGCTTTATGTCTGACTCGAAGTTTTTATTTCCCCTTAAACTCTTGGGTGCTCAAAATTGATTTGAATAAGCTGAGGTTTGACGTTTTCAGGTTTTATTCCTTTTGCCAAATAAAGCTTGTGAAGATGAGATGGTGGCTGATGGATAGCTAATAAGAGTTCAAATTTTTATTTCAATTCCGCTGTGTATATTAAGTCAATTATGACCATATTGCTTTGATTAACCAGGGGTGCATCGTCATAATTCGCTCTTGCGTATTTTGTAAATGATAGATTTTGTCATTACCTAGGAAACCATATGGGATTATGTAACATGGATATGAATTATTTATTTTGAAATGTAATCAGCAAAATGTTCTTTTTGAAAAATCTGTGATTTTTTTAATATTCGTTTGCTTCTGATATTGTGGATACCATTATCATTATCGTATTTGTCACCAGAATTAATACTATGGATGACTGCAGCATCTATAACGCTTAGCTTTTGGCCTCCAGATATAGGATGTTACACTATGTCATTTAATTATGGTTTGAAATGATATATGTTCATCCATGTAATTAAAATTGAAATAACTGATCACTTGGCCTTGGGTAGAGAATTATATACGGGCATCGGTTTTGGTTAAATCTAATGGTATTAAAATCTTGAATTTGAATTGGTTTAAATGATATTATATTAAAGAAAGTAGAATATTGGATCTATCTGAATTGAATTATTTTCTAATTTGAGCTTTGAAATGTTGAAATTGTAACTGCTAAAATGAATTTGTTTAAAGGATTTAATTTGAAATCTAAAGTTGGAATTTAAGGAATGATTTATATCTATAAAATATGAATTATTTTAAAGGTTTATATTTTAATTTAAACTTTGAATTTACCGTAATTAAAGTATTTTAAATTGGTATTTCCAAGTTTTGGGTGTGCAATGGATTTAAAATAAATTGTTTAAAAATGAGAAATTGAATTGAAACTTTCAGCCATTTGGATAGAACCGTTTAAATTGAATTTGAAGTAAAGTTTGAAATCTTTTCGAATTGAGGTTGATTTAAGTTGAATTCTGGGATTTGAAATCGACCGAGTTGAAAAGTGAAAATTGATTCGTGATAATTTGGAATTTGAGCCTGAAGTCAAATTGTTGCGAAAGAAAGAAATAGTTTTAATATAACTATTTTGATATAAACTATTTAATACGTAAATTATTTTAATAATCAAATTATTTTAATATATAACTATTTTAACTATCTAGACTATTTTCAATGCTAAAATATTTGATTTTCAAAACTATTCCAATCTTTAAAACTATTTTAATCATCCTAAACTCTTTTCTATATTTAAACTATTTTTATTATCCAAACTATTTTCAATATTCAAACTATTTTAATTATTCAAAACCATTTTCAATATTCATACTATTTTAAAGGGGAAACTATTTAGATTTGAATCATTGATTTAAATACAAATGCTTTGATATAAAGGTATAACTTATTTTGAATTTGAAATGATTTTGAAGTGAATCTGATATTTTGATATGAAATATGACTTGTTCTTGAAACTTAAAAGAACCAACCGGTGTGAAAAATAACGTTTGATTGTTAAAGAGGCTGAGGCCGATTATTAGCATACTCTTTGTCAATATCAGAACCACTTTAACAACTGTGTATGAGGTGGATGTTATCTAGAATGTAGAGGCCGAATTGGAAAATTTTGTTAAATTGAATAAATAGAACGATGATGGATAGACCCTGAAATTTGTGTCAATTGGAAATGACTAAAACATGAGCCATACCTGACCAATAAGGCTGGCTACATCTAGCAACATCTGTTCTTTGTATTACTATATTGATTTTGACTCGATTGGTGCACCTTGATTTGATTATGGGATGGATGTTCGTGGCGGGCCGTTAGGGGATACCACCAGTCAAGAACACCAAACGGTAGTATCCTACCTTAGGCATCGCCTCACATGCCTTGTCATACTTTTATCCTTATACACGACCACAACAATTTTATTTTTAATGTTGTCTTATCATGGTGCCTCCCTGACTACCGACGTTACTAGTTGTGTCACAAGGCGAACTGTAGGAAAATGCTTAAAAATGTGTTAAGGGAGATTAATGTAAAGCCTTAATGCTAAGAAAAATATTTATTTTACTAATTAGGCATTATATATATAGCATATTCTACTATATATAGATATTTTGATGGATCCTTAAGAGGTGTAAATTCCCATAACATCTCTTACGTTATTGCACACACGTTGTACACTTGATAGGAGATGTAAAATCTCGTAAACATCTTTGAAGCTATTACACTCATATTTACTTATCATTGATTTAACTTACATAAGAACTTTCAGTTCTAAGTTGTGTGTTTTGACTTTTCATCACGCTCGGGTCAGCCTGAATATTTTAGTGTTAAAGCTTTTATTCCATAAAGATGAAGATGGAGTTTGCTAGACCATATTGTTGAATATGCGCTTTGCGCTATATGATTTTTGTTTGATGATAATAAACATATATACATTCATATAAATGTATTTGGTAATGTACTATTTTATTTTTCATAGTTTAAATAAATATTTGTTGAATAAAATAAAATTTCACAGAATTTGAATTTGAATTCAAACAAAACAAGTTAAACAGATTTTGAATTCAAACAGAAATTTTATTCAAACAAATATTTTGTATAGTATGTATTTGGTTTGATAAATATCTGTTGAATAAAATAAATTACACAGAATTTGAATTTGAATTCAAACAGAACAAGTTACACAGTTTTTGAATTCAAACGAATATTTTATTCAAACGAATATTTATTACAAACTTGAATAGTACAAATTCATGCTCTCACTATACATATACATTTCTATTTACATCACGATTACATCACAAATATTTTTACATTGATAACCTCACTACATATCACTCACACTCGTATTTTGTCTTCAACTGCATTCCGGTTTGAATCCAGCATCTGAGCAATCTGCAAAAATATAAACTAACGCAGTAAAATTGAAAATAAAATATTTTTGCGATACAAAATAAAACGTGAATTTTGAAAATGATATTTGCCTCAGTTATTTGGGTTGTTCGTCATCATTTAAATTTGAATTCATCATACACGAACAACTTGTGACATACACAGTATATTACTGTATATGCCACAAGGCCATGCACGCCGATATATACACTTGATTGATTTACAGGGACAGGTAAGCACAGGTCAAACCCAAATGCAAAGCGGGTTCAACTCACGAGCAATATATTTAAAATCACGACACGAGCACAAGGTCAAACCCGAGCTGTAAAACTGGGTTCAACACAAGGCAGTCATGAAGTATGCAAAGAGCTTGAGCATGAGATATTGCAACTACAGTAATGCATCAGTGACCAAACACTACAAACTGCAACATGGCGAAGACTACAAGAACATGACAGCAAACAGGAAGTGCAATTCCAAGTGAAAAACCAGACTCAAGTTAGTGCACAGTGCATATATGATGCATACAAGTTCAGGCCACAACATGTCAATGCAAGCACAGCCACAAACATGCCACAAGACTATAAGCAGTGCCACAAAACCAGGCAACGTGTACACAAAGACAACAGCCAGTTCAAATGCAACATTGAAAACAAGCTGCATGAATACAACATGAAGTACAACCACAAGTTCACAAGTGCGGCATCACCAAAGACTCAACAGGGAAAATGGAACCAGACACAACAGTGAAAGTGCAGACCAAGACTCATGGAACAGACCCAACAACTAGTACAAAGCATGCACATAAACAACATGACATGAACAATGCAACTGATCAAAGCTCGGCCAACATAATGCAACTATGTTCAGGGGAGCAACATGAATGCAACAAAGACCAGCTACAGAAATGCATGCAAGTGTCAAAGTACAGGTGCAAGTGTACATAAGAGAAGTACAAAATGACCAAACAGCAATGCAAGTATAAGTATGGCAGTGAAATTCAGTGAAGTGCACAAACAACATGACAACTGACATGAATACATCAATAAACCAAGTAGCAGTATGAAGCAATTTGAAGCAAAGGTGAACCTGAACAGGTACACAAGTATGAAAGCTACATGATACACAGTGATGCATAGCAACTGCATAGCAGCTACACAACAAAGCAATGACCAGAACACAAGTACAAGCAAATAAATGCAATAGGAAGTGATATAACAGCAACTACAGGTACTCAACAAGGTGAAATCAAAGTGTGCAACTCGAAAATGGATACAAGTGACTCAGACCAAATGCAGTAACATACTGAAACAACCAAAACCAGTTCAACAAGTATGAACCAGTCAAGGCAACTTGAAGCATACAAGCTCAATGAAGATTGCAGCAATACACAGATGAACAAAATAACCAAGTGCAACATCAAACAGAATGAAATGCACAATGTCACAGCAAACTGGCACCAGCTAGAAGATCAACTCGAAGCAATTGACCACAAACAACAATTTAGTTCAAAGAAGTGACAGTAGACAAGTCAAAGAATAACATTGCAGACTCAAATTATCAACTAATCAACAGTCGAAAATATACGAAATTGACAAAGTCAAATATCACAAATCACGAATTCAATTCAAAGCCGTGACCAACCAAGCAAGAAATATGAACAAGTCAACATCAAAGCCGTGGGACGCAAGAAACAAAAATACGCATATGAAAAAGTCAGAATCGATCTCAATCATTCAAGCATCATCAAGTGGCCGAGATAAAGAATTTGACAAATTCAATCAAATTTATATGAACGCAAATATAGGAATTCATCCTATTAAAACCCTAATCATCATCGGCATTTAGCAGCATCGAGTTCAAGTATCAATTTAGAAAAGCAAAAGGACACAGTACATACCGAATTCACAAGCAACAAACTCAATCGAGCAACTGCAAAACATCCAATAGTCAACCATCAGAGAAGCAGCGAGCTATGGAAACATAACACAGATCAATTGAAGAAACCGAAGCCAACAAAGAGCCGAAGCCCTAACTGGAACAAAAGGGAACGAAGCCCTAATCAGAAAGAGGCCGCCATTTTTCTTCTCAAAAGAAAGTGGATCGGGTTAATAAAAACAAGGGGCCGGTTTTGTTTTATAAAAGGGCTAAAGTTTTATTTAGGGTCCAAGTAAAAAAGGGGTTTTGTTTCTATAGGCTTTTATTAATATTGTTAATTAGTTTAGGGTTATTTTTCTATTGTTCTTAATTATTGTTTTTATTTTACGAATCAAAGAATTTAGGTAAATCACCACCTAGGTTTAGGTAGTGTCAGATTGTCTATTTTGAGTTAGTTCAGTGAGCAGGGTGTGCGAGTTTGCAAAGCTCTATAGGCGGGAGCAGTGTTTGCGAGTGAGCGAAACTCTATAGGCGGGAGCAGGGTGTGCGAGTCTAGTAGAGTGTTTGTGAGCGGGAGCAAAAGGGTCTGCGAGTCTAGTAGAGTTGTTGTAAGCGTGATACTGTTTAATTCTAATAGAAATCTGTGAATGCAGCAGTAGGCAGGGGTTGCCGAAGCTGGGTAAATTTTGTGTGTGATTTACTTTTCAGCATATTTATTTCTGCAGTTTATTTCTGTGTTTAAATCGAGAAAATTTGCTATAACCCTATTCACCCCCCCCCCCCCTCTAGGGTTAATCTAGATCCTACAAGTGGTATCAGAGCCCGGTATATATTTTTTTAACTCTAGAGTCATGAGTCTACAAAATAATGCTTTTTCTGAAGGACAATCTATTGCTAGGCCACCCATGTTTAACGGGAACGATTATGCTTATTGGAAAGTTAGGATGAGTATTTATCTTAGTTCCGTTGATTATGATGTTTGGGATATTATTGAAACTGGCTATAAACCTCCCACTATAATCGTTGGTGGTACTGAGATTCCTAAACCTAAGGATAGGTGGGATGCAAACGATAAGAAATTGAAAACGACAAATGCTAAAGCCATGAATGCTTTGATATGTGCTCTTGATAAAAATGAATTTAATAGAATTTCTCATTGTACAACAGCACAGGAAATATGGCATACTTTGGAGGTGACACACGAAGGAACTTCTCAAGTCAAGGAGTCTCGGCTAGCCCTATTCAGCAATGAATACGAAAACTTTGTGATGGACAAAGACGAGAGCATAAAGGATATGTTTGGACGCTTTTCAACCTTGGTATACAATGCTAGAGCGCTTGGGAAGGTATTCACTGAGGTAGAGCTTGTGCGGAAGATACTACGAGTTTTACCAATGAACTTTGAGGCAAAAGTCACCGCAATCCAAGAATCGAAAGATCTGAGCAAACTAAGCATGGAGGAGTTGATTGGCAACTTGATGACATATGAGCTTGAGTTAAAAGCAAAGGAAGAACGCAACAACTCCGAACCAAAGAAGAAGACGATTGCCTTAAAAAGTAAAGAAGAAAGCGATGAAGAAGATCCAATTGAAGAGCTTGCAATGGCTGTCAATAATCTTAGAAGATGGTCTAGATTCAAGCCACGCAAGAAGAAAACAAAGGGCAATAGGTCAAAAGATTCCGAAAATTCCGATAATGAACTGACATGTTATAACTGCAACAAGCCTGGCCACATCAAACCAAAATGCCCACTTCTCAAAAACAACAAAGAAAAGAAAAAGGCGAAGAAGGTATTTGCAGCGACTTGGGATGATGAAGAAGGAGAGGAAGCTTCGGATAGCAGCCCAGAGGAGGCTAACTTGTGTTGCATGGCAAAATCAGAATCAGAAGCAACCTCCGACGAATCTAGTGAGGCAGGTGAGTTTTCTTATAAAGAACTTGTTTTTATGTGTTCTGATCTTACTAAGGTAGTGGATACTCTTGAATCTAAAATTGAAAAACTGAAATCTGATAGGAGAGAATTTGCTCGTGAAAATTTTAGGTTAAAAACTGAACTTGAAAATATTCAAAACCTAGAATGTAAAAAATGTAAGATTTTAGATTCAGAATTATCAAAACTGAGGAATAACTTTGAAAGTCTTGAAAATGAAAACTTGAATCTTAAGGAAACCATCGACACTAGGAGAAAGGATTTTATTAATCGATGCACCTCACTTGTCACTGAAAATTCAACATTAAAAACCAAAGTCCAAAATCTTGAGAAATCTTTGAATAACTTTTCAAGAGGCGAAAAATCTTTCAAAATGTTATTTGGAAATCAAATTTTTGCTAACAATAGAAAAGGACTAGGTTATGGAAAATCACAAGATGATGGTAAAGGTAAAAGTGTTGCTCGATCTGAAATAATTGGAAATCATGTTGAAAATCATAGTCATAGGAACACAAAATTTAATCAAGTCAATTTAATGTGCACGTTTTGTAGAGAATTTGGACATAATCAAAATAATTGTTGGTATAGACCCAAACACGTGAAAACTATATCAATTTGGGTTCCAAAAGGCACAAATATAAAAATTTTGAAAGTCAAACAAATTTGGGTGCCAAAAGGAACATATATAAACAGTTCTGAGTCTCCAAAAACATATTTTTCATATTCTGCCACTAACAACAATGGACCTATAAAAACAAATAGGTCACACAAATCTTTTATCGTGTAGGTGTGGTGGCAGGCTAAGGAACAACAACAGTGTTCTCTGGATTTCGGCTGTTCCAGAACCACAACGGGCGAGAAAACAAAGTTCCTTAGCCTAGTATAAAGGTGACAGAATCACAATGGGCAATCACGAAAAATTATCATAAAGGTAAAACAGGTAATTGTTTTTAAATGTGATTATCTACACCATACTCTAAATTAAAATCAGCCAATATTGAGATGAACAAAAGATGATGATTTTGATGCGATTTTTTTTTTAAAAAAAAAAATATTGACTAACCATCTTTAAAGAGAATTACTTGGAGTAATTATGATGGTTGACTGATTCAGACTTAATTGATATGATTTATGGCATTAATTTGTGCTTAATTGATGACCAATCAGATTTTCAATTTTGAACTAATTTATATAAATTTGTTTGGTCAAATGCTGGTTATTCATGCTACACGTAGATATATTGGTTCTGACATTTTGATCACTGTTTGTAAATTTGCACGATTTCAAATTCATGAGAAAAAGGATTTTTAAGAAATCGTTTTTGAAATAATTATGATGTTGATTGACTGTTGATTACTTATGAAAATAATTGTTTATCTTCTGGTTTCTGAAATTAACATCATGATATTTGTTTGAGTGTTAACACGGCTTAAATTCAAAATTCAAAAGAATGATGTTTTGAAATTTTTGGTGCACGTCTCATGGTTTGATTCAACAAGTGAATATTGAGTGAAATTTAAATTCAGATGCGGATTACACTGGTAATATAGTTGATAGAAAAATTATTAGTGTAGCGTGATTAATTTGTGAAACATTCATTTGCTGCATCGTTTTTAAAGAAAAAGTCTGCATATTTTTCACTTGAAATAATTTTCAAATAGCAGAAAATTTGCTTATAAAACTCCCCTCAAGAAATCATGTTTGACCATATTTACAGCTTAATTATTTTTGAAAAATTGATTTTATAATTTTTTAATTTGATTTTAAATGACAAATTTGACTAATCTGACTCCCTTTGATTATCGAAAAGATAAATAGTGATTGAAAAAGAGATGAGTGTTGATATTTATCATATATTATAACTTGAGAAAGTATAATTAAAAATTTCTTTAGAATTTCATAACAAGAGTTATAAAAACTTTTTGTTGGATAATAATTCCATGACCATTTCTATTTTTATCATCTTTCTATCGAACATCACTCATCAAAATCATATTTAATATGTAAATTTGTGGTAGTTTACAAAGGAAATCATTTGTTCTTCAATATCTTTAAATCGGTGAAGGAAATTATTTGTGCTTCAATTTCTTATATTCAGCAATTAAAAATAAATATCCAAAGTATTCACTCTCATTTAAAAGTCCTCACGGTCATGCATGGGTGAATTACTTGGATTTTTGATTATGTGCTTCCATGCTCATTTAAAAGTCCTCACGGTTATGCATGTATGGAACGCATATTAAAAATAATTGATTTAATAGACAAGTTGATTCTAATCCCATTTAAAAGTCCTCACGGTCATGCGTGGTTAGAAGATACTTGATTTCATTTTTTAAATTAAATTGGAATACTACTAATCTCATTTAAAAGTCCTAACGGTTATGCATGGTTAGTAGATATTCAAATTTCCAGAAATAAATATACCACAAATAGACATATCTATATGAATTTTTTATGATTCTATCTCCATCACTTCTGAAAGTGGAATATGCGTTTGACAAGGGTAATTATGATTTTTGTTTGAGTTTTATTGAAATTTGATATTTATATTTAATTGAGTTAAATGTTTGATTCATGTCTATCACTTCATCCCTATTTTTATAACACTGTTATTCTTTTGCTGATAACAAAAGGGGGAGAGAAAAGTTAAGATTTTGTCAAATAGAATCAAGCAAAGGTGTCAAATAGAATCAAGCAAAGGTCAAATAACTTTCAATTTGCATATAGGCTCATTTACATATTTTTATTTGTATGCATATATGTAGGGGGAGCCATATATGTAGGGGGAGTATCACATATAAAGGAAGCATTCAAATAGGGGGAGAAAATGAAATTATCAAATACATTTAATATATTCAAAATCTTAAATATATGTTTGTTATCATCAAAAGGGGGAGATTGTTGAATATGCGCTTTGCGCTATATGATTTTTGTTTGATGATAATAAACATATATACATTCATATAAATGTATTTGGTAATGTACTATTTTATTTTTCATAGTTTAAATAAATATTTGTTGAATAAAATTAAATTTCACAGAATTTGAATTTGAATTCAAACAAAACAAGTTAAACAGATTTTGAATTCAAACAGAAATTTTATTCAAACAAATATTTTGTATAGTATGTATTTGGTTAGATAAATATCTGTTGAATAAAATAAATTACACAGAATTTGAATTTGAATTCAAACAGAACAAGTTACACAGTTTTTGAATTCAAACGAATATTTTATTCAAACGAATATTTATTACAAACTTGAATAGTACAAATTCATGCTCTCACTATACATATACATTTCTGTTTACATCACGATTACATCACAAATATTTTTACATTGATAACCTCACTACATATCACTCACACTCGTATTTTGTCTTCAACTGCATTCCGGTTTGAATCCAGCATCTGAGCAATCTGCAAAAATATAAACTAACGCAGTAAAATTGAAAATAAAATATTTTTGCGATATAAAATAAAACGTGAATTTTGAAAATGATATTTGCCTCAGTTATTTGGGTTGTTCGTCATTATTTAAATTTGAATTCATCATACACGAACAACTTGTGACATACACAGTATATTACTGTATATGCCACAAGGCCGTGCACGCCGATATATACACTTGATTGATTTACAGGGACAGGTAAGCACAGGTCAAACCCAAATGCAAAGCGGGTTCAACTCACGAGCAATATATTTAAAATCACGACACGAGCACAAGGTCAAACCCGAGCTGTAAAACTGGGTTCAACACAAGGCAGTCATGAAGTATGCAAAGAGCTTGAGCATGAGATATTGCAACTACAGTAATGCATCAGTGACCAAACACTACAAACTGCAACATGGCGAAGACTACAAGAACATGACAGCAAACAGGAAGTGCAATTCCAAGTGAAAAACCAGACTCAAGTTAGTGCACAGTGCATATATGATGCATACAAGTTCAGGCCACAACATGTCAATGCAAGCACAGCCACAAACATGCCACAAGACTATAAGCAGTGCCACAAAACCAGGCAACGTGTACACAAAGACAACAGCCAGTTCAAATGCAACATTGAAAACAAGCTGCATGAATACAACATGAAGTACAACCACAAGTTCACAAGTGCGGCATCACCAAAGACTCAACAGGGAAAATGGAACCAGACACAACAGTGAAAGTGCAGACCAAGACTCATGGAACAGACCCAACAACTAGTACAAAGCATGCACATAAACAACATGACATGAACAATGCAACTGATCAAAGCTCGGCCAACATAATGCAACTATGTTCAGGGGAGCAACATGAATGCAACAAAGACCAGCTACAGAAATGCATGCAAGTGTCAAAGTACAGGTGCAAGTGTACATAAGAGAAGTACAAAATGACCAAACAGCAATGCAAGTATAAGTATGGCAGTGAAATTCAGTGAAGTGCACAAACAACATGACAACTGACATGAATACATCAATAAACCAAGTAGCAGTATGAAGCAATTTGAAGCAAAGGTGAACCTGAACAGGTACACAAGTATGAAAGCTACATGATACACAGTGATGCATAGCAACTGCATAGCAGCTACACAACAAAGCAATGACCAGAACACAAGTACAAGCAAATAAATGCAATAGGAAGTGATATAACAGCAACTACAGGTACTCAACAAGGTGAAATCAAAGTGTGCAACTCGAAAATGGATACAAGTGACTCAGACCAAATGCAGTAACATACTGAAACAACCAAAACCAGTTCAACAAGTATGAACCAGTCAAGGCAACTTGAAGCATACAAGCTCAATGAAGATTGCAGCAATACACAGATGAACAAAATAACCAAGTGCAACATCAAACAGAATGAAATGCACAATGTCACAGCAAACTGGCACCAGCTAGAAGATCAACTCGAAGCAATTGACCACAAACAACAATTTTGCTCGAAGAAGTGACAGTAGACAAGTCAAAGAATAACATTCAGACTCAAATTATCAACTAATCAACAGTCGAAAATATACGAAATTGACAAAGTCAAATATCACAAATCACGAATTCAATTCAAAGTCGTGACCAACCAAGCAAGAAATATGAACAAGTCAACATCAAAGACATGGGACGCAAGAAACAAAAATACGCATATGAAAAAGTCAGAATCGATCTCAATCATTCAAGCATCATCAAGTGGCCGAGATAAAGAATTTGACAAATTCAATCAAATTTATATGAACGCAAATATAGGAATTCATCCTATTAAAACCCTAATCATCATCGGCATTTAGCAGCATCGAGTTCAAGTATCAATTTAGAAAAGCAAAAGGACACAGTACATACCGAATTCACAAGCAACGAACTCAATCGAGCAACTGCAAAACATCCAATAGTCAACCATCAGAGAAGCAGCGAGCTATGGAAACATAACACAGATCAATTGAAGAAACCGAAGCCAACAAAGAGCCGAAGCCCTAGCTGGAACAAAAGGGAACGAAGCCCTAATCAGAAAGAGGCCGCCATTTTTCTTCTCAAAAGAAAGTGGATCGGGTTAATAAAAACAAGGGGCCGGTTTTGTTTTATAAAAGGGCTAAAGTTTTATTTAGGGTCCAAGTAAAAAAGGGGTTTTGTTTCTATAGGCTTTTATTAATATTGTTAATTAGTTTAGGGTTATTTTTCTATTGTTCTTAATTATTGTTTTTATTTTACGAATCAAAGAATTTAGGTAAATCACCACCTAGGTTTAGGTAGTGTCAGATTGTCTATTTTGAGTTAGTTCAGTGAGCAGGGTGTGCGAGTTTGCAAAGCTCTATAGGCGGGAGCAGTGTTTGCGAGTGAGCGAAACTCTATAGGCGGAAGCAGGGTGTGCGAGTCTAGTAGAGTGTTTGTGAGAGGGAGCAAAAGGGTCTGCGAGTCTAGTAGAGTTGTTGTAAGCGTGATACTGTTTAATTCTAATAGAAATCTGTGAATGCAGCAGTAGGCAGGGGTTGCCGAAGCTGGGTAAATTTTGTGTGTGATTTACTTTTCAGCATATTTATTTCTGCAGTTTATTTCTGTGTTTAAATCGAGAAAATTTGCTATAACCCTATTCACCCCCCCCCTCTAGGGTTAATCTAGATCCTACACATATTACTATTATTATTCTGCTGCATTAGTTTGCTATGTTTTTTTATTCTACTTTGATTATGTTGAAAAATTAAAATCAAATGTATATTGTAAAACAGCTTCATGAACTGTTTATTTGATTATTATATTTTGTCATTCCGCTGTGAGGTTCTAAGTTTGCTTTCCTTCTTTTCTCGACAATCTTCCCTTTTGAATTGTTTTAGCTAGACATATGTGGTTTATTATCGATTTAAACTATCCAAAAAGGTGGGTCGTCATAGCAAATTATCAGGATTGCCTTTTGCAAATTGCACTAGCTCTATTCTTTTGAACAGGTTTGTCTTCCCATAGAATTCTTCTAAGGTAGTAGGTAGTTTAATCCTAATGATTCTTGAGGGCCTTGCTGTAGAATGCATTCATCACCCTTGCTTCGTCCTTGTGCTAGTCATACCTGTAAAAAGCTATTTCAAATCAGTTGTACAGTTGTAAAAAGGTATGGTTGGCATGATAAACTTCTTTGGATATTCTACATATTGAATGGCTACAGTGAATGGGTTTCGATTGGGAAAGATGATCTAATCATTGTCAAACTGGTCCGTTTTCAAGTTAAGGCTGTTTATAATGCTTGAGAATTATATATGTATGATTGTCCTTGCTTGAATGATTGGAAATTACGATTGAATGACAAATCATTTATGATGGGGTCATGGATCAATGATGATCCCCAAAAAAATTCAAACTAGGTGAGATCGGTCTGGGGTGACAAAGAAGGCCCCATAAGATTGCATTCCAAATTTAAAGGAATTTAGAGTTCGCATGTTCGAGTTATGGGCAAAAGAAGATAGATCGTCGTTGATCGATTAGCGGTATTTTACTTGTAGTCCAACCCAAGAAAATTTTCCATTTTCGTAGAGTCAGCACATGATTTGCTTGGAGTCATAGAATTTGAAATATTGGGTTGTTGATAGACGTTGCTGGGAGAAATTTGCATGTTTGCTTGGAGAAAATCTTGGCTTTACCCAAGTCTGATTTCGAGGCATAATTTTCTAGGCTTACTTCAAATTAAATGGGTGATTACCCTAGTTTGACTTCGATTCAGGACTTCCAAAATCCGCTTTGAGTCAAATAGGCAATTACCCGAGTTCGGCTTTGATTCAACCCTGAAGAGAGTTTTTCAATGACCGTTTTGATGATTTTTGATGATTTTCCACGATGACCATTCATGATTCAACGATGGGAGCTTTATGATGGGATTGGAAGCTGGTCAATTGGTAGTGGTCACAATATACTATAGGAGCTTGACCTTGTATTCAATCTCGGTTTGTATCATATCTTCTCAATTCTCCTACCACTAGAATTATTGTTTGTGCAGCGGTTCCTCATCCATTGCTTGGCACTATGCTGCGGCACGAGTTTTAGAACTTCTTCTAGCGTTTTGCGCGTTCGCATTTTCGTCCAATTTGTCTTCCTCAAATTATTTGTCGTCTTCAAAGCTGGAGAGAGTCATCGTTATATCCTCTGTTAGGTTTTCACCCATGAGTTCAGTTTTGTAGCAGGTGATTTTGCAGTAGGTGGAGTGTTAACGTTTTCTTCCGTCATGATTCTTAGAGCTCCACCTATTCTTCCTTTTGATTTTGCCTTATATTTCTTCTATTTAAACCAGAAACAGAAGAATGTTCTTGCACTGTAGCAGCCACGACTTCAAGCAACATTTTGTTAATAGTTAGTTATTGGAGCGGTAAGAGAGCATCTATCTTTTCCATAAGAGCCTTTTGGCTATTTTCCATAAAAATGGTTACATAAACCATCTTGTTCAATTCACCCTTTGTCACAACTTCATTCTATGTGGAGGATCTTGGAACCTGATCTCCGTAGTTGGCTCCTAGCAGCAGGTTGTTGGGGTTGTTGACCTCAACTTGACGAGGGTTTGTTTCTTCTCCAGCAATGGTGGCTCCTATGGATCTTCTGAAGGTTCTCTTTCTTCCTGGTGCCATTTATTTTCAATAGCAAATCTTCTAAGAAAAGATTGAGGATCTAACTCTTGAACCTATCTGATCCAAAGTAGATAGCTAGATCTAAGGCTGAGTTGGGCTCTCAATGAAAACACCAAAATGTTAACCAAAAAATGGATCAACATCCTAGATTAAGTTTGAATGCACCAGCCCTATTCTTGGTGACAATAATATAGAGAATAAAGGTAAAAAGAGTAGAAATAGTAGAAAGGCAAGAAATTTTTTATAGTAGTTCGGCTATTAATGAAGCCTACACCCGCTTTATAACTTTCTATTAACTGACTGTTGTTACAAGTTAAATTGGGTTACAATATGATTGAACCTTCTAAGTTAGATCAAGTCACAAGTACAAGAGTTCACTGGAGAACCACAGTGAACCCCTATATGACTATTGTCTGGGAGGAGAAGAGTGAAAAACAATCTCTGCAAAGTTCCCGCAGTGGTATAGAACATCCTATTTATGTTGCAAGTAGTACAGTATTCATAAGGATTAAGAGCTATTAGGCTAGGCCCTTTGTCAGAAGCCTACACTTGATGCCACGAAGGAGTTTAGAGAGTTTAAAGACGACCCAAGCTAACCTAATGGATCGCTAGCGGTCCATAGGGTATGGATCGCTAACGATCCATGTCCTTAACGATTTTTGAGTGCTCTCCATTTGGTTGTTTTCCTATCTTCTATTTGAGTGCTTTTTCAAAATATCAAGTCGTTTGGAGTTAGTTTGATCATCTGTCTTCATGGGTGATCTGGTCTATAAGAATAGTCCATAACTAGCTCAAAACTTAACAAAATCAAACTAAACTTTGCAAATACTCTTTATAAGGTGTGTAGGACCTACCATAAATATTTGAGTTGGTGGGGCTTATTCTACATGGGTCGTTGGCGATCCAAGTTAGGTCGCTAGTGATCCATCAAATCAACTCCAAATGATCTTATTTTTTTGTGAGCCTTCTATTTTGTCTTTTAAGTGTTCTCCCAAAATTCAAGTCAATCTAACTTCTTATGAGTTCTGTAGGTTCATGTTAAGTTAGTCGCTTTTGGTCAAACAGCTTGAATCAGATGTGTCTTCACTTCTCGAGCAAGATTGTTTGACATGTTATGAAACTTGGCAAGAGTCTCTAGGGAACATATTAGATCAGGATGCAAGAGGATTGGAGGATCGATGAGTGAACCTTATGGATCGCTACCAATCCATAGGTAATGCATCCCCGGCGTTCCATCATCTTGGTCAAATTTTGGTTTCCTCCTCTTGAGTCTTTCTTCATTCCTTCTTCTGGTCCTCTCGGTTAATTATTTAGTTGTTTTGACTTGTCGTATATGTTCTGACTTTCTTTGAATTCCGATAGGTTAAAACCCCAGTAGACAATTATCCTAATAGAAGCCTCTAGAATATTCCAATTTTATAAATAAGTATGTGTGTTAATTTGTTGCTAATGTGTTCATTAGTTAAGTGTACAAGAGTTTGAATAACTTATGTCGATCGAAAAGCTATTTATCGATAAAGTAATTTTCGGTCACATTATCGATTTTTCTTCGAAGAATATATTTTTGTGAAAAAATTTAAGTTTATTGTCATTAATTACTAATAAAATGATGTATAATAAGGTTATAAAATCATATTTATAACACTTGCTTATATTTCAAAATGTTTCGATGTTTAAAAACAGAGTGTTCGACTTTCAGGGCTCTACATTCTTCCTACTTAAAACATTTCGTCCTCGAAATTTAATTAAGAACGATAGTCAAAGAAGGTAGAGGAATAAGTATATATATAGCATATGCCAAAACTATATACAAACTAAAATGCTTACAAAGTGACTCCATCTCAAGCGGTGAGTATACTACAAAAGACGTACGACACTAAGATAAGAAATCTCTAGTCTAAGAACAAATCAGGATAGGACTCTTTCAAACTATCTTCTATTTTCCATGTACAATCCTGAGCATTCTTGCTCCATTATACCTTAACTAACTTCACAACCTTAGTCCCCAATCGTTTTGTATCTATATCAACAGTATGAAGAAATTATCTCAAAACAGTATAATTTGGCTTAATCTCCATGTTCTCCAGCCATGACGCTTCCACTATCCTTGAAGGGTCATGCATAAACTTACGCAAACGTGACACATGAAATACATTATGCACACCTACTAGCCTAATCGATAACCATACGTGAGTGTACCAATCCTCATCGGAATTGGGAATGGTCCTATATAATGAGGAGCTTACTTCCCAGCCCTTCCACATCGGACTATACTTCTCATCAAAGAAACCTTTACGAACACAAAGTCTCAAGCTATGAACTCTAAGTCTCTATGCCACTCGTTTGTACAGCATTTCTGTCGATTATGCGCTTCCTTGATTCATTTTCGAATTTATATGGCGTTATATGATGCCTCTCGAATTATATCTGGCCCAAACAAAAATGATCCCTAGGTTCTACACAACACGATGGAGATTTGCAAGGCCTTCCGTATAATGCTTCAAATGATGCCATTCCGATACTGGCTTGATAACTGTTGTTGTATAAAAAAATCAACCAGCAGTAAGTGTTCTTCCCATGAGCCCCAAAAATCTAAGATGCATGCTCTAAGCTAGTCCTCTAATACTCGGTTCACCGTTTCAATTTGCCCATATCTGTACAGATGGTAAGCGGTACTCAAACTGAGCTCGATCCCTAAGGCCTCATACAAACCTTTCTAGAACTTTCTTGTGAATATCGGATCTCTATCACTCACAATATCACAAGGAACACCATGTAATCTGACGATTTCCTTAAAATATAACTTAGCCAAACTAGAAGCTATTCTCGTAGTCTTCATAGGTAAGAAGTGTGCGCTCTTGGTCAATCGACGAACGATAACCCATAAAATTTCATTACCCCTCGATCTAGGAAATCCAGCGATGAAGTCCATGGAAATCTGCTCACATTTCCACTTAGGAATCTTAAGTGGCTGAAGCAGTTCAACCATCTTTTGGTGACTACCTTTTTACCTATTGGCGGTTAGCACACCTTACAAAGATAAAAACATCCATTTTCATGCCCTCTCGTCAGAATTTCCTACCTAATCCCATCAACATTTTGGATACAAATCCTACCGTTCATTTTCAAAATGCCATGGCCATCCACCTCGAATCTGGCCTCCTCTCTTGTGCCTTATTCTTGCTTACATTCTTAGATACCCTAGAAAATTGAAGATCTCTAAGCTAATTCTCTTTGATATGACTAATCGGAGTTGCATGAACCTCAACATTTGTCATAACTGCATATCTCCTACCGAGCACATCAGCTACGACATTAGTTTTCCTTGGTGTTTATAATATATCCAAATCATAGGCAAGAAGAAGCTCCAACCACATTTACTACCTCATGTTTAAGTCTTTTTGCGTAAAAAGAAACTTTAAAGATTTATGGTGCATATATAACTCGAACCTTTCACCTAGAAAATTATGACTCCACCTCTTTAACGCAAATGCCACTGCTAACAACTAAAAGTAATGAGTAGCATACCTCGCTTCATGCGGTTTGAGCTGCCGACTCGCATAAGCAATAACCATGCAACATCCCTTTGCTGGAGGCCCAAAGCTAAGCACTACAGATGCTACAGTCATCTATAGCATTAACTTTTAGTGACCAAATACGGTAATGTTAGTGGTATTCATAATATCAGCATCACATGAATATAAAGCAAAATCACAGATTTCAAAAACATCTTTTCACATTGCATTTTTTAAAACATGTTCCATATTCAAATTAGATAATCCCATCGCATTCCTAGGTTCTAATAAAATAATTATTGCATAAATACGCCAAGAGCTACATATGAAGATTCCCTCTTGGTTGATCAGAATCACTAAATAGTTATATCTGACTTATTACAAACACAGTGGAAATACATCAAAATGAAAAACTACAACTCCTAAATAGCTATCCGTCACCCACCTAATTGTCTTCGGAAGCTTTATTCGCAAACCTACTAAAACGTGTAAATCCTTAACCCTCAGCGTACTCGAATAAATTTTGAGCACTCAAGAGTTTAAGGGAAAAACAAAAACTTTGAGTTATATATAAAGCCTGGTGTGAATAATACTATACATCTCGGATATACGATATTAAGTGAGACCATGCCACTTAGCGGAATGGGTTACCCCTCACTAATATCCTTGTAAAACATATCTTTTGCAAATGAAAATCCTGCAACCAAAACTGGTTAAAACTGTAAAGCATTTATGTAAACATACATATCAGGTAACAAATGGACTATTTGTCGGAACACTATAGTTTTTTGTGCTGACTACTAACCTTTGGCTGACTACTAACCAGACGACACAATAAAAATGGCCTAACAACTATTAGACAAGTTTTTTAAATGGTTTGTCCTTAATTCACTCTCTCCCAAGTCCACTGGTCCTAATGGTTTTGTGGGCTCACCAATAACCCACAGTGTGCAAATATATTCCTTTATGTGTGTACCACAATTTTAGTCTTAACTGTGGCAATGCCCTACACACTAAAATTTTGGACTAAACTAGCTAGGGGCTAATAGCTAATGTACACGGCGTGACCCTATACCAGTCCCATCGAGTATTCTGAAATCTGAGCCATCTTACTTAAATTTTTTTTGAAAACTTTTTTCTTAAATTTATTTAAAAATTTAAATCGAACATAAACAAAGAAAATATATACTCTATACTTTACTGAAAATGACCTTGCCATGCTATATATACTTTATGTGACGACCCGCCTTTCATTCAACAGAAAGACGCATCATCAATAAGAAAGAAAGAGGTAGAAATAGAATAGATAGAAGAAAGAACTAAACAATATCAGAATCTCACCACGGAAACGGAACAAAATATAATATATCACATAGAAATTACATAGTTTTTACATATCATAGTTACACAGATACAACAACATCATCACATTAGACAGTTATAACACCTGTCTAATCTATTACATTCCAAATGACAACAGACAAAGACACTACACGGCGGAAACAGATAGATATAGCTACGTCTGGACTCCTGCTCCATGCTATCCAAAATTCTTCAAGCAAAACCTAATTGTTTGGCTACTCATAAAAATTTGAGTACCCAAGAATTTAAGAAAACAGAAATAAACTTCGGGTTAGACATGCTTCTACTGTGAGTAAACGATTAAACTGTTTACCTTGAAAAACCTTTGAAAGAAAGGGTATCTCGTAAGACTCTCCGCCAATAAATACGGACAAGTTTTTCCCTTACAATAACCAAAACATTTGATAGGAAATCTGGTTATATTATAATAGGCCTAAGGTTTTCAAATAAATATTCACATAGACGAAATTGTTACATTAATTAAATTCCAACATACTAGCCACAAAGTGGGTTATACAATCAAATCCGAGATCACTTACTGGAGATTGGATTTCCATACAATGGCGGGGCTACTAGAGTACCGACTGTCACTGTACGTGGCCTAGATCCACGTACCGAGGATCACTCCCGACCCCCCGCAACACAAAGCCGGAACAATCCCTTACTGGATAGTCCCGAATAAGACAACCCCGCGGTTGTAGCTAGCAATCGCCTCATAGCCGAATAAAAAGGGACTCTACACAGGGGAAGATCTTATCCTACTTGAGCGCGACTCACTTAGCCTCGCTGCACCTCCCATGTTTTAGCCATTCCCTATTAATGAGGCTTGATGCTATGATTACCTTTATAGAACACATCTATCTTAGAATGCTCATCGTCCACCTGACGATGTTCTGAAAGAATTCAATCCATACAAGTTCGTTCAGGGTTCGAACGAAACCGAAGGCATTATCTCGTTAAACTCATTTTGGAATCACCCTCAGAGTTAACGACAATAACCCTTACACTCTGAAACTCCATCTCAATCTTCACTTTGAGATGTCACGACTTACTGCTTAATTTGGATCGATGTGGTTTTTGAATAATCAAATTTGATACCCGATCCCGGTCTCATCGAAATCCAGACGTATCTTAAAGGTCATGTTGTTTAAAGTTAAACAATTCAAATCATTTCAATTCAATACTGAATTCACACAACATTTAAATGGATAAATATCACACATTTATCACTAATATATCCAATATCACATCACAGAATATCATAGAATATCATCCAACAGATATCAACCAATTAAGACATTCTACGCAAACAATCATCCACAAAAAGGAATTATTAATCCATATCATAATTAATTTAATTAACTTAAATTTAATTAATCACTTAAGAATTAATCACCTAATCCTGCTTAATCAACCATTAATTAATTACAACCATTTAACTAATTAATCACTCCTTAATTACCTTATCAACCAATTAATTAATCTCTAATCACAGGTTAATTATTCTTTAATTATTAATTAATAAACCTTAATTATTAATTAATATCTCTCAATTAATTAATCTATAATTACTCTTATAATCAAGTAATTAATCATTAATTAACTAATTATTTATCCCCTAATTATTAATTAATAAACCTAATTATTAACTAACAACTTAATTACAAATTAATTAATCCTTAATCACCAGTTGATTAATCCTTAATTAACAGTTAATCAAATCTTAATTAATCTTTAATTACAGATTAATTATCCTTTAATTATTAATTAATAAAACCTAATTATTAATTAATAAAACTTAATTACAAATTAAGTACTTCTTAATTACCAGTTAATTAATCTCTAATTACTTAACTAATTAATCACTGATTACTAAAGTAATCAATCTTAATTAATTCTTAATTACAACTTAATTCTTCAATTAAGTAATCTCTAATCATTAATTACCGAACCTCGATTAATTAATTAATTCATATCAATTACTTAATTAATCTAGTCTTAATTATCAATTTGATTGACTATTAATTAATTATAACCTTCAATTATTAATTACTCCTTAATCATTAGTTAATTAAATTAATTAATTACTCTTAGTTAATTTCTTAATTAATCCTTTATCATTAATTAATCATACTTAAACTTCTTAATTAACTTAATTAATTTCAACACATTAAAACCTTAATTATCTTTAAAATAAAACATTATCCTTATTAATGACTTAATTATTCATTAATATTTTAAAACATTTAGTCTTTAATCAACGCTTAATTTTATTTCAAAAATTAATTTTTAAATATTCTAAAGCATTTAACAAATTTAAGTTAACAATTCAAATAACTTCTTTAATCAAATAAATGTAAAAACATTTATCATAAAAAAGTTTAAACTGGATTTAAAAATGCCTTATCATGATTACCATTTAATTATATTACTAAATTTGGTTCAAATAACATAAAAATAATTGTAACTTAACAAATTTAAGTTAATCCATTGTATAACTTTTTAAATCAAATAGCTTAAACATTAATCAAGTAATAATTTGAAAAAGATTCAAATTTAATTTAAAAACTTGCTTTAAAAAAACTTTAAAAACTTTTAAAAACTGTTTTTACATTTGCTTCGGGTCTAACCCGGAGACCACTCGGGTCAAGGCCCAAGTAAAACCCACCTTCTTCTCTTTTTTTTCAAAACTTAGATTTGTATTTAAGTTAAAAAACAATAGGCTTAACCCCATAGTCTACCCGAGTATAAACACGAGTCCTTACCCCCAAAACTCGATCCTTCCTTCGAGCAATCTCACAACCAAAAACAACAGACACGAAAGCCACCTCGTGCACATGCACAAACCATCGTCGGAGCTTCGACCCTCCATGGCACCTTCGGCACACTGACGATCGTTGTTGCAACCCATCCCGACCACCAGATCACGAACACAAGCCTGGATCCAAAATCGAGCATCCCAGATGAACTGGAACCAAAACAACCACCAGCAAAACCCTCTCGTCCCAACGATTCTGACCACCTGAGGTTGAGAAACCTCATCCCAAGCTTCGTCGGTCTTCCATGTCACCAATGCCCAAGGCCTCATGCAACTCGAATCACCAGAGTTGTCGCGGTGATCCCTTTTCCGACCTAGTAAAAAACTAGGGTTAAAAAGCCATTCGACCCACCGCCGACTCTACGGTGGTTTGTCCCCCCACCTACCTTTTTTTCCGGCCTCCCTGGTCATCAACCTTGCTTCAGCCAAAGCCTCGACCACCGAAAGTTCGTCGATCGCTTGAAATAGCCTACAACTCAACTTTTGTTCATCCTCGAGCTACTCCCAAAACATTCAACTAGAAATTGTGATTTTTGTTTTGAAAATCTTAGTTTGCAAAGAGGATTCAGATTATATAAGTAAATCATAAAATCACGATGCTTGGGTTCAAATTTCTAACAAAGATTTAAATAAGGAGATAGGAATTTGATATGAATTTTAAGCTCAGCAACTAATAAAACAGAGATGAACTGATATATCAGATATGCACAGTTTCCACACATTCATATATATATATATACATAAATCACCTATATATATATACATAAGCAAGCATCATTCATCTCAAAAGTTTATCAAGCAACAGACAATTATTACTTAGGTTTCTAAATAGATGTTTACTCACTTGTTTTGAAAAGATGGCAGAGCTTGTATTTTAAAATCTAGAAATGCTTTGAATTGCGGCTTTTGATTTAAACACTGGAAACTTGCTTAGTTGATTCAGATTGAAGCTTGTTTGTTGGTGATTGCTTGATAAACTTGCTTCAGGTTGCATTTGAGAATAACCCTTTGTTTTTGATAAAATGTTTTACAGGTTTGATTTTTTTTTGAGTAAATGATTATAGGTTTTGTTTTATAGGTTTTTGAACTTGAGTTTACTTAGACAAATCTCAGGTTTGAAGAAATATCAGGTTATAGATTTGTTTTCGAGGAATGTTTACAGGGGTTTGTTGTTTTGATAAGATTACAGGTTTTGAAAAATGCTTTGAGAATTTGTTACAGTATTTTAAACTAGAGCTTGTTTGTCGATTTTCTGGTTTGAAAATAGTTTATAGATTGAGTTTGATCTGTGATTTGCTTGAAAAGGGTTTTATAGGTTGAGTTTCTTGCTTTGAAAATGAAAAGATAAGAAAAATAAATGAAGGAAGAATTTAAGAGTTTATACGGATTAAATTGTGGTTTGTTTAAAATTAAAGAAAATAAAAATAGGAAGAATGACACTTGTTCAAATCAACTACATTTGTCAAATTCATTTGCAATTATTTTACACATGTTAACAATAAGCTTTAAAATTAAACACTTGTATTTATTCAATATTTTATTATTTATAAATGATTTTAAAAGCTTTTAAATTACATTTCCTATTTAAATAAGTACTTTTCTAAATAAATAAATGCATTTCTAAATTTTATATAAATAAAACCTTTAAAAGAAAATAAAAATAAAAACCAATTATATTCTAAATAAAACCATATAACATTATTTAATTCATTTTTAAAAGTAATTCAAAAAATTGTATTTATTACTATTTAATAAATACTTTCCATATTTATATAAATAAATTCTTTAAGGAAGATAATATAAAACAAATCTTATTTTCAATAAAAACTTTATTCATATATTTTTATATCCAAACTATTTCAAAATAATTATCCTTTATACTCAAATTAAATCCAAATATTGAATTCAAATTCAAATTTAAAAATCCAATTTAAAATCAACTTAAACATATATATATATATATATATATATATACATATATATATATATATATATTGATTTAAACAAACACATTATTAAATTTGAGAATAATAATTCTATTATAAAATTAACTTAAATAAATATATATGTATATATACATTTAAATAACCCTTATTAAATTGAAAATGATAAGTCTATTTAAAATCAAATTTATAAAATAACACAAATTAAATAATCATTCTATTTAAAATCTATCTATATCTATATTTAAAAACATCATATTATTATTATTTTTGTTATTTATATTTGAAAATAACAATTTTATCAATTTTAGATAATTTAAATAAGGAGATTATCACATTTTAAATTCCTTGAAATTCCGAGATATCACATTCCTCCCACCTTAAAAGAATTTCATCTCCGATATTTAAAACAAAGATAATCCAAAATCTTTTATTTCATTTCAACCATTCAAGCATACATATCAACCATACACTATCAACCAAACAACAATTCACCCATATAACAGTTTATTCAAACAACCAATTTGTTCAAAAAAACATCTCCAGCTATCCGGACACAGATCGGGATAAGCCAACCTAAAACTATCCAGAGTGTCTCAAGACATACTCTGGAATCCTCACTCCACATAACCTTAACTAGCTATACCACAATGATCCAGAGCTTCCTCTCACTCCAATCCAAAAATTTGAACCAGATATCAGACCATACTTAAAACCAGCTTAATTATCAGATCCTTCTGAACTGTAGATCCCAATTAAGATGGATCGTTCACGTATTTCCTCAAATGAGATACATGGAAAACATTATGAATTCCAACCATCCGGACTGGCAATTCAATCATGTAGACCACATCACTAAATCTCATCTTAATAAGCTCCACCTCCGCAGATGCCTCACTAATCAAAACTGGACCAAGAACCAGACAATCTCCTGACTCTACCCAACAGGATGGAAATCTACAAGGTCTTCCAAAAAAAGCTTCATAGGGTTCCATCTAGATACTGGATAATTGTATGAGAATTCCATTCAATGAAGATGGACCTTCCAAAATCCAAAACACAATCCCTCACAAATCTCTAGAATTCTATTCAGCCTTTCCGTCGGTCCGTCGGTCTGGGAAATGATAGGCTGTACTCAACTCAAACTCGAACCCAAGGCTGATAGCAAAGCCTCCCAAAATCTGCTGGAGAAGATAGGATCACAATCGCTAACAATGCTGACTGGAACACCTTGCAATCAAACAATCTTTTTTAAGAAAACTCAGCCAAAGATGCTGCAGTACGGATTGCCTTAACCAGGATAAAATGGGCGCTTTTAGTCAATTTGTCCATAATCACCCATACTCCTTCATTTTCCTCTTTGGTCCTTGGCAAACCGTCGACAAAATCCAAAGAAACCATTTTCCACTTCCACTTTGGAACTTCCAAGGGCTGCAACAAACCTGCGGTCTTCTGCTAATCATCTTCACCTGTTGGCAGATCGCACATCCACTGACGAAAGCTGCAACATCCGTCTTTATGCTTGGCCACCAGAAGACTCTTTGACAGAACTCCTTGCCTCAAATCTTAGAATTCGGAACAAAAATCCTACCGCTGATCCTCAATGTTTTTTGGTCATCAATCACAAAACTAGAATACTGAACATTCTTGACTCAATCCATCCACTTATGGCACGCACAAACATCCGAGTAGACCTCAAACTTACTCTTATCATCAAGAATAGCTAGAACAGGCACCCTAGTCAGCCTTGCCTTCAAAACAAAGAGAGCCTCTTCACACTCGGGGGTCCACTTAAACTTTACTCCTTTTCGAGTCACTTGGTTAAGTGCGAAGAAATCTTAAAATAGTCCTCAATAAACTTCCCGTAGAACCCTGCCAAATCCAGAAAACTGCGGTTGGTTCCACTCCTGAATAGTAGCTAACCTGTCTGGAACTACAGAAACACCCTCACCAAATACCAAATGGCTCCTCAAAGACTCTAACACTATTCCCAATAGCTGCTTGCGCTCCTCTTCAAACTTGGAGTAGACAAGCAAATCATTGATGAACATAAGAACAAACTTATAACATACATTACAAAAAACTTAGTTCATCAAATCCACACAGAATCTCAAAGACCCATCTGACCTAGCCACACAGACTACGGCAGAACCTCAATTGGAAAATAACTAGGCTGGATCAAACCTCTTCAAAGAAATCTTGGGTCTGCTTCACCAGCTTTTCTCACTTCTCCGGCGACATCCTTCCTCTATGCTGAACAACAGGAACTGCTCCCGGAACTAAGACGATCTGAATCTCTATCTCCTAATGAGGACAAACCTTACACACCTCAAAGCATCCGAAAAATATCTGACCACCTCGATGGTCTCTACGCCTTTCGGAGATGCCTCACTTCCATGTAAAAGATTGCTCAAAAGAACTCCGACATCATCGTAAGTCACTTTTTCGATTCTTCCCAAATCAGTCTCCAAAGACATAAACATCTCTTCACACATCAAATAGCCTTATACTTATCCAATCAATCCAAACCCAGAATAAGATCAAACCCTCTGAAATCCAATACAAATGGGTCTCAAGAAAACTATAGAGGAGATAAGAAAATCTTAAGCCTCTACAGATCTTATCTAACTTGGTTACTCCGCTTATAGAATTAGATACACTGATAGGATGGTCAACCAAACAAAGGAAGGGATGAAACTCCTCTAGAATACATGTTGGGAATCCGAACAGATACCCAACAAATTTAGATAGGTATATAGTTACATAAAAATTACAAATACGCGCTCTCAAGATAGACACTACTCCAGAGCCTAGGTATTATCTCAAACTACACTCTGATACCAAGTGTGACGACCCGCCTTTCATTCCATAGAAAGACGCATCATCAATAAGAAAGAAAGAGGTAGAAATAGAATAGATAAAAGAAAGAACTAAACAATATCAGAATCTCACAGCTGAAACAGAACAAAATATAATATATCACATAGAAATTACATAGTTTTTACATATCAGAGTTACACAGATACAACAACATCATCACATTAGATTGTTATAAAACCTTTCTAATCCATTACATTCCAAATGACAATAGACAAAGACACTACACAGCGGAAATAGATAGATATAGCTACGTCTGGACTCCTGCTCCGTTCTATCCAAAATTCGTCAAGCAAAACCTGATCACTTGGCTACTCATAAAAATTTGAGTGCCTAAGAGTTTAAGAAAACAGAAATAAACTCCGGGTCAGATATGGGTCCGGTGTAAGTAAACGGTTAAACTGTTTAACTTGAAAAACCTTTGAAAGAAAGGGTATCTCGTAAGACTCCCCGCCAATAAATACGGACAAGTTTTTCCCTTACGATAACCAAAACATTTGATAGGAAATATGATTATATTATAATAGGATCTAGGGTTTTCAAATAAATATTCACATATCCGAAATTGTTATATTAATTAAATTCCAGCATACTAGCCACAAAGTGGGTTATACAATCAAGTCTGAGATCACTTATAGGAGATTGGATTTCCGTACAATGGCAGGGCTACTGGGGTACCTCCCATCACAGTACTATCCTAGATCAACATACCGAGGATCACTCCCGATCCTCTGCAACACAAAGCCATAATCATCCCTTACTGGACAATCCCGAATAAGACAACCCCGTGGTTCGAATAAGACAAACCCGTGGTTGTAGCTAGCAATCGCCATACCGCCAAATAAAAAGGGACTCTAGATAGGGGAAGATCTTATCCTACTTGAGCGCAAGTCACTTAGCCTTGCTGCACCTCCCCTGTTTTAGCCATTCGTGGTTGATGAGGCTTGAGGCTACGATTACCTTTATAGAACACATCTATCTTAGAATGCTCATTGTCCACCTGACGATGTTCTGAAAGAATTCAATCCATGCAAGTTCTTTCGTGGTTCGAACGAAACCAACTGCATTATCTCATTACACTCATTTTGGAATCACCCACAGAGTTAACGACAATAACCCTTGCATTCTAAAACTCCATCTCGATCTTCACTTTGAGATGTCATGACCTATCGTTTAACTTGGATCGATGTAGTTTTCGGATAATCAAATTTGATACCCGATCCCGGTCTCATCGAAATCCAAACGTATCTTCAAGGTCAAGTTGTTTAAAGTTTAAACAATTTAATTCAATTCAATTCAATAATTTGAATTCACACAACATTTACATAGATAAATATCACACATTTATCACTGATATATCCAGTATCACATCACAAATATCACAGAATATCATCCAATAGATATCAACCAATTCAGACATTCTACACAAACAATCATCCCCAAACAGGAATTATTTATCCATATCATAATTAATTTAATTAACTTAAATTAAATTAATTACTTAAGAATTAATCACCTAATCCTGCTTAATCAACCATTAATTAATTACAACCATTTAATTAATTAATCACTCCTTAATTACCTTATCAATAAATTAATTAATCTCGAATCACAGATTAATTATTCTTTAATTATTAATTAATAAACCTTAATTATTAATTAATATCTCTCAATTAATTAATCTATAATTACTCTTATAATCGATTAATTAATCATTAACTAACTAATTAATTATCCCTTAATTATTAATTAATAAACCTAATTATTAATTAATAACTTAATTACAAATTAATTAATCCTTAATCACCAGTTGATTAATCCTTAATTAACAGTTAATCAATCCTTAATTAACAGTTAATCAAATCTTAATTAATATTTAATTACAGATTAATTATCCTTTAATTGTTAATTAATAAAACTAGTTATTAATTAATAAAACTTAATTACAAATTAAGTACTTCTTAATTACCAGTTAATTAATCTCTAATTACTTAATTAATTGATCGCTAATTACTATAGTAATCAATCTTAATTAATTACAACTTAATTCCTCAATTAATTAATCTCGAATCATTAATCACCCAACCTTAATTACGTAATTAATTCATCTCAATTACTTAATTAATCTAGTCTTAATTATCAATTAATTAACCATTAATTAATTATAACCTTCAATTATTAATTAATCCTTAATCATTAGTTAATTAAATTAATTACTCTTAATTAATTTCTTAATTAATCCTTTATCATTAATTATACTTAAACTTCTTAATTAACTTAATTAATTTCAACACATTAAAACCTTAATTATGTTTAAAATAAAACATTATCCTTATTAATGACTTAATTATTCATTAACATTTTAAAACATTTTATCATTAATCAACACTTAATTTTATTTTAAAATTTAAGTTTTAAATATACTAAAACATTTAACAAATTTAAGTTAACAATTCAAATAACTTCTTTAATCAAATAAATCTAAAAACATTTATCATAAAATAGTTTAAACTAGATTTAAAAATGACTTATCATGATTACCATTTAATTATATTACTAAATTTGGTTTAAAATAACATAAAAATAATTGTAACTTAATAAATTTAGGTTAATCCATTTTATAACTTTTTAAATCAAATAACTTAAACATTTATCAAGTAATAATTTAAAATAGATTCAAATTTAATTTAAAAACTTGCTTTAAAAAAACTTTAAAAGCTTCTAAAAACTGTTTTTACATTTGCTTCGGGTCAAACGCAAAGACCACTCGGGTCAAGGCCCGAGTAAAACCCACCTTCTTCTCTCTGTTTTTTTTTAAAACGTAGATTTATATTTAAATTAAAAACCTACAGGCTTAACCCCATAGTCTACCGAGTATAAACTCGAGTCCTTACCCCCAAAACCCGACCCTTCCTTCGAGCCTCTCATAAGAAAAAACAACAAACAGGAAAGCCACCTCATGCACATGCACCAACCATCACTGGAGCTCCGACCCTCCATGGCACCTTCGGCACACCGACGATCGATGTTGCAACCTTTCCCGACCAATAGATCATAAACACAAGCCTCGATCCAAAATCGATCATCCTATATAAACTGGAACCAAAACAATCTCCAGCAAAACCCTCCCGTCCCCAACGATTCTGACCACCAGACGTTGAGAAACCTCGTCCCAAGCTTCGCCAGTCTTCCATGTCGCCTCATGCAACTTGAGTCACCAGAGTTGCCACGGTGATCCCTTTTCCGACCTAGTCAAAAACCAGGGTTAAAAACCCATTCGACCCGCCGCCGATACTATGGTGGTTTGTCCACCCACCTACCATTTTTCCCGGCCTCCCTGATCATCAACCTTGCTTCAGCCAAAACCCCGATCACCGAAAGTTCGTCGATCGCCTGAAATAACCTAAAACTCAACTTCTGTTCATCCTCAAACTGCTCCCAAAACATAACTACAAATTGTGATTTTTGTTTTAAAAATCCTAGTTTGTAAACAGGATTCAGATTATATAAGTAAATCATAAAATCACAATGCTTGAATTCAACATGTTTCAAATTCCTACTGTATTTTCTATTTTCCAGATAAAATTTCAACTGATTTTACTTAATTTATTATTTTTTTAAAACTTAATTCTTTGTTAAACAAACATAAATTGTTTCAGAACTATAACCTAACAAAGATTTAAATGAGGTGATAAGAATTTGATCTGAAATTTAAGCTCTACAACTAATAAAACAGAAATGAACTGATATGTCAGACATGCACAGTTTCCATACATTCATATATATACAGAAATCACCTATATATACACATAAGCAAGCATCATTCATCTTAAAAATTTATCAAGCAACAGACAATCATTACTTAGGTTTTTAAATAGATGTTTACTCACCAGTTTTGAAAAGATGAACAGAGCTCGCATTTTAAAATCTGGGAATGCTTTGAATTATTGCTTTTGATTTAAACACTGGAAACTTGCTTAGTTGATTCAGATTGAAGCTTGTTTGTTGATGGTTGCTTGATAAACTTGCTTCAGGTTGCATTTGAGAATAACGCTTTGTTTTTGATAAAATGTTTTATAGGTTTGGTTTGTTTTTGAGGAAATAATTACAGATTTTGTTCTACAGGTTTTTGAACTTGAGTTTACTTAGATAAATCTCAAGTTTAAAGAAATATCTGATTACAGATTTGTTTTTGAGGAATGTTTACAGGGTTTGTTGTTTTGAGAAGATTACAGGCTTTGAAAAATGCTTTGAGAATATGCTACAATATTTTGAACATGAGCTTGTTTGTGGATTTTCTGGTTTGATAATAGTTTATAGATTGAGTTTGATTTGTGATTTGCTTGAAAAGGGTTTTACAGGTTGAGTTTCTTGCTTTTGAAAATGAAAAGATAAGAAAAGGAAATGAAGGAATAAGTTAAGAGTTTATATAGATTAAATTGTGATTTGTTTAAAATTAAAGAAAATAAAAATAGAAAGAATGACATTTCTTCAAATCAACTACATTTTTCAAATTCATTTGCAATTATTTTACACATGTTAACAATAAGCTTTAAAATTAAACACTTGTATTTATTCAATATTTATTATTTATAAATGATTTTAAAAGCTTTTAAATTATATTTCCTATTTAAATAAGTACTTTTCTAAATAAGTAAATGCTTTTCTAAATTTTATATAAATATGACCTTTAAAACAAAATAAAAATGGAAACCAACTATATTCTAAATAAAATCATATAACATTATTTAATTCATTTTTAAATGTAATTATAAAACTTTTGTATTTATTTCTATTTAATAAATACTTTCCAAATTTATATAGATAAATTCTTTAAGGAAGATAATATAAAACAAAACTTATTTTAAACAAAAAATTTATTCATATATTTTTTATACCCAAACTATTTCAAAATAATTATCCTTGATATTCAAATTAAATCCAAATATTAAATTCAAATTCAAATTTAAAAATCCAATTTAAAATCAACTTAAACATATATATATATATATATATATATTGATTTAAACAAACACATTATTAAATTTGAGAATAATAATTCTTTTATAAAATTAACTTAAATAAATATATATGTATACATACATTTAAATAACCCTTATTAAATTGAGAATGATAAGTCTATTTAAAATCAAATTTATAAAATAACACAAATTAAATAATTATTCTATTTAAAATCAATCTATATCTATATTTAAAAACATCACATTATTATTTTTTTTTTATTTATATTTGAAAATAACAATTTTATGAATTTTAAATAATTTAAATAAGGAGATTATCATATTTTAAATTCCTTGAAATTCTGAGATATCACACTTTACCGAAATCTTTGTTGATGAAAACATCTAATCCTTTGAAAGTGCCCCTTTCGATCCTATTGAAAGTATCCCTTTCGTAATCAATAAACCCTTTCTTTCATCTAGGTCGAAAGGCCAAAATCTTCCTTTCAAAACCACTTACATAAACCTTTTGAAACCATTGAAATACCTTTTCTTTCGAAAGCTAAAATCTTAGACATCCTATCTTTAAAACCTTTAAACATAGCCTTTCGAAAACATTGGAAAAACCTTTCCTTTAAACTTTCGAAACCATTGGGGAACCACTCCTTCAAAACCACTCATTCAAAGCCTTTCTAAAACATAAGGGAACCATCCCTCTGAAACCTTTCTTTAAAACCTTCCAAAAGCATCAAACCTTTCGAGAGCATTTGGGTTCAATTTAAAACATGTGGAAACAACTTTTGAAACCATTTGAAACCTTATCTTTCAAAACTTTTGGGTTTATCTTTAAAATATCTAAGGGTTACAACAACAGGGCCGAAAGCAACTCTTCCGGAAGCCAAATCAAAGCAAAGAAGTGATGGTGTTGAAACCATCCTTCTGAAAGCACTGGAAAAGTGCTAGGATTTTTATAAAACAAAGCATACCCTTTTGAAGGCATTTCTTCGAATGGTAAGAAGCGGTAGCTAAGGCTTCCACCTAGTCGAAAGCCTATACTTAAAAGAAAAGGTGAATTCTCTTTAAAACCATCCTTAATAAACCACTGACCTTATCGAAAGCCAACTAGGTCGAAACCAGTTTGCTCAAAAAAAGGTGCAACAATTTCGAAACCATTCCTTATTTGTCTTAGTCGAAAGCCAGTCAAGTAGAATGCACTATAATCGAAAGCAAAGCAGGCGCATTTTTCATTTGAAACAAAGTCACGCCTCGACCTCATCGGAACCTATGGTCTCGACCCAGATCTTCTGCCATTTTCCAATTCACTATGTACTAGGTTAATGATACTGTGTGCATTATTTTCGATGGCATAGAGGCGGAAGCTCTCAATCGAAACCCCCTGTGCCAAGAGAGGCGAAACATGCTAAAAGCATGTGAAAACTGATTTTTAACCTTTTTAAGTAATCTTTTTAACTAACCTGCCATTTTTGTCAAAATATTATTGGTTGCTAAATTTTCTTTTCTATAAGCACTGCCATAATTTCAGAAGTAACAGTTTAATTTATTTACAAAATACCCCTTCTTATTTTATAAATATATAAAAATTTAAGTCTTATACCTTAAATAATTTTATATATTCATCAAAATACTTTGGAAAATTCAATAAATATTCGAGAAAATCCTTACTAATATGTTTTATGACATATATCAATTTCAGATCCAAATTGTTTATAATTTAACTGTAGATTATTTATAAACCAATAAATCATTTTCTTCACTAGAAAATTATTATAAAATCTACATTAACTCAGAAAATTATGAAAATTGAAACTCATCTCTAAAATATAATTTTTAATTTATATCTAAAATCGCAAGGATTTTGGATGTTATTAAATAGGGTTTCGCATCAAAAAATATCATAAAATCTATATCAATAAGCATAAATCATTAACAAGCATATATAAATATTTTGTCCTTCAAAATCATGGCTAAACTACGCAATAAAAATTTGGATTTCCTTAAAACCGAAAACATTTAGAAATAAGAGATGTAATTATTATTTATCTTCGCTTTGGGTTTAAGTATGTAAGATTTTCTCTTGATTAAGTAATTTGATTATTCCTCTTGAATCCTAGCTTTATCTCCTTCCTCTTTGCTAATGGTGGCTAGCCTTAAATTATTTTTGCTTTAGAAAATATGCAATGAACGTGTGGAAGTAATTTCTTAAGGGTTTTGGGTATTAGAATGCTCTATTTTCTATTTTTCCCTCCTTATTTCCTAACATTTTAATTCTTTAGTTCATTTGTTTATCCATTAACATGGCATGGCTATCCCTTAATTAAATCACAAATCTCAATCCATTAATTAACCTACATTATTTAATTTAATTTAATTTCCTAAATAATTTTACTAAAAATATGGGTTGTTACAATCTCTCCTCCATAAAAATTTCTTCCTCGAAATTACAACAAGGAACACATCAGAACAATCAAAAGTAAAAAATACCATTAAAAAAATCAGGGTAAGCGTCTTTAATCCTGCTCTCAATCTTCCAAGTACGGTCTCTATCATTGTCACTCCACTGGATCTTCACTAACTTGACTATCTTGTTCATCGAGTTCTTATCACCTCTCGCGACTATTTGGACAGGCTTCCTAACTATAGTCAAGTCTGGTTCTACTACTAAATCCTCTAACGCAGTCAGTGCTTTAGTAGTGTCTGGATCCCTAACACACTTCCTCAGATGAGATATATGGAAAAAATTATGGACTCCTAACAAACTACTCGGTAACTCTACTCTGCACGTGAGTTTCTCAATCCTCTCTAAAATAGGAAACGGTCCAAGGAATGTCAATGCTAACTTCTCTATCTTCCCTATCTTCCTGAACCCGATAAGACCTTTCATCGGCGATACTTTGACAAAAGCATGATCTCCAATAGAGAACTCTAAATCTTTCCATCTCTCTTCTAGCTAGATTGAGCTTACTTCATTCTTGCCCTTATTATTTCAATTTTCTCTGCAGCTTCTCTTACCAAATCTGGACCAAGAAGTAAGCTATCTCTGGTCTAACCAACATGTGGGAGATTCGCATGGTCTTCCATACAAAGCCTCAAATGATGCCATCCCCATACAAGTCTGATAACTATTGCTATACAAAAACTCGACTAGGTGTAGATGGTCTTCCCATGATCCCCCGAAGTCTAACACACAAGCTCTTAACAAGTCTTTTAAGATCTTGTTAACTCTTTTTGTTTGCACATCTATCTACGGATGGTAAGAGGTACTCATCTTGACCTTAGTTCCTAAACTCTCCTATAGAATCTTCCAGAACTCTCTAGTAAATAAGGAATCTCTATCACTAACAATACTACTATAAATTCCGTGCAGTCTAATCATATTCTTCATAAATAAGTTAGCCAATACAGTTCCATCCTTTTGGACTTTACGGGCATGAAATGGGAACTCTTGGTTAATCTGTCAACTATGACCCATATACTTTCATTTCTTCTATTAGATCTCGGAAAACCATCGATGAAATCCATAGAAATAGAAGCCGACTTCCATACCATAATATCTAATGGTTGAAGCAACCCACTTGGCTTCTGATGCTCGGCTTTCACCTGCTGACAGTTCAAACACGATTTCACCCATAAGCCAACATTCTTTTTCATTCCTACCTAGAAGAAACTTCTCTTCATATCCTGATACATCTTTATTCCCCCTGGATGAATAGGTGAACTTTGAATGATGGCATTCCTCTAAAACTTCTTTCCTTATGTTTCCCGCATCTGGAACACATAATCTTCCCTTCTTTCTTAGACACTCATTCTGGTGAAGACTAAAATCCTTGAAGTCATCGCTCTCTATTCCATCCCTTAACCTTCTGATTCTTTCAGCTAACACTAGATCCTTTTGCTGTTTTGAAGTAATCTTCTCAATCAATACCAGTCGGACATCTAAACAAGATAACATAGCAGATTCTCCGCTAGACCCAGCCATGGGTCTCCAAGGTACTCTACAAGTCAATAACGCTTCCAAGTCTTCCCATTCTGCCATCATAGCCAACACTGCATTCTGATGCGTCCTACTAAGCGCATCTACAACCTTGTTGCCTTTCCCTGGTGTGTACTCAATTCCAAAATCATAAGCAGCAATAAACTCTAACCACCTTTGACGTCTCATGCTTGGCTCTTCTGAGAGGACAAGTACTTCAACGACTTATGATCCATATAGATCTCAAAACTCTCTCCCAAAAGGTAACGCCTCCATACCATCAAAACAAAAATAACTATAGCTAATTCGAAGCCATGAGTCGGGTATCTGATCTCATGCGGTCTAAGCTGTCTAGAAGCATAGGCAATCAATTTACCTCTTTGCATTAATACTGCTCCTAGTCCAGTTCCACATGCATCTGTATAAACTACCAAATCTTAATTCTCCTACGGAACAAATAATATAGGTGCATGGGTCAATAAGTGTTTCAAGCTCTGGAATGCTTCCTCACACTTATCGGTCCACACAACCTTCACATCCTTTCGCATTAGCTTGGTCATCATCGCTGCTATCCATGAAAAATCCTTTGTAAACCTCATATAATATCTAACCAATCCAAGAAAACTTCTTATCTCAGTCACTGTTTCTGATCTTTTCCAACTATTCACTGCTTCGATCTTAGTTGAATCTTCTGCCAAGTTTCTTTCTAAAACTACATGACCAAGAAATTTCACCTCCTTTTTTCAGAAATAACATTTCGAAAACTTCGCCTTCAGCTGATGTTCTCTCAAAGTCTCAAGAACCACTCTAAGATGAACTTCAAGCTCTTTCTCATCCTTAGAGTATATCAAAATATCATCTATGAACACCGACACGAATCTATCTAAGTGCTCTTAAAAATTCGGTTCATCAAGTCTATAAAGAATGTCGGCGCATTAGTTAGTCCGAACGGCATAACTAACCATTCGTACGATCCATATCTGGTCCTAAACGCTATCAAATGTGTACTATCTTCTACTACTATAAGTTGATGAAAACGTGTAGCCAAATCCAACTGTGAAAATATCTTGGCTCCACTCAACTGATCGAACAAATTATTAGTTCTAGGTAATGGATATCGATTCTTTACCGTCTTCTCATTCAGCTTACAATAATCGATACATAACCTTAACGATCCATTTGGCTTCTTAAAAAACACTGCTGCTGCGCCCTAAGGTGAATTGTTGGTCTAATAAAATTATTCCCTTCCAAATCCACAACTGCACCTTCAGCTCTCTCATCTTTGTAAGTGTCATCCTACTTGGCAGCGAACTAACTGGTTCTACTATAGGCACCAAATCTGTCTAAAACTCAGTGGCTCATTTCAGTAGCAATCCTACTACCGGGTCCAAGACATCTGTGAATTCACTAACCATGAAAACTCGATTCAACTCATCTTCTAACTCCATAACACTCAATAAAGCATTCTCCTCACAACTAGGGTTTTCTACAGTACATACAATTAGATCGGTACATTCAGGGTGTCTAAGTGATATTTTCCTATCTTGGCAAAATATCCTAGCATTGTACTCACTTAACCAATCCATGCCCAATATAATTCTGAACCCTATAAAGTCAGATACATGCAAACTGCAAACAAAGGTGTAACCTAGCAAGTCAAACTCTAAATGGTCACACAGTATCCCAAGTGTCGCATATCCTCCTATCATATTTGCAACTCTTAAGGAAGTAACTAAATATGTGGGTTCTAGGTTAAGCTTTTCTACCAAACATCGAGATATAAAAGAATGCAATGCACCAGTATCAAACAAAATGCTAATAGACATACCATGGATCTGAAGCGTATCTCTAAACACTACCTTTCCTTTCTCTTGTGCCATTGGCCTCGAGGTAGCCGGTTCCAATGCAAATACTTTTCCTCTCCCTTCCTTTGTTGGTTCCTTGCATTGGTTCTTATAGTGAAAAATATGATCGCAATTGAAGCATTTGATGTTATTCTTCCCAATCACTTCCTTAGCCTTTCTTGTGCGGCATTCATTAGTAAAGTGCACCTTCCTGTTGCATTTATAACAAACCACTTTAGATTTTTCCTTTCTTTGCTGCTCCACCTTTCTGAGTACCCTTCTTATGAAAGAATTTCCTCTTCTCGCCTTACCCAACCTGGCCTCCTTTTCCTTACTCTTCTCCAAAATCAAGCATCTCCTTGTGTCTTAAAGCCATATCTACAACCACATCACAAGGGTCTCTGATATGAGGTAATGTAGCCCTTGCCAACTTAGGCTTTAACCCTATATGAACTTCTTATTTCTCTTTAGGATAGTATCAATAGTGGCATATCAGTATCTAGCCAACTACTTGAATCTCCTGGCATACTCCAATACAATCATATCTCCTTGTTCCAACTCAGCAAACTTTCTAAGCAAGATAAAATTCGCCATCACTGACATGAATATCTCTTCGAACCTTCTTCTAAACTAAGCCCATGTCATCTCCTCTTTATTTACTACAACAGTTACACTATTCCACCAAAGTAGAGTTGCTCCCTGAAGCTGTCTTAATGCCAATCTTCTGTTCTGCTCATCATTGGGCCCCAAGTCTGTAAAGAACCTCTCACAATGCAGTAACCAATTTTTCACCTCAATAGCCTTCAGTTCCAATAAACGGCTTCCCTCCAAGCCTAACATAGTCTCAACTCAAAACAACCTAGTTGTTGACCACTAGAGCTTCTTGAACTCCTCCTCCACCTACTCTAGCAGAAACATCCACCTGCATCAAATTCATGAAAAACTGATACATAGCTCCCATGTCCATTTATGGGACTCCAGCACCCATACTACCATCTTATGCCTGACCTTGGTTCCTTCTCATATTTGGTCTGGCATTACCATTTGTTGGGGTGCTTCCTCCAAAGATTAAATCTTCTCGAATCCATATTTGTATTCAAACCTCGTGAGATATAGAAGAATATCCTGATAAAGATAGGAGACTAGAGATAAATCGTATACTTATATATGTCAAATATAAGTACGTTACTATAGCGTTACCCCAAAACCACCAACCTTAACTCTAATTCCTAAGGATTATGTTTTCCAAAAATCAGTTTTAGTTAAAGATTTTCATAAACTATGCTTTGATACCAAGTTGTAACGTCCCCTATCTGGAGGGCCGAAAACTAAGCACTACAGATGATGCAGTCATCCATAGCATTAACTTTCGGTGACTAACTATGGTAATATTAATGGTATTCATAATATCAGCATCACATGAATATGAAACGAAGTCACAGATTTTAAAAACATATTTTCACATTACATTTTTAAAACATGTTCCATATTCAAATTACGTAATCCCATTGCTTTCCCAGGTTCTAATAAAATAATTATTACATAAATACGTTAAGAGTGACATATGAAGATCCCCCATGGTTGATCGGAGTCACTAAATAGTCAAATCTGACATAACACAAGCATTGTGGAAATACATCAAAAAGAAACAAACTACAACTCCTAAATAGTTATCCATCAGCCACCTACTTGCCTTGGGAAGCTTAATTCGCAAACCTGCTAAAACTCCAAATCCTCAAACCTCAGCCTACTCAGATCAATTTTGAGCACCCGAGAGTTTAAGGGGAAACATAAACTTCGAGTAAGACATAAAGCCTGGTGTGAATAATATTATACATCTCAGATATACCATATTAAGCGAGACCACGCCACTTAGCAAAATGGGTTTCCCCTTACTAATATCCTTTTAAAACATATCTTTTGCTAACCAAAATCCTGCAACCAAAACCGGTTAAAACTGCAAAGCATTTTATGTGAACATACATATCAGGTAACGAATGGAATATTTGTCCAAACACTATAGTTTTGTTTGGCTAACTACTAACCTTTGGCTGACTCTGACCCACCACACAATACAATAAAAATGGCCTAACATATGTTAAACAAGTTTTCTAGATGGTCTATCTATAACTTAATCTCTCCCAGGGTCCACGGTCTATCACATATGGGAGAACTATCATATTTTCTTCGATTACAAATTGAACAATTACAAAATGGTATTTTTATTAATCAAGAAAAATATTGTAATAATCAAATTAGACGATTTGGTATGGAAAACTCTTCCGACAAACCAACTCCTATGAGTATAACCATACATCTCGACAGAGACGAAGATGGTAAGAGTGTCGGCCAGAAACTATATCGTAGTATGATTGGATCATTACTTTGCTTAACTGCTAGTGAACCTGATATAATGACGAGTGTTTGTTTATGTGCTCGATTTCAAGTAAATCCTAAAGAATCACATATGCGAGCAGTAAAACATATAATTTGTTATCTTAGCAAACCAAGGATTTCAGACTATTTTATCCAAAAGAAAGTCCTTTCAAATTACTATCCTATAACGATGCTGATTTTGGAGGAAGTTGGACGGATAGAAAAAGTATAAGTGGAACTTGTCATTTCATCGAACGATCCTTAGTATCTTGGTTTAGCAAGAAACAAAACCACGTTTCACTATCAACATATGAAGCAAAATATATATCTGCAGCTTTAACATGTGCTCAAGTCATCTACATGCAACAAACACTGCAAGATTTTGATATAAAATTAAATAAATCTTTAATATAATATGATAAACACAAGTGCAATTAATTTATCTAAAAATCCTGTCAATCACTCACGAACTAAACATACTGACATTCGTCATCATTTTCTTCATGATAATATTGAAAAGGACATAGTATATCCAGAATTTGTAAATTCTGAAAATCAATTAGTTAATATGTTCACTAAACAACTTAATGAAAATATTTTTATAAAATTAAGACGAGAAGTAGGTATAATTTTTTTATAGAATTATAATATTTGAAAATTTAAAAATGATTTTTTTTATAATTGCTAGCACTTAGAACTCAGCACCTCTAGATTGGAAGTCCTATGTCTTTACCATTTCTCTATTTGTTATTTCACAACTATTTCTACAATACACTTATTCTTATATTATTTTCAGTTGTTTAAAGTTTTTTTTAACCATGCAAAATTCTGTTTATTCTACTCCTTTCATTATTTACTGGTTATCTCTTGTTTAACCAATCATTTACTCTATTTTTACAATACTTATTTTATATAAATTTGAGGTTTGTTTCTTTATTTTCTCTTCACCTTGATTGTTTGGTTCAAATATTGATTATTCCTTGCAACAATGTCTTCCCAAAACAACTCCCAGAATGACTCTGCTTACTCTTCTTTTGATTTTTCCACACCATCCTCTGATTCTTCTAGCTTACCTACGCCTACTCCATGTTATGAACCTGCCAGACCATCCAACTATCCTACTGGTTATACTCTAGATAAGAAGAAGGCAAGTCGTTTCTTATTCTTTGGTTCTCCATCAACAAAACAAAATATTGATGATATACATCATTATCAATGGGAATCAATAGAAATACAATGAGAAATGTACTATGAACAAAAGGTTAATTCAAAACGACTTAGCTTTCTGGAGCAACTTGGCTGGAAATTCTACGGGACACCTACATCCGACGTTCATCGACCCACAACGTCTTCCTATCAGTATCCATGGGATCAGTCACCATAACCTACTCATGTGTCTCCAAATTCATGGGAGCGTGGAAATCACCGGTCTCCATTGAAACCATGCAAAGAGTAGACTAAAGTTGAACCATAAGTTTGCAAGACTACGCATTCATCCACTTCTTCTTCATCTAAATAATTTTTATATATCTTTTCTCTTATTTCAATCTAATTTGTATACACTCTTTGTTTAATATATTGTGTGTGTATATATATATTTTAATTTTTTTAGCAAAAAGATTTTTAATGCTGAAAAAGAGCATTCAGTCGACTGACGAATTTTAGTCAGTCGATTGAATCTGGAAACAGAATGTTTTGGGAAAATTGATCAGTCGATTGATCAAATTCGATAAGTCGATTGACCAAATTCAATAAGTCGACTGGCAGGTTTATATGGCCTATTAACTCCTGTTTCACCCACTTTTTACCTATATAATCTATCTTCTTCAAATTTACTCCTCAGTTTTACTTTCTACCATTAAAATTTCAAAACCCTATCCCTCCAATTTTCAAATGGCTCCAAGACAACCAAAACGCTCTAGAAAAGCTTCATGCTCAGCCTCCGTACCTATAGACACCCAAATAGCTCGATGGCTTTATGATGCCACCGCTATCCAAAGATGGAACAAGTTGAAGGAATCTCGCCTTCTAGAAGGATTGAATTTCATAACTTTGCAGCATATAGAACTCAAGATCTTGCTAGAAGGAGTCGTCTAGAATCTCTCCTTAACTACAACCAGAACAATCTCAAGATAAATCATACAATGGTAAAAAACCTTTTACGCTAACTTGAATTTAGATCATCAACCCTCAACCTACTCAAATTAATAAATCCTTAACCCTCGGCCAACTCAAATCAATTTTGAGCACCCGAGAGTTTAAGGGGAAAACATAAACTTCGAGTAAGACATAAAGCCTAGTGTGAATAATACTGTATATCTCAGATATATTATATAAAGTGAGATCACGTCGCTTAGCAAAACGGGCTTCCCCTCACTAATTCCTTTTAAAACATATCTTTTGCTAATCAAAATCCTGCAACCAAAACTGGTTAAAACTGTAAAGCATTTTATGTAAACATACATATCAGGTAACAAATGGACTACTTGTCCAAATACTATAGTTTTGTTTGGCTAACTACTAACCTTTGGCTGACTCTTGCCCACCACCCAATACAATAAAAATGGCATAACATCTACTAAACTAGTTTTCTAGATGGTCTGTATGTAACTTAATCTCTCCCATGGTCCACTGGTCCTAATGGTTTTGCGGGCTCACCAATAACTAACACTGCGCAAATATATTCCTTTCTATGTATACCATAATTTTAGTCTTACCTATAACAATGCCATGAATTTTGGAGTAAACTAGCTGCGGGCTAATAGTTAATGTATAGGGTGCGAACCTATACCAGTCCCATCTAGTATTCTAATATCTGAGTCATTTTACTTAAATATTCCATGAAAACCTTCTCTTCTCACATTGACCTAAAACCTTTAAATCAAACATAAACAAGGAAAATACATACTCTATGCTTTACTCAAAATACCTTGTCATGCTATACATACTTTACGCAAATCTTTGTTGATGAAAACAACTAATCCTTTGAAAGTATCCCTTTCAATCCCATTGAAAGTATCCCTTTCAATCCCATTGAAAGTATCCCTTTCGTAATCAATAAACCCTTTCTTTCATCAAGGCCGAAAGGCCAAAACCTTCCTTTCAAAACCATTTGCATAAACCTTTTGGAACCATCGAAATACCTTTTCCTTCAAAAGCTAAAACCTTAGACATCCTATCTTTAAAACCTTAAAGCATAGCCTTTTGAAAACATTAGAAAAACCTTTGCTTTAAACCTTTCGAAATCATTGGGGAACCACTCCTTTGAAACCATTCATTCAAAGCCTTTCGAAAACATAGAGGAACCACTCCTTGGAAACCTTTCTTTAAAACCTCCCAAAAGCATCAAACCTTAAACCTTTCGAAAGCATTTGGGTTCTTTATAAAACATGTGAAAACATTTTTTGCAACCATTTAAAACCTTATCTTTCAAAACCTTTGGATGAATCTTTAAAAATCTCTAAGGTTCGTAACAATAGGGTCGAAAGCAACTCTTTTGAAAGCCAAAACAAAGAAAAGAAGTGATGGTGTCGAAACCACCCTTCTAAAAGCACTGGAGAAGGGGTAGGGTTTTTATAAAAAAAGTATACCCTTTTGAAGGCATTGCTTTGGAAGGTAAGAAGCGGCATCAAAGACTTCGACCTAGTCGAAGGCCTATACTTAAAAACAAAGGCATAACCTCTTTAATGTTGAATGATGAGTTTTGATTCATGAAAAAAAGCGTAAACGATCGACGATGAGACTATACGATCAAGCGACAAAAAGAGAATGAGATATGCAAACTATTAAACTACAAAGGAGATGAGACTAAAATCAAAGTATAGTTTGATTATTTACTGAAGTTTTAGTCTTAGATATGGTTTATAATTGTTAAAATCTATCCTCTAGTAGTTTGCACATACTTAAGTAGTTTTGAAGTTCAAATTTTTTGAATATGTGCAAACTATGCATTGACGACCACGTCAATCGACTGACCAAAAACAACCAGTCGACTGAACCTATTCAGTGCACAGATATGCATCATTTTACACTATGTTGGAATATTCAGTTGATTGGTCGATTTTGCTCAGTCGACTGACCGGCTCTAACAGCTATTTTTCCTAAAGAGTCACTTCTAATTACGAAGACTTTTGATCCAAATTGAAGAGATATGGTTGCACCTTTTGATTGAAACTTTTAGTGAATAGTTGTAACTATATATTCACTATATAAACACGTTAGAATCACTTCTCAAATTACTGAATTTTATTTTGACTTCTTGCTATTTTCTCTGCTATCTATCTCTACAATTTAAAAGAAATCACAATCTATATATTGCTTGAATCTTCAAACTAATTAATATATTCTTCCATTCTAAGCAATATCTTCCTTTTATATCTTCACACACACAATATATACTTAAGGAATTAATTTAGAACATAAGCGTCAACTATTTACTTATACCAGTAGAAGTCTTATTCGGTTGTTCAGGCAGTAAAAGTCCTCTTCGGCTGTTTGAGGCGGAGCAATTCTGTTCGACTGCTTAGGTGTTGTATACCTATTCCTCCGGTTAAGAAAGGGTTTTACAGAGTTTAAATCCAGATTGTAGTCTGGGAATGGACGCAGAACGGGAAGTTCGAACCGGTACAAAAAGTCCTGGTGTGCTTATTTCATTTACTTTATTACTATTGTCTATTATCTAGTTTACATTACACGATCCTAAGTGTTAAGTAGCCACAGAGTTTACACACCTTCATTTGATAAGTGTTAAGTAGCCACAGAGCTTACACAAACCATCATTTAGTATCAAAGCAAGGACATCCTATAACCGTAACTCAGTTATTTGATATATTTAGTAATATGGAAAGTAACACCAACTCTAGCATTAACATTAACACTAGTTTCACTGAAGGACGGTCAACTGCACGATTGCCATTATTTAATGGTCATAATTATAATTGCCGGTCTACTAGAATAAGAATATACATGCAAGCTAATGGTTTTGAAACTTGGAATATTACCAAAAAAGAATATACCATGCCAACAGAAGATTTTTCAACTTGGACTGCTGCACAAAAACTGATGCTACTTCAAATGTTAAAGCTATGAACATGTTATTCTATGCATTAGATAAAAATGAGTTTAATAGGGTCAGTATGTGTACAACTGCTTATGATATATGGAGAACTCTAAAAGTAACTCATGAAGGAACTAACAAAGTCAAATAAAGCAAAATCTCTATGTTGAAAAATCATTTCTAGAATTTCAAAATGACAAACGAAACTATAAATGACATGAACTCTAGATTTCAAGATATATATCATTCACTACTGGCACTAGAAAAAAAATTCTGATTTTGATATTGTTACAAAAATCCTCAATTCTTTAAATGACAATTGGGAACGAAAAGTATTAGCAATTGAAGAAGCTAATGATTTATCAATCATGAAACCGGAAGAATTGATAGGAAATCTAATATCATATGAAGTGAATTTATAGGCAAAGAAAGTATGGCACAAGACAAGAAGAATCTAGCATTTCAAGCAGAAAAAATGATTCAAATTCAGATGAAGAGGATATGGCACTTATTGTTAAAAATTTCAAAAAGTTTTTGAAATTAAAAAAGAATACCAAATTCAATAACTCCAACAACAACAATAATAGCAGTAAACCATCATCCTCTATCATGGAATGTTATGAATGTCATAAAAAAAGGTCATATGAAGAAAGATTGTCCAGAGAGAAAGAAAAAAATTCAAGAAGGATAAATTTAAGAAGAAAGAATTTTTAGTAACGTGGGATGATTCAGATTCTTCATCATCAGATAGTGACAGTGACAGTGACACAGAGTGTTGTGACTTTTCTATTGATTAGAAGAGCACAAATTTAAATTAATTCTGCAAGCGCACAGGCGTGTAGTATGCAGGTCGAACATAGGGAATTGTTTTTGAAATCCTTATTTAAATCTTAGGCGTGTTAAACAAATTCAATGGTGGATCTTGAACAGGAAATAAAAACAATAATATACTCCAAATTGATTTCGAATCTAATCAAAATTGCAACTAAAATATAAAATTGTTGAAATCAGAACGGAAAATAAAAGTGCTTAAAAGAAAATAATAAAGCAAACAACTGAAATAAAATGAACTGAATTTATTAACTAACTGGAAAGAGTGCAGAAGATAACTAAGAACAAGAATAAATAAATTGCTAAATCTAATTAACAATCCTACGTATTCTGTTCGAAATAAAAAAACTGCTGAAATTAAAACTAAACTAGAAGAAGAGTGATCGGGTAAGAGATGATTTTCCATCTGCATTGCTCTCTCTATTTAAAGACTTTAGCCTCCAAAAAAAACCCTACTATTTAGGTCCATGTGCTTGATATTTGGAGAATAATAAGGCCACCTCACTTTGAATTGGTCTTTGCTTTGTTAACAAGTGTCCTTGCTTTGATAGGTTTTCAGACTAAACATTGCAGGTGTATTTTCAATATTTGCATTTGATTTCCTGCATGAATAGTACACATGTTCATGACGTGAGATGCATTTCTTCATGAACGATATGTACTTTCTCTTCGAATTATCCAGTACTCAAAATGTTTCTCTCTTTTTACGTGTCATTTGAGCCATTGGACGGCACAACCGATTACTTTCAATGTTGCACTTCGGAATCTATAATCTACAAAACCACAACAAAATACCCGTATAATACCGCTTTATTAAAATAAAAATATATAAAACAAACAGTTTAAAATGCAGAAAAATACGTTCATCAAATACCCCCACATTAGGTCTTTATTCATCCTCGAATAAACAAGAAAATAAAAACTAAATAAATCCTTTTTCATAGGAAGCACGATTGCATTGAGCGTACGCAACAAGTCGTTAAACCTCTAGGTATCCCTAGTAGGATGAGTGGTGTCTTGTGAGGGTTTTCATCAGATACTACCCACAAAATTCAAATGCAGTATGTGATGATTCTAACGTACTACATGAATGCAAAATTTTAAACAAATGGAGACTTGATTTACTTTATAATAATCGCAACAAAATAATGTATATCAGTTTTGGTCAACTTTTAGAAATTTTGGGCTCCTCACTAAACACAAATTTCAATATAACTCAAGTTTTCATACATTAGATTCTAGTTTGGCCAGTTGTTTCGGTCAATAACATAGTGCGGCCATGAAATAAATTCTTCACTGTTAATCATAGTTTTTTTCAAAATGGCATTTTTCATTTCCATTTGTATAACAAGCCAAATCAATAAAGTCAAGAAGTGTTTGGGTTTCAAAGCTTAGACACTCTTTACTAATAATTTTTTTTATACACCTAACCTTTGGGCCAAGGTATACCACCCATGCACTACCTCGCGGGCTTACGTGAGAGTTAGTAGAGAGCTTGATGGATTGTGCAAACCGACTCTGACTATGTCAAAAAAGGTCGGTAATCCTTAGGTGATTATTTATTTAATTTCTTTATACACCTAACTCAAAATGCTGAGGCCAGATATACCATCCATGCATTGCCTTGCGGGCTAACGTGAGAAGAGTACAGAGTGTGGCGAGTGCACATACTTTGGTAAGTGTGCACACCTATTGACTCTAGGTGTTTCTTATTATTATTATTATTATTATTTGAAATTAACTAAAGAGAGTTATACAAATCAACTTAGCACCACTTAACTTCAATGATTTGAAATGTCAACGCTTGTACTTTAAATCTGCCACTTTTTTTTAAACAAAGACTACGATTTAGAAAGGATTTCATAATCATCACCTACGAAACCCCTATATACCAACCTCACTATTATCGCTTGTAATTCAACTTTTAATTATATTTTACATTTGTAATTAGTGATTCACAAAAAATTTCATCAATTGACTTCAACTGTTTACTTACTCTGTGCTGGCTAATTAAAATAAATCAAAGTCCTGAAAATAATAGGCAATGAGATGAAGCTTGAAAAAAATTGAAAAGAAATATGAAAACGAATAATGAGATGAATTTTTTTTAAAGTGATGCCAAACTAAATAAGAACAAATAGAATGAGATATGCGTCCCCCCACACTGGAATGAGACAGTGTCCCAACTGTCAAATGGAATGCAAATGCAAAATAGAAAAATAAAATAAAAAATACAACCTGATATGTACAAGATCGTGAGTGGCTTATGCCGAGTAGCTAGGTTCATGGAGATCCACGAACTCGTCATCCTCGTGTTGTTCAAACTCTAGAAATGGCTTCAAGCGTTGTCCATTGACCTTTGAAATGGAACTGTCCCTAGGATTTTCGATTTCAACTGCACCATAAGGGTATAATGTTTTCACAATATATGGACCTGTCCAACGGGATCTCAATTTTCCTGGAAATAAATGAAGTCTGGAATTATATAAGAGAATTTTCTAACCTACTTCGAATGTCTTACGAAGTATGGATTTATCATGATAAAATTTTGTTTTCTCTTTATAAATCTTTGCATTTTCATACTCTTCATTTCTTAGTTCTTCTAATTCTGACAATTGTAATTTACGATGCGATCCGGCTTTTTCTATGTCAAAATTAAGGTATTTGATTGCCCAAAGTGCGTGGTGCTCGAGCTCAACGGGTAAATGGCATGCTTTTCAAAAGACTAATCGGTATGGTGGCATTGCTAGATTAGTTTTATAAGCTGTGCAAAATGCCCAAAGGGCGTCTATCAATTTAGATGACCAATCTTTTCTGTTGGAGTTAACTATCTTTTCAAGAATTTATTTAATTTTTCTATTGGAATCTCAACTTGACTGTTAGTCTATGGATGATATGGAGTAGATAGTTTATGATTGATAGAGCATTTCTTAAGAGATTCAAAAGCACGATTACAAAAATGAGAACTGTTATCACTTATAATGGCTCATTGTGTGCCAAATTGGGAAAATATGTTTTCTTTCAAAAATTTGACAACAACTTTATTGTCATTCATTCTGGTGGGAATGGCCTCAACCCAATTAGAACGTAATCTACCGCAAGTAGATGTACAGATTACCAAAAGAATTAGGAAAAGGAACCATGAAATCAATGCCCCAAACATCAAAAATTTCGTTGACAAGGATTGGGTTTAGGGGAATCATGTTGCGTTTGGAAATACGACCTGTTTGTTGACATCTAGCGCATTTGGAGCAAAATTCGTGTGCATCATGAAAAAGAGAAGGCTAATAAAAACTGCACTGTAACACCTTGGTAGCAACTTTCTTTGCTCCAAAATGTCCTTCACATGCTTGATTATGTGAAAAAGAGAGGATGCTATGGAATTCATGTCCAAGGACACATCTACGTATGATTTGATGGTGCAATATTTGAAGAGATAAGGATCGTCCCAATAAAAGTTTCGAGCAGTGGAGAGAAATTTTTGTTTATCTTGTTTTGACCAATGGGAAGGTGTTTCATTTGTGATGATGTCCGCGTACCATGGTGCACTAGAGAGGGAAAGAATTTTTTCATCGGGAAAATTATCGTTGATTTGAGAGTTTCGTAGTTTTCATGAACAATACGAGAAAGATGATCAGCTACGACATTTTCAGAACCCTTTTTATCCCGTATTTCTAGGTCAAACTCTTGAAGAAGGAGAATCCAACGGATTAAGCGGGGTTTGGCATCCTTTTTCAGGAGTAAATACCATAAGGCGGCATGATCGGTGTAAACTATGACCTTAGAACCTACGAGATATGATCTAAACTTATCGAGGGAAAAGATAACTGCTAAAAACTCTTTTTCTGTGGTTGAGTAATTCAATTGAGCTTCGTTAAGAGTTTTGAGAGCACAATAGATGACTCGAGGAAGTTTATCGATTCGTTGACCTAAGATGGCTCCAATGGAATAATCAAAAGCATCACACATTAATTCGAAAGGCAAAGTCCAATTTGGAGGTTGGATGATAGGTGTTGTGGTCAAGATCAATTTGAGGGTTTCAAAAGACATTTTATGTTCATTGGAAAATTCAAATTTAACATCTTTAGCCAGAAGATTCGAAAGAGGTTTTGAAATTTTTGAAAAATCTTTAATGAACCTCCTATAGAATCTTGCATGGCCGAGAATTGAGCGATTGTCCTTTACGGACCTTGGAGGAGGAAGGCCAACAATAAGACCAACTTTAGATTTGTCAACTTCAAGGCCATTTTTAGAGACAAAATGACCTAAGACTATTCCTCGCTTAACCATAAAATGACATTTTTCCCAATTAAGAATAAGAGATTTCTCCTTACATTACTTTAAGACACGTTCTAAACGAAGGAGGCATTGATCAAAAGATCACCCATAGATTGAAAAATCGTCCATGAACATTTCTAAGAAATCCTCCACCATATCAGAAAATATACTCATCATACATCGCTGAAAGGTAGCGGGTTCATTACAAAGACCGAAGGGCACGCGACGATAAGCGAAAGTTTCGAAGGGACATGTGAACGTCGTTTTGTGTTTGTCCTCTAGCATAACGGAAATTTGATTATAGCCAGAGTAACCATCAAGAAAACAATAATATTCATGCCCGGCTAAGCGTTCGAGCATTTGATCAATGAAAGGGAGGGGAAAATGATCTTTTCTTGTTGCTGCATTGAGTTTTCGATAGTCGATGCAAATGCGCCATTTGGTTTTGACTTTTGTCGGAACAAGTTCGTTATTCTCATTTTTGGTCACAGAGATTCCAGACTTCTTAAGCACAACTTGTACCGGACTTACCCAAGTACTATCAAAGATATGGTAGATAATAACATTATCTAAACATTTGATAATTTCTTCCTTTACCACTTCCCTCATATTTGGGTTTAATCGCCCTTGAGCTTCGCGAGTGGGTTTAGCCTCGTCGACTAAATGTATTCGATGTTCAATGATTGATGGACTAATTCCCTTAATGTCAGCGATTACCCATCCTATTGCCTCTTTATTTTCCTTTCAAATTTTCAAAAGTTGTTCTTCTTAGTCCTTAATGAGATCGAATGCCAAGATTACAGGGAAATTTTCCGAAGATTCTAAGTGTGCGTACTTGAGATCATTTGGAAGAGGTTTGAGGTCTAATTTAGGGCGTACTTCTTTTGAGGCTCTAGTAGACATCAACTAATTGAATTCTAGTGAATTATGAGAAGATCAGAGCATATCATTTAATTCATAAATGTATTCATCTTCATTTAAATTGGAATTAAAATGATCTAGGCACATGTTAAGAGACTCCGTAATATCACGAAAATCATTTTCTACAATTGTTTGGATCATGTCAACTTCTTCTATTTCAAGGTCCCTTGGTTCTCTGTTAAGATTGAATATATTTAGTTCAATGGTTAGGTACCCAAAGGAAAGTCGGAGTTGACCATTCCTACAATTTATGACAGCATTTGATGTTTCTAAAAATGGAGGACCTAATGTCAAGGGAATCTGACCGTTAGGAATTGAGACAGGTGCAGTCTCTAGGATTATGAAATCGACTGGGAAATAGAATTGCTCGATTTGTATCAAAACATCTTCAACTGTGCCTAATGATTTTTTGGCAGATCGATCGGCTAGTTCAATTGTGATGTTTGTAGGTTTTAATTCCCCCAGTCTAAGTTGACAGTACACAGTATAAGACAAAAGATTCACACTCGCTCCAAGATCGAGTAAGGCATGACTAATGTGAGTGTTACCTATTTTATAGCCGATTGTAGGACAACCGGGGTCCTTATACTAGAGTGGGGAGGGATTTGAAAGAACGAAGCTAGTTTTTGCAGTTAGAAATGCAGTCTTAGGAACGTTAGTGGCACATTTTTGAGTACATAGCTCTTTCAGACATTTGGCATATTAAGGAATTTTCTCGATGGTATCAAGAAGTGGAATATTGACTCGAACTTGTTTGAAGATCTCAAGAATTTGGTCAGGCTTCTTCTTTTTGTTGAGTCTATGAGGAAATGGAGCTATGGGTTTATAGACTCGTTCAGTAGTTTTTTCATTCGAAGAAGAAGGTGTGATATTAGAGGGTAAAGATAAGGGAGCTGGAATGTTGGGGTTGCCAACATCAGAAAGCGAAGAGTAGTCGGGATTGCCGACCTTGGATGAAGAACTAGAATTGTTTGGATTGACAACAGTGGGTGTTGACTGAGTTTCAGGATTTTGAACAACGGAAGACTTAAGAAGGACGTCGGGGTTGCCGACATGGTTCTCCACCTTCTTTGCAGACCTTAATGTGGTGACAGCATTAACTGGATTTACATTTTCACCCTCACAAAGATTTACTCCTCGAGAGTTATACTTTGGATTCACTTCGGTTTGGCTAGGAAATTTACCTTTCTCATTTATTTTCATGAGATCCTTCATCATTATCAACATTTGTTCATTTTGTTTAGTGATTTTATCAATTCTCGCATCTTGGTTAGTGATTTGTTCATTTTGTTTAGAGAGTTGTTTTTTCCAATCGAGCTATTTCTTGTGAAGGCCGAGAAGGTTGGGTTGATGGATTGAAATTAGAATGCCTGTATGGTTGATTCGAAGTTTTTGTTTGAGGAGTTGGTTGAGAATTTTGAGCATTAGAGTGGGGCTCAATAATTCGGATTTGGTATCGTCGGATACATATGTGATGGATTAGCCACATGGTTAGGATTTGACCATGAAAAATTAGGGTGGTGCTTCCAGTTAGGATTGTATGTGGCTGAATAAGGACTATATTAAGCTATAGCATTGATTTGACCTTGTGTGTAGTAATGGGCTAGTCCTTCTCCTTCTTGAGGAGTTTGGGCATCTATAGGAAGATGTGATGGGTCAATGGCATGTACTCTTGTGTTTGGAGTACGAATTGGAACACGAATTGTTTCCCATTGCATATCTTTTTCGAATACTCTTCTAAAAATTCCCAAGCTTCCTCATCTATTTTTGACTTCAATTCTCCTCCGCACATTGATTCGAGTTGGGATCTTGTTTGATAGTTAAGCCCTTCATAAACGATTTGGCACAAAACGTGTTTAGGGATTGCATGATGTGGGAAACTATATAACAATTGATTGAACCTTTCAAATATTTTGAAAAAGTTTCTACTTCATTCTGAGAGAATTAGTTGATTTCGGTTCGAATTTTAAGAGTTTTGTGGAAAGGAAAAAACTTCTTTAAAAATATAGTAACCAAATCGTCCCAACTTTTAATTGAATTTTTAGAAAGAGAATTGAGCCATCTTTTTGCACTTTGTAGAAGTGCAAACGGAATAAGCCTCGGCTTGATGGATTCATTAGAAAGTTGTTGCATTTTAGTTGTAGAAGCATATAACTCAAATTCACTAAGAAATTCATATGCATTTTTAGACCTAGCGAATTTTGGTACCCCTTGGATAAAAGAGTATTTTAGCTCAAAATTATTTCCTTCGGCGGGTGGAAATGAAATAACAGGTTGAACAATCCTAGATGGATAGCATCGGTCTCTAAGGGATAATGGCCGGTTCGTATGAAATTCATTATTTCCAACATGTGATTTAGGTGACGATTTTGGTGAACTGTGATGCGAACTGTGTCATGAACCCTGATTACTCATATTTGTTTGATTTGAAATTTATGTTGCTTTGTTTAATGAGATATTTTGGCTTTCTAAACGGCTAAAATTATTTCTTGCCCAAATGCGCATAAACAATTTAAGGTGTAATAGACAAAAGTAAATTTAAACTGGTTTTTGGGCACCTGTAGACTAGAAAATTACTTACAAAGGGCTATCGCAGTCCGTCCAGTGCAACTGAGTAGTGCTAGTGATTCAAACTCCACCGTTTGTATTTGCTCGATCCCTATATCCCAATGTGAAACTTGAAAATATGCAATTTATTTTTGACAACGGTTCTTCTCCTTTTGAAATTCTGCTTTGGCAAGCTGAAATAAAAACTAGATATACACAATCTTTTTTTTATATTTTTCTAGGAAGGAATAACTACAAAAAATTAAAATAAAGCAACTTGAAAACAAAACAAAATAAATAATAATAAAATAAACTTGTTATAAAAGAAAACAAATGAATACTGAATGAAAATGACTAAAACATGCACTATCTTCTTATTCTTTTTTTCTTAGGCAACACCGCCCGGCCCAACTTAAGGTTACCCTAAGAATCGAACGCCCTAAAAATCATCTTCTCATTCTTCGTAAATAAAAAATTAAAGTCGAATACAGTTCTGGGAAAGAGGAAAAAAAATTAGAACGTGACTCTGGTGATGAAATGAGATTGCGAATTCAAGGGTGAAATCGAAGACAATTGGAGCGGCGTTCGATTAGGGGATGAAGAGACGCCTGGATTTGGGTAGAATCGGAGGCCGATTGTAGGTGATATGTACTCATATGGATGTTGCAGTTTGGTTGGACGATGAGTGTGATGGTTTCGGTAGTGGACGCGGTGGTACGAATCGCGGCGGTACAGTGAATCGTAGAGGGGTTCGTGATTTGGATTTGTGGAGGACGAGATTGGATTTAAGTTTAAGTATGGGATGTCAGTGACTAGGCAGTTGTCGATGAAGATGAAATTTGATTCAGGTGGTAGATCTCGGGTTTCGGGTTGTGGTTCAGGCGTTGATTGCTTGTAGGAGTTTGATCATTGGGGAATTGGGATGGTGATGTTCGTGAATCGAGATGTAGTTCGTGAGGTTGAGGAAGCTATTGGAAGTCGGGTCGAGGAGTGTTGCGACTGCAGTTCGGCAGTGGAGCAGATGGTGAGGAAGTGAAACAGTATTCTATTGTTGTAGAGGCAAAAACAGTGAGGCAGTGGAATGGTTTGAATAGGGACTGCACACAGCGAAGCACAGTTTTGTATGTTAAGCGAAAATTTGTAATAATGATGCCAAAATTGTAAAATAAAATTGAAAATGCAATAAAATTGAAAGCAATAAATGAAATAACGAATGGAAAGAATTGAAACAGCAAAAATATGCAGCGAATGAAAAGAAAAAACGAATTTTTTTAAAGTAAAATGCTACTTTAGTGAAAGGAACTGAAAAATGAAAAAAAAACATTTTTTTGAAAAATAATGCAAAAATAATAAATTAACACGAATAGAATTAAAAAAAAGAAAAATTAAAATTTTCAAAATAGCAATTCCCCGGAAACGATGCCAAAAACTTGTTTTGACTTTTCTATTGATTAGCAAAGCACAAATTTTAATTAATTCTGCAAGCGCACATGCGTGCAGTATGTAGGTCGAACACAGGGAATAGTGTTTTAAAATATTTGAAATCCCTATTTAAATCTTAGGCGTGTTGAACAAATTCGATAGTGGATCTTGAGCAGGAAATATAAACAATAATATACTCCAAATTGATTTCGAATCTAATCAAAATTGCAATTAAAATATAAAATTGCAGAATCAGAACAGAAAATAAAAGTGCTTAAAAGAAAATAATAGAACAAACAACAGAAATAAAATGAACTGAATTTATTAACTAACTGGAAAGAGTGCAGAAGATAACTAAGAACAAGAATAAATAAATTGCTAAATCTAATTAAGAATCCTATGTATTCTGTTTGAAATAAAAACACTGTTGAAATTAAAACTAAACTGGAAGAAGAGTGATCGGGTAAGAAATGATTTTCCATCTGCATTGCTCTCTCTATTTAAAGACTTCAGCTTCCAAGAACAACCCTACTATTTAGGTCCATGTGCTTGATATTTGGAGAATAATAAGGTCACCTTGCTTTGAATTGGTCTTTGCTTTGTTATTTGATTAACAAGTGGCCTTGCTTTGAGAGATTTTCAGGCTAAACTTTGAAAGTGTATTTTCAATATTTGCATTTGATTTCTTGTATGAATAGTACACATGTTCGTGACGTGAGATGCATTTCTTCACGAATGATATGTACTTTCTCTTCGAATTATCCAGTACTCAAAATGTTGCACTCTTTTTTTGTGTGTCATTTGAACCATTGGAAGGCACAGCAGATTAATTTCAACGTTGCACTTTAGAACCTATAATCTGCAAAACCACAACAAAATAACCGTATAATACCGCTTTATTAAAATAAAAATATATGAAACAAACGGTTTAAAATGCAGAAAAATACGTTCATCACAGAGCAAGCAAATGTATGTTTCATGGCTACAAATGTTGATGTAAGTGAATTAAGTTTTGAAGATCTAGTTGAAATTAATTCAGATCTAGTTGACTTAGTAAAACAAATTAAAAAGCAAAGTAAAGAGTTACAAGGAGAACTGAATAGATCTGAATTAGAAGTTAGTATGCTAAGAGATGAAAAGAAAATTCTAGAAAAAGAACTTGAAATGACTCAAGAATCTATTCTAAATTAACATCTCAACTTTCTATGTAACTCAGGAATTAGAAATTCAGAAAAATAAAAATAATGATTCATCAGTAGTGATTAATGTTTCAAAATCTAACACTAAAGTATTAGAGTTAGAAAATTCTAGTCTCAAAACAAAGTTAGAAGATATTAATAAAAATATTTCTAACTTCAATAAAGGACAAGAGAATCTTTCTACAGTAATAAAAAATTCTCAGTCTACTTCAAATAAAATGGAACTTGGATATAAGAAAATTGAAAATCCAAAGAAATCTAGAAAGTTTAAAAATAAGATTAAAAACAAAATTAAGAAAGATATTAAGAAGACAATTTCTAACTATATTAAAACTATTAAGATATGGATTCCTAAAATAAATAACAATTTAATTAGGAATGGACATATCAAAACATTTATGGAAACTGTTCATAAATATAAGAATTATATTTATAAAGGGCATTCTGAATCAGCTTGTGTTTAGTTTCCTAAGACCTAACTCTTAGGACCCTAAAAGAAAAGTGGGTACCAACTTAATCTTTATTTTTTACGGGTACCACTTAAAAAGAGAGTAAAATGGATCTTAGACGGTTGTTGCTCAAAATACATGACTGGTAATAAGGACGTGTTAACTAACATTGTCTACTCAAATGGAGGATCGGTCACTTTTGGAGATAATTCAAAAGGTTATATCATCGGCAAAGGTAATGTGAGCAATAACGGTATCTCTAACTTACCTCTCATTTCTGATGTTTTATTAGTTAAAAACTTAAGACGTAATTTTTTGAGCATAAGTCAATTATGTGATAAATTTCTTAATATATCTTTTTCATAAAATAAATGAAATATTTCGAATCAAAATCAAAATTTAATTTTTGAAGTTATAAGAGATAGAAGTTTTTATATTTTAAATATGAATGTAAATCATAACACAAACATGTGTTTAGTAGCTACAGAAAATGATTCTTGGCTATAGCACAAAAGAATTTGTCATATAAATATTAGTACTATTAATAAAATAGCTAAAAATAAACTTGTTAAAGGACTACCTGATATGAAATTCAAAATTGATAATATGTGTGATGCATGTCTGTTAGGAAAATTAACAAAATCTTCTTTTAAATCTAAGAAAATCATATCTACAACACAGCCACTTGAATTACTACATATGGGCCTCTCTGGACCTACTCAAGTTCAATCTATTAATCACAATAGATATGTGTTTGTTATTGTAAATGATTTTTCAAGATATACGTGGACTATTTTAATGAAACATAAAAGTGATACTTATGAAAATTTTAAAATTTTCGTTCAAAGAATTCAAAATATGAAGAATATAGAAATTAAAAATATTAGAAGCGATCATGGAGGTGAAATTGAAAATGAATTTTTTGAACATTTTTGTAACAAGAAAGGAATTGATCATAATTTTTCTCTTCCTCGGACACCATAACAAAACGGAGTTTTAGAAAGGAAAAACAAAACATTACAAGAATGTGCAAGAACTTTATTAAATGGAATCACTCTACAAAAACATTTCTGGGCAAAAGCTGTTGCAACTACTTGTTATGTTTTGAATAGTGCTTCTATTCGACCATTAACAAAACACACCCCATATGAACTTTTAAATGGTAGAAAACCTAATATATCTTATTTTAAAGTATTTGGTTCAAATCTAAACATCAGCTTGGCAAATTAGATCCAAAATCCGATGAAGGAATATTCATAGGATGTTCGGAGAGAAGCGAAGCTTATCGAGTTTTTAATAAAAGAACTAAAGCAATCGAAGAAACTCTTCATGTTTCATTTGATGAAAATTTCAAAATTTCTTCTAATATCACAAACTTTGAAAATAATTCTAATAAAATCATAACAAATAATTCAGAAGATGATGATATTATTTTTCATTTTTCAAGATAATAACATTAATAATACTAGAGAAGATGAAAACATTGTTCATAATACTAGAGAAAGTGAAAACATTGTTCATAACGAAAATATTGTAAGATCTCCTCCAATAATTCTTAGAGATCACCTTGTTTAAAATATAATTGGAGAAGTAAATTCAGATGTAAAAAAAAGACATCAATTAAATCAAATGGGCGATGTAGCTTTTCTCTCTAATATAGAACCTAAAAATATTAAGGAAGCCTCCACTGATAACTATTGGATTATAGCTATGCAACAAGAGCTAAACCAATTTAAAAGAAACAAACTTTAGGAATTAGTTCCTAGACCAAGTGATCAATCGGTCATTGGTACAAAATGGGTTTTCAAAATCAAATCTGTTTAACGAGATAACATAACTAGAAATAAAGCTAGATTAGTAGCACAAGGATATAATCAAGAAGAGAAAATAGACTATGAAGAAACATTTGCTCCTGTCGCAAGATTAGAAGCTATACGTATTCTACTGGCCTTTGCATGTTTTCATAAATTCAAATTATATCAAATGGGTGTTAAAAGTGCTTTTTTAAATGGATGTATAAAAGAAAATGTTTATGTTGAACAACCGCCTCTTTTCGCTCATGAAAAATTTCCAGACAATATTTATAAAGTTAAGAAAGCCCTATACGGTTTGAGACAGGCACCCGATGCATGATACGATCGACTTAAGAGCTATCTAATAGACTCTGGTTTTGAAATTGGGAAGGTTGATCAAACTTTATTTATTAAGAAAACTAAACAAGATATTTTAATTATACAAATATATGTTGATGATATTATATTTGGTTCAACTAATGAAAAATTATGTCAGGAATTTTAGACGATCATGACAAATAAATTTGAAATGTCACATATCGGAGAACTATCACATTTTCTTGGATCACAAATTAAATAATTATAAAATGGTATTTTTATTAATCAAGAAAAATATTTTAATAATCTAATTAGATGATTTGTATGGAAAACACTTCCGCCAAACCAACTCCTATGAGTATAACTAAACATCTCGACAGAGATGAAGATGGTAAGAGTGTCGACCAGCAACTATATCGTAGTATGATTGGATCATTACTTTCCTTAACTGCTAGTCGACCTGATATAATGATGATTGTTTGTTTATCTGCTTGATTTCAAGTAAATCCTAAAGAATCACATATGCGAGCAGTAAAAGGTATAATTCGTTATCTTAGCAAGACCAAGGATTTTAGACTATTTTATCCGAAAGAAAGTCCTTTCGAATTAGTATCCTATAGCGATGCTGATTTTGGAGGAAGTCGGACGGATAGACAAAGTATAAGTGGGGCTTGTCATTTCATCGTACGGTCCTTAGTATCTTGGTTTAGCAAGAAACGAAACCGTGTTTCACAATCGGCATGTGAAGCAGAATATATATTTGCAGCTTTAACATGTGCTCAAGTCATCTACACGCAACAAACACTATAAGATTTTGATATAAAATTAAATAAATATATAATCTAATGTGATAACACAAGTGCAATTAATTTATCTAAAAATCCTGTCAATCATTCACGAAAAAAACATATTGACATTCGTCATCATTTTCTTCATGATAATATTGAAAAGGATATAGTAAATTTTGAATTTGTAAATTCTGGAAATCAATTAGCTGATATTTTCACTAAACCACTCAATGAAAATATTTTTGTAAAACTAAAAAGTGAACTAGGTATAATTTTTTTTATAGAATTATAATACTTGAAACATTCTACGAAAAATTAAAATGAAAATAATTTTTTTTTATAATTGCTAGCACTTGGAACTCAACACCTCTAGATTGGAAGTCCTATGTCTTTACCATTTCTCTATTTGTTATTTCACAACTATTTCTGTAATACACATATTCTTATATTATTATCAGGTTTTTAAAGTTTTTTTTAACCATGCAAAATTCTGTTTATTCTACTCCTTTCATTATTTACTGGTTATCTCTTGTCTAACCAATCATATACTATATTTTTACAATATCTATTTTATATAAATTTGAGGTTTGTTTCTTTATGTTCTCTCCACCTTGATGGTTTGATTCAAATATTGATTATTCCTTGCAACAATATCTTCCCAAAACAACTCCCAGAATGACTCTGCTTACTCTTCTTTTGATTTTTCCACACCATCCTCTGATTCTTCTAGCTTAGCTACACCTATTCCATTTTATGAACCTGCCAGACCATCCAACTATCATACTGGTTATACTTTAGATAAGAAGAAGGCAGGTCTCTTCTTAATCTTTGGTTCTCCGCCAACAAAACAAAAGATTGATGATATACATCATTATCAACGAGAATCAATAGAAATACAACGAGAAATGTACTATGAACAAAAGGTTAATTCAAAATGAGTTAGCTTTCTGGAGCAACTTGGCTGGAAATTCTACGGGACATCTACATCCGACGTTCATCAACCCACAACATCTTCCTATCAGTATCCATGGGATCAGCCACCACAACCTCCTCATGTGTCTCCAAATTAATGGGAGCATGGAAATCATTGGCCTCCATTGAAACCATGCAAAGAGAAGACTAATGTTGAACCGTAAGATTGCAAGACTCCGCATTCATCCACTTCTTCTTCATCTAAATAATTTTTATATATCTTTTCTCTTATTTCAATTTAACTTGTATACACTCTTTGTTTAATATATTTTATACATATATATATATATATATATATATTTTAGCAAAAAGATTGATAATGCTGAAAAAGAGCATTCAGTTGACTGACGAATTTTGATCAGTCGACTGAATTTGGAAACAAAATGTTTAGGGAAAATTGATCAGTCGACTGACCAAATTCGATCAGTCGACTGACAAGCTTATCTGGGCCTATTAACTGTTGTTTCACCCACTTTTTGCCCATATAATCTATCTTCTTCGCTTTTACTCCTCACTTTTACGTTCTACCATTAAAATTTAAAAACCCTAGCCCTCTAAATTTTCAAATAGCTCCAAGACAATCAAAACTCTCTAGAGAAGCTTCATCCTCAGCCTCTGAACCTATAGAAACCCGAATAGCTCAATGGCTTTATGATGCCACCGCTACCCAAAGAAGGAACAAGATGAAGGAAGCTCGCTTTCTAGAAGGATCATTTATTGAATTTCCTGACTTCGCAGCATATAGAACTCAAGATCTTACTAGAAGAAGTCGTCTAGAATCTCTCCTTGAATACAACCGGAACAATCTCAAGATAAATCATACAATGGTAAAACTCTTTTACGCTAACTTGAATTTGGGTCATCAATCCTCAGCATACTCAAATCAATTTTGATCACCGGAGAGTTTAATAGCAAATCATAAACTTCGAGTAAGACATAAAGCCCGGTGTGAATAATACATCTCAAATATACTATACTAAGTGAGACCACGCTGCTTAGCAAAACGGGTTTTTCTTACTATTATCCTTTTAAAACGTATCCTTTGCTAATCAAAATCCTGCAACCAAAACTGGTTAAACTGCAAAGCATTTTATGTAAACATACATATCAGGTAACAAATGGACTATTTGTCCAAACGCTATAGTTTTGTTTGGCTAACTACTAACCTTTGGCTGACTTTGGCCCACCACACAATACAGTAAAAATGGCCTAACATCTGTTAAACTAGTTTTCTGGACAATCTGTCTCTAACTTAGTCTCTCTCAGGGTCCACTGGTCCTAATGGTTTTGCGGGCTCACCAGTAACCACCACTGCGTGAATATATTCCTTTCTATGTACACCATAATTTTAGTCTTACCTGTGACAAAACCCTACACACTGGAATTTTGGAGTAAACTAGCTAGAGGCTAATAGTTAATGTATAGGGCATGACCCTGTACCAGCCCATCTGGTATTCTAATATCTAAGTCATTTTGCTTAAATTTTCCATGAAGACCTTCTCCTCTCAAATTGATTAAAAACTTTTAAATCAAACATAAACAAGAAAAGTTCATACTATATGCTTTACTCAAAATCACCTTGTCATGCTATATATACTTTAACCAAATCGTTGTTGATGAAAACATCTAATCCTTTGAAAGTACCCCTTTGGAACTCACTGAAAGTATCCCTTTCGTAATTAATAAACCCTTTCTTTCATCTAGGCCGAAAGGCCAAAACCTTCCTTTCGAAACCATTTACATAAACCTTTCTGAACCATTGAAATACCTTTTCCTTCAAAAGCTAAAACCTTAGACATCCTATCTTTAAAACCTTTAAACATAGCCTTTCAAAAACATTGGAAAAACCTTTCCTTTAAAACATTCAAAACCATTGGGGAGCCACTCCTTTGAAACCATTTATTCAAAGCCTTTCGAGAACATAGGAGAACCACCCCTTCGAAACCCTTCCTTAAAACCTCTCGAAAGCATCAAAACTTAAAACTTTCGAAAGCATTTGGGTTCAATTTAAAACATGTGGAAACACCTTTCAAAACCATTTAAAACCTTATATTTCGAAACCTTTGGGTAAATCTTTAAAATCTCAAAAGGGTCGCAAAAATAGGGTCGAAAGAAACTCTTTAGGAAGCCAAAAACAAAGAAAAGAAATGATAGTGTCGAAACCATCCTTCTAAAAGCATTGGAGAAGTGGTAGGGTTTTTATAAAAAAAGTATACCCTTTGAAGGCATTGCTTCGGAAGGTAAGAAGCGGCATCAGAGGCTTCGACCTAGTCGAAAGCCTATACTTAAAAAAAGGCACAAACTCTTTAATGTTGAATCATGAGTTTTGATTCATGACAAAAGGTGTAAATAATCAGTGATAAGACTATACGATCAAGCGATAAAAAGAGAATGAGATATGCAAGCTATTAAACTACAAAGGAGATGACACTACAAATCTAAGTATAGTATGATTATTTACTGAAGTTTTAGTCTTAGATATGATTTATAATTTTTAAAAGCTATCCTCAAGTAGTTTGCTCATACTCAAAGTTGTTTTAAAGTTCAAATTTTTTAAATATGTGCAAACTGTGCACTGATGACAAGTTCAGTCGACTGACCGAGAACAACCAATCGACTGAACCTGGTCAGTGCACAAACATGCATCATTTTACACTGTTTTTGAATATTCGGTTGACTGGTCGATTTTGGACTGACCGGCTCTAACGACTATTTTTCATAAAGAGTCACTTTTAATTGCGAACAGTTTCGATCCAAATTGAAGTGATACGGCCGCGTCTTTTTATTGAAATTTTTTATGAATAGTTATAACTAATTGTTCGCTATATAAACACGTTAGAATCACTTCACAAATTGCTGAATTTTATTTTGATTTCTTGCTATATTCTCTATTATCTATCTCTGCAATCTAAAAGCAATCATAATCTATGTATTGCTTGAATCTCCGAACTAATTAATATATTCTTCGATTCTAAGGAATATCTTCATTTCATATCTTCACACACACAATATATGCTTAAGGATTAGATTATAGGAAGGGTGTACTATTAAAGACATATCCTTGTTATTCAAAACACAAGCGTCAACTATTTACTTGTACCAATAGATGCCATGTTCGGTTGTTCAGGTAGTAAAACTCCTCTTCGGCTGTTTGAAGTGGAAAAATTCTATTCGGCTGCTTAGGTGTTGTATACCTATTCCTCCTGGTTAAGAGAGAGATTTTTTAGTTTAAATCTAGAGTGTAGTCTGGGACAGGACGCAGACCGGGAAGTTCGAACCAGTATAAAAAAGTCCTGATATGCTTATTTCATTTACTTTATTACTATTATCTATTATCTAGTTTATATTTCCACACCAATATAATATTCCATATTACACGATCCTAAGTGTCAACTAGCCACACAGCTTACACACCTTCATCTAAAACCATCCTTATTAAACCATTGACCTAGTCGAAAGCCAACCAGGTCGAAAGCAGTTTGCTCAAACAAAGGCGCAACCATTTGAAAACTATTCCTTATTTGTCTCAATTGAAAGCCAATCAAGTCGAAGGCACTATAATCGAAAGTAAAGTAGGCACATTTTTCATTTAAAACAAAGTCATGCTCGACGCCGTCGGAACCTATGATCTCGACCTAGATCCTTCTGCCTTTGTCCAATTGATTATGTACCAGATTAATGATAATATGTGTTTCGGTTTCGATGGCATAGAGATGGAAGCTCTCAATCGAAACCCCATGTGCCGAAGGAGGCGAAACATGCTAAAAGCATGTAAAAATTGATTTTTAATCTTTTTAACTAACCTGCCTCGTTAATCAAAATCTTATTGGTTGCTAAATTTTATTTTCTAAAAGCACTGCCATAATTTCAGAAATAACAATTCAATTTATTTACAAAATACCCCTTCTTCTTTTATAAACATTTAAAACATTTAAGTCACATACCATAAATGATTTTATATATTCATCAAAACAGTTTGCAAAATACTACGAAAATTCTAGAAAATCCTTTTTAATATATTTTCTAACATATATAAATTTCAAACCCAATGTATTTATAATTTAACCGTAAATTATTTATAAGCCAATAAATCATTTTCTTCACTAGAAAATTAATATCAAATCAACATTAATTCAAAAAATTATGAAAATTGAAACCCATCACTAAAATATCATTCCTGAGCTATACCTAAAATCATAAGGCATTTGGATGTCATTAAATAGGGTTTTCACATCAAAACATATCATAAAATCTATATGAATAAGCATAAATCATCAACAAGCATATATAAATATTTTGTCCTTCAAAATCATGGCTAAGATATGCAAGATAAATTTGGTTTTCCTTGAAAATGTAGACGTTTAGAAATAAGAGATGTAGTTATTATTCACCTTAGCTTTGGGACTAAGGATATGAGATTTCCACTTGATTAAGTTATTTGATTCTTCCTCTTGAACCCTAACTTTATCTCCTTCCTCTTTGCTAATGGTGGCCGGCCTTAAATTGTTTTTTCTTGAGAAAATATGAAATGAACGCATGGATGTAATTTCCTAAGGATTTACGGTATTAGAATGCTCTATTTCCTATTTTGCCCTCCATTATTTCCTAACACTTTAATTCTTTAGTTCATTTATTTATCCATTAACATGGCACGGCTATCCCTTAATTAAATCACAAATCTCAATCCATTAATCAAACTACATTATTTAATTTAATTTCATAAATAATGTTACTAAAATATGGGGTGTTACAAACTCTTTTATGCTACATCAACACAGCACCTTGACCCGTTCCACACGCATTAGTTTAAATCGCCAAATCCTCACTGCCATTTGGCATAGTAAGAATAGGAGAACTAATCAACTTTTACTTTAACTCTACGAATGCTTTCTCGGATTTATCAATCCATACAAATTTGAGATCTTTCTTCATCAAATTGGTTAAGCAGAGGCAATGTTCGAGAAATCCTCTATAAATCTCCTATAATAACCTATTAGACCTAGAAAGCTCCTAATATCATTTTCGCTTTCAGGCCACTTCCAGTTTTGAATGGCCACAACCTTAGCGGGTTCAGTAGAAATACCTTCGATTGAAACAAAACGACCTAAGAAACCTAACTTATGAACGCCAAAAATGACACTTCGAGAACTTAGCATTCAACAAATGCTCTCTTAGTGTTTCTAGAACAATCCTTAGATGGCACGAATGTTCCTCCTCGGTCTTGGAATAGACCAGAATATCATCGATGAAAACTAGAACAAACTTATTCAACACATCTCAGAAAACTCGATTCATCAAATCTATGAAATATGCTGGAGCATTAGTTACGTCAAATGTCATAACTAACCACTCATAAAATTGGTCATAAAATTGGTCAGATCTAAAAGCGGTCAAGGGTACACTCTCCTTTGCCACACTCAACTGATAGAACCATGTTGCAAGACGAAGCTAAGAAAACACTTGAGCTCCATGAAGCTGATCAAACAATTAATCTATCCAAGGCAAAGGATACTTGTTTTTAACAGTTCGTTTGTTGAGCTCGCGATAACCTATACACAGTCTTAGGGTACCTTTCGCCTTCGTAGCAAAGATGACGGGTGCTCCACAACTTGAATGACTTGGTCAGATCATGCACTTCTCCAACAAATCGCTAACCTGATTTTTCAGCTTTAACCTCTCCTTTGAGGCAAGTCTATGAACGAGCAACACAATAGATTTTGCGCCTTTCACTAAATCGATGTGAAATCCTATCTCTCGGTGAGGTGGTAAACCTAACACCTCTTCAAAGACATCCTCGAACTCTTGAACAACCTTGGTTGAATTTAACTCCTCCTCTGCCATATCTATAGAATAAGGAAAACAAGATATAAGTGTGCAAGATCCTTCACAAGACACTACCATCACCTTCCTACCTTTCCTCATTAATGACACAGTTCGCTCAACACATTCTAGGACAACATTATTCTACGATAAAAAATCAATCCCAAGTGGAATATTAAAACCTATAAAGCCTAGGACATACATATTGATAGAGAAGAGTTTGTTGAAGAAAGAAATTAGAACATATAAATAGATAATACTAAGATTGGCGGAACACCTAATAGGGTTTGACACACGAATAGAATCCAAAGTTATATCTGGCTCAAGTTTCAATCTATCAACAAGAGTATAAGAAATGAAACTAAAAGAAGTACCGGTATCAAATAAGACATGAACAGGAATGCCAAAAATAAATAGAATAACTTATAAAACTTGCTTCCTCTTTGCAGCTGTAGAAGTGGAATGTGTTGAAGCTACCACGAGAGCTCGAGGCTATTCCTCCTTTTAAAGCATCAAACTGTCTCTAGCAAAATGGCCTAGCTAGTGGCAGTAGTAGCATCTCCTTGGTACAAACTGGGCCTTAACCATCTATGGCTCTAACTTTGGTACCTTAGCAATCGGTGCCTTTACTAACGGTGCTTTTTCCATTTTCCCTCCCTTACCCAACCCACAATATGCTGCAAACTGCCCTTTTTTCCACACTTATGACAAACTACCCCAGAAATATCTCTCGGCGGCTGAACCTTCTACTTGTTGTACCCAGTTGGTGCAATAGTGGATAACTTCAGTGCTAAGCTTTCAAACCTCAACCCGATGTTCACCAAATTCACATAAGACCCTAAGATGTGATTTTTCATATTACCCTTGAATTCTAGGCACATCTCTACAATGAACATCTTATTTTTATTCAATGAAATGTCTACTAAACTAGGCCCTAACCTAGACAAGGCAGTGAATCAATTATCCTACTCTTCCACTATCATGGCCCCTGCTTCAAGTCGAGGAAGCTCCTAAACAACAAAGTCTTCCCGACTTTAGGGACAAACTTGATCTTGAATCCCTCCTTAAGTGGGCCCGAGAGACGTCATTCTCTTGGACTCTGCAGTGATAGAAGTCTACCAATCCATTGTTGTGTCCGTTAGATGTTGTGACACCAACTGGCGCTTTATCTTGTCATCTAACTCCATATCCCAAAATCTTTGATCACATAATTTAATGTAAGTCTGGACTTATATTATTGTTTGAATATCACCAAACCTCTTACCTCCTAGCCTCTAATAATCCCGACAAAGCAAAGAAAAACTCATCTAAGGCCTGACCTGTACGACCTCCTCTACAATATCCGCTCTTGATTCCCTGATCAGAACATTCCTTGGTACTCGATCTCCACCATTTGGGATGGTACTACCCGACCATCTCTACCTCTACCTCCTTGAGCATTGATAGCTCTAGTACTCATGATGTAAACTTGAACGAAGCAGAATATATTAAGAATATGAAAGGTTGAAGTTATTTCAAAGAAAGAGATTATTCTTAAGGAAAGTTGAAAATGGGTTATAGGTTTATGCTCTTGTATACGTAATACACTCGACTCATTTCAGGGTGTCTCTTACCCTATCTATAATGATCCCTACCTAACCAAAGCCAAGGTGTTTGTTCAACCTTGGGCTATGGTACAAAATGTAACGACCCAACATTTCGACCTTTGAATGTCAACACTAATACATCAATGGTATTCATGTGCCAAACACCCAAGTGCCGAAAAGACAGAAAGTTAGGATAAAATAAAAAAGGATAGAACATGAAAGGGATAACACAGCATCAAAATCTCATAGCGGAATGATAATATATAATATTAAAAGAATAGTACAAATGGTTCTCTGAAACAGAAATTTCAGAGTTACATGACCTAAGTACTATCATCGGCCTGGACAGATAACTGCTAATCCTTACATTGCTCATACACGTACATAGCTAAATGGAACAACGAAAATAGAAATAGATAGATAATAAGCATCCAGCTCATCTTCGCATTTTTAAGCATCCAAGGTAAAACCTACCATACTCAACTTACTTGAAAGAGTACACGAGGATTTTAGGAAAAATAAAAACCAAGCGTCGGACATAAGTCTGGTATGAGAAAACCTAAGATACATGCAACGTGTAATAATAACTATTGAGACCATATGGATTCCCGTAATAGTTTTTCCCTCAAAAGAAACCAAATATTTATTGGTTGAATACAATGATATGATAGGTAATGTTTAAGGTGTAAGATATAGTCAAAAAATAGCTGTGATGCTTACATTGGTCACACCACAACATATTTAGGTTACATTTAAAACTGCTTAGGTACGTTCACATAATGAATTTTTCCATGGAGATCTCTTTGGTCGATGCCGATACCAATCTCCTGCACAAGGGTCAAAAAGTACCATCCGAGCAATATATATCTCTAGATAAAATACACCATTTAGGTAAACATAAGCAGCCCAGCGTCCGAACATAAACATGAACAACGTGAACCAAATATCATCAACTCCTGTTGGCAAACAATTGATAAGTATATCTAGATATAGATTTGATAATAACCTAACATGGGTCACTAACCCTAGGTTGTGAGGCCTATTCTATTTTTAGTCATTTCTGATGTCAAGGTTACATTTCAACATCTTTCACATGAGTCTTTGCCACTTGAACAAAACATAGATTCCCATATCTCGAACATATCATGAATCATTACATTGATTCGAGCATCTAGAACATATCTCGAATCTCCTCATAGATTCTCTTTTTCAATCACTACCAAAATAAAGAACCTATATACTAGTTTTGATGTGGTATTCGGTAAGTAGAACACTTACCAGTCCTAGATTCTTCAAAACCAATCAATAAATTTTTGGCTAACTCAATTCTGGTTCTTTCAAAGTAACCGAAAGCCAGAGACATTTCATACCAATGCATCTCCCCTGGGGTTCTCATTGATATGAATTCGCTAAGCCTTTCGATAACTTCTTAAGATAATATTAGATTAAGTTCGAGAATCGACTGACCGATTATCTAGTCAAAACAATTGCTTATACAAATCACGATTCTTACACTTAACTCATTTCTAACATTCCAACTTAACTATTCCTCTTTCAAGAGTAAAGCCAAGTCAGTTAGAGTACCGATTGCATCAAAGTCTTGCTAGACGCTTTCATTATTGAATCTCACAAATGGATAAGTTTACTTCGCCGGCTTTTAGTGTTAAGTATAGTAATAATGATTTCCATAAACGAGTAAGAAATCAACACGATTAACACTTTCGTACATTTTTCGACATTTTCTAACTTATTGTTCCTCAATGAAGAGGGAAACTAGTTGGTTAGAGCTCTATTTCTCTATCCTTACTAAACATCAATCCTGACTCTCACAACTAGATAAGCCTTACTTCGTCGGCTTTTAGTGTTAAACCTAGTTAATTACTTTTCAAACAAGTAATCAAATAATTAACCATTTAGCCACTAAGAAATTCTTAATCCCTTTCCAAAATCATTTGTATTTACTTTTAAAATACTTGAAAAATACTTATAATAGGTTTAAAAATATCCAAAAATTACTTTAAAATACCAAGTTTGTAAAATCTATAAAACTTTAAAAAGAACATGTTTTATCATAGAAGCCTCATCTTTAAAATTCCCAATTAATTCTTACAAATTCATAAAGATCTCAAACCACTATTTAAACACTCTAATAATAGTTAATAAATACTTGTAAAAGGAATGCAACAAAATACTTAAACTTAAATATCTTTTCAAACCTTTCAAGTCCAAAATCAAGTCTAAATGGGGCAGTTTTGCATAAGTGAAGTTTTGGTCATTTTTGAGATGTTACTTAACTTTTTCCTATCCAATATTTTAATAGCAAAAACACATTATAAATATGGTTAGAAACCCTCTAAAAAATTTCATGGAAATCACCAAAAACAAGGCAATTCTGGACTGCATCTATAGCGATTATTGCCATAAGCGCACTTTCGAATCCGAATTATATTCAAACTTATGTTCGACTACAACTATGTGCTTTGTTCCAAGACCTTTCTATATGTCATAGAAGTCCATTCAAGTTTTTTCAAGTCCGTTCAAGTCCATTCTTATGTCACTTATTTTTAAGGCGGTAAATCAATTTTTCAACTTATGTCCAAAATAATTCAACAACATTTATACAATCAAGCATCAACATATAAATGTTACATTTTTCAATCAAAATGGTGAATTATATCACCTTTTATCTAACAAAAAATAAGACCAAAGAACCCAATCCCAACCCAAGCTAGCAACCTTCTTTCCCTCATTCTCTTCCTTGTGTTTACCTAGCCTTGCCGCTAAACCACTCTCAATGCTCATGACCAAATAGGATAGAGGGAGTATGGCTTTGATTTTTCACAATCTAACTCGATAGATGGTGTTTTTATGTGGTAATAAGGCTTCACTCCATGTTCGAAGTGATTTGGATTTGGGTTTGATTTGCAAATATTTTACTTTAGAAAATTATGAAGAGGAAGAGGAAGAAGGCGTTGAATTTGTGATAAATTTAGCTTGTGAATTTGTAAATTATAAAAAAGGATATGCTCCTCCTTTTATTGGCTAAGGATAGTATTACCTATGTCTGTACTCATCCCCCTACATGCCATGAAAGCTTCACCTCCTATCTCTTCTTCTTCTTTATATCACTTCAATTTTATGCATATTACACTTATAACACTCCTCATTATATCTCTTATCCTACTAAAACATTCCATGCTTTATGAAGAGGTATGTGTGTTAAGTAGTATGTTCATTAGTCAAGTGCATGAGAGTTTGAACAACTTATATCAATCAAAAAGCTGTTTATTAATAAACCAATTTTCGATCACATTATCAATTTTTCTTCGAAAATCATATTTTTATAAACAATTTTCAAAAAAAAGTTTCTTTTCATAAATTATTAATTAAATGAGATTTAACAAGGTTATAAAATCATATTTATAACACTTGATTGTATTCCAAAACTTTCCAATGTTAGAAGACGAAGTGTTCGAATTTCAGGATCTCTACGACACATCTCTTTGCATACGTTCCATTATTTTCATTGTTTTCCTTATGTTTTATCACCTTCTCAAATTATTAAAAAATCAACTATACCAATGACCATATTAGATCATTTAATTATCAACTTATTCAATCTTAACAACCATGGTTCTAATTTAATTCAAATGACCAACTATCACAAAAACTGATTTAAAATGTTTACACTCCAATTGTATATACTATGGGTCCTTCATATAAAAATTCAAATTTTATTTAGATTAGACAACCAATAATTAATTATTAGCATGATTAAGATCATATAATGTAGAAAATAGAATGCCACTAACTATTTAATCTGGATATCTTAAAAATCCTCTTTCCCTCTTACTCTCTAAATCTTCCCTAGCTCCAAACCCTTAGAATGCTAAGATGCATATAGATGTGAGAAGCTCTCTTCTTTCTTTTCTATTTAGTCTATTTTTTTTTTAATTTTGGTGGAGAACTTTTTATTTTATTTTAGACATAAGATTTTAGATCTAGGGTTTGTTTAGTGGAAGCTGAGATAGAAATAATGAAATAAATTGAATGTATTGTCCTTCTGGGTCGGGTAAGTTTATAAATACATTAATTGGTATTAATATGTCACTAACCCTAATATTTGATTTTCATTTAATTTATTCTTTGTTAATAACTTAACATCCATGCATCCGTTTTGAATATATTTTATTAAAACCTAACAAGAATAATATGAACTATGCAATAGCATAAGCCTCATGATTCAGTTCTTTCATTTACAAAATCCATATTTTGTCCTTTTAAGTTAATTTCTATTTTACCCCTAATTAATATTTTAATTTATTATCATAATTTATGGGGAATTTCAAAAATATTTTCTACAATATTACTTTTAATTCACTAGATGGTTCTCTTAAAGAAATATTCTTATGGAAAATCATTTTTAACAAAATAAGCCCTATGTAGAATTAGTGATGTTAAAAAATTTATTTTTTAAATTTCAATTTTAAGTCATATAATCTACCCAATATGTTCCTATGGAGGTTCTAACATTTGTACATGTTTACAAATTTCTGGTAAATAAAATATTCGTAAAAATAAGAGTGCACATAGTTTGTTGTGAATCCTTTAGGAAAATCTCTGTATAGTTATACTGTTTTCCTTCTGTTTATCATCTTCTCCAATTATTCACAAAATCAATTATATGCATGATTGTATTAGATTATTGCATTATCAACCTATTCAATCTTAGCAATCAAGATTCTAATTTAATTCAAATGACCACTATATCCCAAAACACAATTTAAAATGTTAGCATGCCAATTGTATATATTAATTAGTACTTCATTTAAAAATCAAAACTTTATGTAAATTAGTCAATCAATAATTTATTAATAGCATGTATAGGATCATATAACATATAAAATAAAATGCCACTAAATGTTTAATCTAGATATCTTAGAAATCCACTTTCCCTCTTGCTCTCTAAATCTTCCCTAGCTCAAATCCCTAAAATGTTGAGATGTTTATAGATGGGAGTAGCTCTCTTCTTCTTTTCTGTTTAGACAATTTATTCGTTAATCTTGGTAGAGAACTACTGATTTTATTTTAGACCTAAGATTTTGGATCTAGGATTTGTTTAGTAGAGGTGGAGAAGAAAATAATGAAATGAAATAAATGTATTATCGTACTAGGTTGGGAAAGTTTATTAATGCATTAATTAGTATTAATGTATCACTAACCCTAACTATCCGATTTCCATTTAAGTTATTCTTTTGTTAATAACTTACCATACATGCATATGTTTTGATTATATTTTGTTGAACATAATAAGAATAATATTTTTTGAGCAATGGCACAAGCTTCATGTTTCAATTCTTTTATTTACAAAATCCATATTTTGTCCTTTTAAGTAAATTACTATTTTACCCCTAATTAATATTTTAATTTATTATTAAAATAGGGGGTGTTACAAAAATATTTTCTTCACTATTACTTTTAATTCATTAGACTATTCTCTTGAAGAAATATTCTTATGTAAAATCACTTTATAACAAAATAAACTCTTTGTAGAGATATAGTAATGTTATAAAAAAATATTTTTCAAATTTCAATTTTAAGTCATTATATTCTAGCTAATATATTTTTATGGAGCTTTTGACATATGTACAATCCGACATATTTCTGGTAAATAAAATATTCGTAAAAGTAAGAGTGCACCTAGTTTATTATAAATCCTTTAGCAGACATTTCTGTGTAGCTGTAATGTTGTTGTTGAATCGGTCAGCTCTTTTTTGTATAACCACCACTCTTTGATTTTGTGGGGATCTATATAATCCTAGGTTCCAATACCACTCGTTAGGATTAATGATTGGTGTGAGCTTTATGTCTGCAATGCTGGAATATAGCTTTAAAGTTTGGATCAAAAATGGCTAAGGTATCCATATAACTACCTGAATAATATAATATAGCTTCAACCTTTACCTAAACTACAAAATGGGACTTCACCTTTGCATGAATAATAGAATAAAACTTCAACAAGCAAAGTTCTTGGACAACTATATTATTTCTCTGATGAACTAATTTGCCAACGTTTGAGTACAATATCTCCCATAACTATCAAAAATAATGTTCAATTGAATGTGTAGAGGTTGTAAGAGGCTAAGTTACTTCTGGATATAATGTGGAGTTGAATGCATGGAGAAGAAATGTTAGAGAGCAAACTGAGATCATTTAGGTTGATTTGATTTAGTATCTGAGATGGATTGGGTTTAGATTAACAGAGAGGCTGTAGGATTTTATAGTGAAGTTAGGTGTATGTTTTTTGGGTTGCTACCCTTCAAAGTAGTCACTGGGGAAAGGTAAAGCCATCTAGAATGAAGAGGGAGGTGTAGTAATCGAAACGGTTCAAACTATAACCTATTTTAGGTCATATGGTTAACGTTTGGAGTGATTTAGGGATCATTTGTGGGGTTAACAAATCATATCTAAATTATCTTGATAATGAATTGATATACAACATACTCATTAAAGCTCTGTACCAGCTCAGTAAACTCATCCGTAGCATTGTTGTAATATTGTATCAGAAAAATCCAAAATATTGTTTTTTGCAAGGAGCATGTGAGATGGTTTCCTTATGCATTAGCAGTACGAATCATCATCTATGTTATTCTATGTACCATAGTAATGCACTTAATGCCATTAGCATATATCAATCAAACCCATATAATTATCAATATATGCTAGTTAAGAGTATGCCTAAGTATATATGAAATACTAAAGGATTGTTTGTGGAAGCAATGAATTCTTTATAAAGGTGTGTTTGGACTCAAGCTTCATAAGTTCCATTAATAATAGTAAGTAAATCTTGAATTCATAATTACTATTAATAAAAAGGGATTTCAAGTTGGGAAAGGTTCCAAATGAGAAGAGGTGCAGATTCAACTATGAAGTCTAAGTACATCACCTTGAATAGTATCCTAATGAAAGTAGTATGTAAGCGATATAATAAAGTTAGAAACAATTCCCACCATTAAGAGTTGAATAATATATCATTATAATAGTGGTGCGATATAGATTGAAAAAAGAGTCAATAACTCAGTAGCAGGTCAAGACATGTTGTTCGTAATTACCACATGATAAAATATCGGTAACATAGATGTATGATCGAAAAAGTATATCTAATATAACAACATTACAAATCCACTCACTTGGACCTTTTCTCAATTTAATCTTGGAGAATTGATTAAGAGTATGGCTTCAACCACCATAATTACCCACAACTTCAAGTGGAATATCGTTAGAGCCAAGGGTGTGATGTAGGGTACGTTATGTAAGTTAATTATATAACTCAAGTCTTATAGAGAATCTTTTTCAAAATAAAGTAAGACTTTTGTTTTTTTATTATATATGTTTTTATATGATGATATAAATAATGTTCTAAATACGCTAAATATATAAGCTGAAAAACCCTAAGATAAGTATTTAGTTGATTGCAGTTTAGAATGTGTTCATAACCATGAGTATTGATTCATGATAATAAATACTTACCCTTAAATATTCCTAGTTAAGATAATTATAGAATTAAATATCAATATATCCTTGGAGACTCGTGTACATAATGCTCTCCATGCAATGGATAGTGAATTATTCATGATTGTTGGGGTCACCAAAGGGTTACATATTTATGATTGTTTGGAACAATTACATAACAACTCGCTAAGAATCTACAATAAATTAGTTGCATCTAAAGCCAAAAAAGAAGATCTCGCATGATGATGTGTTGTACTCTTTTAAATTGAGAATACTATGGATTTTAACTTTTTATGGTCAACCACATGACAAAAATGAATGTATTATGATCATAGTTGGGTATAAACTGAACCATTTGAAGTGAAAAACTAATTAAGAGAGTATTCATCTCCATTATAGAAGGTTAATAACTCAGCAATTGGTAATCAACTTAAAGTTAAAATATCTAGCTAGGGTAAATCAATTAACTTATAAATGATACTAAATTGAACTAAGGACCTCAATGTTGACTTCGTAATTAACTATAGATATTATTAGATATTTAACCATAGAAAGAGCTCTATGTATCTTAGCGATGTAATAATGACAAGAGAAATTTTATACTATATGTGGATGCCTAAAGGTATAATTTAAATCATCAGAAACAAGATTTCACACTGATAATAAATAAGTAACCAAACTTATGTCCAATGTTATGCTTTAGCAAAATTTGTACAATCTTTTAATTTTAAATTATTTAGATATTATCGAGGGCTAAATTTGTATTGAGAGTCACATAACGATCAGTATTAGAGTTTGTCCTGATTCAACAAAAATAAAATTATTTATAAATACTAAAGATTATTGCAGAGAAAACTAATATAACTGTTATACTCATTTGAATTATGAAAATTGTAAGTAAATAAAATGAAAATCATGTGAAATTATTACAAATGTTAGGGATGGTCATATGATGGAATTTTATGGGAATGAAAATGTCTAAATAACCAAGAGACGGATTTATTTACTTAGTCTTTTAGCTGTTGAGTATTCTAAGGATCAAGAGATGAGTCGAGACTTTTAATATATCTCTATAAATAAGAGGTTGATAATTCATTTTAAATAAAGCATTAGAAAACCATAGTCTCTATAGTTAAAGCTCTAGTCAAGGTTGCAGACAAATATAGTAGGAGGGGGAAACTACTTTGAATCCGAGACACGTAATGCAATGTGCAATCGACCAAAAAGCTATTTAGGTATAAATTATATTTATTTATTTTAATAAAATTATATATTATGTTAAATCATATTATTTTCATCTAGATAGTAAAAATGAATTTTATTCATATATACACATACGTACATAATATATATATATATATATATACTGTTTGCGCAAAAATTGGTCACAAACCCCAAAAGCAGTGAAAGCACCAGTGTTTACACACAAATCCTCAATGTCCAAGCACAGATCTACGATCTAGATAATGTAGAGAATAAAAAAAATAGAATTAAAATGAAAGAAAACAAGAGAAGACGTAAGATTTATAGTGGTTCTGCTATCTCCAGCCTGCGTCCACTTTGAATTGATCCTTTTTATTTCTTTTTATACCATGATTACAGTTACAAGCCTTTGAAATCAATAACAAAATGGTAGAGTTTCACCAAAAGAGAAGAATAACCCCTTTTTTAGTTGCTATAGAGTTGTTATTTATAGAAGTAGATCTGGAATTATATGCCCCAAAACTTAGAATACTTTTTGTCACGTGTAGGTGGGCCCACATGATTGAATTAGAGCGGTTTGGGATCGAACCTCGATCGATCCATATGGATTTCATATCGATCAAGAATAACTCCAAATAAGCTAAGAATGATCATGGTGAAAAATGATAGCGCAAAGTCCTTGCTCTCCAAATTTCATGAAATTCCAATATGTTGTTTGTGAGATATGATCGATCTAAGTTTCGATCTTCCAGTGTTAGCTGAGGACTTCGTATCCATGATTCATATCCATCACTTTTGCATCGATCTGAGTCTTTGTATCCACCATCCTATCTCTATAGATATCGCATCGATCCACTTCTCATGCTATGATCTTTGTTTCGTTCTCCATCTTGACCGTTTCCTTCGTATTGATCGATACGAACTCGATCGATACGATAATGGCTCTTGAATCTTCCATATCCTTCCTGAGCTTTGTTCTTCATATCAATCCACACATTCCTTCCTTTATATCGATTACTGAATGCTGCTGCACTTTGTATCCAACCCCTACACCTATCTTCGTATCGACCCCAAGTGTCCTGGTGAAGCATATGACTTCGTATCTATCAAGTCCGTATCCATCAATGTTCTGCTTCCTTTATATCGATCGAAGCTTTGATCGATACGAAGTGTGCCAGCATGCCTTGTCATATCCATCCAATCAATGTGCATTGCATCGATAAGAAATCCACCGATCCAAGCAAATAGCCAAGTCTACTTTGATCGATACGAAAGTATCGATACGAACTGATTTTCCATGAATATTGATCCATCCATATCTTGGGCATAAGAAATCCGATTGATCTGAAATTTGAAAGATAGCCTCATATAGCCTTATTTATCATTCCCAATCGATCCCACCTTGATTGGAGTTTGGTACAATTTTGACGGTATCGATCATAGCCTTGTTTCCAATCGACCTCCAATCTTGATATCCATCCTTTTTTGACAATTTGTTGATATCCCGGCCTTGTCCAAAAGGCGGCGAAACATATATATATCTATGTGTGTATATATATATATGTATGTATGTATGTATGTATGTGTATATATATGTGTATATATATGTATGTATATATATGTATATGTATATATATATGTATGTATATGTGTACGTATGTGTATATATATATATATATATGTATGTATGTATGTATGTATATGAATGTATGTGTATATATGTGTTTGTGTGTGTATGAATGTATGTGTATATATGTGTTTGTGTGTGTGTGTATCTTAAATTAGTATATATCATAATTAGTTTACAACCCATCCTTTTCATTTTGGCCATAACAGTATTTGTTAAAAATGTCTTACTACATATGCATTTATTTATTATATTATATTACTCGAACTGAATAAACATAGCGCACGCGTATGTGTGCATGTTAGTTAAATTAATAATGATATATACAAACATACAATAAGATTAAACTTGATTTTTCTGGTAAAATATAAAAAATCAAAAACATGAAACATAATTGATTATATACAAATTATATATAATCTAATTTTAATTTTGAATTAGAAACATTTATAACTTTGAGATTTGAAATGTAGGTTAAAAAAATTTTAAATTATGAATTGTATTTATAAAATAAAATATAAATTATTTTAACCAATTGAAGATTTTATTATTTGAAATCTAAATTTTGGATTTTAAATGTTAAATTATATACAATGAATTACTTATTATAAATTTATTTTTAAAATTATAAAGGGCCAAGCCTATATTATTAACTTTGATAATAATTAAATTATGAGGCTGAGCCCAAATCAAAAAACACACAGATGTGTGTGTGTGTGTATATCCATATATGTATGTACCAATGCATGCATGTACATTTTATAGTATAAATATATAAGCACTTATATATTTATATTTCTTTCACATATGATAGCATACATGTTCTTATAATATTGTTAGACCTAATTACATTCTCTTATATTGCCCTTTATTGCCCAACGCACCCGATCTAATAGGTGCATGCATTGAAAATTGCTCTAGTGCATAAAGAAGAGAAAGTACAATGACTTATGTACCATATCAGCAAATTATTTACTAGAGCGAGAGCAAGATATCCAAAATTGGAAATTTTTCCATATTACTTATTTAATGCTTCAAAGAATTTACATCTGTACATCTAGGCTCATCTTATTAGGTTGTTAATTAATTATCATTTAAGATAGATTTTGCATTGCCCTAAGACTTTAGGACAATGATTGAAGGAAAGCATTGAGCTAAGTCAGTATGTAGTCACATATCATACCTGAATTTCTATCGAAGGAGATGCCATGGCGGGCTTTATCACTTATTATATAATAAGGACGATAAAATTAAGGAGGAGGAGTCAATTAAAAAGCCTAAACTGGTTTTATTTATTGATTGATCATTAAATGGTCATGATTCAAGAGCCAAGGATTATCTTCATAACTCTAAAGGGTCAACAATTACGTTATGTGCTATAATTTGATTTTCTAGTAACCAACATTGAGGTAGAATATGAAGTGTTGATTGCAAAGATTAAAATCAAGAAGGATTTAGCAGTTTAGTCAATACAGTACATTAATGAGTCCTAATTTGTAGAGAACTAAGTTGTAAGATCCTTTAATACAAGGGGTGTTCATTTATTATTGAATTTAAAGAAGCTAATAGAGTTTCTCAATGATTTTGAGTATTCTTTGGTAAAGCATGTCCCTTGTGAAGAGAATAGGAATGTTAATTATTTAGCTAAATTAGCTATCTCAAGAGATGCCCAACCATTAGGAATTGTTCCGGTGGAAAGATTGTCTACTCCATGCATAAACGAGATAAATTTTTTGAAGGAAGTGAAGGAGAAAATGTCATGGACGACTCTTATCAAAGAGTACTCATCAAGAGAGACTTACAAAGACCAAAACAAGGTAAGGAATTAATAAGAACGATGCTCAAGTTCATCATACTAGATACTGTTCTATATCGAAGAGGATTTTTAGCTAACTTACTTAAATGTGTGAATAAAGATGAAGCAAAAGAGATTCTTGATAATCTACATCATGGAAGCTATGGAAGTCACACTAAAGGCATGGTTTAGCTCGTAAAATACTTTTAAATATATATATGTGTGTGTGTGTGTGTGTGTGTGTGTGTGTGTGTGTGTGTGTGTGTACGTACGTACGTATGTATGTATGTATGTATGTATGTATGTATGTATGTATGTATGTATGTATATCTTCCCTTTTATGAACAATAATGCAATGGAAAATGCGAAGAAACGTGGAAAATGTCAAAGGTTTGCTAAATTCATAGGTCACCATCTACATAAATTATGCAAATAGTTAGTCCTTAGTCATTCATAGCTCAAGGAATAAATCTAATTAGAGAGCTAGCACTGGCTAAAGTGGCAGCAATGTATGCAATTATAGTCATAGCTTACTTCACTAAGTTGGTTGAAACATACCCTTTAACCAAGTTAACTAGGGTAAGGTAATTGGTTTTGGGGTGAAGAATATTCTTTAGGGATATAGAGTTCCATTAATAATCATCATGGATATTGGAAACATTTTAGAAGTGCAAAGCTTACCAATTTTGGCAATTACTATTAAACCTAAAAGATCTTCTAAGAAGTTGCCAATCCATAGCCTATTAGGCAAGTAGAATATGTGAACAAGGTGTTAAAGTCCATTATAAATATGCATATTCAAAGAACTAAAGCAAATTGGGTTAATGATCTTATGCTTACTTTATGGGCTTACCGAGATACACAAAAGACAATTACCAACCACTCGCAGATTGCCTAGGCATATAGATGTAAGACAATAATTTTTCATTAACTAAGGCCCCTCTTATAACCAAAAACCTCAAGACTAACGAGGAATCACTACAAGCATCTCTTTATTTGTTGGAAGAAAGAAGAGAAGAGGCATGATCATGGGTTGATGTCTACCAGCGAAAAGTGGCCAGGCGTTCCAATGTTAGAGTATGAAACTGAAATTTTAAAGTTGGATTTTAGTTTTTAAATAAATATTTCCTATCTTGAAGGAACATGGTCCTTACCAGGAATGACCATTTTTGATAAATGTGAAGCTTGAAGATTGCACTTTCAAGTTAGTAACCATGGACAAAGCATAGATTCCCTAAGCATCGTCATTGCTACTTTATTTAGGCTATATGTTTATATTTTAGGTCGATTTGGTGTTTTCTTATTGATTATAAATTTATTATGTAACAAAACCATTATACATTGACTAATTATAAATAAAACCATTTTTTAGAACCAAACAAAAAATGCTCCCAATGATATTATACATTGAATGATATAGCCGTTTCATTTGATGATCTTAGATGAAGATTAGATTTCTTTAAAGATTGTTATGGCCTTACTATCGATACAAAATAGACACGTTTACAGTTGTGGACAGCACTATGGGAAATAAACCTTTATATGATATACCTTATTATAATAGGTTCGTTTAGATAGAATCCTACCAAAGGGAAAGTAAAATGAACCGAGAAGAGACATGGGGAAAGGGTAGTGGATACCACCTTGTGTATTGTGATGACCCATAAATTAATAATTAATCAATTAAGGTATTAATTATAAAAATAAAGGTTAATTGATTTAACTAAAGAATTAAACAAGAGAATGAATGAATTAGACAACGTAATAATTAGTGAACATTTGTTTACCTGTTTTGTATATGGGAACTGTTACTACAAATATAGGTATCGAAAATCTAGAGAGGATGTCGAGCATAAAGAAGGAGAAGCAATTAGGCATTTAATAAGCGATAGCGAGCCTCAAGAAATCCCGAGAAGGCGTCGAACCACTATAACCAAGGGGTGTTGAATGCTCAAGTATAGAAGGAATGTCGAGTTTTTGAGTGTATTGAATTCCTAGCAGTTGACAAGCATTAGAGATATCAAAAATAAACATAACACAAAGGGGTATTTAACCAGAAGAAAACCAAGTCAATAGACAAACAACATTTAACAAGAAAAAGATATCGAGCTTCCAAAAATGTCGAAAGTAATCAATAAATTGAGAAGAAGTTCCAAATCTTTAAAAGGCATCGAATCTCTACAACCAGAAAGTGTCATTGAACCTTTAAAAGCAAATAGACGGTGCCAAACATTAACAATGAAAGACGGTAATAGGTGCCTAGTAGTAAAAAGGTATCAAATTTCTAAAAAGGCGATAGAGATACCATGCCAGTAAGTATTTAAGAGTATTGATTTTCTACAACATATAGGATTGCCAAATCTATTAATATCAAGGATGTCGAACCTCTACAACTGAAAGAAGAAGGATGCCGCATCACTAAAGGATGCCAAAAATCTAACAGAAAATGGATGATAACAAGTCCCTATGAGTAGCAAACCTATGATGCATCAACTATTATTAAGCCTCTATAATAGTAACTGTTGAGGAGCATCAAATAACAAAGGATGTCGAGCTTCAACGCTAGTAAGAGGTTTTGAGCTTTTATAGAAAACAAGGGATACTGAAGCTTATACAAGTAAGAGGCGTCGAATATCTATAAGTAGATTCCAAAGTTCACTAAGTTTATACGAGTAGAAGGTGTTGGATCTCTATAATGAGATGCTGAGATTTAACAAGATAGAGCTATCTAAACCATTGGATTCATGGTTGTGCCATGTGTTAATCATCCCGCACAGGAGCACTCCTATAAATAGGCCTTTTGGCCATTCAAAGGGGGCACGGATTTTTCTTTTCTCATTTCTTACATTTTCAAAGTTGTAACCCTAAATTGAATTGGGGATTTTACAATCGATTGTGCATTTTTTACTTTTTGAACATAAGGACTTGGACTTTAACTTTACATAAAATACTTCAATTGAATAAAGATATTTGTTAGATCATTGAGTTTACGACATGCATTTCACTTCTTATACTTGATCGGACTATGAACATGCATATTTCACTCTTTTGGACTTGGACTTGCATACTTCTCTCAAGCTTTGCATAAGGCTACATAAGCCCTTACCGGACTTGGCCTGCCTAATCTTGTATATTTGGGTTAAAAAAGAAATTTGTTAATGTTTTTGGCGCTAGAAAGAGGGCTCGAACCTCTGATTCCCTACATATCCCTATAAGAACTTTCCCCAGGCCTTTATGTAAAGGATATAAAGAACTTCCCTTAGGCCTGCATATAAAGCATATATAGGACTTTCCTAACCCCCATCTTCCCTTAAAGAACTATCCAAACCTTGGATAACCCATCTTTAATAGCGTAGTGACTATTTCCAAACAAGGATCCTCTGAGCCTCACTTGGCTAATCCAGTTTATCAAGTAACTCATAGTTAGCGATTCCATAAGGAACAAGTGTTGAGGTTGTTTGCACTGAAACTTATGAAAAGAAGAGATAGTTGACTCCGTATAATCTAGATAAGTGAAGTATAAATCTGTTCCATGTAGGCTCTACCCCAATCCATGGCTATTATTCTAATTCGAGAAGGGAGAATACAAAAAAGAATGGCTTGTTCTTAAGAATAAGGCAGTCCATACAACTCGAGTCTAAGGGAACTAATTTTGAAAGAGAAATAACGAAAAACTTTAATAAGTTTGCCTAAAAGTGGTAAGGAATAGTTGATCACTCTTCCATACCAGCCGAAACACGAGATCCTTTAAAGACAATGTTTACAGACAATGCTAATGCACCAATCCAATGTTACAATAAGTCAAGAGGGAACAAAAAGCATAATACCCTAGAAATCCTCGATCCTCTAAGATTCATTCACCTGATACCTCCTATGAGAATAACTATCTCCTAATTAAAGAGAGATTGAACTATTGACCTTCAAAGAAGAAGAAACTAGGAAATGAAAGAAATCTTCTGCATGTGTATTGCCAATATCGCAGAAGGAACGGACATGAAACCAATAAGTGTCGAGCTCTTAGAGGAATGATTAAGATTTCTTAAGGAAATGAGAGCTTCAAGAATTTTTTAATGAGATTTAAGCAAAAGGCAAATGTGTCTACAATGATCAAGTGATCAATAAAGAGGAATGCTTCATAAAAAGAATTTATAAAAAAAAGGAAAAATCCTTTGATCCTGCCAAGATGGCCTGATCGGCAGATGGCCTGATCAAAACACCTCCTAAAGGTAGGTCAGAGTAAGCCTCTGGTCCCACCTATAAGGCCTAGCTAGAGCTTGCAAGCATTCAGTCTCGCCTACATGACCTGGTCGAAGCGCCCCATAGTGGAAGGATGGAGTAAGCCTTTGGTCCCACCTAAGTTGGCATGGCTAAATCACCGACCAACCTTTGGTTCCGCCTATAAGGCCTGACCAGAACACCTCCTAGAGGAAGGAGGGATAAGACTTTGGTTTTTCGTAAGTTGGCTAACCAAACGCACCGACCAACCTAAATAATTACCTATAAGGTAATAAGGGGCTTAAGCCTAAATCAACACCTGAAGAGTGATAAGGGGCAAAAAGAATCAAAGCCTAAATCATCACCCAAAGAGTGATAAAGAGCAAAAGAAATCAATCAAGCAAGTTTAAATCCACCCTCAAGATGTGTCGAAGTAATCTTCTGAAGGAAGAAAATCAAACACATTTAGTTCTGCACTAAGGCAGAGTTAAATTAAACTTCAAAGAAAGGATCAAAAACTATTCATTACCTAGAATCGAGGATGGTTTATACAAAACATGGACATCTAAGAAATTATGAGTTATTACTAAATCTCGAGGCTTCATTCTTCAAATTTTAAGTTAGCTCTCAATCCTTAATTTTTGAATTGGAATTCAGAGTGGTGGGAATCTCCATTACTAGTCGGATTTATAATCCTCTTACTGGTTGGAATTTTGGTCTTATTTTCAAATTGATTTTTAATTTTCTTACTGGATGAACATCAAGTCTTATTATCAAATGAATTTTAGGTGGAACTGTAGTTCTATTGTTAGATGGATTTTGAATCTTCTTACCAATTGAACCTATGGTCTTATTTTTGGACAAACTTTTGGTCTTTTTTGAAGATGATTAATGATTATTTATAATAAAGTTGTCATGTGCGACAAAGTAAAGTCATGCAATAAACATTTGTTTCGAAAAACCAGCTAGGATAATGATATTTAAAGCAACCATGATTTTCCTATAAAAGAGATACGAGAAAGCAAATTAATTCGACTTATCTAAATTTTTGCTGATATTATTCTAAAAAATGAATTTCAAAACCAAGCTTTCGAAGTCTCAAATATTAACAAGACAACTCTTTCACAAAATATTTTTCATTATTTTTAAACCAAAATAACTAATTAAAAAAATTCTCAAAGTTGCAAAAGCCATAATTATTTATCATATATTTTTCTAGAAGGAGAATGGGGAACCAGAAAGACCGGTCTAAAGCATTCTATAAGGAAATAATGAGCAAGAAAATCTATGCTTGATCTAAGACACAGGTCATATGGAATTGGATTAAAGCCCTGAAATAAGTTGCTAATCTCAAACAATTCAATGAGTTCAAATACTAGTCAAAAATAAGGGAGAGAATACAAAGTCTATTCAAGATATTGACTGTTCAGGTACAAATTTATTTACCATTTTACATTATATACGTCACACTAAAAAGTTACAGATAAAAAGGAAGATTAATCGACAAGAGATTCTAGTAGAAAGTTTCTAAGCGACGCCACTTCGAGTATTCTCCATTGAGAATCAATGTCCTGTACTTTATCCTTCAAGTCTTCAACAACCGAGAAAGGTCCGATGATGTGACTAATTGCCACATCCAATAATTCCTTGAGATTCTTCTCATTCTTCTGAATAATATATGTATCATCGGTAGAGTTAATTTGAACCTTTAATGTACGATTGAGTGTTTTATTGTCTCCTTTGGTGTTTTGATCTTGCTCCATAATTTTTTAACTTTCTGCTCAAGATAATATTTTACACGTCCTAACTCCTCAATCTGATTTTGATACTTGTTGAGAAATTTAGAGACATTTTCATCTCACTTAGCTTTTAACAATTGGATGCAATCATACCCAACCTTCTGGCACCATTTGGAGATTTCTCCACGTTCTAAACTTGGACGTGGGTTTAACAAGGAAGGGAATGCCTTTGGCAGCTAGAGACTGGGACCTGGTCGTTCTCGTAGGAGTAGGAATGGGAAGGGTAGATTCGCCTCTACTTGTTATAAGTTCCAAAGATTGACACAATATCTGGCTTTCAACAGATCAACTTTAAGATTCTTAATTCTCTGATATGGACAAGCAATTTCTATACCTGCTTCAATTCTTTACTCAGAAGTACCGGATCAACCAATTGTATTTATTCTTTCATTCAACTTTTGAATCTCTTTATCTTTCTTTTGGATTTTCTCCTCTAAACTTGAGATCATTTCATTCACGCTACTTAACGTTAACCTCAATTGGTATATTTGTTATGCCATTTACATGCTTTTGGGTTGTCCGAATATGGTAAAACTAAAGCATCTTGAGAGGAGCGCTTTCTAATAACTGACGTCAGTAGCCTTGAGTCTATCTAATCGAGAAGGAAAGTTAGGACCAATGGACCCAATCGTTAGTTAATGTCCTAATAAGAATAAATAAAAGAAAAATCAATGCATGGGGAAAACATATTCTTTTATTGATAAAAACAATGTTTACGAACATGAACAAGTTCAAATTACATTAACGATTCAAGTTTTACATTAAATTCTTAAATCTGGTAGCAGCAATTTGAGTCTTCTTAAGTGAACTCATGGACACAGGGAAAGTACAGTCAAAGGAGATATTAAACTCGAGAGGAGTAACAACTGGAGGAAATAGATGATTATCCCATCTCTCAGTAGGGGAACAGAATCACCACATAACATTTTAGCATAATTAGATCGGATTTCCTTAAGTAAACTATCTTTTTCGTCACATAAGAAATCAAGATACAAGTAGGGAAGTTGTGCATAAACTTCCTTAAGGTCCATAAGAAAGCAGTATTTTTCTAGTCAAGAGGATTTAAGGATTAATGTGTTCTCATTAAATCCCTTTTTAGCTTGAAAATTTTATTTAAGAGTTCTGTTGAAACGAAAGTGCCAAGTAACTCCTTAACTCATCTATTTCAAGAAAAACAAATTGAGATATAAAGAAGTAATAATTTCAATACTTGTAAAGATTCTTTGGATAACATAATAAAAGAACATGATTACTCGAGTTCATATAATATAGACCGTTTGTAAAATTCAGAGATAAATTTCTCCTTACTAAACTTGACTATTTTAGGAAGAAGAGTGTGCGAGGTTAGTGGAATATCCTAAATCCTAAGAAGGTTCTTGCATTCGTCAAGATGATGATCAGACCTATGTTCCTTCAAATATCTTTTCTACTATTGCTTAAGTAACCCCCACTCTGCTTTCCCAAAAAAATCGGTAAATAGGTTTCTGGAATAAAATTTATAAAGAAATTCGACTAAAGGGTCCCTATCTTCAACAAGCATCCAAAAGAGTGTCGCTAACTGTGCGTTCTCCCTTAGAACTCTTTCCCGATGAAGGCGGGATCTTTTCAAGAGATAAGCTGTCCATTTTTTGAAATATTTTAATCGATCGGCATAAATACGAAGATGCCAATATTTATCAGACAACTTATTATGATCTTTAATCAACTTCTTAATTTCTCTATTCATTCGTGTTTGAAGATGGATTTTCTATCGATAAGAAAACCATCGAAAAATAGTCGTTATAAAAACCACAAGTGCATGGCGTACAATCGTAGTACGTATGAGATTAAAGAGCAATTTAAAGGCAAATCCACTTCCAATCACTCATATAAATCAATATAAAAATCATAAATAATATCCCCTCTTAATTTTAAATAGAAATGATTGATGTGTTTATTATAAATATGATTTATTTATGCTATTAGTTAGCACAACTTAAACCATCAAACTCTAACAGACCATTCAAACCCGCTTATCAACTTCTACTAAAATGACATGAGATTAAAAAAAATCTAATTTAATCAAGATCTATTTACTATGAATTGGTAATATAGAGCATAAAATTTTGATTTTAGTTTGACTTTCATCATCAAAACCACTTAGGCAAATAATCAAATAGTTTATGTTTACAATGGAATAAACATAGCCTATTTGAGATGTCAACATAGACTATCAAACTCACTAAAAAAAGACATAAACTATCATCATTCATAATTTTCATTAAGCACAAAAGAGAGATAATAAATGAAATCATTATGTTAATTTAATATGTTTCATGAGAGCTTCATTTCCCCTAAATTGAAGGGGTTTAGCTACACATATTTGAATACGTCTGAACATAAAGTGATTTTAACATAAAAAACAAGGAAAACGAGAGCAAATTGAAAGAAAAGAGAGCTAACTACTTGCATGAAATAAAACTAAACTAACTGCAAGAATTAAATCTATGCTACTAACATGAAATAAGAGAGTATAAACTAAAAAGGGTAGCATAAAGTAAAATAGCAATAAAAGGAAGCATGAAATAAAAATTGCATTAAAGTAAGGAACAAGGCTAAGAAACTACTAAAAAGATATATTATTTTTCATTAATCTTGTGTTATAAATTTTCATAAAAGAGAAGAAGATGGTTACATGAAACATAAATATACATGCCTAAAACCATAATTCATTTCTAGGGGACTACCAAACGTGCCGTTGAGATAGTGTAACCTCCAAGTAATCAATAGATAATTAATAAATCCTCACTAACATGTATTTAAGTCTCCATTAACATGTGCATGTGATTTTAACTATGGACCATTACTTAGTGGGCATGTGGGTTCCTCTATATTGCATGAATTCTTTTATTATCTACATTCTCTTGGCCTTGAACATTTGTGCATGCATATATCCATGATTCTCTGTCTAATTTGCACTTAATTTCTATACGTAGAAAAAATATGCAAATAAATTTTATCAAAATTAGTTCACACACAAAATTATCATTTTGCCCCTAAATGATGATGAATGAATGACAATTTGAAAACATTTAAATTTTGATTTAAACGTGTAAAATACCCTAATATGCTTATTTATATTAACGAAAGAAGATTAAATATGGGTCTAAAAATATACACTTTTACATGCACATTAAATACTCCTACACTTATCTTTTTATTCATCCTAGAATAAACTAAAAGTAGGAAAATCCAATTTTGTAAGAAACACAATTGCATTGAGCGTATACAAAAATCCATTAAACCTCTAGGTGTCGCTAGTAGGATGAATGTTGTCTTATGAGGGCTTTCAGTGGATATTACTCACAAAATCCAAATGCGATATGCAAATTCTAATGCGACTACATGATACAAGTTTTCAAAAATATTTTCAAATGAAGAATGTACTTTGAAATTGACCAGAGTAAGTTAAATATAAGTTTTGGTTATTATCAAGAAATTTTAGCCTTTTTACTCATCAAAACTTTCAACAACAATTAAGTTATCAACATAATTCGACTCTAGTTTGGCTAATTATTTCGGTTGATAACATAGTGCAACCATGAAATGAATCTAGTTGATTATCAAAATTTTGCAAAGTGGCATTTTATTTCTTTTGAATAATAAGTCAAATCAAATAAGTGAAGATAGTGCTTGGGTTTCAATTGCTTGCTCCCTCAATTTTGAAAAATATTAACATTATTATTATTTACACACCTAACTCAAATAAAATGAGGCCAGATATACCGATCATGCACTGCCCTTCCGGCTTACATGAGAAGAGTACAGAGTGTGCCTAATGTTCACACTAACTCGTGAACACATAACTCTAGGTTTTTTATTTTTATTTTTATTTTATCTACATACACCTAACTCAGATAAACTGAGGCCAGACATACCGATCATGCCTGCCTTTCGAGCTTACGTGAGAAGGGTATAGAGCGTGGCGAGTGTACACACTTATGTGTGAACACATGACTCTAGCTGTTTCTTATTATTATGAAAACTTTTTCCTTTTCTTTTTTGAAAAGAGAGAGTTATGAAAAATCATCTTAGCACCACTTAACTTAGAAGATAAAAAATAGTATCATCTTTATTTTAAATCGACCACTCTTTTAAACAAAGATTACAATTAGGATATAATTCATAATTATCACCTATAATCCTTCCTATATACTAGTTACACCATAGATACTTGTAATCAAACTTCTCCTTTTATTTTTGTTAAGACAAGTAAATTTTCAACAATTTCAATTTGATAACCAAAAACTTATACGCATCATATCATGTTTCTTTAAAAGTAAATCAATAATCTAAAATAAAATAAAAAATTCAAATTTTTTTTTGCTTTTGGAAAAAAATGCAAAAAATAAACCATGAAAAATTAAAATAAACATGGGACTCCCTCCGTACTTGATTTTGACTGTGTCACTACAGTCAATGCATGATACAATGAGAAAAATATGGACATATTTACAACAGTGGGTAAAAATTTCTTACAAGATGCAGTGGGTCTCATGAAGAATCATGAGCTCCTCCTCTCGATCATTCGCCAACTCCAAATAAGGTTTTAAACGATAACCATTGACTTTGAAAATTGATTTATCCCTAGGGTTTTTATTTCTATAGCACCGTGTGAAGAAACAGTATGTACCATATTATGATCTTGTCCATCTTGATTTTAATTTCCCATGGAACAAATGAAGTCAAGAGTCATACAAAAGAACTTTTTGATTTGGCAAAAATGTTTTTCTTAGGATTAACTTATCATGAGAAACTTTTGTTCTTTCTTTGTAAATGTTCTCATGTTCATACGCTCGTTCCTGATTCCCTCTAATTCGTTGAGTTACAATTTCCTATTTTTGCCAGTTTTTTGAAGATCAAAGTCTATATTCTTAATTGTCCACAACTCTTTATGTTCTAGTTCAAAAGGCAAATTGAACACTTTACCATATACTAGCCTAAAAGGAAACATCCCAAGATTAGTTTTACACGCAGTTCTATAAGCCCAAAGTGCATCTATCAATTTCTGTGACCAATCTTTTATATTTTTGTTTATAGTTTTCTCCAAAATTTACTTGATTTGGCGCTTGGAAACTTCAACTTGACCACAATGGGAATTATAAGAAGTGGATAACTTATGGGTTATTGATTATTTCTTTATTAGACTTTCAAATGATCGATTACAAAAATGAGATCCATTGCTGTTTATTATTGTACGAGGTGTTCCATACCTCGAAATGATGTTTTCTTTTATGAATTTCACAACAACTTTGTGATCATTTGTTTTACAAGGAGTGGCTTTAACACATTATAGACATAACCAATAGCAAGAAGAATATATAGATCAACAGCAAGAAGAATGTATAGATTTTCGAAAGAGTTGGGAAACGGTTCCATAAAGTCAATACCCTAAACATCAAAGATTTCGATCGTAATAATGAGGTTCAAAGGCATAATGTTTCGTCGAGAAATTTTTCCTAACATTTTTTAGAGATCATAAGTTTTACAGAACCTAATTGCATCTATGAAAGGCGTAAGCCGGTAAAAACCATATTGAAACACCTTTTTTACTATTTTATTAGGACCAAAGTGACCACCACAAGCTTGGTCATGACAAATTGAAGGACCACTCTTGATTTCACAATTTGGGATGCAATATCGAATGATTTGGTTGAAATAATATTTAAACAAGTATGGATCATCCCAATAAAAGTACTTGACTTAGGAAAGAAATTTGTATTTATTTGGCTCGACCAAAATGAAGGTGTTTCCTTAGTGACTAAATAGTTCACTATATCGGCATACCATGGATTGACAGAAACGGAAAGGAGTTTTTCATCAAGAAAGTTCTCCTTAATCGGTAAAGAAGGTGGTGTATTTGGAAGGCACGATAGATGACCAGCAATTATATTATCGGTTCCTTTTTTGTCTTTGATCATAAGGTCAAATTTTTGGAGTAAAAGGATTTAACGGATCAAACAAAACTTCGCATCCTTTTTAGTGAAAAGGAGCCTAAGAGCGGAGTGGTTAGTGTAAACAGTAATGTAGAGCCAATCAAATTAGGTCGGAACTTTTCGAGCACAAAGATTACCGCTAGAAAGCTCTTTTTCAGTGGTCATGTAATTGAGTTAAGCATCGTTTAAAGTGATAATAGTGTAGTAAATGACATGAAGAATTTTGTTGACGTGTTGCCCTAAGACAACACCAACTGCAAGTTAGAGGTATCGCACATTATTTCAAAAGGAAGATCCCTGTTGGGTGAGCAAATGATGGGAGTGGAAATGAGTTCATTTTTGAGAAATTTGAAAACAGAAAAAAGACAAAACTAAAGTCAAATGGAATATCTTTTCCAAGAAGAGTCGTCTAAGGTCAAGCAATTTTTCTAAAGTCTTTCACAAACCGTCGATAGAAACCAGCGTGCCCAAGAAATGAACGAATGTCCTTAGCAGATTTGTGAATGGGTAGATTTGCAATTACGTCAACTTTCACTTTATCTACCTTAATGCCTTTGTTTGAAATGACATGCCCAAAAACAAAGATATGTTTGACCATAAAATGGCATTTTTCCCAATTTGACGTTAAGTGTTTATCCTTGCATCGATTCAGAACCATCACGAGATGGCATAAGCGTTCGAAAAAAGAGTTTCCAAAAATGGAAAAGTCATCTATAAACACTTACAGAAAGCGTTCAATCATGTCAGAAAGATATTGATCAAGCATCTTTGAAACGTAGTAGAAGAAGTTGCAAAGGGCAAATGGCATACGTCGATACGCAAAGATGCCAAAAGGATACGTGAAAGTCGTTTTCTCTTGATCTTTGGGGATGATCGAAATTTGGTTATAACCGAAATAACCATCTAAAAAGCAATAGAATTCATGGATGGCTAGTTGTTCAAGTATTTGGTCAATGAAAGGAAGAGGGAAGTGATCTTTACGTGTTGCAGCATTTAATTTTCGATAATCAATGAAAACACGCCAACCTGTTTGAGCAGGAGTTATAATCAGTTCGTTAGCATCGTTAGTGACAACGGTAAGTCAGACTTTTTAGGCACAACATGAATTGCTAACCTATAAACTCTCAAAGATGGGATATATGATTTCGTTACTGAGGTGTTTAAGAATTTCATCTTGAACTACATCCTTCATTTTTGGATTAAGCCTTCGTTGCATCATGAATAGGCTTGGCTTCGTCAAATAATTGGATGCGATATTGAAGAAGAGCAGGACTAATTCCCTTAATATCGGTAATCGACCATCCAATTGCCTCTTTGTTTTCCGACAGAATTGAAAGTAAGGAAGCTTCTTGATCAAGAGAAAATTTTGAAGAGATTATGAAAGAAAATGTTTTGTTTTCACCTAAATATATGTACTTAAGGTGATCAGGAAGAGGTTTGAGTTCCAACCTAAGAGGTTGCTTAATCAAAGTATTCGGTTGAAGTTCCGACTCAATGATGAGGGGTTCAAACGGAAGCGCATTTTGCATCTCATTAGGCTCATCTCGAAACAATTGATCGTATTCGGTCTCGTCTTTGTGGTTAAGGTCAACTGTTTCGTTGTGAAATTTTTCTTGAATGGAGCAAATTTCTAATAGTGGTTCATTTGATTGACTTTCGAGATTGAAGATGTTAAGATCCAAAGTCATGTTTCCAAAAGAAATTTTCATCGAGCCATTTCGACAATTGATTAGGGCATTTGAAGTGACCAAGAAAGGTTGTCCTAAAATCAATGGAATTTGACTCATCGGATTATTCACAGGTTGTGCCTCTAGGACGATGAAATCGACAGGGAAATAAATTGACCGATTTTGATGAGTACGTCCTCGATTTCTCCCATGGGTTTCTTTATCGAACGATAGGCAAATTGAAGAGTTACTTTCATCGATTATAGTTTACCCAAGCCAAATTGTGAGTAAACTGAATAAGGAATCAAATTGACACTCGCACCCTAATCTAATAAGCATTTACTAATCGTCTTGTCTCCTATCGTGCACGAGATTGTTGAACATCCAGGAACTTTGTATTTTAGGGGAATTGACTGAGACAAGACTTCGCTAAGACCGGCTCTTGGGTACATGAGTATGTCATTTTTGAGTACATAAGTCTTTCAAAAATTTAGCATAAGTTGGGACTTGCTGAATGACATCAAGAAGAGGAATTTCACTTTGACTTGTTTGAAAATTTCTAACTTCTTTTCCATTTGATCGGAATGCTTCTTGGGTCGAAGGCAATGTATAGATGGAATCGATACATAATAGGTCGGTTTAGTTGAGTAGAAGAAGAATTTGGATTGGCATTTGATTCGATGTTTGACTCAATGTTTTTTTAAGAGTCGCTTGTCGTTTTTGAAGTGTCAAGAGGAGCTTTTGGTAAATCGTTTGGATTGACAACTTGGTTATTGATTTGTTTACTAGAACGCCAAGTCGTGATGGCATTCATTTAGCTCACATTGCTATCTTGAACGACATGGGCTTGATTCAAATTCATGTTTTGATTTCTACGATTCGAACTAGTTGACTTGGGAATGTCCCTCCTTTAGTTCACTTACAGAAGTGACTAATTGACTCATTTGCATTTCAAGTTTAGCAATTGGCTGACTCGTATTCTGCATATATGAGGTTAACAAATTTTACAAATTGTTGTTTGATTGGAGATTTTGAGTGGTTGCTTTAGCCAAAGTTTAAAACTTTTCTTATGTGAAGTCAATTTTTTATCATCTTAGGGAGCAAAAGATTGTTGTGGTTAATTTGGAGACGGACCCACCAAATTTTATTGAAAGTGGTTGGGCTGAAAGGGAGGATTCGAAGCATTGTTCAAAAATGCTTGAAAATTAGGACAAACCAAATTCGTTTTAGAATTATTTTCGTTTAATGCAAAGTTAGGATGATTTCTCCAACCGGGATTTTAAATTGGAGAAAATGGGTCATTCTTAACCTTATTAAAAGTATTGAGTTGTTCTGCCGAACGATGGCACTGATCGTCGATGTGATTGTACATGGATTTTTTTTAAAAACTAAATTAAGTAAATGCTTGTTTTTTGGATTTTGTTTAATTTTTTCTTTTTTATCAAAGGAAAATATTTAAAAAGATTTTTTTCCTTTTGGATTTTTGTTTAAAAACTAAGTTAAGGAACGTTTTTTTTACTTTTGGATTTTTTTTTCGATTTTTTTGTTTTTATATATGCATGAACTAACATGACTAAATGAATGCAAGAACTTGATTACAAGTTTTCCGTCCTTCGTAGCTCCTAAACCAAAATTGTATAATCAGACTTTGACTTAATCCAACCAAACAGTCCTTAGCCCAGTAATGGACAGGAGTTATCGGTGCACCACGAATTACCGTAGCAATACAACCGAAGGTTTAAGTACCTTCAGAGAAACAGTCGCTATAATATTTACGAATCACCATGATTTTTATAAATGATTATTGTTCTGCCGTAGGCTGGACACCAATAAATTATATTGTTAAAAGAAGATAGCTTGTCAAGATACAATTAAGACCTATATGAGCTCGCGACTCTCTTAAGTCCAAGATCTAATCATTATTATAATTAGTCAAATTCTACGTTGAAATGAAATTTGTGAGCTAAGAAAAGAGTGATGAAATCACCCACCTTATGTGGATTTGGGTGTTTCTTTTAGAAAAGAAAATAAGATGAAATGAATGCAAAACAGAAATTAAATGTGTATTAACAACGCAACTACGAATGAGATTTAAGATAACAGTATGATACTAGAGTGTGTAGAATTATTACAATATATTTTAAAAGCCGTGATGTTTTTTTAAAAAAAAAAGCAATTGAGTACAACAGAGCACTTATTTGTCAAGCAACGTAGTTATTTGGCAAGCAAATCTTTTTCTTTTGATTTTCTGCTCTTGCAACCTGAAAATTTAAACAAAATATATATGTGTGAGTATTACCTTTTTTTTCCCTTTTCCTACTTTTTTTTGAAAGAGAAGTGAAAATTTAACAAGAGAAAGCAAAAGGTCTAAAATACAATAAAACGAAATATTCAACTCAGCCCTAAATAAGCAAACACACTTAAAGCCCAAAATGAAAAAACTTACAGCCCAAACACTCAAACGCACACAACCCTACTTATCAAAACCAACATACAAAATCACAATTCGAAAGTTAATCAAAATTTCTAGATAAAAATTTCGCGTGTGATGAATTCCAAGTCCAAGTCCAAGTCGAAGAAAACAAAATTCGAAGTCGGATTTGCTGGAGTTTGGAGTTTTGGGTTTTGAGTGACGGAGTTTGGATTTTCATCTTTGAGGAGGTTGTGAATTTTAGCAGAGGTTGTAGCGACCAGGAATCGGGTTTTGCAGAAAAGCTGTAACTTTATTCTACTTTAGGTTGAGGTGCTGAGTGGCGGTGTGGTGGCGGATATGGGTCGTTGCTGTGATGTTGGTTGTAAGTGATGTAGATTGTGGGGTGTTTGTGCTGTTTGGTAATTTGAATGGTGTGCATAAGTTTTTAGTGAACCGAAGTGAGGCAATCGGAAGGAAGTGGTTTGGTAGGTTGCTATAAGGTGGATTGAGTTGTCGTAGAGGTGATAAAAGGTGACGGGGAGGATATCGGTAAGGGGTTGGTGATTAGGTGTAGCTGAGGGTTTGGGTTTTCTTGAAAATGGAGGTAGGTTGTGGTTTCGAGTGCTGAGAGTTTATGGGTGGTTGTGGTAGATATTTGTAGTTAGAGCTGTAGTTGTGTGTGTTTTATTGTGGGTTGAGCAATGGGTGGTGGTTGAAGGTAGGTGAGGTGGAGTTGATATGATCCAACAGTGTTGGTGATGCAGTGGTTATGTGCTTGATTAGTTTGCGCCGCTTGTGAGGAGGTAGCATGGCCGAGAGGGTAATTGAAGGAGTGATTGTATATTGGGAAATTAGATGCTTGGGAGGAGGAGCAGTAAGGATGGCAGCAGTTTTTTTTTTGAATGGTTGCGGTGGTATGTTTGCAGGTGGATTTTTTTTTTTTTTATTTTAATGGCACTTAGATACATGTCACTAGGACAACATATAACAAACTCACATGTTAATATATGTTCGAATCACGCTACGCAAGTTTCGAACTTGTGATCTCTCGTACCAAAGTCGAGTCACTTAACCACTAGGACAACGGTGCTTGTCTGCAGGTGGATGTTGGAGCTCAGTGATATAGTTGCGTTAATGATTTGGGTAGGTGATTGAGGAAGTGGGATTGGTCGGTCATTGATTGCTATGTAGGAGGAGGAATGAGTTGAAGTTAATGATGAAGGAGGGATCTTGATGGCAGGCTGTAGATGTATTGTAGGAGATTGGCAGAGGTATGGAGTTTGGTTGAAGATGAAGGCAATATGGGGTTGATTGCCGATTTCTATAGGTCGGGTTAAGATAGTTACAGGGGTGTTGTAAAAGGGTGGGCAGAGGAAGGTGCAGATAATAGTCCACAATGAACAATGAACAATAAAAGAACAGAGCACAAAATGCACAACAAAAGAACAATGAACAATAAAACAGCAGAGCAGGGCATTGTGAACAAAGAAACAGAATGCAATAACAATGCAACCAAATCTAATAATAATAGTGCACAAAATGCACAATAAAAGTGAATGCCTGTAGCAATAATAATGAATGCAATGCAAATTAAATGACACAAAACAGAGAATGAAATTGGCACAGTGGAAACTACAAAACGTGTGTGTGTTTTTAGGTGATAAGAAAAAGGAAATCACAAGTGAACAAAGAACAAAAATGCTTCAAATGCAATCCAGATTTTTTTTAAATGAAAAATCACACAAAACAAAATAAAACAAATGTAAAAATAATTCGAAGAATAGAATTAAAATTCAATTGCTCTCCCAGCAACGACGCTAAAAAGTTGTTTGACGATAGATTTTCTATCGGTTAGAAAACCACCAAAAAAATAATCGTTATAAAAACTGCAAGCGCGCGTCGTACAATTATAGACCATATATGAGTACGGGTCGGTCCACATGGAAGAACTAAATTTTAATATTACTCAATCAAATTATCCCAAAGTTTTCAATTTGTTTTAAACTAGGAAAAAATTGTAGAAAATAAACTAGAGCAAAAGTGAATAAAACTATGAGATTAAGAAGCAAGCTAGAGGCAAATCCACTTTCAATCATTCATACAAATCAACAAAAAAATTATTTATAATCTCTCCTTTTAATTTTAAGTAGAAGTGATTGATGTGTTTATTGTAAATATGATTTATTTATGTTATTAATTAGCACAACTTAAACCATCAAACTCTAACACACCATTCAAATTCATTTATCAACACTCATGAAAATGACATGAAATTAAAGATAAAATATATTTTAAGCATGGTCAATTTACTATGAATTAGTAATATAGAGCATCAAATTTTGATTCTACTTTGACTTTCATCATCAAAATCACTTAGGCAAATAATCAAATAGTTTATGTTTACAATAGAATAAGCATAGCCTATTTGAGATGTCAATATAGACTCTCCAACTCACTAAAAAAGACATAAACTATTGTCATTTTTAATTTTCATTAAGCACAAAAGAGAGATCATAAATGAAATCATTGTGTTAATTTAATATGTTTCATGAGAGCTTCATTACCCCTAAATTAAAGGGTTAGCTACTCATATTTGAATACATCTTAACAAAAAGTGGTTTCAACATTAAAAAAACAAGGAAAACGAGAGTTAATTAAAAGAAAAGAGGGCTAGCTACTTGCATGAAATAAAACTAAACTAATTGCAAGAATTAAATCTATACTACTAACATGAAATAAGAGAGCATAAATCAAAAGAGAGAGCCTAAAATAAAATAGCAATAAAAGAAAGCATAAAATAAAAATTGCACTAAAGGAAGGAAAAAGGCTAAGAAGCCATTACAGAGATATATTATTTATCATTAATGTTGTGTTACAACTTTGCATAAAAGAGAAGAAGATGGTTACATGAAATATAAGGGGTATTTATACATGCTTGAAAACCATGTTTCGTTTTTAGAGGACTACCAAAAATGCCCATAAGATAGTGTAATCTTCAAGTAATCATTAGAGAATTGATTAGTCCCCACTAACATGCTTTTAAGTCTCCATTAGCATGTGCATGTGATTTTAATTATAGGCCATTAGTTAGTAGGCATGTGGACTCCTCCATGTTGCATGAATTCTTTTATTTTCTACGTTCTCTTGGCCTTGAACATTTGTTCATGCATATATCCATGAAGCTCCATCCAATTTGCACTCAATTCCTATAAATAAAAATAAAAACATGGAAATAAGTTTCCACAAAATTAATTCATATACTTATCATTTTACCCCCAAATGAAGATGAATGAATGATGATTTGAAAACAATTTAAATTTTGGTTTAAAGTATAAAATACTCTAATATGCTCGTTTATTTTAAAAAAGATTAAATATGGGAGTAAAAATATACACTTTTACATGCACATCAAGTTGTAGGACTTCCCTTTTACTCTTCTCCAGCAAAATATCAGAATGATATTTGTTTCTTTTCCTTAACTAAAATAATAGATTTATTAACTAAGATAACAAATAACTATGAGAGTGTAAAGATGAAAAAATATACATGTACCATGGGAACTTGTGAAGCAAAAACCTGGGTTTCCTCCTTGTTTGATTCTTTGCTAGAAGTTGGAGCGCCCTTTGCTATGGTGTCTTCATGAGAAGCATCAAGAAGTCTGGGGAGATCGAGGAGATCTGTATCATTAGTAGATAGGCCTAAGTCGTGACCACCCGATCTGCCACCACCATTTCTTGGTCCTTCTGGATTCTTATTTCCATCACCCCCATCTTCATCGTTATTGTCATTATCATTCTCTCATTCTCTTCCTCACCTCCCTTTCATCGTTATCTTCGTGTTGGCCAAGCAGAGGGTCATCAAAGGATAATAGCTCTTGAGGATTAGAAGAATCCTCTTCTATGAATTCATCTTGAAGTGACCTAGGAACCCTTCCTAGTTTGAGGTCAAACTTCCTTTTAAATTTATCATTTAAATGGGAGAGTGAATTAAAGCTAACTCTAAACATTTTACCATGTTATCGTGATACGCAATGAAGAGGGCATTATCGTAGCATTATTCCCTAATTTTAAGGAGGGCCTGATTGATAAAGTTATAAACTTTCTTTTTAACATCTTTAAAAATGTAGTTTGCATAGTCAAGGGTAGAATCTTTACTTTCCAATTGATTAGCTATTTGAGCCTTTTCTTTTCTGACTGGCTCAAGCTCTATCTCCAGGCCCTTTACCCTTTCCTTGGCGTCAGCCTACTTTTTCCCTCCTCATCCAAGTTAGAGGAAAACTTATCCTTTTTCTAAGATGACATTATTTTTCTACACTGCAACATCAAATACCTAATCCTCAAGGAACTTAACTTTCATTGTCAATGAAGAAATCTGCTCTTTAAGATCTAGAACTCGATTCTTGAGAATAGTTGGAGGAAAAACGTATGTTTGGCAACTTAAAATAGGTAACATGCATATAATAAATAATAGAACTAGGAATTTATGCATAAAGAAACATATCGTAAGGTGGTATTGAAGAAGGATGTGGAGATGATCCTTAGAGAAGGTAGAAGACTGCAATGGCATTGGAGAAGCCATAGATGGAGATTAAATGATTGAAGGAATTAAGCCCTCAAAGTTTAAACGAATATTTTGAGCTGGAACTTGGGAGGGAAGAGATTCAGGGGGACGATTCAAGCCTAACTCTTGATAAAAACTTTGGATAACGAAATCAGACACTGGAGTTGTTATATCTATAAAAGGACTTGGAGTATGTCTATTCTATATTTTATTGTGGAGATCTTGAACTAATAAACTAGGATCAACAGGGCTGGATTTTTTGTGGACCATGGCCACTTCTATGTTTGATTCTTCTTCAGTAGAAATGAAAATTTAGCCTTCTCCGAGATGAGGCCTCTTGTTCGACGAAGTGCTTAAGTCACCAGATAAATTGTTGGAGCCTCCCTTTTTTATGACCCTCCACGTCAATATTTTCAAGCGCCTTAGTAATAGAATCCTCTACAAGGGAAAAAGTTATAGGGGGAACTGATGCAGAAACATGAATGTTAGCCTTTTAAGATTTAGAGGCAGCAACCATAAGAGTAGAACCTAAATCAGAGGAAAAATGATGAGATAGTGATGTAGGAAACTTTGTTGAAAATTTAATATGAGCTTATCAGAAGAGTCATGAAGAATACAAGAAGGCTTAGAAAACGAATCTTGTTTTTCGGCAACCAGGGTCCGTCTTCCATAGGTATCTTTCTTTACCGTAGGAGGTTTTTCAAGAACCCGGTGATTCTCCAGAATCAAGAAGTGTTTACTATAGTTGACCTCATTTAAGATCTTATGTCCGTCTTTTATAGCTTAGGATGCTAAGCTCAATGTGCCAATTTTACCACCAATGGAAGGGTTCGTCCCTTTAGGGACAAGATTTGAAAAAAGGATGATCACTATAAACAACAATAGAATACATATAAGCAATAAAGGAAAAAAGTGATAAAAATAACTAGGAACAAAGAAGAACCCTCTAATTTTAGGAATGTGGCTCTTAGCATAGAAGAATCGGTTTTCTTTGTCTCTAGATTTATTGATCAACTTCGAGGTCAAAATTTTCTAAGGGAGTAGACGATACACAGTACTCGCTGGCTGGTTTGCCACTTTGATGGGAGTTACTAATGAGCGAAGGGTATCAACATTAACAGAAGGAAGATCAGCTTCTCTAGCCAAGATCTCGAGGAAACTTAAATAAGTATAAGAATTATGTAACAACTGAATTTGGGCAATGCCCAAGTAATCTAGGTGTTGAACGAAGAAGTCAGAAAGAGGAAGATAGCTATAATGCCAAATATGAATCGGCATGAAAGAAAAGAAACCATCTGAAGGATTATAAATCCTACCAGATGGTCCCGCAACTCTGATTTCTATATCAGTCATCCCAAATTATTACAAGATAGAATTGACTTCACCATGGGTAGTTATGAGAGATGGAACATACCTACAATCTCCATTTTCTAAGGTAGGAGAGCATTTTGAGCCTTTATCAGTTTTCTTGCAAGCCTTATCTACCAAATGATGTTACATAAGATCAGGGAAGTATTATACATTTTATAAGAAGTTTGAAATACTTAAGAAAATGTTAGGAAAATGTGGATTTCCTAAATATTGATGCAAGAAAAGTGAATAATTAGATGTCTAAACTAACATCAAGGTTGCAAAAACCACTAGGTAGACATTAGGCGGAAAGCACGGACTATGGATTAATCGTCTAGGTGAGGATTAATAGGGATTAATCGAGTTAAGCATTTTTGATAAAATTGAGTATTTTGGATAAATTTTAATATTCTATTTAGTATTAATTGATGCAAAATGAGTTTTATTGGTTTGGATGTTTCGGAATAAACTATAAAGACAAAATAGCTTGAATCAAACATCTTAATGCTTATAAGAGGAACCCGGCCTAAATTAGTGCATAAATTGTGCCTATAAGCCCATTTATATGTTTAGGTAATACGGTAAGTCTCAACTAGGTGGATTAGGCAAATTGTTAGGCGGTAAGTCTAGCCTAGCACCTAGGCGGGAGCCTAGAAGGATTTTTACAACAGAGCCTAAAACTGCTTATCCAATTATAAACTATTTGATTCATAATAGTAAAATTCCAAAATAAAGACTAGCTTTCAAATTTGTAGCAACTTGATAATTCACTAAGTAGTCCATGGTTAGATGTTGAACCTGTAATACGATGTCGAATTTGTAGCTACTTAGCACCTTTATAATTAACCGAAAACATAATAATTACTGAGTTTGTAGCATAGTGTTAAATTCTAACTATCCGCTGGGACCGTACCAAAGAATAATATTTACATCATGTTATTTAATTTACAATGGGGTGCCAAATTTATAGTTAGTTATCGGGTCCATGGCATGGTATCGATCTCATAAATCGATATGAGTTAATGGTTGTTTAAAGGCCTTTAACTAATTACCGAGTTTGATGTCAAATGTATAAATAGCCAATGAATTCATAACTAATTAAAAGTACTATAATTGCATGCCGAACCCATAATGAGATATCAAACTTATATGAAATATTGGAGTTGTGACTATATGACAACCCATTAAGTAGTTGCTGAATTTATAAGGTTGTCAAGTTTACAACTAAAATAACAATCCTTCAAACGGTTGTTAGGTTCATAACTGGTTATTGAATTTCTAAATAGTTGTCTAACCTCTAACTGATTGTCAAGTCTATAACTAGTAAATGAAACCTTAAAAGGTATCGAATTTCAAATTTGTTGTCCAGGTTCAAAAAACAGAGATTACCTAGTGACGAGTTATCAAAATTAAAGAGGATATCGAATTTTTCGCATTGACCAAATTCTTAATTAAATGTTGAGTTTTAAATAAGTATTAGTCTTATCAACATCAAAGCTCCAAGAAATTATCGAATTTACAAAAAAATTCAAAATTTACAATGGCTACCAAATTATCAAGCTTCTCTCAACTAAAAGAGAAACATGCTGCAATCAATGTCTAAATCGAAACATCAAAATTATGGGAATTATAAAAAACTCAATCGATTATACCCTAATTTCAAATGAAAAAACTCCTCTTTTATCTTTCGTTTAAATAGATTAGAAATAGAAGCCATACCTTGAAATTGAGATTTGAATGCTGTGAAAATCGGGAGCTTTTGATTAAAATAAGGAAATTAAAATTACTGTTTAGCTTGTAGGTAAAAGTTTCAGAAAGAAGAAAAAATAGATATTTATAGAAATAGGGGAAAATGATCTAGGGCATTGATTTCAATTTAAGTGAATGAATAAGATTGAAGCAGAATACTAATGGGCGGCAGTGTTAATATCGAAAGACGGCAAAGTCAAATATCATGGCGGTAACATCAATATCAAGGCGATAACCTAAAGAGTCAGGTTATACTAAAGTGTAACAAGCTTTTTCTATACAGCGGGTGTTAAATGTTACTACAAATATATATATTGAACATCTAGAGAGGATGTCGAGCATAAATGAGAAGTAATTAGGCATTTGATTAAGGATAGCGAGCCTCAATAATTCCCGAGAAGGTGTCGAACCATTATAACCAAGGGGTGTAGAATGCTCAAGTGTAGAAGGAATGCCGGCTTTTGATGGTATCAAATTATAAGCAGTGACAAAAATGAGAGATATCGAACATAAACAGAAGATAAAGGGGTATCTAAATAGAAGAAAACCAAGTTAATTGGCAATCATCATTTAACAAGAAAAAGGTAACGAGCTTCCAAAGATGTCGAAAGCAATCAATAAGTAAAGAAGAAATGCCAAATCTTTAAAAGACATCAAGTTTCTACAACCAACAAGTGTTTTCGAACCTTTAAAAGAAAATAGAGGGCGTTGAACACAAACAATGAAAGAGGGTAAAATGTGCCTGATAGTAAGAAGGTATCCAATTTCTAAAAAGGCAACAAAAATACCATGCTAGTAAGTATTTAAGGGTGTCGACTTTCTACAACATGAATAATTGCTGAATCTAAAGATATCAAACCTCTACAACACAAAGCCTTGTACATTATAAAACACAAGAAGGACGCCATTCCACTAAATGATGCAGAAAATCTAACTGCAAATGAAGGATAACGAGTCCATGTGAGTAAAAAGGCTATGCTGCATCAACTATTATTAAGCCTTTATAATAGTAACTATTATGGAGTATTTAATAACAAAGAATATTGAGCTTCAATGCTAGTAAGGGGTTTTGATCTTTTACACATAGCAAGGGATACCGAAGCTTATACAAGTAAGAGGTGCCAATTCTCTATAAGGAGATGTCGAACATCATCAAGCTTATACAAGTAGAAGGTGTTGAATCTCTACTATAAGATGCCGAGATTTATCATGACTAAGCTATCGGAACCGTTGGATTCATGTCGTTCCATGTATCAATCATCCCGCACTGGAGCACCCCTATTAATTGACCCCCTTGGCTATTCAAAGGAGGCAATTTTCTCTTTTCTCATTTTCTCACATTTTCAAAGTTGTAACCCTAAATTGGATTGGGGATTTTAAAGCCGATTGTACATTTTTGACTTTTTGCACATAAGGACTTGGACAATGAACTTTACATAGCATACTTCAACTGAATAAAGATATTTGACCGATCATTGAACTTATGGCATGCATATGGTAACATCCCCTATCTAGAAGCTCAAAGCTAAGCGCTTTAGATGCTTCAGTCATCTATAGTATTAACTTCCGACGACTAAATACGACTATGTTAATGGTATCAATAACATCAGAAGCAGTTGAATATGAAACAAATCACATATTTCAAAACAACATTTTTCCATTACATTTCAAAGCAGATGTTCCATATTTGAATTTACATAACCCCAAATGTTTCCCGGGCAATGATAAAATATATTTATTACAAAATACACCATGAGCGACATATGAAGATGCCCTCTTGGATGATCAGAGTCATATAGTCATAACTGATTTAGTACATACACATCGGAAATAAACAACAATACAAAGAACTACAACTCCTAATAGCTTTTCGTTAGCCTCATGCTCGCCTCCGGTAGCTTTATTCGTCATCGTACTAAAACCTGTAAAGCCTTAAACCTCAGTCTGCTCAAATCAATTTTGAGCACCCAAGACATTAAGGGGAAAACATAAACTTTGAGTCGGATATAAAGGCTGGTGTGAATAATACTATGCGTCTTGATTATTAATGTTAAGTGAGACCATGCCGCTTAGCGAAATGGGTTTTCCCTCACTAACATCCTTTTAAAACATATCTTTCGCAAATCTTTATCCTGCAACCAAAATTGGTTAAAACTGTAAAGCATCGTTTTGTAAACACACACGCACACACACACATATATATGTATATGTATATCAGGTAACAAACGCACTATCTGTTCGAACACTATAGTATTGTTTGGCTTATTATTAACATTTGGCTGACTCGAGCCTACCTGACAATATAAAATAATCTATTATCTGTTAGACACCATTTCTAGGCGGTTTTCCCTTAACTATCTATAAAATATTTCTCTTTTAGATGGTCTGTCCTTAACTTAACATTTTCTAGGGTCACCTGATCCTAATGGTTTTGTTGGCTTACTGATAACCTATTTGTATACAACATATATTCCTTTCTGTATGTAATCATAATTTTAGTCTTAGCTGTGACAAATCCCTACACATTGGAATTTTGGACTAAAATTAGCCACGGCTAGTAGCTAATGTATAGGGGTTGACCCTATACCAGTCCCATTTGGTATTCTAATATCTGAATCATTTCACTTAGGGATACCTTCCTATAATTTTCCTTGCAATCCTTTTGATCTGAAATTGATTTAAAACCCTTTTTAAACCAAACTTAAACAAGAAAAACATTTATACTTTATACTTTACTCAAAATCACCTTGTCGTGCTATATATATACTTTACTCAAATCTTTGTTGATGAAAACCTTTAAACATTTGAAAGTACCCCTTTCGAACGTATTAGAAGTACCCCTTTTGAAACCATGTAAAACTCTTTCTTTTGTCGAGGCTGAAAGGCCAAATCTTTCTTTCAAAACATTCATATAACCTTTCGAAACCATTGAAATTCTCTTTCCTTCGAAAGCTAAAAACCTTAGACATCTCTCTTTAAAACCATTCAAACATTGCCTTTCGAAACCATAGGAAGAACCTTTCCTTTAAACAAATTCAAAAACATTGGAAAAACCTTTCTGTTAAACCTTTCGAAACCATTAGAAAATAGTACCTCCTTCGAAACCCTTTGGGGAACCAAATCATTTTCAAAACCTTTTAAAAATATTAAACCTTTAGAAACTCAAACCTTTAGAAACTCGAACCTTTTGAAAGCACTTGGGTTCAATTTAAAACATGTGGAAAAACACCTTTCAAAATCATTTAAGTCGAAACCATTATTTTTCGAAACTACTGAGTTATTCTTTAAAAATCACCAAGGGTCACAAGCAATAGGGTCAAAAGCTATCTCTTTCAAAAGCTACCATTTAAGTAAGAAAGGATGGTGTCGTAACTACCCCCTTCCAAAAGCATTGAAGAAGCGACAGGGTTTTTATAAGATAAAACGGTCCCCTTCGAAAGTCTATTTCAATAGGTAGGAAGCGGTAGTATAGGCTTCGACATAATCGAAAGCTAACATTTAAAAACAAAGGTACAACTATTTCAAAACCATTAACTTAATCGAGAGCACTAAGTCGAAAGCTATTACTTAGAACACAGGCGCAACCTTAAAACCTTTTCTTTAAATCAATTGACCTAATCGGAAGCCAAGTAAGTCGAAAGTGTCTTAGCCAAAAGCAAAGTAGGCGTTTTTCTTATTTAAAACAAAAGTCACTTCGGCCCTTTTGAAACCCCTTGGTTTCGACTCTTACCTTCTGCCTGTTAGTCCTTGAGATGATGGTTTTGATGACAATAACCTTATGACTTGTTATAAAATATAAATACTAACATTATAGTTTATGAGATGGCCCGCCATTCATCTCCATAGAATGACGCATCATCTTGAAGAAAGAATGGGATAGAAAAGAGAAAAGGAAGAAGAGAAAGAAGAAACAACAACAGAATCTCAACAGTGGAACGAATAAATTATATTAATAACATAAATATTACACAGTATGCAATAATTATCAGAGTTGCGTAGACAATACAACACATGCTAGACAGTTATAAACACCTGTCTAGTTATTACAACTCAATACAATACAGAAAACACTCAGAGATTCCAACACAGCGGAAAACTACATATCTATACACGGAAGCCTCCTACTCCATTGCTCCTCCACAATTCGTCAAAGCTATCCTGAATCCCTTGGCTACTCGTAAAAATTTGAGTACCCAAGAGTTTAAGAAAAACAGAAATAAACTCCGGGTCAGACATGGGTCTGGTGTGAGTAATAGGTTAAAGTTGCTTAACTTTTGAAAAATCTTTGAAAAGAAAGGTATCACGTAAGACTTCCCACACATAAACATGGAAAAGTTTTTACCTTACGCTAACCAAAACATTTGATAGGAAATACGGTGATATTATAATAGGTCTAGGGTTTTCAAGTAAATATGAAATAGCCGAAATTGTTACATGATTAAATTCCAGATACTAGCCACAAAAGTGGGTAATACAATCAAAACCGATGGCACTTATTGGATTTTGGATTCCATACAATGGCAGGGATATCGGGGTACCGCCCGTCACAGTACATGGCCTAGATCACCGTACCGAGGATCACTCCCAATCCCCTGCAACACAAAGCTGGAACCATTCCTTACTGAACAGTCCTGAACAAGACCACCCCGCAGTTGTGATCAGCGACCGCACCACACAGCGGAAATAAAATGGACATCTAGACAGGGGTAAATCTCGTCCTACTTGGGCATGACCCACTTAGCCTTGCTGCACCTCCCCTTTTTTAGCCATTCCCGTTGATGAGGCTTGAGGCTACGATTACCTTTATAGGACACATCACTTAAAATGCTCATCGTCCACCTGATGATGTTCTGAAAGCATTCAATCCATACAAGTTCGTTCCGGGTTCGAACGAAACCGAAGGCATTATCTCGTTACACTCATTTTGGAATCACCCTCAGAGTTAACGACAATAACCCTTGCACTCTGAATCTTCATCTTCACTTCAGATTCACGACCTAACGTTAATTTGGATCGATGTGGTTTTTCGGATATCCAAATATGGAAACCCGATTCCGGTCTCACCGAATCCAAAACGTGCCTTTTAAGGCCAAGTTGTTTTAGAGTTTAAAAGAATTTAATTCATTATCTATATACATACAGATAGATAATTCACAGATTCATAATAGTTAATCAACATTATCATCACCAACAGATAATCCATATCAGCATTATAAACAGATAATCCATATCATCATCACAATGCAACCAATGCATCCATATCATATAACATTACTCATCTCATAGCTGAGATTACAAACCATACAAGGCAACCAATATCATCCATTCATACATAAGCAATGATTCAATGATCACACCATCTATAATTAATTTAAAGTGAATTAAATTAATTACTTTATCTCTAATTAATTTAAAATGAATTAAATTAATTACATCATCTTTAATTAATTTAAAATAAATTAAATTAATTACTTGATTATTTTAAATCTTGCTTACTTAACCATTAATTGATTACAAATCAATTAATTAATCACCATCTCATTATTCATTTCAATTAATCATTCCTGATTAACAATTCCCTAATTATAATAAGTAATTAGCCTTTAAATTAATTACACAAGTTAATTATACTTAACACTTTGCAATAATTAACTTTTAATTACTTAATCGATTAAATAACTAAAATTAATTACATTAATCCTTTATTAATTAATTACTTCATTTATTAATTATTCCTTAATTACTCAATTCATCATTAATTTTATTAATTAATGATTTCTAAATTTCATTTAATCAATCTCTCTATATAAATTAATTACATTAAGTAATTAATCTTTAATTAAATCACACATATATTAATCGCCCTTGATTAATAACATCGAGTTAACTACCCTTAATTACTTCATTAATAAATTACTCCTTAATTTATTATCTCAATTAATCCTTTGATTAATTTCAAAGTAATTTAATCCAAATTACTTCCATAGATAAATCCTCTTTAATTACATCTAGTAATTATCAATTAATTGAAAAACTTTCCTAAGTAATTACAATCCCATTAATTACATAAAGTAATTATCTATTACTATCAAGTGTTTAAACTAAACTTAACTAATTAATCTAAACTAATCACATTAACACAATTAATTACATTAAGTAATTAATTCATTAGTTACTTCTATTAAGTAATTAAACAAAAATAATTTCACAAATGATTATTAATAATTAATTAATCTAATTAATTATTAAAAATTAATCACATTAATTAATTGTTAAACAATCATAGTTAATGACCTTCGTTAACTCTTTAATTTCTTTCTTAAGAAATTAACTCAGATTAACCATTATTAATTACAAATTAATTAATATTTAATTACCAATTAATTAATCTTTAATTACTTAATTAATTAAATGTTAACTGCAACTTAATTAATCCTTAATTACTTCATTAACTAATCTTAATCATTAATTAAAATATAATTAATAATCCTTAATTACAGATTAATTAACCCTAATTAATTAATCATAAGTCTTAATTAATTAATTTAAAAACTCTTAAATACTTAATTAATCATCCATATTATTAATCAATTAAATAATTAATTATTTATCTTAATTATCTTAATAATTTAATGAATCCAAATCATCAAATTTTATTTATCTTCAAGATAAACATTTCTTACTTAAATCAAAGTATAAAAAAACAACTTGTTTTAAATTTACCTTAAATTCCATTTTTAAAGTTCATTTTAAATTTAAGTTTTTAAAATGAATACAAATTTTAACTTAAACAAGGTTTAAAATAATTCAAAACCTTTTCATCTCATATGTTAAAGAAATAACTATTTTATAAAATAAATTTAAAAGAATATAAACCAAATTCATCTTTAAAATTAAATTAGTTCAAAATACACTTTAAACATTCCAAGTTATTTAAAAACAAGTTCAATTTAAAAATTCTTTTAATTTCAAATCTGAAATACAGCTTCAAACCTCATTCCAGTTTTAACTTAAATTTTAAAAGCTTTACTTACACTTTACATCTTCATTTTAAAAATCCAAATCATTTAACCATTTCTAAAATAGTTAAAACAAAATAATTTTCTTTTAAAAACTTATTTTATTTAAAAACTAACATTCAAACCAAATTCTAGATTTTAAATCTCAGATTCAAACTTATTTTAAAGCTTATATTTTACAATCTAAACTTCCAGTTTAAAATCAAACCAATATTCTTTTATACCTTAAAAATTGTTAAAACTAAATTTAAAATTTCAAAATTTAAATTATTTCAATTTCAGATTCAAACTTCTTGAATTCAGATTCAAATCCAGGTTATTAACTTGGTTTAAATTTTTAGTTTACAATTTAAAACCTTACTTTTAATTTATAAAACTGAAACAGGTTTCTGATTCTATTAAAACCAAACTTAAATTTCCAAAATTCAAATTATTTCAAAAACCAAGATTCAAACTATTTGAATTCAGATTCAATTCAGATTTTAAACTTATTTTAAATTTTCAGTTTGCATTTGAACTTTACTTTAAAATTTAAAACAACAGACAGGTTTCTGTTGTTTAAAACCTAAAACAACAGTATACACGAGCCTACCCTACAACTACCCCCGAGTCAAAACAATTACTGCTTCGAGCTAAAACTCGATTTCCCCGAGACCAACACAAGGCAACCAAAAACTGTAACCCCTCAACATTCACCAGCCACATTACCTTGCCCTGTGCACATGTACAGTGCCTCCGGCCACCGCTGACCAACTACGCGACCACCCCACAGTCGACATTCAACTCCTCAGACCATCCAAACAACAACCCGATCGACACTTCTCTAATTCAAAATCGAGATTAAAATTTCCCAAACCTGACACAAAACAGTACCCACTTCAATCCCAACCTGTCAACGCCACGTTCTCACGCCTCCGGCCAACGTTGTCTCTTAAACTTCGGCGAAGACTTCGACAACCCATCATCTTCCAGTACCTAAGACCCCAAGCAACTCGATCAACTATACTTGTCGAAATGTTTAATTCTTCCTAGCCACAGTAAAACTAGGGTTCAAATCTTCAAATCAAAATCATCATCACCAAAATACAATGCAACCCAAACAAATAGTTTTCTCAACACCCCCGATAACTCCACCACCCCCAAAAACAATCTCGGCACCTCAAACAACTTGTGGCAAAAGAGATGCCCCAAAATACAATTTACTGTCAAAATAAAACTGCTTTTTGATTCTAGCATTTTAAATTGTAATTTTTTGTTTAAAATTCATGATTTTGTATGAAGTTTTGATTTAAAATCCTAAAACATTGAATGGTAATGTTTGAATTTTTCACTTATACCAATTTTTGCTCTGTTATTTATATTTCCAGGCAAAACAAAATTTTATTCAACTTATATAAATTTTTAAAATTTACTTTATCATGTAATAAACAAATTTCATTCAATTTCTAAGTCATAACAACAAACAGAGCAAAAGAAAAGAAATTTTGATCAATATGAGCTTGTATTGTGCAGACAGTAACTTAGGAAATCAAATATGCATCACATCCATACTTATATAATCATAGCAATATATTTAACAATATATATAAAAAATTCTACTTATTTCTACAGATAAATCAAACAACCATATTCATACTTAAATTTTAAAATGTAAAGTTACTCACTGTTTTAAAAATGCAGAGCAGAGCACCAGTTTTTGAATAACCCTTTGAATCCTTTAAAACTTGTTTGAATGCTTTTAAGACTTGAGTTGTTTGATGCTTTAATATGTTATTGATCCTTGATTTACAACCTTACATGCATGCTGGCTACAGATTTTTGAGAATGTAGGTTTGCTTGATTTTCCAGTTTTTGAAGAGGGAAATGCAGGCTTTTGGAAACAGATTGTTGCATGCAGGTATTTTAACTTGCAGGTTTTCTTTTTTTTGGAAATGATAGCTTCAGTCTTGAGGAGAATGTGTTACAAGGATTGATATGACATTTTGAAGATGAGCAGTTTGTTTTACAGGTTGAAGAGAAAACAGATTTTAAAGGAAATGAAAATCTGCATTCTGAAATATGTTACATGGAAATGATTTGCATGTGTTTGGATATGAGGAGTTTGTTTAAAAGTAGAATGTTTTTCAGTTGAAAGATTTCTTTGTTTTAGAACTGAAAATGAGGAAAGAAAAAGAATGGAAGATGGCATGAGTTTATATAACTTATTTATGATTTAATTAAAATCAAAGAAAATAAAAATAAAACTTGACACTTGTCTAAAACATTCACACTTGTTAATTTTCTTATTTATTCACTCAACACATGTTAAATTATGTTTCTAAAATGTTAACACATGTCCTTATAATTAATTAGTATTTTTAATTAAAGTGTTAATATAAGATTATGCTTAATTAATTAGTTAACAAATACTTAGTCATATATAGATAATAATTAAAGAATAAACCAAGTATGATTATAAATAAAAACAATACATTACTTTCTTATTTGAAAATAATATTTTTTAATCATTTTAAATAAATTTATAAAATAGATTGTAAATTACTTGTATTTAAATGAATAGATGTTTCATATTTAATTGCAATCATATTTCTTAAACAATATTTTAAAAAGAAATAAAACAAACATTTTTATAACCTTATTTTAATCTAAATTAATATTCAAACTTAAGTTAAAATATGTTTTAAACAAATAAAACATTTGTCTTATGTGTTTAAAATCATTTAGTTATTTTATTAAATAGCTTTGAAAAGCTTAATCATTAAATAGATCATAATTTCCCAATTATGCTATACTAATTAAATTTAAAACCAAACTTATCTATTTAATATATATATATACACATTATAAATAGAAAAAAATTTATTAACTTATTAAAAGATAAATTCACTAATTAAATATTTATTAAAGTAAGATTATTTAATCAATTCAAATTTATTTACAAAAATTATCAAATTAATTTAATTTTAAATACAGATTATTAAATTTATATTGCTAAAAATTCCGGAATATCACGGTTTAGATATATATGTATATGCAGATATAAACATGCAGGTACCAAGAATAAAGACTATACAGTATAGAGATACAAGACTGATGAATTTAAAGATCGAAGATATCAAAATTGAAGACTCATGAGTATCAAGGTATCAAGAGTTTAAGATTTCAATAGTACAAGATAAGTATTGAGTCTAGAATTATGTTAAAACTTCTAAAAAGCACTTACATCTTTGTTCGAAATTTATTCGTGAATGGAATCTACTTTGAGCCTGTTAAAGGGATGGAGCCCTAGTGGGATGGAACCCTCGACAATATCTAGTGGAACATATAATGGTCCGATTTTAATATCCACTAATTTTATAAAAATGCTTTCCAAAAATATATACCTCTTGTTTTTTAAAAAATGTTTTCAAAACTTTCTTTTCAAAAAGACAACTCTCTTGGTTTTAAATTTTTTAGCCTCAAAACTATTTTTATCATTTTTAATATTTTGATTTAAAATTGTCCTTATTTTTAAGCCATCTCTTGTTTTAAATATTTAGCTTTAAAATATTTATATACTCAGATTTTAAATCACTTTATTGATTAACATTATATGTATTAAAAATTACTTTCTATTTACAAAGTTTAGAAATTGTTTTGACAAATTATAGAAACCAATTTTAATAAAAAAGTGAAAAAATCAATTTTGCCTTGAGCATGTCGACATCCCTCAACCCCTATGTCGACATGGTGTCCCTTATTTTCAAATTTCAATTTTAAAAAGAAGTGTCTATTCATCGTATCCTTTCACGAATAGATATGCCTGTTGCTCTACTATAAATACCAGTAAGTTCTAAACGAATTTTTACCAGATTTCATTTTTTTCTCTCCTCTTCATCTTCCACATTTATTCTAAAGAATCCTAAACTACACTCTGCCAAAATACCAAGTGAATCAAACTTGAATGTCTCTTGTTTGATTCTCTGCCACTCTCTTCATAAATCTCAGTGATGTTTAGAGTTATAGAATCTTTGTAAATCAAACTGTTGAGTAAAAGGTGCGGTTGAGCCTTGAAATCAATTGGGTGTGATTGTAGCCCCGGAAATCAATTAGGTGATCTTGTAGCCTGGTTAAATCAAGAGATTTTGCCCTGGTCTCAAATATAGGCAGTTGTATCTCGTAGCCTTGAAACCGAGGGTGTAATCGGGGATATTATTTTGATAAGAAATTCGTACGATTGTATGGAACTGGATATAGGGTAACTCCGAACCCGGTGTGTTCTTTCCTTTACCACTTTTATTTATTTATTGCATATGTGTTTGATTCTGTAATTATATCTGTATTTTTGAATTCCATTTGTTGGTGATTAAACTACATAAGTTTCAAAAAGATTTAGAAAATCCACAAAAGACTATTCACCCCCTCCTCCCGCTCTAGTGTTATTCCAGCCTTAAGATCCGTAATCTGCATTTCTCACACTGCCTTTGTCCAATTCACTTCGTACCAACAGGTTGATACTGTGTGCATTGATTTGAGGAAGTAGGCAGAGGGTCTTAGTCGAAAGCTACCTTGGCAGAACCAAAACAGGCAAAACATACTTTTAAGATATATTTACTGATTTAAAACCTTTTTAAGTAAACCTTTTAACTAACCTACATTGTTTGTTAAATTGTTATTGGTTGCTAACCTTTCTTTTCTAAAAGTACTACCATAATTCTAGAATTTATTTATTTAAATCATTTACAAAATACCCCTTCTTCTTAATTAAATATATAAAACATTTAAATCCCATACTCTAAATAATTTTATATATTCATCAAAACTCTTTGGAAAATTCTACAAAAATTCAAGAAAATCCAAATAAATATGTTTTCTAACATATATAATTTCAGACCAAATAATTATTTATTTAACCATAAATAATTTATAACCCAATTAATCATTTTCTTCACTAGAAAATTACTATAAAATCTACATTAATTGAAAAAATTATGAAAATTGAAACCAATCTCTAAAACAACATTTCTGGTCTATGCCTAAAATTTCAAGGCATTTGGATGTCATTAAATAGGGTTTTCACATTAAAATATATCATAAAATCTATATGAATAAGCATAAATCATCAACATGTATATATAAACATTTTTCTCTTCAAAATTATGGCTAAATCATGCAAGATAAACTCAAATTTCATCTTAAAACTGAAAACATATAGAAAAGTGAGATGTAGTCATTATTTACCTTAGCTTTGTGATTAGGATGTGAGATTTGATCTTGATTAATTGGCTTGGTTCTTCCTCTTGAAAAATATAGATTTATCTTCTCTTAAGATTGAAAATGGTGGCCGGACTTAAGTTATTTTTGTTTGAGAATAATGAAATGAACGTGTGTTTGATTTCCTAAGGGTTTAGGGTATAAGTTCATCCTATTTCTCGTCTTGCCCTTCCTTATTTCCTAACATTTATTTCCATTACTTCAGTTCATTATACGTTTAGGCACGGCTACCCTTACTTTTAATCACAAATCTCAATCCATTAATCAACACATTACTTTATTTAATTTAACTAATTAAATATCCTATATAATTTTACCAAAAATATGGGGTGTTACACATATGACTTCTTATATTTGACTAGGATTATGGACATCCATAGTTCATTCACTTGACAAGGACTACGGACATGCATATTTCATTCTTTTGGACTCAAAATTGAATACTTCTCTCAAGCTTTGCATAAGTATAGCTAAGCCCTTTTCCGAACTTGGCTTGCCTTATCTTGCATGTTTGGGTTAACAAAGAAATTTGTTAACATGAATGACAATAGGAAATCATTGAATGAAGATTTAGGGAATTTAATTTAAATAAGGTACAATCAAATTCAGTTATAAATATGTATGCAAAAGATCAAAAGAGATTTTATGTTAAAGGTAATTAAATTCCATTGTATTAATATAGCAAAAATAAAAACATTGATGAAGGATACTTTTATTAAGGAAAATTAATTAAGTGAGAAAAGCTTGAGTGTATAAGATCTTACACTATGGCTAATTGCATATAATTATATTTGGCTTTATATAGCAAAAATCAATTAAATTGCATGAATACGGAGGCTTTGATATTAAAGGAAACAAATTAATATAAAGAGGAAAAGGAGCATTTCCAAGTCACTATATAGGCCACGAAACATATTCTTCTTCTCCTATATTCATTTTACACTCATATTAGAATAAAACAATACTTTATCGGCCCTCGTTAAAAGATGAATAGAAAAAGAAAAAGAGAAAAAGCTAAGGAAACCTAAGGAGAGTGAAGATCTAGCAAAACCAACAAGTTAGGTGAGTAATATCGTTCCTTTCTTTTACTGTTTTCATCTAACTTGAAAATAGTTTTGATTTGTTCAATAAAGTTAATATGAGTATGTATTTATAAACGATCAATAATGTTCTAATGAACATTTTGGTTCAAAATACCTTTTTAGATCATGTTATTTATAATTTCCTACACCAATGTTTTTGAAATAAAGATGAAAATTTAATATGTCATATGAAATGAATTTCTAGAGAGGATTTTAAGTTGGAGAATTTTCCAACTTAAAAATATTTATTGATGAATTTTTAAAGGAATTGAGAATGGAAAAGAGCCCAAAATGGAAATGTTGGTAAAAAATATGAAAAATAAATTGTATATACATTTTTGGAATTTTATAAGTATTTCCCAATTTTAGATAGCCATTTCTAAAAGCTTGTTTTGAATGCCAAAAATAAATGTTAGGACAACCAAGACTAATATACACATATAAATTTCATGATTAAGTAATAAGTATGGAAGAGTCTATAAAAATACTAAAAAAATAACATTGCCATTAACTAAAAATGGAGGTATAACGAGTAAGGTGGCACATAAGGAAAGTTATGTGTAGACATGGTCAAAATTACATATGTAGGCAGTTAATTATGCGGGCTTTTACGTGCATCGAAGGAAGAAAACAACTAGCGGTGTTATACCAGGGGTATAACACTTAAAACCTAAAATGAACTAAGTCATGGTACAATCGAAGGAGAAGACCGAAGGTTCCAGATGTGGTTGGTAAATGAAGGAGTTTGGAATGGTAGTAAACCATGCTTCCCTAGGACGAGACTAAAGGTAGTGACTTGATAGTCGAGACATAAAGGCTTAAGATGGTTGAATGAAAGGTTTAAAGTTTTCTAAAACATGTGCATTATGGAAGTTGTGCTAAGATTTAAGATAACCAACGATTAGCTAGGAGCCTAATAAAACTAAAAGAATATCAAAAAGCATGAGCAAACAATTAGGTGAAGTTGGAAAGTAATGATAACTAAGAAATAAATAAGCAATAACCTACAAATGCGGGTTCAAATGGGTTATTGATGCCGAGTGGGGATGCCTACTCAATGCAACTAATTTAAGAGGTAGGGTTCGGCATTCAATTTCGATAAGGACGTGGGACATCCAGGAGAGTTGTATGTTTTCACGAGAGTGGAGGTAACTCTCTTATGGGTTCTAGCTTTAGAAAAAGTTAAAGAAATGCTTGGGGTAGTAACTAGAAATATAAAATCGAAAGAACTGTAATTACTTATGGTTGTACTTGTAGTATAAAAGAAAATAAGAAACGGCTTTAGGCTGTACCTTGTGGATAAAACATAATAAACCGAGACTGCTTAGGGTTGTACTTCAAATTATGTATGAAAGAATAAGTAACTTCTTAGGGATGTACCTTGTAGACTAAATTAAAGATAAAGATAAAATGAATATGCTTAAGGTTATACCTTGTAGTATAAAGCTTAACAAATAAGTTACCGAGACCGAAAGGGGTTATACCCCTCGATATAAGAGATATTGAAATCTAAACTAAAGGTAGTTTCAGAAATATTATTGCTGAAACTTGAATATGGTATTAGGTTAAGTATAGTTTTTTTACCCTAAACCCAAGATAGTTTCGGTATATTTTTACTGTGATAGGATATGTATGTTTGAATTAACATAGTTTGTTGTGACCCTTGACTTTTAATAGTCTTATATTTATTTTTGTAATCGAGGTTAGTGTGGGAGGAAATGAGTTTTGTGCTTTAGCAGCATGGTCCCACTGGCATAAGAATTTAGATGGGAAATGATATTGTTCATACCAGACTTATGTCTGGCCCATTTATTTATTGTTTTTCTCTAGAAACTCATGGGTACTCAATTGAGTAGGTTAGGTTTATATGATTTCAGCTAACAGATCTTAGCTAGAAGCTATTACTGAAGACAAAGATGGGTTGTAGGCCTTATTATTTATTTAGTATGAATATATTTGTCCTTCTGTTATTGTTTCACCTTTTTATCCATTTTTGACAAAGACTTTCGTAACAGAAAAGCAAGATGGAAATGATAAATGGACGTGTTAGGGTAGGAGGAGCAAATGCAAGAAGGGAGACCAAAAGCACCTAAACTAATGGTACAAATGAAGCGAAAAGGCCATGGATAGTGGAAAACAAAGCTTCTCCAACTAATGCAATGAGTATGGATGTGAATACCTTGATTCGAAAAATTATGGTACAAATGATGAAGGAGAGCATGTCGAAGGCAGTTGAGCCAAGGCTTTGGCAAAGGGGGATTTCTCAAAGATGAATCAAGACTACTGAAACTTAGAAGGTAAAATGTTTACAGAAAGGAACCTATGGTTGAAATGTTGAGTTAGTTGAGAATTTGTAAGCGTATCTTTGGAAATTTGGGGTTAGATAATGCACAAAGGATAAGATTGGCTTTGAGGCAATAGCATGAAGATGCTTTGGATTGGTGGGAAACAGTGATTGCCGAGACCCATAAAGAAGAGATCACTTGGAATTAGTTTAAGGAATGATTCGAGACTCGGTTCATATCTAAGTTTTGAAGGAGTGTGTTACTATGAGAATATATCGACTTGAAGTAGGAAGACCTTTTAGTCGAATGATACAACCAAAAATTTTATGCTTTGGATAAGTATGGTCAATACCCCATTGATGAAAAATGAGAAATCCATCGAGGTTTAAAGCAGGGTCTAGATCATAAGGTAATGGCCCACTTGGAATCTCATTTTGAATTCATTATGGACATGAGCTGAAGATATAATGGGATAGATCAAAAAAGATAAAAGAATTGAGACAAGGCCTAAGGCGATACAAGAGAATAAATTCACACCTTTTCCTAAAGGAAAGAATGCTATGTCAAAAGGAAAGAGTGTTAAGACTACTATTGCTGAAGTTGCTTGTTCTATTGTGGGCAATAGGTGAACTATGCATCTAGGTGTCCAGTGTCAAGAACCCAGGAAAAGATGACATGTTTTAACAATGACATGGTAGAAGATCAAAAGAAAGACTACCCAAAGTCGTGACCTAAAGTGTTTGCTTTGGAGGGACAAAAGGAAGGAACATCTACCAAAGTGAAAGGAAAGAAAGTTGCTTTGTAAAATATGGCTCTGATTTTTGGTGTTTTGGTCTGAGTACTGTTTGATACAAAAGTTATATATTCATTTATAGCTAAAGATTAGTTGCTAGGCTTGATTTAGGGTTTACATATTTAGTCACTTCCATATGTGTAGTAAACTTGATAGGGAGATATGCCACTCTCGGATTTTGATACACTAACATAGACGTAGAGTTAGGTGGGTTTAAGTATTTGTGTGATCCCTACATATTTGATTTTATAGGATTTGAAGTTATTTTAGGGATAGATTGGTTAGAGTATTATAATGCTAGAATATATAATGCTGAAAGGATTTTAACAATAAGTCACCCGGACCAAAATAAAAAGTACCTGTAGTTTTGGAAAAGCTTAAACCTGTGTGCATAGATATAATGTTTGCTTTATCTTTGGAAGAAGAAGGTATTAAAGAAGTACGAATAGTTAGAGACTTCCTGGATTAGTTTGAACCAGTTTTGGAATTGCCACCACCGAGAACAATAGAGTTTCATACCAAGTTAATATGGGATCAGAACCATTTAGCCAACCCCAAAGTAGAATGCCTCTGAAGAACATGGAGGAGCTATAGAAGATATTAATGGATTCGCAAAGTAAGAGATTTATAATGTCCAGTGGTTACCATGGTGAGCTTCAGCTGTGTTTGTGAAGAAGTTGGATGGGTATACTCAAAGGATGAGAAAGAGCATGAGGTTTTCCTAACGCTTATGGTAGAGACATTAGGGCAACATAAGTTAAAGGCACAAATTTCTAAGTATCATTTTTGAAGAAGTTAAGTTAAGTTCTTAGGTCATGTTGTTTTCAAAAGAGGCATAGCCATAAACCTTTCGAAGGTGGAAGGTATAAATGGATGGAAGAGGCCGGATACTGTTACAGAGGTCTTGAGTTTTCTAGGGTTAGCAGCTACTATCGGAAATTTATTAAGGACTGCTCTTTATAGCGACACCAATGACAAGACTTACTATGCAGAACAAGAAGCATGTATGGGGAAAGGAGTGTGAGATGTCATTTCTTGAGCCGAAGCTTCCGTCGAAGAATGCTCCAATTATAGTTATACCCTTAGATAATGGGGATGTGATTGTGTATATGAAGGTTTAGGTTTAGGGTTAGGAGTAGTGTTGATGCGAATGGGAAAGTAGTAGTTTATGCAATCTAGGCAGTTGCGACCCACGTGGTTCGATATCTAATACATGGCTTGGAGTTATCAGTTGTTATCTTCGCATTGAAGATTTCGAGACACTAACTTTTAGGAGAAAGGTTTGAGTCACTTACTGAACACATGTCCTTGAGACATTTGTTCACCTTAAAGGAGTTGAACATGAGACAACTGAGTTGGTTGGAGTTTTTGGATTCTTATGACTTCGGGAATAAGTATACTCCAACGAAAGAAAATAAGGCTGTCGGCGCCTTAAACTAAAGGTAGTAGAGTTGTGTTTTGGTTATGATTGAAGAGTAGGATGTTTTGGCGACAATGGTTTCTTGCAATATACACTTTTGGTCCAGTGATGGTTCGAGTAGAGCTTTCGAGACACTATCATGCTTGGAAGCTTGACCAGCTCTTATGGAAACGATTGTCAAGAAGTAAATAGAAAGATTCACTTTGTATCGAAAGGATTAGGTTCCTAAGGACTGGTGTAGGGACCAAGAAGTTAAGAGGCTTTAGAATTGACAAGATAGGTTAGGTTTGAAAGAAAGAAGGTCGTATGCCTTAGAAATAATTGACCTTCGAAAAGAAGTCTAGAATGAACGCCATCATTCAAAGTATGCTATTTATCCAAGAGGTAGTAAGATATACCGAAACTAGAGAGAAGCTTCGTAAAAGGTTGAGTTGATTCTCCAAAGAATGAAGGAACTCAATTGAAGCAAACGAGCCACATTGATATAGAGGCAAAAGGACTGGAAGTTTGATCTAGGAGATCATGTAATTTTTAGAAGTTTCACCAATGATATGCACTATGAGATTTGAAATGGCTGGAAAATTAGAACCATGGTATGTTGGCTCGATTCTAATATTAAAATGGATTGGTGAAGCAACATGTAGGATAGAATTATCAAATGCCTTTTTTGGTTTCTATATTGGGTTTCATGCATCATATTTAGAAAAATTTATCCTGGACCTAAATGATATAGTAAGACAAAGAGCTATAAGGACTTGATTATTGAGCCAAGAATAACCTATGTTAGGACACCCTTTCAGAATGTAGACCGAGATGTAAAGAAGCTTCAGGATAAGAAAATGAAGTTTATACAGGTCCACTGGAGTGAGGCTCGAGAAGGTTGTACTTGGGAAATGGAAGATAAGGTCCGACAGACTTGTCCCTAGTTATTTGTTTAGGCATATTGTAGAAACCCATTGAAACCCTCTCGAAACGGGCCTAATTTTTTACCTAATAGGAGCCCATCGAACCATAAGTCCATTCTAAAGCTGGCTATTGGTTGGTATAATTGCCTAACATAAACAATGTACAGAGTTATATGTCTATGCTTCTAGTAGTGGAAGACATAAAATATAATAACAAAATAAAGTGACCATCTTATAAAACCAAGCCATAAGAGTATTGTATCACAATACTTATAAGACAAGTCTGATACATAATCCGAGTACATCATAATAGCATAAATAGATAACTGATAAAGATAACTATCTTCCAAGCCTCCTCCAATTTCTCCACACTCATCGTTGTACCTAACATGTAGGTTGTAATTATGAGGGAGTCAGAACAACAATGACGATGAATAAAAACCTCAAGTTTTACAGTAATAAGTATATGGGAAGTAATCCTTTAGGTAAATATTATGCCTTATGCATTAGTTTACCTCTCCAAGCATACCCTCAACTACAAAACCATAGCCTTTCAAATCCATCTCTATGATTATAAAAACAAGTACATCGCAACTATGGAATATATTGAATTCAACAACCCATCTCTCATCCAACCATATTTTAATGATGTGAGATAAAGTACTCGGGTCACTTAAAACTTTTCAAATAGGGATAGGAGGACCCCTTCGGCTATTTAATACCTAAATCCAAGGTGAACCCCTTCAAACGCATCCTATCTGCCATCATAAAATTTCTTTTATTCCATTTAATACTTCTTAAATAGGAAATAGGCAGATCCTTCAGCCGTTTAATACCTCAACCTTGAAGCAAACCTTTCCTAGGAAATTTTCACCAACGCACCTAAACCATAATTTTGGCCATTTAATACTTCTCAATAGGGGAGAGGCAGACCCAAACACAGTCATTTAATACCTTACCTCCGAAGCAAACCCAAACTAGGATTACCTCGCCTTTATGACTTGTAACCTAACTATGATGTCTCGTATTAGTCCGACCATCTATAGGTGCTGGTAGCCTAATTAGCTCGACAGACTTACCCTACAAATTGGGATTAACCTCTGGTTACTTATTATAGATTACATCCCACATCAGTTACAAAAGTCACACTATTGGCAGCCAGATTAGTTGGGTAGACTTCTGTGTGCTTTCAACTGACCTCACTTCCCTATAACTTAGCCATAATTTCTGCTCTCCAACATTCAACGTAGAAAACTATATCAACATATATGCATAATTACATACACACACACAGAGATATACATATACATACACACAATATATGTATACACCTCACCCGTGTTAATGTATTGAAGACCTTATAAGGAGAACTCCTTAATTCGCTTTTACTTATGGATTAATTTCCATAAATACCGATAACCCATCTTTATTACATTAATTGTTAATTATTAATTGTCATTTATATGTCTTAATTATTATATATGTTATAGGCCTATAATTATAATTGTAAGATTTGAAGTTTAAGGGAATATATAGCCTAATTTTAAATTATACCTAATTAATTTTATGCCTAATATTAATTTATTATATTTATCTGTTGTCTATTCGGGGTGGTATATTATTTTCATATTAACAACTATAATTTCTACACAAGTCCCAAATCAGTACAGTAGTTACATAAGGTTCGATATTATCAATAATTTAACTACACAATTATACCTGTACATTATTGAAAAAAATGGAATCCAAATGTACAATTTATTTAATGTTAATATTAATAGGACTCCGCCCCCTTTTTCAAAGAAGCAATTTTACAGTACAAACCTTTTATATTAATATGGCATTGAAACAACAAAGAAATCATGCTTATTTCAATTTTTGAAATAGGCAGTGCGAATAAGAGGAGAAATCTATTTTTCCTTGCTTTGCACACATATTTCTATCTATTTGTTTTGGAATATATTTTTTATTACAATAGTAAAGTGAAAAGAGGAATCAAATAGAATACAAAGTGTTTATATCATAAATATTAATAAATCCAATCATATTACATTAAAACAAAACAACCAAGATTCCAAATAATTCAATACTTACATATTATGGGACAATTTTGGGTTTTAAGTTATTGAATTTTTGTATGCAAAATCTCTCAAGGCATTATACAAATCCAAACGTCAAACTACACAATATAATATCAGAGAAAAAATTAAGATTTCTACTCACAAATAATTCACAGTAAATCTCCTGGGATGTGCTTTGTGCGGTAGCTCTATTCCATTCTCTAATTTATCTTTTATTTAACCGATTTATTTGTACATATTATGTCCAAAAAAATTTGATTAGAGAAGAGATTTATATATAGGTAAAATTTATAACATTTTTCTTTGGCTTGTTCTCTAAATTCTTCTCCTAATTCTTAAAGATATATGCTCAGTTTTTATTTTTAGTTAAAGAGATTTTTGCAGAGGAAGAGAATAGATAGAATGTCATTTCTGGCTTTAGATCTGTATGAAAAGAATGAGGGGGTTAGAATCATATTTGTAGTAGTTTGGATGCACTGGTGTTGTTAGATCAAGAATCTTTTTTTTAAGTTTGAGCCATTCAGGCCTAGGCAAACCATTCTCCCTTCTTAAAAAAATTTCATACTTGAAATTCCTAAGGGATAGATAGTGTAATGCGCACTCTTTGACCATGTTGTACAACCAAGTTATCTACTCAACCAAAAAGTGCAATATGATTATGTGTGCAACATATGTACAGGTGAGCTCAACCCTAGCATGAATGCAAGATCGTGACATGTAAGCATGTATGCAGACAGCTTAAATATTTATGAAATTCTATATCATGCAAAAAACAGGAAAAAGTGTGGTCGTTATTCCCTACCACCCAATCTGGCAAACTTGATGCAATTAAAACCCATACAATACTAAATTTAGGGGGAGAAATTTACCAGCGAAAAGCTCTGGGTGAGAAGCCTTCATCTTCTCTTTTGTTTTCCAAGTGCTCTCCTCGAAATTATCTCTCTATTGTACATTGATTAGCCTAATTTCTTTGTTATAGAGCTTTCTAACTTTGTATTTCACTATGCATGCGGTGGCATGGGGTACTATTGACTCTGTCTCAATATCTATTAACTAATTAGGCTCTACTATGGTGGTTGTGCTATGCAAACACCTCTCAGATGCGATATATGAAAAACATTATGGACTCCGGCCAACTTAGCTGGAAGCTCTTCTTAATACGCAAGTCTTCCTATTCTCTCCAAAATCGAGAAAGGCCCTACAAACTCAACACCAACTTCCCTAAGGTTCACATCTTATAACCTTCCTAATATGGGAAACGTTAACATACACCATGTCCTCAACTAAGAATTCCAATTCTTTCCTTTTCCTATCAGCATAGAACTTTTGCTGGTCTTGAGCTGCAACATCCCTAATTCTAGTTTAACATTATTCAGGATATTTTAATTGGGTAGATTAAATAAAATAATGTAGTGGGAAAAGGAGAATGAGATTTGATTATTAATTGGGTCAGGCCTTAACTAATCAACTAATAAGATTGTTTTAAAATCTAATATAGAATGGAATAAATGAGAGGGGCAAATTATGAATAGAGCCTTATTTCATCCCTTAAGCCCTTCTTCTCTCATTCATTCTTATTTTAAATTCTCAAACAATTGAGTGAAAACGCTTATAGGTTGGCTATTCCTAAAGGGTAGGAGAGAAGGAAATCAAAAGAGGATTCAAAGGGCAAAGCATTGGGAAGCAAACCTCTATCAAACCTTAATCTCATCATGCAATCTAAGGTGAATAATAGTTAACTATCTTTATTACTTATGCTTGAATTCGAATATGGTTAATTTTCAAATTGATCTTGATTGTATTGCCATGTTATAGATGTTTGATCATTATTTTGGATAGAATAATGATTTATGGAAATTTTACTGAATTATTATGATATGTTTTAAAGGTAAAACCTAAGTTTTTGATCTCTAATTGATTTGATTTTCTAGTATGTTGTTTCTAACATTATTTTGGAGGTGAGAATCTAATTCACAACTTTCCTACTTAATATGAATATTTTATGAATTTCCTAAGGAGAAAATTGTGTTTATTTTGGGTTTTAATTATTAAACATATTTGTAATGACCTAGAATTTGGGCATTCGAAATTCGTATATTTAATTAATTTTAAATATTCACAAGTAAATTTTATAAGCTGAATAAATAATATTTCGAATATAGTGATTTAATTGGATAATTAAATTATCTATTTAATATTTAAAATTCTGTAAATAATTGAAATATGAATTTAATATGAATAAAATGATTTATAAAGTTGAATTAGATTATATTTGAATTAGAATGATGTTAGTAAACTTTTAAAATTAAATAAAAAGTTAAATTGTAGAAATCAAATATTTTAACATTTAATTAGCATGTAAAAATAGCCATTTTTGAAACAATTTCGGATTTCGACGAAACTAGTTTCATTGGATTCTTAATGTTATATTAGTGTAAGTTTCAAATTTCGTGTTAATCGGATTTACGGTTTGTCCGAAGGAAGCTAAAACGGTAGAAATTTGTTTAAGTGAAATTTTAAATTTAAATAGTCAATTCGAAAACCTATCTTCCAAATACGATCGAATTGGCTCTCGATATATATTCCATTGCATTCAGAATAAGGGTAAAATATTATAAATAACAAACGGCACGCTTCGATTGGAGTTTGGAAAATTTCCGGGTGAATAATGTCGTGAATTTTTTTTATGTAAGGACCTAACTTTTTCACATTTTCAATATATTGGGGTTTTAAACCCTAGCCGCCACTTCCTCAATCAATGGTCGAAAATAGCCAATGTTCTTCCCTTGATTTCTTCTAACCCCTTCAATATTATTGAAAACTTTCTAAAGCAAAACTGTAGCGCTTCTCGAGCTCTCCACATCCATATGATTTTGATTATCTTCTGAGCAACGTGGTGGTCGAATCTCTGTTGCAAAGTCACATTGTTCATTTATGATATTTGAGGTGGATTTGCAGTAGTGCTTCATGTGCTCATAACCGTAGATAGAGTAGAGGTGGACGTTCGAATGGCATTGGCCGATCGCTGTATGGGTGAACGAGATGGTCGCGAGAATTAGGGTTTATAGCGGCGATAGGTGGGTTTTCTCTTGCTTGCGTAAACCTGGAGGAGAGAGAATATAGAATGCGCGGCCACGATCTCATCTGACCAAAAGAATGGCCGTTATTTGATTAGGTTTTTAAAACTAAAATATAAATTGTAGATTGTTTTATATTAATTCGTATAAACTTTAAAATACTGTAACTTTGTCATATGAGGTCCGTTTTTGATGAAACAAGTTGTCTTGGGTCCATATTCACGAGCACTACATTTTAGAGCTGGTTTGCAGTTGATTGGACCTAGTGTAAATTTTAGGTAGAATTAAACGCGTGTTTAATTTATTCGGAATAAAACACTACAACTGCTATTGGAACCATTGTGAGTACAACCCACTCTTTCTGACTCACTAATATTTTTATATAAGTGAGAATAAATTTTATTTATGACGATTGATGATTGTTTGGATATATTATCTATATATTGATTGGATATATTCCTGCCTGTTGGAGCAGATGAGACCTTATACGTTCCCGTGTATGAGCGGATGACGCTTTATACGTGCGTTTGCCACGAAGCGGACATTGTACATATATTTCTAATATATATTTTTTGCAGGTGATAGGTTGGGGGATCCAACTGGATTCCTCACCAGTATTGATTTATTTACAGATATTGTGATATATGCTGCTATCACAGATTTTTTGGATGTTGTGATTGATGTATTTAGTGCTGTTGCAGCATTGGGCCTATTTTTGGTAGTTTAAAAATGTTAAAGTGATGATTTCGAATTTAAAAGGATTTTAAAGCAATTTTAAAAGTATACGTTTTGTTGAATTTTGAATAGTTAAGGAAATGGATTTATTTTAAATAAATAAATGTTATAATTTTTGTGTTATAAAAATTATGATTTTGGTGAAATATAATCAAAATATGATTTTTGAAATGTGAAGTTAACTATTTTGTGAAATAGTTTAAATTGGAATTTTTGAATTATTATAAATGGTACGTATATAAGATTTATAAAATGGATATTTTATAAATCAAATAAATGGATTTTATAAGTAAATAAGATTTATGAATTTGTGAAGTTATAAAGGAATGAATTAGAAAATAAATGGTTTAAAGTAATTAACTTATAATTTGGATTTTGGCATGTAATTGAGGTATATATGGAATCGGTTAACAAAGGGAATTTATACTTGAAGCTTTTATTAAATATAAATGTGATTTATAAACATTATTTTATAAATATGAAATCAATTTAAATTGATAAACTAGATATGGATTTTTATTAAAGGAATTTCATCCATAATTTTGGACAGTGGATAATCCTTTAATTAAATTTGCAATAGTGATGAATTTGGTAAAGGCATTATATCCACGATTTTGGACAGTGGATAATCCTTTAATGAATATATGGAAGCAATGAATTTGATAAATGAATTATATCCACAATTTTGGACAGTGGATTATCTTTAATAAATGTGCAGAAGTATTGAATTTAGTAAGCAGAGTATATATTAAATAATATGGATATTGTTTGCACAAAAAATGGGCAAACACCTCCAAGTCGTATAATTTAGTCGGTTTTATGTTATTCTTAGCGATTTGGGTGATTTATGCAAATATGTAAAAAGCAGGGATTAAACTGTAAAAGACACGCAGATTTATAGTGGTTCGGCCAGAATGTGCCTACGTCCACTTTATATGTTATTCTCCTTTACTGTTCAGATTACAAGTACAAAGCTTTGATTGCAAGTATATGAAAGTCGTTTTAAAGTTCTATCCGTGCTTGAGCTCTCAAACTTGTCCACCATTGTTGTACCCCTACCCCTCTATTTATAGAGTGAGGCCGGTGGTAGGGGTCTTGGATGTATATAGTTGCTGGTGGGCCTGGGCTGATGTTATCTGGCCTGGCAGTGTTGGTTCAGTGATGCCTTGGTCCGAGGAAGGTTGGAGTGGCCTTGGTTCGGTAGTAATTGGAGTGGGAATTGGTCCGGCAGTGCTCGGTCCGGCGATGGGTTGGTAGTGGGTGGAGTGTTGTTTGGACCAGTAGTAGGTGGAGAGTGAGTTGGTTCGGCTAGGCATTGGGGAGGAGATGGTTTGGTGGGGACTTGGAGAGGGAGATGGTTCGGTAGGGATTTGGAGAGTGAGTTGGTTCGGCTAGGCATTGGGAGGAGATGGTTCGGTAGGGACTTGGAGAGGAGATGGTTCGGTAGGGACTTGGAGAGTGAGTTGGTTCGGCTAGGCATTGGGGAGGAGATGGTTCGGTAGGGACTTGGAGAGGGAGATGGTTCGGCAGGGCCTTGGAGACGTGTTGGTTCGGCAGGGCCTTGGAGGTAGGTTAGAATACACCCAACATTTGCCCCCCAAAGTGGGGCATATGCCTGCATGTGTCGCGCTTTGTTTTCTTCATCTTGGATAGTCTCATTCGGTCCTAAGCGCCGAATCGTTTGGTCTGGTCATCCCGCGCTCGCCTATAAGTAGGGGCTTCATGCCTCTGTTATCCTTTACCGTTTGAAATAGCCGAATCGATCAAGTACTGAACCAAATTTGAGTACCGAATCAGGTGAGGCTTTCTCCTACCGAATAAACTTTATGTTGGAACTACCGAATGAGGTCGGGGAACATGAGTGCCGAATGGACCTTATATTGGAAATACCGAATGAGATCGGGGAGTTTGAATGCCGAATGAACTTTATTTTGGAAATACCGAATGAGATCAGGGAGTTTGAATGCCGAATGAACTTTATGTTGGAAATACCGAACGAGATCGGGGAGTTTGAATGCCGAATGAACTTTATGTTGGAAATACCGAACGAGGTCGGGGAGTTTGGATGCCGAATGAACTTTATGTTGGAAATACCGAATGAGATCGGGGAGTTTGAATACCGAATGAACTTTGAGCCTTTTATGTTTTGAATTGCAAATGAAATTCCAGACTGTACGCACTTGCTTGTTTATATCCCTACTTTCCTTGTTCTAACACTATGTTTTCTCGTGTTGCAGATAATGTCTCGCAAAGTAGAAACTCGTTCTGATAAGAAAAAATCCAAAGACATAGGGGAGTCCCCCATAGTGCCCTCAATTCGGGCAGAACGTCATGGACCAACCCCGAGATCGCTAGTAGACGGGTATGGTCCCCAAGAGCTCTTGAATTCACCCCCCGACTGCTTTCCCAGCTCCCTCAAGGATGAGCAGCTTGATGTTATATCTCGCTCTTTCGGGATCGACAGAGCGCATATGTTGTTGCCGGGGGAAGGAGTGATGCCGTATAATCCCCCTGAAGGATATTTCGCTTATAGTAGGTATCATTGCATGTGCGGGGCCATTCCTCCGATCAACGCCTGGATAGTCAGCTCATCACCTACTTGAAGGTGGCCCCTTTCCAGCTTCAGCCCAACTCTTATGCCATCTTAGTGAGTCTATTTATTATCTTACAGAGAAAGTACAGGCGTCCCCCTTCCAACCGGGAGATTCGGTACCTATACAACTTGAGAGGCTATAAGAAGGGGTCTCCATACATCAGCTTGGAGTCGGCCGTGTCTTTCAAGCCGGTCCTCGATTTATATTCAAAGTTCAGCATGTTAAATAAGGAGTGGTTTTTTGTCAAGGACGGCTCTGTTTCTTTCCACTGCTTCACCTCTGGCTGTAAGTTGAATCTTATTTATGATTTCTGTTCTAACTACAATGCTCCTCCTTATGTGCTTTATTTCTTGCTAGCGACAGGTGGTTTTGCGGTTGTAGAGAGCGATCGCCTGGTTTAGATGGTTGCAGAGATAGAAGCCATTCCGGAAAGGGAGAGGGAAGCCTCTTATCTGATCAGAAATGCTACCCTTATGGAGTTCAACTTGATTCTGCCCCTCCAGTCTGTGGTCAAGCAAAGAGACACAGCTGAGGAGAGGGCTGCCAAAGCTAAAGGAGGGGCAACGGCGAAGAGTAGCAAAAGGAAACCCTTCTCGAAACATCCAATCGCCGGGGGGAAGAAACTTAAGAAGTCCGATGGACCCTCCCCCAGCACATGTCCAGATGTTCCGAAGGAGGAAGACGTGGAGGAGGAAAGAGGCGAGGGTGAAGGAGGTGAGGCGGAGAGTGGAAGTGATGGGGAAGGTGTTGGTGATGGCCACGGTGATGATGGACAGAGTTGTAGTGGCGCTGGGGCTATGTCTTCTGAGCAGGCAGACGAGATCCAGGAGTGGACAGATGATGCTTTCCACCTAGCTTTTGAGGGGTTGAAGGAAGGATCGGCCTTGGTAGAGAAGCCAAAGAAAGGTGACAAGGCCGGGAATGGTGCCGATTCATCTTCTAAGAGCATTTCAGCTAAGGCAACTCCTGCGATTCAAGGTGAATTTTTGAGTCCTGACGACTCCATTTATGATAAGGATTTAGGAATATTTTATTGCCAGCTTCTGTCTTGGAATGAGATCCAGGACTTATTGCAGTATCCTACTCCTCCCCAGGGTTTGTATGACAAAAGCGTCTTTTTACTCTTCTCAACTTTATACGTTTCTTGAATTATGGCTCAATGTATGCTTGTAACACTTGATTTTTATTCCAGGAGTGGGCGAAGCGGTCAAGACATCAGATGTTCGGCACCGTCTTGAACAATACAAACTCCTCAAAGCTTCTACTAAGCCGAAGCCTCCGACTAACCGCCCCGGAGACGTAGTCGGCTACCGTCCTCTTCTTGGGGTCATCGAAGAGGATATCCGAAAGAAGAAGAGGAGCTGTTCCTTGTTCGAATCCTCACCTGGTCCTCAGCCCCCAACTCAACCTTTTCAGGATACCACGGAGGAGAATATTGAGTTTATACCTTCCCCGCATCCGTCTGAAAACCCTACTGTTACCCCCAATAGATCATCCCCGCTTGGTTCGTAATCCGTTTGCGGGTCATCCGGATCTGGATCCAGGCTCTCATGATATTTCCTTCGACGAGGCTACTGGTGAGCACCTTCTCCCTCGTAATCCTATGGTAAGGGTGCTTGATGAGGCTAAGTCCCTGGACCTTGATTTGCTTACCACCCGGGTTGTAACTTTGGGGGACGAAGCTAAGGCAAACATCGACCGAGTTGCTGAGGAGACCAGGAAGCTGATGGGGCATCATGCCCGACTGGTCAAGGCTGGGGAAGAAATCGGGAGCGCCAACATTCGATTGCGGTTAATGATTTTCGACCAGCCCAAACAACTCGCTGATCAGGCCATCCAGATCTCTCAACATGAGGCCGCCTCTAGGCAACTAAAGAGAACCATGGAAGAGGCCAGCAAGGCAGAGTTGCGGAAAATGGAGGCCGCATGTAAGGAATGGATTGATATGGCCATTGCAACGGTGGATGAGGTTCGGAAAGCAGATCTCGAAAGGGTAGAGGAGTTATCCGGGAAGCTTGAAGCAGCAGAGCTTGCTCAAACCAAGCTGAAGGAGGAGATAGAGGCGATGAGGAAATCCTTTCAGGCTGACCGCTCGCGATAACGATCAGAGAGGGATGCTGCCGTTGCAAAGCTGTTGGCTTCTGAGGTCCGAATAGGGGAGTTTGAGGAGAACGAGGGGATAATGGATGAGATGCTTCAGGATATGTACTTTCGCACTTGGAAACAGGGCAACTTATCCTGGATGGATGATTATCCCCGAGTCATGGCCAGGATTTATCTCAGGGCCCTGGAGGAGGCTAAGGCCGAAGCAGATAAGGAGGGTAGCGTGGCCTTCAGGATGGACGTGGTCACGGCTCAGTTCACCAAGGAGGAGAAAGTGGCGGTAAAGGAGGGTATGCGGCTGCTTATTGCTGAGGAGGTAGGTGTGCAGTTGGAGGATGATGATCAAGGAGCAGATGCTGGTAAGTCTTCCCTTTTAGTCTTTTTGTAACTTGATTGCCTATTGCTCATGACTATTAAGGGTTTCTTTCCTGAATTGGACAGGCGGGACCTCTGAAGCACCAACTACCTCTGGTCAACACGTTGAAAGCTCCAATCCGGCAGTTAAGTAGATCTTGGAAGGCCAGTAGAATAGAGGTGAAGCTCTGATGCAGCCGACTCCTTGACTTGACCGGGACATCTTTTGGTTTACTTGACATTGTTGTCTATGTTAGTCCCAAAACATTAATGTAACTGTAATTATATTATTAGTAATGAACGACTTTATTCTTGGCATGTAATTTTTAACTTAAGCTGATTCTGTTATATTTAAATGCTTTCGTTATTTTGGTGTGTTGCATAAGAAATGCAGCTATGCATATGCCTGTGATTCAATTGTGTTTGATGTCAAGTTCTTGCTTAAAATATAATTTCACATCTTGCAATGTTATTGTGATGTGTGAATAAATTATAGCTACGCATTCATGGACAAAGGAAGAGAGTACCGCCCTTCGTGTTTTAGTTGTAGATGGTAGCTTTGAACTTCGTGTTACTGGGTATGGAATGCAGCTGAGTGTCCTGTCATCCAGTTGTGAGTTCCTATCCCCATTTACGGGTGTCTCCTATTTTGTGCCATGTACTTTAGGGATCGTTATATAGGATAGGAGGAAAGTTTTTAAATAAAACGGGAATATAAGAAATAGTAAAACTTCCAATCACAAAAGGCCTTCGATGTGCTTAAGTTCGTGGCAAATGGGTTTTGTAGTCACTTTCCCTAGCTGTGGGTCTTGGAGACATTTGTCACCCATCTTATGCCTCCGCGGGGAGTTTTCTTTTTTACCACAGCCGTACTTAAGACACATCGGAGCCGTGATCGCGCACAGTAACCACCCGGGCCATTATGGCACGTAATCATGGGTATTATTCGATTTACCGTGGTCGGCTAGCGTGGGTACCGATCGTCAACCGTGAACTACCCCTGGCTGGCCACACCTTATGTTGGGGCTTAAAGTAGGTTCACAGTTTCCAACGAACCGAACGCCGTAATGAGCTGCCTCGGCTATAGTCGGCCTTCTCGGTGGCTTATAATCGGCTCATTACAGTTGGATTTAAGGGCCGATCGCCAGCAATGAGTTAACCCGCAGCAGAGGGATGCTGGAGCAAAAGTGTCTCATTGGCGAGGGCATATATTCGTATAGTACCTGTTAGGTATTGTCCAGGGGAGGTCGCGTCGTGATGTGTCTTGAATGGAAATGCCATTACACAGGATTTTGTTCAACAGAAAAGGATAAAGTTAACAAGCAGCCAAGATATAAAGGAACAAGTTAAAAACGAGACAAGTTTTTAAAGTGTTTCGGCACGAAAATGCCTACATCCACTGATTATCTTTGTTAATTCACTTCATATGGGCAGTACAAGTTAAGAAAAGTATCGACGAAGGTGTTGGATGTTCCATGCCCTCTGGAACACCTCTCCGTCCACTGTTGACAAAATATCAGCTCTGTTGTGGAGATCTTTATGTATTACATATGGTCCGTCCCAGATTGGATCCAGTGCACCGGGGCGCAAGAAGATTCGTTTGAGGACAAGATCTCCTTCTTATAAGCTACGATGCTTGACTTTGGAGTTGTATTGCGCTGCCACTTTTTGCTTGTGAGCTGCTGCTTTGAGCGTTGCATCGTTTCTCCTCTCTTCAATTAGATCCAAAGACATGTGAAGGAGTTCTACGTTCTCTTCTGGGTTATAGTGGATCCTGCTGTGGGAAGGTACTACAGTTTCGACTGGGCGCATGGCCTCCGATCCGTATGCCAAAGAGAAAGGAGTATGCCCTGTTGATGTTCTGAATGATGTGCGGTAGGCCCAAAGTGCCGTAGGAAGTTCATCCACCCAATCGCCTTTAGATTTTTCAAGCTTCTTTTTTATTAGAGTTTTGAGAATTTTGTTGACAGCTTCGGCTTGTCCGTTTGCCTGGAGGTAAGCCACAGATGAGAAGCTTTTGCGAATTCCGTGCTTTTGGCACCAGTCGGCAAACTCTTCGCTGTCAAACTGAAGTCCATTGTCCAATATGATTTTGAGTGGAACCCCGTACCTGCATAGGACATTTTTGATCAAGAAGTTAATTACTTTTGCCGAAGATATTTTATTTAGAGGTTCTGCTTCTACCTATTTGGTGAAATAGTTAACTGCCACTATAGCATATTTGGCTCCGCCTCGACCTACTGGCAGTTCGCCAATCAAGTCAATTCCCCATACTGCAAAGGGCTAAGGGCTGGTCATTTGAGTAATCTCATTTGTTGGTAGACGAGGAATCTTAGCAAATTTCTGACATCTGTCGTATTTTTAAACAAAGTCTAAGGCGTCTTTGTTTAAGGCAGGCCAGAAATATCCATATCGGAGTATTTTCTTTGCCAGAGTCTGCCCTCCAGTGTGATCCCCGCAGCTTCCTTGGTGGATATTGGATAAGATTTCCTTAGCTTCCCTTCCAGCGACACATCTTAATAAGGGGTTATAGAAGCCGCGCCGATAGAGGATGCCTTCTTGTATTGTGTAGCGGGAAGCTTTTCTCAAGATTTTCCTGACTTCGTTACGCTCGATGGGCAGTGTGCCGTCTTGTAAGAATTTTCGGATGGAAGTCATCTAAGTTTCTTCTTCAATTGCAGCTACCAGATTCACTTGCTCAAAACTCGGGGTTGGTTTCTTTGAGATGGCTACTGTTTCGGAAATGGTACCGTCTTTCGTGCTAGCTTGCTTTGCCAGCTCGTTGGCCTCTTGGTTCTCTTCTCGAGGGATGTGTTTGATTAAATAGTGATCTAATTGATCGAGTAGCAGCTTGGTCTTCTTTAGATATGTTGTGAGTCATTCTCCTCGAGTCTGAAATTCTCCTAGTATTTGATTTACAATAAGTTGGAAATCACTATGAAGACATAAAGAACTAACTCCAATCTCTAGAGCGAGTTCTAATCCAGCTATTACTGCTTCGTATTCTGCATCGTTGTTGGTGGCAGCGAATTCCATCCTTAGAGCATAGTGTAGCTTCCTTCCCCTGGGAGTGATCATTACAACACCTGCCCCCGAGCCTTGTTCGTTTGAAGCTCCATCCACAAAGAGATTCCACTTAATGTCTTTTGCTATTTCAGATTGCTTCTTACCTTCGTTGGTAGTGAATTCGGCAATGAAATCGGCGATGGCTTGTCCCTTGATGGCGGTGCGAGGACGGTAGGTGATATCATATTGACTCAGTTCAATGCACCATTTAAGCAGTCGTCCAGAAGTGTCGGGATGATGGAGTACCTGCCTTAGCGGTTGATCTGTTAGAACTCTGATGGAGTGAGATTGGAAATAGTGTCGCAGTTTCCGTGACGTGATTATTAAACAGTACGCTAGCTTCTCAAGTTTAGGATATCTAGCTTCTGCTCCTGTTAAACTCTTGCTTACAAAGTATACTGGTCGTTGCGCGCGGCCGTCTTCTCTTACCAAAGCAACGCTTAGAGCATGAGATGACACAGCAAGGTATAGGTATAGCTCTTCGCCTTCTTTTGGAGTTGAGAGTACCGGTGGTCTCTGGAGGTGTTCGATTAGGCTAAGAAAGGTTGTTAAGCATTCGTCAGTCCACTCGAACTTTCCTTTGTCCTTCTTTAGAGCCTCGAAGAAGGGGACGCACTTGTCAGTCGCTTTAGAGATGAATCTGCTTAGGGCGGCCACCTTCCCATTTAGGCATTGCATTTCTCTTCGAGTGGAAGGTATCCTGATATCCTTCAGGGCTCGGACTTGTTCGGGGCTTGCTTTAATCCCCCTAGCATGGACGATGAATCCCAAGAACTTTCCTGATGACACTCCGAACGAGCACTTTAGAGGATTCAGCTTCATTCCGTATTGTTGAAGTACGTGAAACATCTCGCTCAGGTGGCTTACGTGATAGTTGGCTTTTCTCGATTTTACTAGCATGTCATCCACATAAACCTCCATAGTTCGTCCTATTAGCTCCGCAAACATCTTGTTGATGAGGCGGTGATAGGTAGCTCCGGCGTTTTTAAGTCCGAAAGGCATTACTCTATAGCAGTACAATCCCCGGTCAGTAATGAAACTAGTGTGGTCTTGATCGGGGGCGTGCATAGGAATTTGGTTATATCCTAAGTATGCGTCCATAAAAGATAAGAGTTCGTGCCCGGCTGTGCTGTCCACAAGCTGATCGATTCGGGGGAGTGGGAAGCAATCCTTCGAGCAAGCGTCATTTAAGTTGGAGAAGTCAATGCATGTTCGCCACTTCCCATTAGCCTTCTTTACTAGTACCGGGTTAACGATCCACTCTGGGTAGATGGCTTCTCGTATGAAGTTGTTGGCAAGTAGGTTCTTTACTTCTTCTTCGAGGGCCGCTGATCGCTCTGCCCCCATACTTCTTTTTTTCTGTTTTACTGGCGCCTTGGTAGGATCGATGTTTAGTATGTGGCATGCCACGTCTGGGGAGATTCCAGTCATGTCAGCGTGCGTCCATGCAAATACATCCAGGTTGTGGCGGAGAAAATTAATGAGTTGATCCCTCAATTCTGCTCTTAGTTGAGATCTGATTTTCAACAGTCTACTTAAGTCGTATTTGTCTACAGATACAAACTCCATAGCATCTGCGGGCTCGGCGGCGGCCTCCCCCTCTTTGTCCTTGGGGTCTAATTAATTGAAAGGATCACTGGTATATCGAAGAGGAGGGGCTTTCTTTAGTTTCTATGCTTCCAAGTTTTTCATGCAGAGAGGAGTCTCTGCATTCTTCCCTCTATCCTTCCTGCGATTATTACGAAGTTCAGTTACATAGCAATCTCGAGCGGCGTCTTGGTCTCCCTCTACTTCCCTTATTCCATTGTCTGTTGGAAATTTCATCTTCATGCACCATGGGGCCAAGACAATTTGGAAGTCAGAAAAGGCTGGTCTTCCTAAAAAGGCGTTGTAGGCTGAGTGGTTATCTATCAGCATAAATGTTTGTTTCCGCACAACGGAGTGGGGGTGGCTTCCTATCAATAAAGAGGTCCAATTGCCCGAGGGGCATCTTCACATCTCCAGTGAAACCGTATAGCGGTTTGTTGCAGGGCGACACATCCTTCATTGACAGCTTCATTCTATCGAAAGCATGCTTGAATAGGATATTTACTGAGCTTCCAGTGTCTACTAGAATTCGAAAAATTTCGGCTGGGCCGAACCGGGAGGAGATGACCATAGGATCCATGTGAGGATACTGCCTTCCTTCCAGGTCACGCCTATTGAATGTAGTGTCACCATTCTCTTTTCGTTTCGGGTGGCGTTCTTCCATAACAGAATTAACGTAGCCTTCATTGTTTCTAAGTGACTTTCCGTATCTTTCCATCTCTGTCCAGCTTCTGTCGACGATGTGTGGTCCTCACGATACGGTATGGACCACTATCTTCTCATGACTGGGGCCGCCGGTGTTGCGATTTCCCCCTCCTGTTTCTGGGAGAGGTAGCCTTGGGTTCTCTTCGGCAGGAGTTGGGGTCCTGTTCTGACCTTTTACATAGCATTCCAGTCTCTTCCTTCTGATGTGTTCTTCAATTAATTCGCAGAGATGATGGCATTCATTGGTATCATGCCCATGAGATTCGTGGAAGCGGCAGAACTTTCCAGACTTAATTGTGTTATCTGTTTCCTTCTTGTATGGAGGGCGTCTGTATTTAACTTCATCTTGGGTGGCCAGGAAGATGTTTCTGATTGTCTCATTCAAAGGAGTGTAAGTGTCAAACCTTGGTCCTGGTCGATATAGACGTTTTTCTCCCTTCTTGCCCCCAGCATTATCCCTAGAGTCATTTCTTCGAACGTCCTTTGCTACAGCGGATGTGTCGCCATGAGATGCCTTGGTTTGTTGTCATGTCTGTCTTTCAGTGGCAGCGTCTTCAAGTCTCATATATCTTCCGGCTTCATGGAAGAAATTGGGTAAGGTAGCTGGTTTTTCTTTCATTAAACTTCTAGCAAACTTAGTATCCGGATGCACGCCACTAAAGAGGGCCATTAAGATAAGTTTCTCATCGGCATCTTGGACTGCGGCCGCTGCAGCATTGAATCGGGTTAGATATTGCTGCACTGTCTCTCCAGGCTTCTGTTTGATATTAGATAGGGAATAAGCATCCTTGGGTTGTTCCACATGAATGCGAAACTGGCTGACGAACTTTTCTTTCAACATTTCCCATGAGCTGATGGATCCTTGGGGTAGGTGGCAGAACCAGGAGGTAGCTAGATCTGCCAAGAATAGTGGAAAGCATTTGCACAATACTCTTTCTGTGGCTCCACTCATGAGCATGTGCTGTGTGTACCTCTACAAGTGTACAACGGGGTCAGAGATTCCCTTGTAAGGTTCCATTGTTGGCATTTTCCACTCTCGGGGGGTGACGGCAATTTCGATATTGCGGGTGAAAGGGTTGGTTACCCTAGCGCCTATCCCTCGATCTCTTTGATCCCGTTGGATGCATTCTCTAAACAATCGCTCCATCCTTTCATCATAATTTGGAGCAGATAGAAATGAATTTGGTTTTTCTCTGCGGGATTGATTCCGTCCAGATGATCTGTAGGGGTGGTATCGTCTATCACTCCTAATATTTTCCAGTGGCTGCCTCTGGTCTTCTGGGAGCATGCTAGGGTCAGCTACAGTTGGCCCTTGCCTTGATCTTCCCCTGCTGGGTTCTGTCCTGAGCACTTCCTCGGGTCTAACTTCAGGCTGGACTCTAGATCGGCCCCGTTCATTGGTGTTTCCATGGCTAGGTAGCATGACCGGCTCAACCACCGTCGACCCTCGCCTGGTACCTCCCCCGTTGGATTTGGTTCCAAGTGTTTCCTCAGGTCAGAGTTCGAGCTGAGTTCGGGCTCGGCTCCTATCATTGCTGTTTCTGTTGTTAGCTTCTTCGAAGAAGAAAGATCTTTGTCGCCTCCCAGATCCTCCAGACTGGGACTCATCCCATGATTCAGTGTTGCGGTTGGATTCTTCAGCATCCCTTAAGCGTGACATGAGTCGGTCTACCAAGGCTTCTTGTTGGGATGTGAAGTGGTTAGTCACTTCAGCCACAACCCTGTCTAGGTCTGCCCTAGTAATTGCTGTTGGTTGTTCCGTGGCAGGGGCTGTCGGATTTGCATGATTTCCATTTTGTACTGCTGTTGAAACGGGACGGTTCTCTTGATCTGTGATCAGTGGATCTGGAATGCTGCTAGTCGCGATGCTCTTTCCTTTGCTAACATCTTTCTTCTGCCTGGGAGGCATGTCTTCCAACCAATGAGCGATACTATCGGGAAGAAGGTTAAGTGGGGGAAGCTAGCTCGAGTTCTCAGTGAAAGCACCAAAAATGTTTGCATAAAAAATGGGCAAACACCTCCAAGTCGTATAATTTAGTCGATTTTATGTTGTTTTTAGCGATTTGGGTGATTTATGCAAATATGTAAAAAGCAGGGATTAAACTATAAAAGACACGCAGATTTATAGTGGTTCGGCCAGAATGTGCCTACATCCACTTTATATATTATTCTCCTTTATTGTTCAGATTACAAGTACAAAGCTTTGATTGCAAGTATATGAAAGTTGTTTGAAAGTTCTATCCGTGCTTGAGCTCTCAAACTTGTCCACCATTGTTGTACCCCTACCCCTCTATTTATAGAGTGAGGCTGGTGGTAGGGGTCTTGGATATATATAGTTGCTGGTGGGCCTGGGCAGATGTAATCTGGCCTGGCAGTGTTGGTTCGGTGATGCCTTGGTCCGGGGAAGGTTGGAGTGGCCTTGGTTCGATAGTAATTGGAGTGGGAATTGGTCCGGCAGTGCTTGGTCCGGCGATGGGTTGGTAGTGGGTGGAGCGTTGTTTGGACCGGTAGTAGGTGGAGAGTGAGTTGGTTTGGCTAGGCATTGGGGAGGAGATGGTTTGGTAGGGACTTGGAGAGGGAGATGGTTCAGTAGGGATTTGGAGAGTGAGTTGGTTCGGCTAGGCATTGGGGAGGAGATGGTTCGGTAGGGACTTGGAGAGGAGATGGTTCGGTAGGGACTTGGAGAGTGAGTTGGTTCGGCTAGGCATTGGGGAGGAGATGGTTCGGTAGGGACTTGAGAGGGAGATGGTTCGGCAGGGCCTTGGAGACGTGTTGGCTCGAAAGGGCCTTGGAGGTAGGTTAGAATACACCCAACAGATATGTTTTGGGAAGTGATCTTGTAAATGAAGTTAAACGATTTGAAGATGTTTTAAAATGTGTTAAGTATCGAAATCATAGATTTCAACATCCATTTTTGAAATTGACGTTTTCGATAAGTAAGGAAATGATGGACTATAACATTGTTGTTATAGTAAATGATTTTCGAAAGAAAATGTTTTGTATAGTATATGGGATTTATATATCTATCTTATTTTAGAATCCTTATACTAGTGATTTTCGGTTGTCATAATGATGTTTTACGCAAAATTCTTTTTGACCTAATTAAATATGTTTAGGAGAATATTTTTCTTAAAGAATAAAATATATACTTAATCGTGATTTAAGTTTATGGAGTATTTTCTAAGTATTGAAAACAAAGAAAATTGTGAATTACTTATTTTTAAATAAGTATATGGAAATGTTTTCCAAAATAAAAGTTGAAATGGTTTTGAGATTATTTCTTTTTAAAGATAATTTAAAGTGAATATTTAGCAAGTGGTTTAATTAATAAAAGATTAATTAAAAGGGCCTAGTAATTTTTATGGTGCTAAATATTTGTTTGTTTGTTTTGATAGTTAGATAACCGACTATCAAAATTGGCCATTTTAGTTCCTCGACTTAATGTGGGAACTATTTAGTCATACACTTAGTACATCGCCTTCTGTATAGGCTTGATTATCGTTTGTGTTGAGGATGATGATTCGCATAGTGTGGAGTATTACTCCAATCTATCGAGCTTCCTTCTTGGTCTGAAGGATAGTGAATTGAAAGTTGGAGACGTGATAAGTCTTAGACTTAGTTTCTGTGTAAGGTTGAGAAACGCTTTTGTGTTGCTGGCGCGAAGAGACCAGCCAGATTTATCTAAAAACCACTTCAGACCAACGTATATATGTTCGATTGTGTAGGTTATGATGATATTGATATTTCGGATTTTCATAGTGGGGGACTGCTTGTTGATCGTTTAGGGTTAAACTCCCAATATACATATAGTAGCAATGGTCTCTTCATTATGAAATATCCAATGCAAGGACTATTCGCTACTAATCCTAGGGATTTCCCGATAGGATGTAGTAGGAAAGTACCTTCGTTTTGTCCTATTCCTAGATAACTTGTATGGATGTTTGTCTGACATTGCATTTTTAAAGATTACGTACATTGGTTTTTACAAAGTACATCAGTGGTGGTGGAGAAGGCAACTTCTCTTAGCTTAACACCCTTCTTGAGACGTATGAGCTTAAGGGTTGTATTTTTGTGGAAGGCAATTAGTAGTCAACAGAAATGGCATGTGGCATTCTAAGTGATGTGTTTTGTGATATGTGTAAGGTAATTGTTACTTCAGGCCTCATCAACAGGAAATGACCAAAACAGGGTTAGATGCAACAAGGCTAAGTGGGTCGCTCCCAAGTAGGGTATGATCATCCTTTTCTAGATATGTCTTTACACGTTATGACGTCGTGTATTTGATTATTGTGGTTTGTATGCTAGAGGGCCCTCGGTAAAGGTAGGTAACGATCTAAGGATGACATATTTGGTACCATCTAGTTATAGAGGTGGGTCGGTCTTGTGTTGGTAAAGGGCAGATGTTCTATGCCTCGAGACATCCATCTAGAGGTGTACCCATCGGAAGGTAGTCCCTTCACCTGGTCATTTGTATGGAAATCCAAACTCCATTACATACCTTCCATTTTATTTGTAGAGCCTAATATGATGGAATTTAATAATAGTAATAATTTCGACTATTTTGAATATTATTTGTGCAATAGACACTATTATAATATAAGATGAATTTGACATGAAATGTTTTAGTTATCGTAAGGTAAAAACATGTTCGTGTTTATGTGTGGACTTGTCTTACGAGATACTTTTATTTTGATAAAGGAAAAGTTTGGTAATTTAATAAATTCAGCTGCGTGTGTTTCTCAGGCTGGTTTACCAGACTGATCCGGGCGTTTTTCCCTTTCAATGCTCGGGTCAGACCAAGTATATTTACAGGTTCAGCTTTGGTGCTTTTGGAGCTTCAACAGGAGAGCTGAAGATCTTCATTTCATATACACGTATCCATTTTGATTATTCGCTGCTTATTGTTGTTGTATATTATCGGCAATTGTGAGGACAGGTTATTATAACTATTCAGGCTGATAACTATTGTTTGATTGTTGAACTCTAATTGATATATGTATATATAGTTTTTGTTTTGTAAAGATCGTCGATATGATATTACATGTTTTCCGCTGCGATGTGAGATTCTGTATCGTTCTGTTTTGTCTTTTCTTCTCTCTATCTTCTCTTCTCTTCTTCTCTCTTATTTTCTTTCTCTTGACTTTCCATCAGTCTATGCTTTTTGGGTCGGACATATGTGGTTTATTGTCGATTCAAAGGGTACAGATTTGCGGGACGTCACAATAATTAATAATTATTTAGGTCCCCAAATTTTTGTAAGAGAAAGAATATATAGATTCTGATTTTTGAGGATTTTTCCCAATAGTTTATGATTTTCTATGAATTTAATAAGCTAGAAAAGCTTATAATTAATATTAAGTAATAATATTAATTGATAGGTTGCGAGATGGATTTGGAAAGATAAAAATGACTTGCGACAGTCCCTCTACAAAGAAATTGGTATAGTTTTTTTAGTCAATAGAAAATTGATAAAGGATTAGAGTGTATGAAAAGAAATTCCTTTATATAAAAATAAAATAGTTTTTATATTAATTATGATATTGCTTGTCATATGTTAAAATGCCAGATGCTTGAGGATGGCCGATATCCATGTTGCCCTAATAAAATCCAACATCAACAATAATAAATAAATGTGATATCAACTTATGTCGGTATGGAATGAATCTATCCAAGTTGAAGAGATACATAGATGTATATCGATGGACTATGACATACCATTAGTGGCTTCATAACTCACCAGATTCATTTCAACATCCCTGGTCCTTTTGTTTTTGAAACCCATATCATATGGCATTGATGGCGTAAGTCTTTAACCTTGAAACCTATGCTTTAAAGGCTTTGATACTGCATGTTTTTTTATTTTTGATAGCTTTCAAATAGTGACGTAGCTACTGTAGTTTTATAAAGACGATATCAAATGTTCAAAGGTTTTAATGCCGCAAGTCTACATTTTGGATATTAACTATTCTGTGACATAATAGCCGACATAATTTCAATATTATAGTTTTTAAAATACTGATGCCATAAGAAATTGATTTCCACTTGAGTAATCGATGTCGTGGCTTGTCAGCTTTGACATCACATGTTTTCCTTGTTTTTAGCAACCGAGTTATGCGGCTTTGATGTCGTAACTCTTTCATTTTGTAAATAATGCTTTGTGGGCCGAGAAGCCTTGTTTTTGTGCAAATTAAAAGTTATGTTTTAAAGGCAAGATAGCCTTATGTTTTAAGAAAGTTGATAACTTTTTGTTTACAAAAATATAGCCTTATATGTTTTAAAGGAGAGATAGCCTATGTTTTAAGAAAGTTGATAACCTTATGTTTACAGAAGTATAGCCTTATACTTTATAAAATCATAATTTTATTTTCATATCTCAGATAGAGGCTTAATGTCGTTTTTAATGGCATGAATGTCGTAAGCTTTTTATTTCTAATTATTATATTGATGGCTTGACAAGCCATATGTTTTATGTATTTAACAATTTCATTAGGGATATCAATGTATATTATTTTTGACGCGCCATAAGTTTAAGGGTTTGACAATATAATTAGGGGTACCAACAGACATAGGTTGGCACTTCGGCAAACAATGTTATACTCAAATTATAAATTGGTATTTGATAGGTTTATATTCATTCAAGGAAAACTATAGATGTGTGATGGACGGTTCACATAATGCCAAAGATGGATAGTCTCTATATGGTTCATGATGGGTTCATTGTCATCCTATGAAAATTATGATATGTATGATCAATAGTCCACATAATTTTAGACAAATGAGGCACGTATGATGGATAGTCCACATGAATTTTAATTAGATGAACCATATGTGATGGGTAGTCCATATGGTCAGGGATAGATAATCCACATAATGTGTGTATATATATATATGAGATGGGTAGTCCATATATAAATATAAGATGGATAGTCAGATTAATTTAGATGGACAATCATATAAATTTAGACGGATAGTCAATTAAATGAGGATGGTTAATCCTTTATTTGATTTTGGGGGGTAAGGGAATGTATAACATAGTGAAGACAGATTAGTTAGACTTACCCATGTTGTAGGCCTGCAAATGATTATTTTTGCTATGTTCTAACTATTATGGTTGTAGGTGCATGAATTTTTATCAACATAACTGGTTAAGATACTAGGGAAGGGAAACCCGTTCCACTCTACGGCATGATCTCGTTAGATATCTATTTCGGTTCGAAATGTTAGGTTATTATTCATACCAAAATTTTTGTCTAACTGGAAGTTCTTGTTTTCCCCTTAAACTCTTAGGTTCTCATTTGAGTAGGCTGGGAGTAAGGGTTTACAGGTTTTCAGATTAGACGAATATGCTTTCGAAGACATACATGAGGTAAGTTAGCTATTAATATGAGCTTTTATTTTCTATTGTGTTGTTTTGTGTCCAAATGGATATAATGCCAAAAGTTATAACTGTTAAGTATTAGACTCTGATCAAGCAAGAGGGCATCTTCATTTGTTACTCTTGGAGTATTTTCTAATTATTATATTTTCTCTAAACGTTGGATGAATGAGATTATGTAATGAATATGAAATTCTATTTATGAAATGAATGAAAATGTTTGCTACTGAAATTTTTTTGAAAAAAAATTATATTCTTGTGCTGTTAATGTTATCGATATAATTAACATGACCGCATTTTGTTATCCGAAATTAATACTGTGGATGACTGCAGCATCCATAGCACTTAGTTTCGAACCTCAAAATGAAGGATGTTACAGTTTGGTTTGAAAGCCTAGATTTATGTAAAAAATTAAAAGATTAAATTTTTTGAGAACATAATCCAATGAATCATAAAATAAGATAAGGGCACGGGATAACACTATAGCAATGTACTTGTTTTTGCTATATAAAAGTATGTATTCTCCCCTCTCTCTTAGACTGTTCTTCCGTATCTTATTAAGGCTCGTATGCAGATTATGAGATAGAAAGATATGGAAGCATGAAACAAAAGAGTGAATCTAGGTAGAGGAAGCACCACAACTAATGAAAATGTTTCACTTATATTAAAAGGAATCCAAGTCGACAAGAGAATGCTAATCCAAATGCAAATGCTAACGTGAGTGCTAGAAACCCAGTAGTAAGTTTAAGGGCTTATTATCAATTCTTTATCAACATGATGTAAGATGGAGTAGTTGCTAGTTTGGCTGGAGGAAATGCAGCATATGCGGGAGGAGCTAATCCCATGGTGCTAGTTAGCAATAAATATGCCAAGATGAACCGTGATTATACTAGTCTTGGAGGAAAGCATTTTTCTTGGAAATGAGGATGCTATTGAAGTGGAGAACTGGATATTGCACTATGAAAGGATCTGTGTTGATTTGTTCTTGAATGATGAGAAGAAGAGGAGTTTAGTCTCTAGCCAGTTGCAAGGAGCTGCTTTACACTAGTGGAACAGGGTGACCATAGGTGTGCCAGAGGAGGAATTGACTTAGGGTGAGTTTAGAAGGAGGTTTAAGGAAAGGTTCTTGTTGAGATAGCCAAATCAACTTTACTTGTGAAATTTATGGAATTTAAGCAAGGAGAAACATCTATCTTATAGTATGCAACTAAATTTGATGAGTTGTCCAAATATGGATATGCCACAGTAGATATTGTGATTAAGAGAAATGAAAAGTTCATTTAGGGTTTAAAGCCGGAGATTTCCAGGGCAACAAATGGTTCATCTTAGGGGTCCAAATAATGTAGAGGTGGAGATGTCTCTAAGGAACGAGGAGATGCTTTTGACTTTTAAGAAGGATCAACGGGTGGGAACCCAGAGTTCTCAAAGTAAGAAAAGAAATTTCTTCAAGGGGAAGGGAGCTTAGAAGGATAAAGCTATGAAGAAAGGAAAAGCTGATATCGTTTGTTACAAATGTGACAAGAAAGAGAACTAGTGTCGGTCTGGTAATGGTAAGACGGTTGTGGAAAGAAGAATGTGAAGTGCTATAACTACATCCAGGTGGGGAATTATAAGAATAAATGTCTAGAAGCGGCTAATGCAGGAAAAGGGAAGGTCTTTGCTTTGGAGCAATAATCTTCTAGGCCAACAGAAGAGGAGAAGGGAAAGGTTCTAATGGGAGGTACGCTTTTGATTTATAGCATACACATTATAGCATTATTTGATAATGGTGCATCACATTCTTTTATCTCTCAGTGTTTAGTAGATAAGTTAGATTTAGAACCATCATACCTTGTTATCCGTTATGGGTTGTGAATCCAATATGAGGATATGCCACTCTTGGGACAAGATGTGACCTTCTAGAATTTGAGTTATTAGGTCATACTTGTGCCTGCAGTTTGTTTTTGTATGATTTTATGGGATTTAGGATTATTTTGGGTATGGACTGGTTGAGCAATTATGATTCTAGGATATTTTGTCGGGATAGGAAACTATCATTAAGACACCCTAATAGCAATGATCGAATTATATACTCGGTTGAGAATTTAAGTTTAGATATTAGTGCTTTATTGAGTGCAATAATGGTGGAAGTTTAGTTGAGTTGGGATTCAGTTGTAAGAAAATTTGCAGCTGTTTTTGAACCAATTACAGGATTACCACCGAGGAGAGCTATTGATTTCAGAATTGATCTTGCATATGGAGATGAAACCGTAAGTAGATCACCTAGTAGAGTGACGCATATTGAGATAAACGAGTTAAAGGTGCAGCTGGTGGACTTAGAGGGAAAGAGTTTTATTAGACCAAGTAGTTCGCCTTAGGGAGTGGCCACGGTATTCATAAAGCAACTAGATAGTCGCTGAGGTTGTGTATTGATTATCATAAGCTGAATGAAAAGACAATAAAGAATAAACATCCTTTGTCGAGAATCGATGATTTATTTGATCAGTTGAGTGGAGCCAAGTGTATTCCTAGTTGGATTTGGCGATAGAGTTCCATCAAATGAGGGTGGCAGATGACAGTATCCCTTTGACGACGTTTCGAAAAAGGTATGGTTTGTATGACTGATTAATCATGCCATTTGGGTTAACTACTAATGCATCTGCTTTCTTTGTGGATCCGATGAACTGAATTTTCTGAAAGCACTTGCATAGGTTCATGCTGGTGTTCATTAATGACATTTTGATATATGTTAAAGATGAAAGAGATCATGAGATTCATCTTAGAATAGTGCTTGAGACATTTAGGTAGCATTAACCAAAAGCGAAGCTTTTGAAGTGTCATTTTTGGAAGAAAGAATCGAAGTTTCTCGGTCATGTAGTTTCAGAAAAAGGGTTGTATGCGGATCCAACTAAGATTAAAGCTGTAAATAATTGAAAGAGACCCGATACAGTGACTGAGATGAAAAGTTTTCTTGGACTAGCTGGTTATAACTGGAGATTCATCAAAGATTTCTCTCGGATAGCAGCATCCTTGACTAAACTAACCAAAAATGATGTAATGTTTATTTTGTCTTGTAAATGTAAGGAAGCGTGCCAAAAACTAAAACATTTACTGACCAGTAGGCCCATATTAGTTGTGCCAGATGGTAATCGGGATTTGGTGGTGTATGCATATGCATGTGGAAAAGGACTAGGAATCGTGTTAATGTAAAGAGGTAAAGTGATTGCCTACACTTATCGACGGCTCAAACCACATGAAATATGGTATCTGACCCATAATTTGGAGTTGGCAGTAGTGATCTTTGCTTTGAAGGTAGAGAGACATTACCTTTTAGGAGAAATATTCAAGTTGTTTATGGATCATAAGTCTTTAGGGTATTTATCCTCTTAGAAAGAGTTGAATATGAGTCGGTAGAGATGGCTAGAGTTTTTAGCAGCTTATGATTTAGGTATTAAGTATACGCTAGAAAATGGAAATAAAGTGCTAATGCACTTAGCTAGAAACATCATAATGTGGTGTTGGCAATGATAGCAGAATGGAAGGAAGGAAGTTCTTAGGGCTTGTTATCGATCGAACTTTACTATTCATCCTGGAGGAATTATGATATATTGGGATATAAAGAGGAGTTTCTTCTATGAAGGTATGAAAAGGGACGTAGGCTTTTGGGTAAAACAATGTTTAAATTGCCAGCAAGTGAAAGCCGAGTGTTAGATGCCAAGTGGATTGATCAGCCATTAAATACACCAGTTTGGAAATGGGATTCTATATCCATGGATTTTATTAACAGACTCTGAAGGTCGAATAGGGGAAATGAGAGCATTTGGGTTATAGTGGATGGTTGACCAAAAGTGCATATTCATTCCCATTAAGTCGACCAGAACGACACCGGTGTTGGAAAAGTTGTTTATGAAAAACATTGTTAGACTGCATGGGATTCCTAGTAGTATAGTCAGTGACAAAGATACTTTGTTTACTAGTGAGTTCTATAAGAGTCTACAGAAAGTTTTAAGTGCCTAGCTTAAGATAAGTATCGCTTATCATCCACAGACAGATGGGTAGACAGAGAGAGTGAATAAGGTACTTGAAGATTTATTGAGAGCCTATGTACAAGATTTCGGTGGGTCATGAAAAGATCATTTGCACTTAGTTTAGTTTTCCTATAATAATTTTTATCATACTAGCATAGGAATGGCGCCTTTCGAAGCTTTTTATGGAAGGCCGTGCAAATCACCAGCGTGTTGGTTGGAGATCCAACATAGATTGGTTCTTGGTCCAAATATGGTGAGGGAAGCTATGGGGAAGATTGAGTTAATCCGAGTAGGATGAGGAAAGCTCGGTCTTGTTAGGAACTGAGTTGATGATGTTTTGATGACAACAACCTTATATAGTTATTATACTTTACTTTATAAAATATATACTAACATTTTCATATATATATATATATATGTATATAGGAAGTATATGCAGGTATTATCGAAGACTGACCAGTATAAAGACTCAAGCATCAAGATGAAGATTAGAGATTCAAGATTCAAGCCTCTAGAGAATCAAGATTTCAAGATCTCAAGATAAGTGTCTAGTATTTTGTTAAAACTTCATAATAGCACTCTCATCTTTCTTCCAATTTTCTTTTGGGATGGAACCTAATTTCTATCGAAACCAGTGGCTTACAAACCCACGACAAGTAGCTTACAAACCTACGACAAGTGGCTTACAAACCCACGAAAATCAAAATCATTTAAACTACTTTGTACAAGTTCTCGAGTCCTATGGAGGAGCTCTGTAGGAAGGTTCTTGCAATTTCAGTTTGAATAGATTTTTCAAAATGTTTTTAAATCTGTTTTTCAAAATGTTTTAGCTTTCAAAATCATGTTTTCAAGAATGTTTTCAAACTTTGTTTTAGCCTTGAAATATTCCTCCATTCTGATTTTAAAAACTTCTATTTTTAAAACATCAAAACTTATTCTGATTTTAAATATTACTTATATAATTGACGGTCTATATCAATTATATATATATATATATATATATTTAAAATAATGTTTTATATTCATTCTATATCTCAAAGTATTGTTTAAACACTTTATTTTGCTTCAGAGAAGTTTCAACTTGTTTTAAATTCAAATGCTTTTACAAAACAACATCTCTACAATTTTGAACTGAGGGATGTCGACATATGGGGATACCCCATGTCGACATGGTGACAGTTGGATTCAAAATTCAAATTTCAAAAGAAGTGTCCATTCGTTCAAAAATCTTTCGCCAATGGTTACGACTGTTGTGCATTTATATAAAGGCTTCCAAAACGAATTTTTTTAACAACTACTTTCTTATTTTCTTCACTCTTTCTTCTCCACCATTCCATATCCATAAAACTTCATATTTTCAAGATCGTGCCATCATTCTGCCAAATTCTCAATAGGAAATCATTTAGATACTCTCTCTATTTGATTCTCCATCATTCTACTAAAGATCAAAGTGCTATTTAGAGTTATAGGATTAATTTGTATTCAAAAAGTCCATAGAGTCTATCCATTCAAAAGGATTGTTATTAAGAAGTATTAGGGTGATCTTGTGTCCCGTAAATCAAGAGAGTTTACCCCAGACTCGGAGATAGGAGGGTTCCTCAAGGCCTTAGAAATTGAGGGTTGTAATTTGGATATTGGCTTATAAAAATCTGTACAAGGATATTGCCTTGGTGCAGGACTGGATGTAGGAGGATTCTGAACCAGTATAAAATCTGGTGTGTTCTTTCCTTTTACTTGCTTTACTTTACTATTTGCATTTGTTATATGTTCTGTGATCATTCTGTGTTAGAATTCTGTTTAGATTTGTGTGGAAAGTTTAAATTTAGTCATATAGTTCATATATTCTTTAAAACACTATTCACCCCCTCCCCCCTCTAGTGTTATTTCTGCCTTAAGATCCTTAATCCGCATCCCCAACAATTGGTATCAAAGCATTGGTTTTCATTGTTTTCATAATCTGAAACTTGAAAAATATAAAAATGGCATTTTTGGAAAATTGTGTTAAAACTGTTTTGCATATATGCATTTCATCAAAGTTTCATAAGTCTGCATATAGTTATTTTGAAAAATCAAGTTATCTACCGAATTGGTGTGTTATGCAGGAACAGACATGTTATATGGCTTTTGACGAATCAACACCCAATGGACAAACTGTGCAAATTGAGAAAGATAAATGGATACTTGATAGTGGCTTTTCAAGGCACATGACTGGAAATCCCGAGATACTCAAGGACATTACTTATCAAGATGGTGGATTAGTCAATTTTGGTGATAACTCTAAAGGATATGTGGTTGGCGTCGGCAATGTCGGTAACTCTAAAACTTTACTTATTTCTGATGTTTTATTAGTTAGGAACTTAAAAACATAATCTGCTTAGTATAAGTCAACTTTGCGATAAAGGCTTTAAAATTAACTTTGGAAAAGATAAATGTCACATTGAAGATGATAAGTCTAATATAATTTTTGAAGGTATTAGGAAGAAAAATATTTATATCCTTAGTATGAAAATTTCAAATGATAACCTATGTCTTTTGGCTAATACAAGTGACCCTTGGATTTGGCATAAAAGATTTGGCCATTTGAATTTCAAATTATTATCTAGGCTATCAAAACTTGACTTAGTTAGAGGTCTACCCAAGTTAAAATTTAAAGTAGATAGTATTTGTGATGCTTGTCAATTAGAAAAACTTAAGAAAAGGTCATTTAAATTAAAAGATGCTATTTCTACCTCTAGTCCTATAGAATTACTTCATTTAGATTTATTTGGTCCATCTCAAGTTCAATCAATTAACCATAGTAAATATGTTTTTGTTATAGTAGATGATTATTCAAGATATACTTGGACAATCTTTTTAAAACATAAAAGTGATGCTTTTGAAATATTTAAAAACTTTTCTAAAAGAATTCAAAAACAACATTCTTTCAAAATTAAAACTATTCGAAGTGATCACGGTGGTGAACTTGAAAATGAAAATTTTGAGAATTTCTGTACTCAGAAGGGAATTACTCACAACTTTTCATTTCCAAGAACTCCACAACAAAATGGAGTAGTAGAACGTAAGAATAGAACGATTCAAGAGTGTGCTCGTACAATGCTTTCTGATAGTAATTTACCTAAATATTTTTGGGCTGAAGCAGTTGCTACAGCTTGTTATATATTAAATAGAATTTTAGTTAGACCATTAACAAATAAAACTCCATATGAATTACTTTATAATAAGAAACCTATAGTTGCTTATTTCAAAGTCTTTGGGAGTAAATGTTTTATACTTAATACAAAATATAATTTAGATAAATTTGAACCAAAAGCTGATAAAGGATTCTTTATTGGTTATTCTAATAGAAGCAAAGCATTTAGAGTTTTTTAATTTAAAAACTAATACTATTGAAGAAACTATGCATGTATCTTTTGATGAAAATCTTAAAGATATTATACAAATAGAAGATGAAGAAGATTTTATAAATTTAAATCAATCTAATGAAACTATTAGTGAAATAAATCAACCTAATAAGAGATTTAAAATATCAAAAGATCATCCTATAGAAAATGTTTTAGGAAATATTGAATCTGTTGTAAGAACTAGAAATCAATTAAGTAGTATGAGTAATGTAGCCTTTATATCAACAATTGAACCTAAAAATCCAAAGGAAGCATCGTCTGATGATTCATGGATTCTTGCTATGCAAGAAGAATTGAATCAATTTACCAGAAATGATGTATGGGAACTTGTTCCTAAACCTGAGGATAAAAGTATAACTGGAACTAAATGGGTTTATAAAAATAAAATGAATGAACTCGGTAAGGTCGTAAGAAATAAAGCTCGTTTAGTCGCGCAAGGTTATTGTCAAGAAGAAGGAATTGACTATGATGAAACCTTTGCCCCCGTAGCAAGATTAGAAGCTATAAGAATTCTACTTGCTTTCGCTAATTATAATAATTTCAAATTATATCAAATGGATGTTAAAAGTGCTTTTCTAAATGGTTTTGTAAAAGAAGATGTTTATGTTGAACAACCTCAACTTTTTGAAGATAATAAATTTCCAAACCATGTATACAAGTTAAAGAAAGCTCTATATAGTCTAAAGCAAGCTCCTAGAGCCTGGTATGAAAGATGAAGATCTTATTTACTTCAATCTGGTTTTGAAATTGGTAAAGTAGATACAACACTTTTTATTAAAAGAAATAATCAAGATATTCAACTGGTTCAAATATATGTAGATGATATAATCTTTGGATCAACTAATAACATAATGAATAAAGAATTTTCAGATATAATGACTAAAGAATTTGAAATGAGTCACATGGGAGAATTAAGTTTCTTCTTAGGGCTTCAAATTAAAGAACTAGAAAATGGAATCTTCATAAGTCAAGAAAAATATGCTAAAGACTTAATCAATAAATTTGGTTTAAGCACCTCTAGTGGGAAACCAACTCCAATGTCAACAAATGTAGGTTTAAGCAAAGAAGATAAATCAAAAGATATTGATCAAACTTTATATAGGGGTATGATTGGTTCGCTACTTTATATAACGGCGAGTCGTCCTGATATTATGCATAGTGTTTGTCTCTGTGCAAGATACCAATCACAACCTAAAGAAACTCACTTAAAAGCTGTTAAAAGAATTTTAAGATATGTAAAATACACTTTAGATTATGGTTTATTTTATCCTAAAAATAGTACTTTTGATTTAATATCATATAGTGATGTTGATTATGCTGGTTGTAAATCAGACCGAAAAAGTACAAGTGGAACTTGTCACTTTCTAGGGCATTCACTGGTTTCCTGGTTCAGCAAGAAACAAAATACTGTTTCCTTGTCAACAACTGAAGCAGAGTATATATCTGCTACTCTGGCCTATTCACAAGTCATGTATTATGCAACAAACTTTAAAAGATTTTGGAATTAACATAAGTAAATCACCAATATATTGTGATAATACTAGTGCAATAAATCTATCTAAAAATCCAACTCATCATGCTAGAACTAAACATATTGATATAAGACATCATTTTCTTAGAGATAATTTAACTAAAGAAATAATAACTCTAGATTATATAAATACTGAAAAACAAATTGCTGATATATTAACTAAACCATTAACCGAATAGAATTTTACTAAATTTAGAAGAGAATTAGTTATTTGTTCAAAATTTGAAATATAAAATAATATAATATAATAATCAATAAATATTCAAAATAAAAATTACACTTTTTCTGAAAGACATGTCGACATGCCCCATCCCCTGATGTCGACATACCCAACAAAAATTTGAAAATAGAATTTCCCTCCAAAGTTAGTTATTTGGTTATTTATCTATTTATTTCGTTTTCTCTCCTCTTTCTTCACTATATTCTCTGTAAATAACTTCTGAAAAAATAAAATAATGGCCTCCTCTTCTACTAATGAACCCACTTCACCCACATCTCCTCATTCTGGTCCATTTCAACAATCTACGCACGCTCGAGTGATCAAATTGCAAGAGAAAATGAAAGATATCCTTCAATTGTTGACTGAAATTCAAGTAAGTCAACTTAGGATGGCTAGAGAACAACAAAGGCAAGGGAATATTATTAGGAATGTACAAAAATTCCTTATGGATAACCGTACAAATCCTATTAATATTGAAGACTCTTCACAAGCCATGGAATCAGAGGAAGAAGAACCTATGGAAGAGCCACAAGAAGACCAAGAGGAAGATCAACCTTTTCCTCAACCCGAAGTCCCTATAAATGTGGACGAGAGCGTTATTTGCGTTGGTGAGATCCTTGTTGATACTAATGGAAACATAATTGAACAACGTGGAAACTTTTATCTCCACTACCGCAATTGTTCGATTCATAAGTCTCCTATAGTTAAGGATCGCCATTAAAGCGTACTTTCTTTTTTTATTCTTTGTTTTACATTGTTCTGTTTGTTCGTGTTTATGTATGTTCTTATATATGTCGTAATAACAAAAATGTGTTCACTTATGCTCATTGTTTCATGCTTGTTCTATACATATTATTTGTTCATACTAATCATTCTTGAATTCTTAAGTAGTTGATAGTTTTTGTTGATGACAAAGGGGGAGAAAGTTATAAAAATATGTGCTTGGTGTAAGGGGGAGTCATGGAATAAAGGGGAGTTGTAGATTTAAGAAGAAGACATGGAGTAAGGGGGAGTTATGGAGAGTTATGTTATGGTAAGAATATTTTATAAATAAAGGTTGTCATCATCAAAAAGGGGGAGATTGTTAGGAACTGAGTTGATGATGTTTTGATGGCAACAACCTTATATAGTTATTATACGTTACTTTATAAAATATATACTAACATTTTCATACAGATATATATATATATATATATATATATATATATATGTATGTATGTATGTATGTATGTAAGTATATAGGAAGTATATGCAGGTATTATCGAAAACTGATCAGTATAAAGACTCAAGCATCAAGATGAAGATTAGAGATTCAAGATTCAAGACTCTAGAGAATCAAGATTTCAAGATCTCAAGATAAGTGTCTAGTATTTTGTTAAAACTTCATAATAGCACTCTCATCTTTCTTCCAATTTTCTTTTGGGATGGAACCCAATTTCTATCAAAACCAGTGGCTTACAAACCCACGACAAGTAGCTTACAAACCTACGACAAGTGGCTTACAAACCCACGAAAATCAAAATCATTTAAACTACTTTGTACAAGTTCTCGAGTCCTATGGAGGAGCTCTGTAGGAAGGTTCTTGCAATTTCAGTTTGAATAGATTTTTCAAAATGTTTTTAAATCTGTTTTTCAAAATGTTTTAGCTTTCAAAATCATGTTTTCAAAAATGTTTTCAAACTTTGTTTTAGCCTTGAAATATTCCTCCATTCTGATTTTAAAAACTTCTATTTTTAAAATATCAAAACTTATTCTGATTTTAAATATTACTTATATAATTGACGGTCTATATCAATTATATATATATTTAAAATAATGTTTTATATTCATTCTCTATCTCGAAGTATTGTTTAAACACTTTATTTTGCTTCAGAGAAGTTTCAACTTGTTTTAAATTCAAATGCTTTTACAAAACAACATCTCTACAATTTTGAACTGAGGGATGTCGACATATGGGGATACCCCATGTCGACATGGTGACAGTTGGATTCAAAATTCAAATTTCAAAAGAAGTGTCCATTCGTTCAAAAACCTTTCGCCAATGGTTACGACTGTTGTGCATTTATATAAAGGCTTCCAAAACGAATTTTTTTAACAACTACTTTCTTATTTTCTTCACTCTTTCTTCTCCACCATTCCATATCCATAAAACTTCATATTTTCAAGATCGTGCCATCATTCTGCTAAATTGTCAATAGGAAATCATTTAGATACTCTCTCTATTTGATTATCCATCATTCTACTAAAGATCAAAGTGCTATTCAGAGTTATAGGATTAATTTGTATTCAAAAAGTCCATAGAGTCTATCCATTCAAAAGGATTGTTATTAAGAAGTATTAGGGTGATCTTGTGTCCCGTAAATCAAGAGAGTTTACCCCAGACTCAGAGATAGGAGGGTTCCTCAAGGCCTTAGAAATTGAGGGTTGTAATTTGGATATTGGCTTATAAAATTTGTACAAGGATATTGCCTTGGTGCAGGACTGGATGTAGGAGGATTCCGAACCAGTATAAAATCCGGTGTGTTCTTTCCTTTTACTTGCTTTACTTTACTTTTTGCATTTGTTATATGTTATGTGATCATTCTGTGTTAGAATTCTGTTTAGATTTGTGTTGAAAGTTTTAATTTAGTCATATAGTTCATATATTCTTTAAAACACTATTCACCCCCCTCTAGTGTTATTTCTGCCTTAAGATCCTTAATCCGCATCCCCAACAGGTCTAGGTAGAAAAGTTATGCAGATAAAAGGCTTAAGTATCTAGAGTTCTCAATTGGAGATTATGTTTTTGTTAAAGTATTACCAATGAAGGGTGTGTTACGATTTGAAAAGTCAAGTAAACCAGCACTAAATATGTTAAATTGTTGTAGAGAGGATCAAAAAGCTCACATACGAGGTAGAGTTACTGAGTAGTTTGTAGGAGTCCATAATGTTTTTTTTTATGTTTCTCATCTTAGGAAGTGTATGCATGATCCAGAGATTACTATTGCTTCAATTTAATTGGAAGGTTCAGTAGTGGAACACGATCGAACTTTCATGAGACAACCAATTCATGTTGTGGCCAGAGGAGAGTAGATGATAAGGAACAAGACAATCAATTTAGTGAAATTCAAGTGGAGTAACAACGAGAAAGACTGTACTTGGGAAAAAAGGACATGATTGGGGATACCTATCTTGAGTTGTTATAATTGTTATGTTCTATATGTATTATATAGACTTTGTAGCTAATAGGATATACTAGCATTGTTTATTACAGTTGTTTGCATGTTTGATGTGCTTACTGTGTGGTCCTTACCGAATTTTGAGAACGAAATTCTTTAAGGATGGAAGTCTGTAATACCCATAATTTTAGTTTAACATTATTTGAGAGATTTAATTGGATATATTAAATAGAATAATATAATTGGATAAGGTGAATGAAATTTGGTAATTAATTAGGTCATGCCATAACTAATCAACAAATAAGATTGTTTTAAAACAAAATATATAATGGAATACACGAGAGGGGGAAATTAGGAATAGATCCTTATTTCATCCCTTAAGTCCTACCTCTTTCATTCATTCTCATTTTACATTCAAAAACAATCAAAAGCAAACAATTAAAGGCCGGCCATTCCTAAAGGGTAGGAAAGAAGGAAATCAAAAGGCGATTCAAAGAGCAAAGTTTAGGGAAGCTAAATTCCATCAAAACTCAATTTCATCATCCAATCTAAGGTGAATAATATTTAATCATCTCTATTGCTTATGCTTGAATTCGGTTATGGTTCGTCTTCGAATTGATCTTGATTATATTGCCATATTATGTACGTTTGATCATTGTTTGGATGGAGTAATTATTTATGGAAATTTTATGGAATTATTATGATAGGTTTTAAAGGTAAAACCTAAGTTTTTTTATTCCAATTGATTTGATTTTCTGGTATGTTGTGCATAGCATTATTTTGAAGATAGATTTTTAATTTCTAGTTTTCCTAGTTAATATGACTAATTTATGAATTTCCATATGAGAAAGTATTGTATATTTTGGGTTTTAATTATTAAAAATAATTAAATAATTATTTTGGTCTTGAAATTTTTATATGAGAAAGAATTTATAAATTCTGAATTTCAATGATTTTTAGGGATTTTTCTTTAAAGGTTACGATTTTCTATGAATGTAATAAGCTATAAAAGCTTATAATTAATATTGAGTAATAATATTAAATGATGGGTTGCAAAATGGATTTGGAAAGGTAAAACTGTCTTGCGGCAATCTTTCTGCAAAGAAAGTGGAAAAGTTTTTATTAACCAACAGAGAATTGACAAGAGATTAGAGTTGGTAAGTGATTTTCCTTTATATAGAAATAAAACAGTTTACATATTAATTACAGTATTGCCTTCTTGTATGTTAGAATGCCGGATGCCCGAGGATAGCCGATATCCATCTCGCAACTATAAAATTCGGCATCAATGTGAATAAATGCATGCGATATCAACCTATGCTGGTACGGAATAAATCTATTTAGGTTGAAGAGATACATAGATGTGTATATATGGACTATGGCATACCATCATTTATACAACAGTGATTTCATAACTTACAGAACCATTTCAACATCCCTTGTCCCTTTTGTTATTGAGACCCATGTATACGACATTAATACCATGAGTCTTTAACCTTGAAACCTATGCTTTAAAGGCTTTGATACCGCATGTTTTTATTTTCGATGACCTTCAGGTAGCGGTGTAGTTATTGTTGTTTTATGAGGTCGATATCAAATGTTTAAAAAATTTGTTGCAGCAAGTCATCATTTTCGATATTAACTATTTTGCGGCATAATAGCCGAAGTAACATAATTTCAACATCATGCTTTTTAAAATATTGATGCCATAAGAACTTGAGTAGTTGATGTTGTAGCTTGTCAGCTCCGACATCACATGTTTTCCTAGTTTTCAACAACCAGGTTATGCATCTTTGATGCTGTAACTCTTTCAGTTTGTAACTAATGATTTGTAGACTGAAAAGCCTTGTTTTTATGCAAACTAAAAGTTATGTTTTAAGAAAGTAGATAACCTTATGATTTCGACAGTATAGCCTTATGCTTTGTAAAATCAGAATTTTGTTTTCATATTTTATTTTTGCAAATTTTGCTCTTGGCCAAGTATACATAATATATTTATTTCGTTTTGTTTTTGCAAATATAATCATTGAATCATTTAAAGTTTAAAATCCATGTTAGAATTAAAATTAAAAAATATTATTTTCAAAAGTATAATGTGTAATATATATTATATAAAAATTGACAAATTATATATTTTTTGTATTATATATATAACCAGTTTAAATTACATAATCAATTTTAGGTTAAATAAATAAATAAATATATAAAATAAAAAATAAAAAATTTCCTAAATGCATATTTCATATAAATAAATTTTATAAAATTTAAAACATGTAATTTATGACTTATAATCTTTAAAAATAATTTATAGTTTACCAAAATAATTAATAATATTTTATTAAAAATTCTTTTTTATTTTGTTTTGACATGAGCACTAAGTATGCTGAACATTCACAAAATAATTTTATTTTATTTTTGTAGATGCAATAATATACACAACCAATCAATTTATGATATCATTTCGATATACAAGATGCGTAATATGATCTGACATCCTATCACATAAATAATATAACATATAAAGGTGATAGAACAAAGATATATTGGAGAGTTAGCTTTCAACAAAGCCCTTGCGTACCCACTGAAATGTTGATTTAATCCATTTAAATTCGTTCGCAAATCAAAAGTTGTTAGCTTCCTAACTGCCTTGGCACTAATGATCGAATCGAAGTGTTTTGATGTAATTTTTTACTTGGATCTTTGGTGCTTAGAGAAGGGGAGTGCTGGCCAAAAATATCAAAGAGGAGGGAGACAAAAAAGTGTAAAAAGAAATGATGCAAAATGTGGCTTATAAAAAGTAAGTCAAGAGAGTGAAAAGTGGATCTCATCCTAATATCTTTCTCTTACTATTTCCACCCTTTTAACCATTCAAAATTAGGGATGGCAATGGGGTGGGTTGATGAGGGTTTTGTATGCCCCAGACCCGCCCCGTATTTTTTAAACTTTGCCCCAGAGCCGCCCCGTAGACCGGTGCGGGTCTGAACTTTTGCCCCATACCCAGAACCTATACGGGTCAGGGTAGACCCTCCCCACCCCAAGACCCGATGAAGCATTAAAATTCATTAAAAATTATGCATTATTGTACATGTATTTGTTTGTTTTATTTGTAAGAGGGATTGTCACTAAATGATAAAATAAATAAAAATATCAATGTGTTTACAATGATAAGTAAGGTAATAAAAATGAGATGTATGATAATGGTTCAAGAAAAACATGCATACATTATTATGTAATTATTAGTGACGTAACTTAATATCATAAATATCATATAACTTATTAAAAGGAACATTAGAAAATCGGTGTTATAACCATTATGTATAAAAGGATTAATAAATCATCTTTATTGCAGTAAAGCGACTTTATGAAATCTCAATGGTGCAGGTCGAGTTAGGGCGGGTCGACCAAGCCCCAACCCGACTCTAGACCCGGAGCTCTTAAGAACGGGTCACGGGTCTACCTGCCCTGATAACCCAGTGGGGAGGGTCTTTGCGGGTCAAAACAGGGGTGGGTCTACCGGATTTATACCCTGGACCAGCATTATTGCCATCCCTATTCACAATCCTATCTATTTGCAATTATATGGTCGGCCTAAACCTTCGCTCCTACAGCCAAAATAGCATGCCTACATGGGACTCAAATATGGTTCAAGTGTAAGCAATATTTTATGCAATTTTAAATCTTATAACGCGTACCGATATTGTATATCGATCAGTATATTTATGACTATTATAAACACATTATTTGGTATTGTTCAAAGTAATCAAACAAAATTTTATAATTAATATTTCATAAATATTAATAAACTTAAAAAATTTATAACAACTTATAAATTAATTAAATTAGGTGGTAAAAAGATTATTCAACGTTCTGATTGTGTAAATGTTAGATGTAAATTTGATCTGTGATTATTATTGAACAATTCAAACATTAATGCTCACACATCACTTAGCAAGTAGTGTGACATTATGGCCAAATTTTTCACTTATTTGGTTTCGATAAAATCCAATTTTAATTTATTAAGCATTACCAATCAATGGCAACTATTTATACAAATTCTCTTCGTCGAAACTATATCACTTTAGACTTATGGAATTTAATAACGGTTAAAATTCTAATGTCATGCATATTCAATTCTATAGTCAAAACATAATGTCTTCCATACCTATTTTATAGGCCGCTTCTTCCAAATCCTTCATGGAGAGGTTCTTGAAAGCCGATCTTCCACTGATTGTAACAACGAATGTCATTACCATGAACAGAAAACTGTCAACATAAAGCATTAAGAATATGATAACGTTGCCCTATTTCTTTCTTTATACGCACGCTTCTTCTGTATTTCAATAAAAAAACAAACTATTTGATCGCCTTATCAAAAGACATGTTCCAACTTCTTAAAGTTTGTTAAGTCCATAAATGGACTTCAATAACTTGCAAGACTTACTCTCATTCTTACTGACCGCAAAACACTTTGTTGACACATGTAGATGGTTTCTTTTAAATCTCCATTTAAAAATGCCATACTTACATCCATTTTCCATATTTCATAGTCATAGAATGCAGTAATGGCTAGCATACTCCAAATGGACTTAAGTATGGCTACGGGCAAAAGATCTCGTCATAATAAACGGCTTGAATTTGAAAAAATCCTTTTGTAACTAGCCTAGCCTTATAAGTTTCTACTTGTCCACCTGCATTTAGCTTTTTCTTAAAAATCCATTTGTAGCTAATAGGTTTTATCCTTTCGGGTATGCTCAACAAAGTACATACTTTTTATTTGTATATGGAATCCATCTTGGAATTCATTACTCTAAGACAGAGTGTAGAGTCTTTGCTCTAAGATAGAGTGCCTATTGGAAAGATAAAAGAGTCCCATCATCTAAGAAATGGTCCTTCTTTTCGCCATTCACGAGAAAACCGTAGTGCCTCTGTAACGACCACCTATTCGACCATCCAAAGTTGACACTAAATACACACACGGTATTCAAATGTTAAACAATCAATTGTCTAAAAGGCGGATTGTTACGATAAAATAAAAGGGAAATAACAAAGAACATGGAAAACAGAACCTCACAACCGACACAACAACATATAATATATACAAATATAGTATAAACCTCCACTCTAAAAATATAGAGTACATCGGAGTTAAAAAAAGGAACCTTATCAGCTGGACAGTTATAAAATCCCAACCTTACAATTGCTGATAGAAATATCATATAATATAGTGAAAAATAAAACATTACGATAGGTGAACGTCCAGTTCTTCTCCAAGAACTCCATATTACCAAAGCTAACCAAGGAAAATACTCGCTCTGATCCAGGCATTATAATAAAATAGCACCAGGATTAATCTCGAAAACTAGCATGAGAAAACTCAAGTAATATAGTGAACATATAAAAACTCTATGAGACCACGCCGCTTAATGGAGAATGAGTTTTTACCTCACAAGAACGACATCCATATATGAAAAGTGGAAATAAAAAACAAGAAAACAAATCTAAATATAAAGGATGGGTATCGTTAAGAACAAATGGCATACTTAAGGAATGAGCATAAATAATTAAACATCGAGCAGAGCTCCTATCACTTCTCGATGGAATTGAGGAAACAATTCAAAGATTTGAATTCACAATAAGGAATGAAATTTTCCAACAATGACTAGGAGGGTGCACCACCCTTACCGAAAGTACACCTCTAGAAATATACTGGACCCTACCAATGGTTACCGAGTATCCGAGTATTTCATCTTGGTGCATAAAATATCCGAACCAAATATAGAGTAGATGTCAATATCCTAATGGGAGCAGCCCACAAAGCTTGGCTTGCACTCGCTCTGTGGGTTAAGTCATTTCCAACAAAGGATAACAAATCTCAAATGTGCAACATTTCATCTTAAAGTGGCGAAATACAAAAAAGATAGCAGAACCAAAATCGACAGTCGATAAATCAACTATTGGGAATAACAAAATGATTTGTGTATAAGAATTAAATCACATACACTTACCACCAATAAATGAATCAAATATTTAAAACATTTGATTCACATTTGGGCTTGATTTTCACATTTCAAATGTTGTAAAACATTTTAAAAATACTCTTTGGAATATTCTTTTAAAATGACAAATTATAATACTAAGTGTGTTAAAACAAGGGTCAGAAAAAAATGTCATCAAACATTGATTAATATAAACCCAAAACAATTTACACTTAGTTTTATTTTTAAACAATCCCATTTAAAGGATTTTCTCATTTATAAACTACTAGTGTGTGGCCCATGCTACGCACATGGGCAGAGTCTATAACCTATTACAATCTTTGTTTTAGGTGATGGAAATTTTGAAGTTTTTCCATTATCCTTCATGTTCCATTTTATTATTTAGAACCAAGAGCATTTCGAAAGATTGTGACTGATTTGTGTGGTTTATTATGATTAGAATGAGGAATATGATGTTTTGTCAGTGTTCTTTTTTATGTATTGATGTGGTTAGTGTCGACACTTATCATTTTCGGATTTTACTATGTATATGTATGTTTAGGGTTATTGGCATTTAAATTGGGAAGATTACATTAAATTTGGAAGATTAATAGAATTAAGCGTAGTCATGAATGTAGTTCTTTGATTGTATTAGACATAGAAGTAGTGTGTAAACTATGTATATTACTTGCTCTGTTAGTCAAATTTACGTAAGCAGTTCTATGACTCATTCTTCACAAAGTGAGATGATGCAAATATATTAAACATATAACATGCTCGTTTAATATCCTAGAAAATCATAGTGAAATTAATTTTTAATTCATAGTTGACTTACGAATATGTTGGATATATACTTCATCCATTTTTGGTGCAATACAGTTTTGTAAACTTTGTTAAGGGCGGAGGGAAGATGATCGTTGATAGTTGGGTTATATAGCTTTCTACGTTGACAGAAGTGTCCAGCACCATATTAACGTGTTTCATATGTTTATTGTTTTTTGCCTGATAGACTACACACAATATATATTAAATAGGGATAGAATATTTACTAACTCACTTTGTCATTTTGTAAAACGATAATAAATTGCCCTAAACATTGCAGTGAGGCTGGATTTGGATGTGTCAAATCACACACAACATTCTTGGTTAGAACATAGTTCCTAAATGAATCATTTATCAAAATGCAATCAAACGAAAGAGAGGAATGAGCACCTTAAAAATCCAAAATGCTTCCGTGTTCCTGTCCGTACTCAAAAAATTATTCGATATTTGAAAAACGGATACAAACATGGTCATGTCCGCCTTTTAAAATTATTCTTCCGTTTTTTGTCAAGATTATAGTTATATTTTTATGTATTTTAGTATATAAAATAATTGTCATTTACTATTTTATCCAGGTCAAAAAATTTAATATATGTATAAAAATAATATAATAAATATTTGCTGCTTAAAATTATTTTTCTTAGCATATACACTATATACATATATTATATTATCGAAATGGATGTTTTAGTATCGAAACGGATTTATAATAAATAATTTTTTAATTAATTTGTTTAGTTTTATCACTTGTGAACTGGTCAAAGAATATCCGACATCCAGCTGCATCCAACGGTATGGATATCCGAAACTAATTCTACACCGTCCAACTTCGATCTGACCGTCCTACTTCGTATCCGACCATTTGCAGGCTTAGTATCGCAAAGATTTTCAAATTAAACCTATGTTTGAAATTTTTTAATGGTATTCTTGATGCTTTACCGTTATTTTTTCAATATTAGTCACCATTATTTGTCATAGCTTCTTAACTAAAGTAAAGATATTTCTTTATAGACTTGAAAAACCAAAGTAATATACATGCATATAAATCTAACTTATTTTGATTACCATTTCAACACAAAATACACATAAATGAGGTCAAGTAGAGGGAAAATATTAAAAGGAGTTTTAGCTTGGTAAGTCAAAGATTAAATTTAAGTCATTGAACAAATGATCTCTGTGTAATACTTCTAGCATGAACAATATATATAAAACTTTAGACGATAAACTATTGAGTTTAAAAGATTGATAAAGGACAATTTAAATGGTAGAAAGAATTATATCATTACAATAAAATATAGACACATACGCTGATACATTTTGCAACCAACAGAGAAATACATATAAACATAAAAGACATACATAATAGTTGATGAGTAGAAAATAAAGGTGCAAACTATGGCATTATTTTTTCAAATACACGGTGATAGTGGAGTATTGTAGATAGAGTTCTTCAGAACTATTCTTTCATTGTTGTCCTTTCTTGTTTGTCCTGTCTCATTAGCATCCTTGTAAATAGATTGAAGATAGATTTTGAATGATTGTTTCATAGTATATTTAGGTTGATTATCACCCATTCGAATATTCCTCTCTATCACAGGTTTGAGCTCCATTAGACTTGGTTGATTTCACGCTATCCAGGAATTCAGGCGTACCCTACAACCAATACTTTTAATAAATTTGTGAGTATATTTCATTGCAGCAATGTGGTTATCCCAATAACTGGTCTACTTCCTTCTTCCTCTTTAGCGTAGTTGTTGTTTTAGTTGGTAAAACAATTTGTAAGCAAGGTGGTTTGATGCTTGGATAAAACACCAAACTTAAAAAGTAAGAAAGAGGATCAACATAGTTTTTCGACAGTGTTTAACTCAATAATTAATTTTGTGGGTGCATCGCCCTCTGTATTATTAGCCAAGTTGTGACAGTATGTTGTGTAGAAGTGTTACAACTAAAGAGGTGTTAACTACAATCATACTAACGGTTTCATAAGTTACCTAACCAGTAGATTGATTATCTACTGGCATATACAAAAGATAGACATTGGGAGTCTTGCTAACTCTTAGTTTGTTCCCCTCTGTTTATCATGCCATGGTTCGTAGGTTGAAATTAAAACTAAGCTTCTGCACTAGTTTAAATAGTTGCCTACCACTTCGTCGGTTTCACTGAGAAGCCAAGCACTTCTACTCACCAAGCTGAACGTACTCGAGCAAGTTCTAGATTCCAAACCAACCAATGTACCTTACCTGAAAGTCTTAAGATCTATATCAACACCACGAACATTAGAATCAATATCCGCTCCAAATCAGTGATCAAAACACGATCCACTCTTGATCTGATCTACTCCATCTCTAATCATTTCGTGCTGCAAAACAATAATTTTGGTCCAAAGCACACTCCCCATTTTCGTCAATAGCAATATCCATCTTTCGACAAACACAATCCTCGTACTGCTCACGTATAGGAACCACCTCGCATTTTTTCATAAGCCTAATCAATTATATTTCTTCGACCATCTCCGTGCAAAAAATGAACTAAGCACGCTTCCAGCATAATAATGAAATACATGACCAAGTTTTTTCTTCGTTCTCATCACAACCAGCTTCAACGCTTTTACAAACATACCCTGACACCAATATCATCAAAATCAGCATATACTTCGTCACTTTACACGCTAGCCCTATCAATCCCTTTTTCATTCTAGAGAATAGAATATGTTCTTTATCAATATCATCTGATCTTACACCCATATCAACCATCATGTTTGAATTCCTACAAACCTCATGAATGAGCTCCTATTTGCCCAATCTGATTTTAATTGACCCAAGATAAACCATTCATTTCCATCACCCCCTTCTTTATTATCCATCCACTTTCCTAACCGAATAACCAACTACAGAACATCATCGGCACACTTATTTAAACAACAACCACAAATGGCATTAAAAGCAATATCGGTCCCAACAACAGCAGACATAACAGAATCTGAAGTATCACTCGTGCATTTATTCCGCCACATCAAGACCTAAATTATTTATCCCATATTCTTTACACCTATCTTCTCGTCAAATAACACAATCCCCAAATAATTGACTTCACTATCATACATAGAGCCATCTTTTGCATTGCTTGAAACCAAAATAACTATCCCCAAGGGTTCATCTCTCACAACTGAATCAAATACCTTTCTATGCACTATCATATTGTGATCCTCACTCCCCTCAATATTAAACACATTCAATACATCATATAAATTAAAATTTTCATCATCCTAAAAACATAATAATTAAAACTTATTATGGCTAGAAATACCAAATTCACACGGATAACATTTTGTTACATGTATTGTAGCAATACAAAACTCATCCATCTCATTATTTTTCTTTGTACATTTAATCTTATTACTGACCATGCTTTTAGCTGAAGGTTCTTTGATTGATACGATAGAGCAGACACTATCAAGACCTTCTATCATATCATATCTCCCACTCTCCACTGTATGCTTGCCTTTGTTCGTCCCTTTCTTTGTCTTATCTTGTAATTTTACCAACAAATTTTGACTATGATACATTTTCTAGACACATAATTTGCCAACTACAGACCCTTACCAAGTAAGTCTTTTGTGCATTGGGTAGACGACGATGACAGTCGATAGGACAATGTTTTGTAAATTTCAATTGTGAATAAATAAAAATCACAACCCCCATCTAATTGGAAGTCAACATATGGCAACAGTAAAGAGATCAACTCTATAAAAGAAAAAACAGTCAAACGAAACTAAAGTCTACAAAATGTATGGAATAAGTTTCGTCAATCTTGGAGATTTCACTTAGTGAGAACGAAGATAGGAATAATAAGTGATTCTATAAGCTCAAACTTATTCTACACGTTTATTCAGAGGTTCTTGTTCAACAGTGTGTAACGTAACCTCCCACTGAATTGTGTTGTTTTTTGTAACAAGCATTTGACGATCCTCTTAAACAGATAAATAAATAAAAATTCTGTGCATAATTGGGCATTATATAATAAAAACTACGTTGAGTTGATCTCATTATTAATGAAATTCTATACATTTTTTCTATAAAGGTAAAATATGCTTCTCGATGAGGTAAATATCATTTACTTTCAAAAATTTTGCAATCGAGTAACACATTTGTTGTTGCTGAAATCAAATTATAGAAAGCAAGCATAGAATCACCTACAATATATCACTAATGAAAGCAAGAAAGGAATCTAGATATTTCATTCCTCTATTTTTTTAAATTTTTTTCGAGAAGTAGAAAGGAAGACAAATGAAAGAAAGAAATTTAGAATGCTCCTTAACACAGTTGTTGTAATAACTCTATATCAAGCGTCTAAAACTTAAATAACCTTCAACCTATTATCACCTAAAGCAACCATTGAATCAAAATTCAAAACACAATATTTAGGAACAAAGAAGGTTTTGGGTTGGACAATGCTACATAATGGGTAGATATTGGTCCAAGAGATAACATGAGTAGCGACTCAATTGTCACCATAACCATTTTTATATGTATTAATCAACACAGTACATGAAATAGCTTAACTTAAGCGAACAAATACAAAGTTAAGTACCTTCGAGAAATGCTGCAGAGCTACTACAAAGCTATTCAATTTATAAGTGTGATACTGCCATGTTAGTGAAATTTGATCATTAAATAATACGAGAACAATCCAGTAAAATCATAAACACATGTTACAGTTCGTGATCCCAACAAAACACTCCCTTCTACCCATCTTCCATTGTTTTGACCATGTTATGGATATTACGAAAGATCACCAACATGTGATTCTACTAAGAGAAATAACTAAAATTATTTTTGGCATAATCGTATCAATTAACTTGAAGACAAATAATTAAACTCCCAATTAAATTCATTAGTAGTTATTATATGCTTCACTAAGATCTAGATGTTTAATTATTTGTTGTTAGAGTTTATAATAATATCATTATTAGTTCTAAATGTTATTCTTGGCTTTTTAATTCAAATAATATTATCTACTGTCAGTAATATAGTCAAACATAAAACATTTATGGATGTTCATACTATTTTGAATTTACAAGTACAAGGGATAAGTTTCAGAAAGAACAATCTGAATACGAACTATGAAAAGAAAATAAATGGGCAATTCCAGTCTTATATAAAGCTTTACCTTTGTGCACTTAGTATCTTTTCCTTCAACTAAAATGAGCTTTTATACATGTTGAACTACCCCATAACTGAAACAAAGTAAAAATTAGTTGAAGTTTAAACGTTGTAATGAAATCAAAATCTATAGGGAAAAAAGGTTAAGCGTCATTAGTAAGTAGTTATAGTAGAATCAAACATTCATTCGTTCACAAAGTCGTCATAGAAATGTCAGGTGTTCCTATCGATGTTCTATCTCATACAACTTGCTTAGTCAAATAAGGCAGGAAACAAATATAAGCCAAACAATAAAACTATACCTTGAAAATTCAAAATTTCAAAGAATCAAACCCACCAGATCCAAATCGATCAGACTTCGCTTCTTATAAATACCAAATGATTTCAGTGCATCCAACATAACCATGTGTTTATAATAAAATTAAAAAGACGCATAAATCTAAAAGTGTTACTTGAAAATTTTGCAAGGAAATTGAAGCAATTAGAGCTATGTATACGAAGTGAATAATCCATCGATGTGAATAATTAAAAAAATCAACAAACAAATGCAATGATGGAGAAGTGAATATTCGGTATCGATTGTTCACCTATGTGGTTTCATAATTTTCGGACATTGATGGCGGTTTTCAAAGAGTGAAAGTAAAGTAGATTTTTCGAGTGAGAGGGTTATTAGGTTGGAAGAGGAGAAGGGAAAGTGGAAACCGTTGCCTCTTAGTTGAGGAGAGTTAGAACCGTGCAGATGAGAAATCTTGGACTTCGTGGGATATGAAGATGGACACGTGTCAAATGCAGAGGAGGTGGATTCTACTTTCCTATTTAAATAATAGATTATTTATAAATTCAAAACAACATTTATTATCCCGAAAGATAATAATCAATTTAAATTACTTTATAAATTTTAAATCAAATGTTAATATCTCGTAGTATAATTTATAAAATCCTTTTAAAACTTTAAAGCCATACTAATTTTTCCAAAGGAAAATAAATCAAATTTTAATATTTTTTTATAAATTTTCAAAACAACATTAATTATCCTAAAAGATTATTCATATTTATAATCACTTTTAACAAACCAATCGATTACCTATAAAACACTTTTTTTTAAATTAGTTTATTAAATTTGAAACACTAAATCAGTTAATAACTTCTAAATACTTTTATTAAATCAGTTAATTTACTTTAGACTCTTTTATTAAATCAATTAATTAACTTTAAAACGCCATTAATTGAAATTATTAATTAAATCCAAATATCGTTATCTAAATGGATTGATTAAGTTCAAACATCATTAATTAAATTTATTAATTAAATTCAAATATCACTAATTAAAATGATTAATTATATTCAAACATCACTAATTAAAATGATTAACTAAACTCAAATATCGTTAATTAAAATGATTAATTAAACTCGAATATCATTAATTAGAATGATTAATTATGCCAAAATATCATTAATTAAAAAGATTAATCACATTCAAATATCATTAATTAATAATTAATTAAAATTCAAGTATCACTACTTAAAATGATTAATTAAATCCAACTCTCATTACTCAAAATGATTAATTAAATTTAAACATCATTAGTTAAGACGATTAATTAATTTAAATATCATTAATCAAACTGATTAATGATATTTAAACATCATTAATCAAATTAATTGATGAATTTTAAACATATATTTTTTGAAAATACAAGCTCTAGACAATTCACACAAAAGTTTGTTGATTCATGAGTTTTGATTCATGATACAAGCTTCAGAGATCATACGACGAGATTACTATACGAAAGCGACAAAAAGAAAATAAGTGTATGTTATGCACTACAAAGGAGACAAGACTACAGTCCAGAGATTAGTATGAATATTTTAATGTATTGAGTCTTAGAATATTGTCAAAATCATTCCTCAAGTAGTCACACACATACACAAATTGACTTATATTAAGTTATACATAAATTAGTGTGTACCGTGCAATTGACAACAGGTCGGCTGACCGACCAGAAACCTCGGTCGACCGACTCTGTGTCAAGTGCACAGATATACATTGTTTTGTATACGGTTTTAAACCTCAGCTGACCGGCCAGTTTCCTCGGTCGACCGGCTTGGACATAACGGCTAGTTTTCTGAAGAGTTGCGATTGTTCATGAAGAGGAATGTCCCTCAATCCAAGAGATACAGACACAACTTTTGATTGAAACTCTTCATGAAAGATTATAACTATTCTACAACTATATAAACATGTTCAAATCACTTCTACAATCATCGATTCTGGTTTATATTTCTGAAAACTATTCTCTATTTATTTCTGCAAATAAAAGCATTCATTCTCATTCAATATCTCTAGAATCTTTGAATTAATTTATATACTTCGATTCTATGAGATTATCTTCCTTCTCAATCTTCACATACACTACATATTCTTGAGGATTTGATTATAGGAAATTGTACTATCAAAAGACAATCCGTGTTATTCAAAACACACTCGTCAACAAAGCATTTGTATTAAGTTGAAGTCCTCTTCGGCTGTTGAGGCGGAAAAATTCCTGTTCGGCTGCTTAGGTGTGATATACCTATTCCTCGGGGTTAAGTGAGGGGTTTAGTCTAATCCAGAGGATATTCTGGGACTGGACGTAGAACGGGAAGTTCGAACCAGTATAAAAATTCCTGGTGTGCTTACTTTAATTTTTATTTTACTGCTATTATCAGTTTCCGCATTTATATATTATATTACACGATCCTTAGTACTGCACGTACACTTTCATTTGGTATCAGAGCAAGGTTTCCTATAACCGTCACAAAGTTATTTGATATTTATTTCTAGTAATATGGCAACGACACAAACTAACAATGTTAGCACAAACACTAATACTAGTTTCACAGAGGGTCAATCAACTTCACGACCTCCACTTTTAATGGTTTAAATTATAATTATTGGTCAACTAGAATGAGAATCTATATGCAATCTAGTGGTTTTGATATCTAGAATGTTATACAAAGAGAGTACACAACTCCTACTGGAGAATACTCAACTTGGAGTAACACACAAAAACTAGATGCTACATCAAATGCAAAGGCTATGAATATTCTATTTTGTGCATTAGATAGAAATGAATTCGATAGAGTTAGCATGTGCACTTCTGGTTATGAAATATGGAGAGCACTTAAGATAAAACATTAGGGAACGAACAAAGTTAAATTAAGCAAAATTTCTATGTTGAAAAATCAATTTGAAAATTTCAAAATGAGGCCAAACGAATCTATAAATGATATGTACTCTAGATTTCAGGATATTCATCATGCTCTACTATCATTAGAACAAACATTTACTGATTTTGATGTTGTCACAAAAATCTTAAATTCTTTAACTAACGAATGGTAAAGAAAAGTCCTAGCCATTGAAGAAGCAAGTGATTTGTCAACATTAAAACCAGAAGAATTGATAGGTAATTTAATGTCCTACGAAGTAAATTTATAGGCAAAGAGAAATGTAGCACAAGAAAAGAAGAATGTGGCATTTCAAGCAGAAAAAGATGATTCCGACTCACAGAATGAAGATATGGCAATGATTGCTAAAAATTTCAAAAAGTTTTTGAAACTCAAAAGAAATAAATTCAGGGGAAACAAAAATAATTCCAATAACAATATCAACAGTAGCAAATCATCATCTTCAGTAATGGAATGTTATGAATGTCACATGAAAGGTCACATGAAGAAAGATTGTCCTGAACATAAAAAGAGCAATTTTAAGAAGGACAAAACCAAACGAAGTGCTTTTTCAGTCACTTGGGACGACACAGACTCATCATCTTCATCAGAAAGTGAAAGTGACAATGAAAATGAACAAGCAAATGTGTGCTTCATGGCTTCATCAGACGATGTAAGTGATCTTAGTTTTGAAGATTTAATTGAAATTAATTCTGAATTAGTAGATTTAGCAAAGCAACTTAAAAAGAAAAATAAAGATTTACAAAGAAAATTAGATAGGACAGTCTTAGAAGTAGATATGCTGAAAGATGAAAAGAAAATATTAGAAGAAGAACTTGAAATTTTTCAACAATCAAACTCTAACTTATCTTCTCAAATTTCTTCAATAACTGAAGAACTAGAAATTCAGAAAAGTAAAAATGATGTTTTATTTTTTGAAAATAATGGTTTAATTTCTAAAATTAAAGATTTAGATTTAGAAAAATCTAGTCTAAAAATAAAATTTGATGACATCTCTAACAATATCTCCAATTTCAATAAAGGAAGAGAGAATCTTTCTAAAATACTAGAAAATTCTCAATCCACTAACAACAAATCTGAACTAGGATTTAAGAAACAAAATAAGTTTGCTAAAAGTAGAATTAATAATTATATTAAAAAGGATATTAAGAAAACAGTTTGGTCAAACACTAAAACCATTAAGATATGGATTCCAAAATCAAATAATGTTTTAATAAGAAATAAACATATCAAAATGTTCATGGAAACTGTTCATAATAACAAAAACTATGTTTATAAAGGGAATTCTGAACCCATATGGGTTTGGCTTCCTAAGATCTAACTCTTAGGACCCTAAAAAGAAACAGGTACCAACTTTTTATAAATTTTTTTGCAGGTACCACATAAAAGGAGAGGAAAATGGATTTTAGACAGCGGTTGCTCAAAACATATGACTGGAAACAAAGAAATGTTGTCAAATATTATCTACTCAAATGGAGGATTAGTCACTTTTAGAGATAACTCTAAAGGTTATATCATCGGTAAAGGCGATGTCAGCAGCAACGAAAAGTCAGAAAAGTCGCCATATATTCAGGGGGAGAATTACAATATATACTACTTCGTTACATAAGTATTGTCATCAATCAAAAAGGGGAAGAATGTTGATTCATGAGTTTTGATTCATGACACAAGCTTCAGAGATCATACGACGAGAATACTATACGAAAGCGACAAAAAGAAAATAAGTGTATATTATGCAATACAAAGGAGACAAGACTACAATCCAGAGATTAGTATGAATATTTTAATGTATTGAGTCTTAGAATATTGTTAAAATCATTCCTCAAGTAGTCACACACATACACAAATTGACTTATATTAAGTCATACATAAATTAGTGTGTACTGTGCAATTGACAACAAGTCAGCTGACCGACCAGAAACCTCGATCTACCGACTCTGTGTCAAGTGCACAGATATACATTGTTTTGTATACGGTTTTAAACCTCAGCTGACCGGCCAGTTTTCTCGGTCGACCGACCTGGACATAACGGCTAGTTTTCTGAAGAGTTGCGATTGTTCATGAAGAGGAATGTCCCTCAATCCAAGAGATACGGACACAACTTTTGATTGAAACTCTTCATGAAAGATTATAACTATTCTACAACTATATAAACATTTTCAAATCACTTCTACAATCATCGATTTTGGTTTATATTTCTGAAAACTATTCTCTATTTATTTCTGCAAATAAAAGCATTCATTCTCATTCAATATCTCTAGAATCTCTGAGTTAATTTATATACTTCGATTCTACGAGATTATCTTCCTTCTAAATATTCACATACACTACATATTCTTGAGGATTTGATTATAGAAAATTGTACTATCAAAAGACAATCCGTGTTATTCAGAACACACTCGTCAACAAAGCATTTGTATTAAGTTGAAGTCCTCTTCGGCTGTTGAGGCGGAAAAATTCCTGTTCGGCTGCTCAGGTGTGATATACCTATTCCTCGGGGTTAAGTGAGGGGTTTAGTCTAAATCCAGAGGGTATTTTGGGACTGGACGTAGAACGGAATGTTCGAACCAGTATAAATTCCTGGTGTGCTTACTTTAATTTTTATTTTACTGCTATTATCAGTTTCCGCATTTATATATTATATTACACGATCCTTAGTACTGCACGTACACTTTCAAAGTTTACGTGATGGTATTCAATGGTTGATGGTATAAAAAAAATCGCTATCACCGCACTTAAACAATTCTAATAGAATATCACAATTATTTTCGAACAAACAACAATAGAAACAATGCAAGTATCTAAATAAATTAGAATAGGTGAGAAATCCATTAGGATCACTCTATAAATGTTCCTTGCAAAAACAATGGTTATGAACAATATAAATAGTTGTATGGGTTCACTGCAAATTAGAAAATGTCATCCGTTTTTTCCAAAATAGGAATCCAACCAAACAATCAATCAAACAACAATATAAACTAATATCCAAGCATTCAACAATAATTTATAGCATCATACATATTTTATAATTTATTTAGAGGTGAGTAAACTCACTGAGATTTCATTTGACGCTTTTGCGTTTCGATCTGAACTGAAATCCAACATCGAACGCCTTTCGATTTTGGCATAAATATCTACAAACTCCAATTTCAAACAATCCAATTCCAATATAAAAATGACATTCCTGCGAGTCTAATGCAACTGACTGATCTGACCAGTATGAAATATATGGGTTCAATAAGATTTACGAAGTAAATAATATAATTAATTTCATAATTACATCATTAATGACTAATTAACCTTCATCAAACACTAATCCACCCTTTTCTAATCTCGGCTGTATGTTATAGAAACTCAACCGCCTCCTTCCACAACTTGATGCTACTGCCATGAGCCATCAGCCGTCGCTAAAACCTTACCACCACCTCTACAGACCGCGACCGATCCAATGCCACCTAAATCACCACCTGGAAACCCCCATCGTCGCTAGAAACCCCAAAAACGATGGCTCGTTCATCTAGAGATATAGACTACTACGCTCCTTCATTTGACGATCCAACCAGTCGAAGTACTCAACTCACCTAGATGAACATTTCACTAGTTGGAACCTTCACCTGATACGGACACGGTGGCTGGAGAAACGATGGCCATTAGAGTAGGCGACTGGGTTACGCATGAATCTAAGATTTGGAAAAAAGATAAAGTGAGGTCCTTATATAGATTTCTAACCGGCACTACTCACTCCCAAAATTCATGAACTCCAATCGAGGCATGCTCACTGGCATTCCTAGCGAAATACTCCTATTCCAAACTCAATGGAACTATTTTTGAGACCTAGTTCCAATGTATACAGAAGTTATCTTTTAAAATCCAATTATATTATTTTAATTCTCTAAAATTGACTGTTACACATTTCGAGCTCACACGATCACACGGTATGTTCGATAGTCACGAAACTCATCGGCATACATCACCTTATTATTCTGGACCCGATGGCACTAGTTTTGTCAAAATCCAAGATAGTGTCTCGAAATGATAATTCACAAATTTAGATATCATTTTATATTATTCAATCTCATTGTCAATATTTATCGAAACCATTTATTATTGTAATTAAATTTACAAGTTGAATTCACCAATATTATTTATTAGTTAAAGGAGTTAGAAATTGACTATTAAATCCATTTAATTAATATTTAATTCCCAATTTAGATGTTTAAATTACCACTATATTTGAATTCAAATTATTAAATTACAAAATCTAATTATTTAAATATTTATAATTAATCAAATTTTCAAAATCAAAACGATCAAATTTCTGGGATGTTATAGTATTTCCAATGCACGAGATTCCCTACTACACCTTCCAATAGGTTGGTTTTCGTATTCCCACTGGTTTAGCCTTAATGTTAGATTCTTAGATCTCATCCAAGTCTACAACCTCAGTGTTAATTTCCTTTAACAAAAATTCATTTTCCAAAAAGACAGCATGCCAAGAAATAATAAACTTTTGTTCCTTGGTATTATAGAATATATATGCCATTAAGTTTTAGCATATCCTGTAGATTTACACAGTACCGATCTTGCCTCTAGTTTATTTGGACCAAAGTTTTTAAGATAGGCTAGACAACCCCATGCCTTCAAATACTTGAGTTATGGTTTCTTATCATATCATATCTCATATGGTGTTTAAGGCACAAATTAATGGGCAACAAGTTCAACATATGCACCGCGGTTTCTAACACATATCCCCAATGGGACAGAGGTAATTTAACTTTACTCATCATTGAATGAACCGGATCTAATAGGGTTCGGTTCTTTCACTCCAACACACCATTGTGTTATAGAGTAAAGGGTGGAGTAACCTAAGAGAGAATCCCATTATCTTTTAAGTACTATTGGAGTTCTTGTCCAACATATTCACCTCCTCGATTAGATTGGAGAATCTTAATCTTACAGTTAGTTTGGTTTTCTACTACATTCTATACTCAACAAATTTATCATAGGCATGGATTTGTTCTTCTTATAATACACATATCATAGTCTTGAAAATTTATCAGTGAAGGTTACAAAGTAAGAACTATTATCCTTGATTATTACAAGCATCGGGCCACATATATCACTATGTTCTAACCCTAACCATTCATCAACTCTTTCATTGCTTCCACTAATGGGGTATTTAGTCATTTTACTATAGAGACATGACTCACATGTGTCAAATGATTCAGAATTAAATGAAGGGAGAAAACCTTCGGTTTTTAGTTTATATAATCATCTCTCACTAACATGACCTAGCAAACAATGCTAAAGATAATTTTCATTAATATTGTTAGTAGAACTGCTCACAAAACACACATAATTAGCATTAATCGCATTAATGTCATTTTCAAGAACACCATCACGAACTTTATTTCCATTAAAATTAATCTTAATAACATTATTTTCACAATGAAATATATATCCAATCTCAAACAATATAGAAATAGACACAATTCCACAAATAATTCTTTTTACAAAATAACAATGATTTAATATCAGTTTTACTCCACTAGGCAAACATAAATGATAATCTTCTACTATCATTGCATCTATGATAGATCCATCGGCAACTTGGACCCTCATCTCTCCTTTTTCCATGTGGCATTAGTTCCTAAGCCCCTGTAATGAATTACATATTTGAATTCTAGATCTAGTTTCTAAAACCCAAGACATTGTATTGGTTGCAAAATAATTACAAATCATAAATGTACCTGACAGAGTTGAAGAACTATTCTTCTTTCTTTAACAATCTTTAGGTACTTGGGACATTTTTCTTTTCCAATGGCCTTTCTTGCAGAAATGGTGACATTCACCCTTGTCATCGGTCTTCTTACTCTTCTTATTCTTATTACCTTATCTTTTTCTCTTCTATGGACCTTTCAATAATGATGCACCATCCTTTATAGCAAACACAACCCCATGATCCTTGGATGTAGACTTGGCCGACCTCAACATATTGAGGAGCTCCACGAATTCCACATTCAATTGGTTCATATTGTATTTTATTATTAACAGTTCATACTGATGTGTAAGAGAACCAAGAATCAAATCGACTTGCAACTCATTGCTTATCTATACATCCAATGATGAAAGCCTACAATATAGCCCTTCATCATCAGTGCATAATATTCCAGTTTCTGTCCTTTGGTCATTTTGGTATTGAACAGCTTCTTCATAAGCTCTGAACTTAAACGTGACTATTCACCAAACATGACGTTAAGACTAATAAATATCTCATGGATAGATATGTATTTGTGTTGCCTTTACAATGGCTTGTCCAACATAGACAACGTGAAAACTTGGGCGGTCTCTAGGTCTAAAATCCATTTCTCATAAGCAAGTCTCAGTTTGGGGTCTGCGTCATCAGCAGGTTATTCTTTAGGTTCACATGTAATAGATGACCAAAGATGCTCGAAGGTCAATGCTATTTTGATCGCTCTTAGCCAATTGATATAGTTAGGTCCAGTAAAGTTATCGCTTTTAGAAAATAGCTTTAGACCTAACATTTTCTATAAGTTTAAACGGTAGATTATTAGGACAATATCATATTAGATGTTCTTATATTATTGGTATGGTTAAACTTTATATTCCATTTTACTAATAATCTCTTCTAATCTTTTATGTTTCACCAAATCCTAAGTTGAAACATAGAAATCTTTCTGTTGGAACTAGGTCGGTATGTAGCTAAGGAATTGGGTAAATTTCAAAAAAATATTCTATTAAGAGACTTTAACGGGCCTGTGTAGTCTAAATCATTTAGAATTTTCTAAATTTTCTTTTAAATCAAATCATTATTTTATTTTAATTTTGTAAATAAAATTTATTTTTATATAATTTTTATTATATTTCATACATGTGTACCATATACACATATATGTGTGCATGCACGTGCAATAAGATATTGTCTACATGGTTTGACATGCCTATGTATAGATATTGCAATTTACAATGCAACGTACATGTTAGCCCCTCACGTATGCTAATGTATTACCCAAACATATTGTAACATCCCGCTTCCGAGGCTCAAAACTAACTGCTATGAATGCTACAGTCATCCATAGGTGTTATTTCTGAGTGACTGAAATTAGAATCTTGAAACTATTGGCAACACAGAAACACAAGAATATGAAAAAATAAACTTCAACAAAATAGAATTTCTCATTTCTTATAAATTTCAATTTAAAATTTAAATGCATAATTTCAAACGTTAACCATGTTTAGATCATATGTACATGTACAAAATACGATAAGAGCGACATATGAAGATGTCCCCTTATGATGATTAGAGAACTAATAAATATGAACTTCATAGTTCTTAGCACATTATAGCGGAAAACACAAAATAGCTCCTATATAGCTAACACTGCATCTTGCACGTCTTCGGAAGCTTATTCGTCTAAAAACCTGAAAGTCCCCCACTCTCAGACTACTCAAATTAATTTTGAATACCCAAGAGTTTGCGGAGAAACACAAACTTCGAGTCATACAATAAGCCTGGTATGAATAATCCTATAACATCCTTTATCATAAATAGATATCTGTGAGATCACGCCGCTTAGCGGAACGGGTTTTTCCCTCACTGGTATCCAAAATAGAACATGCAAATCATTTATCATGCTCCTACATCCAAAATGTTCAGTCCTAACAAAATATGAAATAGAACCATAAATCATATATATATACATATATATTGGACATCCCATCCACCCATTCATTATATATCCCATCTAAAAGCAATTTATTAGATTTTCATCTAAAATCCATTTATTAGAGTTGTTAGTCGCTATGCACTGGATCGATGATGGCCAAATATATAGATACAGAGTTGACGTGCAGTAATCACAGTAGCAGCAATATAAATACAATAGCAGCGCGAATAAAAAGTAAAGCAAGAAGCAATCACAACAAAAAATTTATACTGGTTCGGACCTCCAGTCCTACTTCCAGTCCCAGACTCCTTCTGGAATTTCAACTAACTATCACCCTCACTTCGCCCGGAGGAATAGGTTTACAACTTACCCGAACAACCGAACGGGATTTCTTGCCTCAACTACCAAAGAGGACTTCAACTCAATTACTAAAATACAATATTCGACTTGTTGTGTTCTTGTCAACACTAATGAGTCTAATGTAGTACAATATTCCTATAATCTTATCATCGAGAATATGCAATGTGTTTGTGAAGATTTAGGAAATGTGAATTGCTATGAATCAAAAGAATGTTATAAACAAAAACAGTGATTCAAGCAATAGATTGGTGATTGCTTTGAGAATATCTAGAGAATATGAACAAGAGAATAGTAAGATTAAAGCAAGAGAATTCGGTGAATTAAATGATGTTAGAATCATGTATATATACTTATAGAAGAGGTGCATAAGTTGTCGAAGGTTGCAAACAAGAGATGCTTCCATTTCCATTGATGAATGGTTGCAACTCTTGGGAGGAAGGAGGTGTCTTTTCAGAGAAAATTCGCAGGTTTAAATTCAGTCGACTGAGCAGGGAATTCAGTCAACTGAAAATATGATGTAAAATTTTCGGGACCAAATTCAGTCGACTGTGCAGGAAGTTCAGTCGACTGACACTGTGCATGTGTATAAATTTGTTCCAGTTTCAGTCGACTGACTGTTCCTGTTCAGTCGACTGAACTTATAAAACCTGCATAATTAAAACTAAATTAAAAAATGAAGTTTAACAGATTTTTTCTAGTGCTCGTGCAAGCTTCTTGAGGATAGATTTTAACAATACATCTAGACTAAGACACATGTAAAAACATACTTTAAGCTTATTTGGTCTTCATCTATCTTCCTTTAGCATTTGCATATATTTCTTCCTTGTTTGTAAAAGCACATTGTCATTGATCAAAATCTTCGCATACCAACAAGAGTCCCCCTCTAAAATCTTTAAAATGACTATCTGTCAAAACTTAAATAGGACTATCCGTCCCAAATTCATTAAAATAAATGCATATTATCCATCGCACATTTTTTTGATAAAAGTTGGTGTGGGCTATCCACCGCACACTCCATATTTTTTTTAGGATGATGAACCCTTGGGTACCAAATCCCGAGGCAAACCACCTCTGGCAAAACATTCTTTACTTAAGAAATTTTATGTAGGCTATCCACCGCACATTTCATGGTTTTCATAGGTTAACCAAGAACCCAACATTTGGCCAATTAAAATATCATAATCCCCATGATTATACGTAGAAATTCATGATCCTAATGATTATTTATTTTTCCCAGGTATACCACCCATTTAACATATTCTCATTGGTAGCCCCAACTAGGTTAAATTTAATGAAAACACATTGATAGCCCCAATGTATATTTTCAAAAGCATATTTCTATTTGTAACCCCAAACTATGTATCAAAAATATTAAACCCACCCTGGTGTCCCCAAGATTTAATAACATCCAATTTATATAAGGATCCCCCTTACATTTTCAAACAAAGATAAGTATTTTATGCTATAACCTTCGAAGTAACCACTTCAAATTAGCAAAATTTTACTTAAGGGAAAATGGCTAAAACAGCCCTTTAAACCCCTTCGAATAAAGCCCCATTCGAAAGCGAATAAACATCCAAAGTTAGCCCCTTCAGAAGCCTTCTTTTTGAAAGCATCACAAAATCATACCTTTTGACCTTGTCGGTAGGTTTCTTTTCGACCTAGCCGGAAGGTTCCACCTTTCAACTTTAGCGAAACCCTAGGGTATCCCCCTTTAAAACCATTTATAAACTTTTCGAAAGCAATGAAACTCAAAACCTTTCAAAATCATTTAAGGTAACCTCTTCGAAACCTTTCGAAACCAAAACCTTTCAAAACCAAACCCTTTAGAAACCAAAACATTTCAAAATCAAAACCTTTTGAAACCAAAACCTTTCGAAGTCAAAACGCTTCGAAACCATTCAAAAACAGTGAAGTGTTGGTATTGGAACCAACCCTTCAAAAATCAATGGAGAGAGGCGGCAAGTTTTATAAAACAAAAGGTAACCTTTGACTCCATCTGGGTCGAAAGGTTTGGAAGCGACAGCTATGCTTTCGACCCTGTCGAGAGCTAACCTTTCGACTTTGTTGAAAGGTTTCATTTAAAATAAGAATGCAAACCAATCGAAACCTTTTTCTTTTAAACCATTTGACAATGTCGAAAGCTCTTTGTCAAAAGCCAGTAGGTGTATTTTCTTTAAAATAATAACAAAACTTCATCTCTTTCGAAAGCTCTAACCTTTTGTCCCTAACCTTTCGACTTCATCCAATTCACTACGTACCAGTTGCCTGATAGTATGTGTATTGGTATTTGACCTAGTCGAAATGTTTGATACCTTTCGACCTTGTCGGAAGGTTTGGAATGGAGATGGAAGCTCTCGCCGAAAGAGTTGAAATAGTGAAAATTGTACTTTAAACGGTTCTTTTGTACCCCGCCTGCCTTATTTGTCTAAATCTGATTGGCTGCACGAATTTTATATTCAAAAACTGCTGGCAACTTTCCTTATTTGGAAATTTGAATAAATTTGAAAAAGCCCCTTTCTCCTATATAATTACACAAAACATTTAAGTCTCATTGCTTAAACGATTTTATATAACTATGAAAACATAATGAAAAATTCTGGAAAAGTTCTAGAAAATCAAATAATATGTTACCTTCAATATATTAAAATTTCAAGGCATATGAAGATCAAAAAAATTTGGAATTTAACCAAAACCGAATAAAACTTATTAATTAGCATATTAACATTTAAAAACACCTATGCCTTATCCAAACAAAGGTTTTAAATGATTATGTCCTAACCAAAATACAAACTTGAATCAGGTATGACCCATAGCCGATCCAAACAGAGAAAAATGAGATGATAAACATGATTATTCACCTTGATTAATTGATTGGAGAAAGATATAATTTCCTACCTTTAATTTCTTAGCTTTTATCTTCAATTTGTATTCTTCTAGGAGCTTTTAATGGCCAGCTGAAAGTTGATGAGGAGTTATGAATGAGAAAGCGAAATTTTATTAAGATGGAGGAAGAGATTTATACTAAGAAATGTAGCCCTATTTTCCAGTTTACTCCTTAGGAAATTCCTCTTTCTAAATTTAGTTAAGTCTTATTTTAATTCATTTATTAAGACACGGCCATTGGATTTATTAATCTCATCTCTTAAATTATTTGCATTATTCTATTTAACATGTCCAACTAAATATCCCGAATAATGTTAATTAAAATTCAGGGGCATTACAGACTCCACCCCCCCCCCCCCCTCAAAGAATTTCATCCTCGAAATTCAGTAAGGACAAAACAAGCATATAGCCCATGCAAGCAAAGTTAGTATAACCTATTAGCCAAATTCTATATAAACCCTATATAGAACATACAATCTAAAAAAAAGCTCAGGAAAAGTAGACCTAATCCTGTCTTTTATCTGCCAAGTACAGTCCTTCACATTGTCGCTCCACTGAACTTTCACCAAAATGACTGTCTTGTTCCTTAGCCTATTCTCATCTTTTGCCATAACATGAACCGGTTGCCTCACAAAAGTCATATCCGGTTCCACCACTAAGTCCTCTAGTGTCGTCGAAGTGATAGTAGTTTTTGGATCATGAACACACTTCCTAAGATGAGAAACATGAAACACATTGTGGACCTCGGCCAAACTGCTCGGTAAGTCTACTCGGTATGAAAGTCTCCCAATCCTCTCCGATATAGGAAATGGTCCAACATATCTCAGTGCTAGGTTCCCGGTCTCTCCGAACCGAACCATACCTTTCATCGGCGATACCTTGATGAAAAATCTATCTCTAACTAAGAACTCTAGGTCCTTATGTCTCTTGTCTATGTAACTCTTCTACCTAAATCGAGCTTCTTTTATTCTTTCTCGTATCAACTTGATCTTTTTCGTTGCCTCTTCCACCAAATCTAGACCAAGGACCAATCTGCCTCTGGTCTCTAACCAACATGCTGGTGATTTGCATGGACTTCATACAAAGCTTCAAAACGCGCCATTCCTATAGTAGTATGATAACTATTATTATAGGAAAACTCTACTAAGTGCAAGTGATCTTCCTAAGAATCATCGAAATCTAGCACATAAGCCCTCAATAGATCTTCCAGTACGTTGTTGACTCTGTCTGTCTGACCATCCGTCTGAGGATGATAAGCAGTACTCATCTTAAGCTTAGTTGCTAAACTCTGCAAGCTCTTCTAGAACTCACTAGTAAACAAAGCACCTCTATCATTGACGAAACTACTAGGAATTCCATGCAATTTAAAGATATTCTTCACGAACAACTTAGCCAAAACAGGTGCCATCCTGATTGACCTAACTTGAATGAAATTGGCACTCTTGGTCAATCTGTCCATTATGACCCATGCACTTTCATTACCCGATTTTGACCTTGGCAACCCATCAATAAAATCCATGGATATCGAGTCCCACTTCCAAAGTGGAACATCCAAAGTCTAAAGCAAACCATTTGACTTCTAATGTTCGGCTTTTACTTGTGGACAGTTCAAATACTGTTTTACCCATAAGCCAACATCCCTCTTCATTCATTCCCAGAAGAAACTTCTCTTCATATCCTGATATATCTTGGTTCCCTCAGGATGAATCGTAAAGTTTGATCGATGACATTCCCTAAGAACTTCCTTCCTAAGGTCTCCAACATCCGGAATACGTAACTGTTCCTTCTTTCTCAACCAACCACTGTGGCCAAGAATAAAACCCTCTAAATCATCAATCTCGGTTTCATCTTATAACCATCTAATCCTCTTGGCTAACACCGGATCCTCTTTCTGCCTAGAAGCAATTCGTTCGATCATAACTAGTCGAACTTTCAAACAAAACATCATGGCGACATTCCAACTAGATCCAGCAGTCGACCTCAACTACACACTGCAAGCAGCCGATGCTTCCAAGTCTTTCCATTCTGCCAACATAGCTAATGCCACATTCTAATGTTTCCTACTAAGTGCATTCGTCACCTTATTTCCTTTTCCCGGTGTATACTCGATGCTAAATTCATAAGCTGCAATAAACTCCAGCCATCTTTGCTATGTCATGTTCAGCTCTTTCTGAGAGAATAAATACCGTCAAGTCGTATGATCCATAAATAGGTCAACCCTTTCTCCTAAAAGATAATGTCTCCACATCTTCAATGCGAAGACTACCGTTGCCAACTCTAAATCATGAGTTGGGTATCTCACTTCATGCGGTCTATGCTGCTTAGAAACATAGGAAATAACATTTCCATTTTGCGTTAGCATAGCACCTAACCCAGTACCACATGTATCAGTGTAAACTACCAATCCCTGATTCCCATTTGGATGTACTAATATGGGCGCATTGGTTAATTCAATTTACGGAATGCCTCCTCACATTTTTCAAACCAAACAAACTTCACCTCCTTCTTGGTTTGCATAGTCAAGGATGCCGCTATCCATGAGAAATCCTTAATGAACATTCAGTAGTATCCTGCAAGACCAAGAAAGCTTCTAATCTCAATCATCGTCTTTGGTCTTTTCTAATTATTACAAGCTTCGAGTTTATCAGGATCAACTGCTAAACCTTCCTCGTAAAGTACATGACCAAGGAATTTCACTTCCTTCTTCCAAAAATGATACTTTGAGAACTTCGCTTTCAGCTGATGTTGCCTTAGCATCTCCAACACTATTCTAAGATGATCTGCATGATCCTTCTCATTCTTAGAATATATCAAAATCTCATCAATAGAAACCAACACAGACCTATCCAAGTGCTTTCAAAAAACCCGGTTCATCAAATCCATGAAGAAAGCTGGCGCATTAGTAAGACCGAATGACATGATCAACCATTCGTAAGGCCCATATCCGGTCCTAAACCCCGTCAAACGAACACTGTCCTCTGCCACTCTTAGCTGATGGAAACCTGTCACCAAATCTAGCTGGGAAATCTGGCTCCACTCAACTGATCAAATAAGTCGTCAGTTCTCGAAAATGGATACCTATTGTTGATCGTCCTCTCGTTCAGCATACGATAGTCGATACACATCCTTAATGACCCATCTGGCTTCTTCATGAATATCGCATCCTTTTCCTAAGGTGAACTTCTTGGCCGAATGTGTTTCCTTCCAATTCCACTAGCTTCACCTTCAATTCCTTTATCTCGGTTGTTGACATCCTACTAGGTGGTCTACTTACGGGTTCATCTCTCGGTACGAGGTCTATCTGAAACTCGATCGCTCTTTTCGGCGGCAAGCTCGAAACTTGTTCAAACACATCTGCAAAATCTTTTGCAACATAAACCTGCTCCAACTCTGCTTCCATTTCCATAACATCCAATAACATATAAGTTCGTCCGAACACCTTACTGAGTAAATTACTCGGTTATGGCTACTAGGTTGTTTTAATGATATTTCTACATTCTAGCAAAATACCCTAGCATTATATCTATCTAACCAATCCATACCCAATATGATCCCAAAACCCACGAAATCAAAAACATATAAACTGCATGCAAACATATGACCTAACAAATCAAGTTCTAATTGGTCATATCACATTCCCAGAGTTGCATACCCTCCTATAGGATTCACAACCCTTAAAGGAGTAATAAGGTATAAAGGTTCCAAACATAAGAAATCTACCAAATACAAAGATATAAATGAGTGTGATGCGCCGGTACCAAATAGTATCCTAACCGGAGTACTATGGATCATAAGCATACCTTCCATCACAGTTTTTCTTTCTCTACAGCCGTTGGTCTAGAGGATGACGTTCCAATACAAAAACCTTTCCCTTTCCAGCCTTAGCAGCCTCGGGACACTTGTCCTTGTAATGCCTTATCTGGCCACAGTTATAGCATTTCATAATTGGCCTCACTTCAACTGCTCTTCCATCACCCGAGCAACACTTATTAGCATAGTGCCCCTTATTGTCACACTTGTAACAGACAATATCAGCCTTACTCTTCTTGGCTGTCATCCCCGACTGGGTTCCTTTCTTCTTCAAGAACTTCCGCTTCGTACCCTAGAAATTCTGAACCTTAACTTGTTTCCTTCTTCCAAAAGTAGAAAGCATCTTTTCATTCCAAATAGCCATCTCAATAACAAAATGACATCGATCTTGGGGGTTTGGCATGGTTGCTCTGGCGATCTCAAGATTCAACCCCTGATAAACTTATTCCTCCGAATGACTATATCCACAATAGAATATCCGTAACGGGATAGCTCATCAAATTTCATAGCATACTCAATCATCAATTTATCCCCCTAGACTAAATCTACAAACTTCCTGAGCAGTGCTGACTTGGCAATCTCTGATAGAAATCTTCCTTCGAACATCCTTCGAAATTCAGCCCAAGTCAAGTCTTCCTCTAACTCTCCCACGGTAACTCCATTCCACCAAAACAATGTTGCTCCCTGCATTTTCCTTGAAGCAAGTCTTCTCTTCTTTATATCTGTCAAGCAGAGATCTGCAAATATCCTTTCACAAGGCAATAGCTGGTTCTCCACTCCTATTGCATCCTCGGTTCCCAAAAAAGGCTTCCTTCCAAGTCTAGCGTAATCCCTGCACGGCTTGGCATAATTATTGCCAATTGAGACCACTAGATTAGCTCCTTTAGCATTCCCTACAGCCACTCCCATAGTTGCTCCAGCTTGCATCATATTCACAAAGAACGGATACATTATCCCCATATCAACCAACGGGATCTCAGCAACAACATTAGCATTTGCATCTGGGTTTGCATTTGCCTGTCGACCCTGGTTGCTCCTAGTATTGGGTCGAACATTTCCACTTGTTGCGATGCGTATTCCACCTTAATTCACTCTTTCGTTTCCTGCCTCCATATCTTACTTCCCTACTACCTGAAATCCAATCTTTGTAAGGTGTAGAAGATTAGATATTTTTAGCAAAGTATACATATGTTACTATAACGCTTACCCAAGCCCAACCATATTTTAGATTCATTAGATTATGCTTTGAAAATCTTTTAAGGTTTAAATTCCTTTTAAGTACATAAACCAGCTTTGATACCAACCTGTAACATCCCGCTTCTAGAGGCTCAAAACTAACTGCTACGGATGTTGTAGTCATCCATATGTGTTATTTCTGAATGATCGAAATTAGAATCTTGAAACTATTGGTAACACAGAAACACATGAATATGAAAATTTTAAACTTCAACAAAACATAATTTCTCATTTCTTATGAATATCAATTTAAGATTTAATTACATAATCGCAGATGTTAACCACGTTCAGATCATATATACATGTACAAAATATGATAAGAGCGACATATGAAGATGTCCACTTATGATAATCAGATAACTAATAAATATAAACTTTATAGTTCTTAGCACATCACAATAGAAAACACAAAATAGCTCCTATATAGCTAACACTGCCTTCTACACGTCTCCAGAAGCTTATTCGTCCAAAAATTTGGAAGTCTTCCAATTTCAAGCTACTCAAATTAATTTTGATTACCTGAGAGTTTGCGGAGAAACACAAACTTTGAGTCAGACAATTAGTCTGGCATGAATAGTTCTCTATCATCTCTTATCATACATAGATATCTAGTGAGACCACGCTGCTTAGCTCCTGCACCCAAACTTCGAGTTTTCCCCTCACCGGTATCCAAACAAAATATGCAAATCATTTACTATGCTCCTACACCCAAAATGATTTGTCTTAACATAATATGAAATAAAGCCATAAATCATATATATATGTATATATGTATATGTATATATATATATATGTATATATATATATGTATATATTAGATAGCCTATCCACCCAGTCATTAGATATCCCACTTAAAAGCAATTTATCATATTTCCCATCTAAAATCCATTTATTAGAGTTCCCCTCTAAAATCTTTAAAATTACTGTCCTTCAAAATTTAAATAGGTCTATCCATCCCAAATTCGTCAAAATAAATGCAGATCATACATTGTTTTATAAAAGTTGGTGTGGGTTATCCACCGCATACTCCATAATTTTCTTAGGATGGCTATGAACCCTTAGGTGTCAAATCTCGAGGCTAACTACCTCTGGCAAAACATTCTTTACTTAGAAAATTTAATGTGGTACCGCATATTCCACGGTTTTCCTAGGTTAACCAAGAACCCAACATTTGGCCAATTAAAATATCATGATCCCCATGATTATGTATATAAATTCATGATCTCCATGATTATTTATTTTCTCCAAGTATACCACTTGTTTAACTTATTCCATTTTGTAGCCCCAATTAGGTTAAAATTAATAAAAGCACATCGATGGCGTCAATGTATATTTTCGAAAGCATGTTTCTGTTTGTAACCCCAAACTATGTATCAAAAACATTAAACCCACCCCGATGTCCCCAAGATTTAATAACATCCAATTTATATAAGGATCGCCCTTGCATTTTCAAACAAAGATAAGTATTTTATGCTATAACCCTTCGAAGTAACCACATCAAATTAGCAAAATTTTACATAAGGAAAAATGGCTAAAACAACCCTTTAAACCCTTTGAATAAAGCATGTTCGAAAGAAAATAAACATCCAAAGTTAGCCCCTTCGAAAGCCTTCCTTTTGAAAGCATCACAAAATCGTATCTTTCGACCTTATCGGAAGGTTTCTTTTTGACCCAGTTGAAAATGTTCCACCTTTTGACTTTGTCGAAAGCCTGAGGTATTCCACTTATAAAACCATTTATAAACTTTTCGAAAGCAATGAAACTCAGAATCTTTCAAAATCATTGAAACTCTAAACCTTTCGAAATCATTGAAGGTAACCCCTTTGAAACTTTTCGAAACCAAAACCTTTCGAAACCAAAAGCTTTAGAAGTCAAAACCCTTCGAAACCATTCAAAAACAGTGAAGTGTTGGTGTTGGAACTAACCCTCCGAAATCAATGGAGAGAGGTGGAAATTTTTATAAAACAAAAGATAACATTTGTCTCCATGTGGGTCGAAAGGTTTGGAAGCGGCAACTATGCTTCCAACCCTGTCGAGAGCTAACCTTTTGACTTTGTCAAAAGGTTTCATTTAAAACAAGAAAGCAAACCAATCAAAACCTTTTTCTTTTAAAAACCATTTGACAATGTTGAAAGCTCTTTGTCCAAAGCTAGCAGGTGTATTTTCTTTAAAACAAAAAAAACTTCATCTCTTTCGAAAGCTCTAACTTTTCATCCCTAACCTTTCAACTTCATCCAATTCACTACGTACTAGTTGCATGATACCATGTGCACTGGTACTTGGCCTATCGAAAGGTTTGATACCTTTTGACCTTATCGGTAAGTTTGAAATGGAGGCGAAAGCTCTTGCCGAAAGAGTTGAAATAGTGAAAATTGTACTTTAAACAGTATTTTTGCACACCACCTGCCTTGTTTGTCTAAATTTGATTGGTTTCTAGAATTTTATATTCAAAAATTACTGTCGACTTTCCTTATTTGGAAATTTGAATAAACTTGAAAAAGCCCATTTCCGCTTTATAATTATACAAAACATTCAAGTCTCATTCCTTAAACAATTTTATATAACTATTAAAACATCATGAAAAATTTTGGAAAAATTCCAAAAAATCAATTAATATGTTCTCTTCGAGATATTAAACTTTCAAGGCATATGAAGATTAAAATAATTCGAAATTTAACCAAGTTCGAATAAAACATGTTAATTAGCCCATTAACTTTTGAAAACACCTATGGCTTATCCAAACAAAGGTCTTAAATGGTTATATCCTAACAAAAACATAAACATGAATCGGGTATAACCCATAGCCGATTCAAATAGAGAAAAATGAGATGATAAACATGACTATTCACCTTAATTAGTTGATTGGAGAATGAGATAATTTCCTAGCTTCAATTCCTTAGGTTTTATCTTCAATTTATATTCTTCTCGGAGCTTTTAATGGTCGGCCGAAAGTTGATGAAGAGTTATGAATAAGAAAGTGAAACTTTACTAAAGTGGAGGAAGAGATTATATTAAGAAATGTAACCCCGTTTCCAAGTTTTCCCCTAAGAAATTCCTCCTTCTAAATTTAGGTATGTGTTGTTTTAATTCATTCATTAAGACACGACAATTGGATTTATTAATATCATCTCCCTTCTTATTCACATTATTCTATTTGATTTATCCAATTAAATATCTCGAATAATGTTAATTAAAATTCAAGAGCATTAAATATACATATATGTGCATCAAAATTATTATATAAATAAATATACACATATCTATGCATGTATAAATTTAATTATATATTAGTTATAAAGTATGGTTATAAATTATTTATCTAAATCATTTATAAAGTACACGTATGTATGTGTAAGTATATAATATAGTTAAATTTAAAAATTATTTTAAATAATAATTTGTAAAATAATTTAAACACATTTATCATATATTAAGAAAATAAAATTATTATACACATACACCCATTGAATTAATATATATATATATATATAAGCATATAACCATTTAATTAATTAATATACATACATATACATACACACACATATTAAGTACATATTTGCTACTGCCCACGGTCAGGAATTTTTATAATTTTATTTTTGATATAAATAAAATGTACTTTAAAAATTAAAATCCGTATGGATTCAATCATAAAAAATATTTAAAAATCATTTCTGAAATCTAAATTCCTATTTTATGTTATATAAAAAATTTCAAAAAATTATACTCTATATAAATGTATTATAAATATATTTTTGTTTTTTTACTACTTTTAAATCAAATAAATAATTTAAAATGTTTGTATATAAAAAAAATATTTTTTTTACTGCCATATAGTTTTAGGCGTATAAAAATTTAAAAAAAAATTAAGTGCATATTTCATATTAATTAATATTTTATTATTAGATTTATTTGATAATCATTTAATAACAATATTTAAATAATAAAAAATAATTTTTTATCAGTAGGCCATGAGCTACAAGAATACTTCCATTAAAAAATTATGCACATATATATATCCATCGACATGTGATAATACGGTGACATACGGATTCATGATAAGGTAAATCTAGCTACCATATGAATAATTGATTAAATAAGTAATTAAAAATATTAACAAATTAGAACCATACCTCTCACCAAGGACTATATATCACACTTTGAAAAGATTAAATGGCTCTTGGAATCGAATTCCATGTTCTAGAGTTGCTAGCTTTCAAACTGCTTTACCATCGACGATTGAATCAAAGATTTTTGATATAATTTTATACTAGGGTTAAGGGGGGATGGTTGTCGAAAATTACCAAGAGAAGAAAAAAGAGTAAAAAGAAATGGCATAGAGAGTGACATATAAAGGGAAAGTCAAATGAAGAGAAAAGTGGATCATATCCTCGTATTTCTTTCATACCAATTCCACTCTTTTAACCATTCAAACTCCTCTTTTTTTTCCATCATATGGCTGCCGAAACCATCCCTCCTTTAAGCCGAAATAAGCATGCGCATATGGGCCTTAAATCTGGTTTAGGTCCAAACAATATTCGATGCAATTTTAAATCTCATCTAAATGTGTACCGATATTGTATATCGGACGGTATATTTATAACTATTACAAAAATACTATTTAATAAAATTCAATATATCAAACATAAAATTTTATAATTAATATTTCATAAATATTAATTAATTTATAACAATTACAAATTAATAAAATCAGGTGGAAAAAGAAGTATTCATTGTTTTTGTTGTGTGACTTTTAGATGTAAATTTGGTCAGCGATTAATATCGAACAATTTGAATATTAATATTTATACATCACTTAGCAAGTGACGTGATATTATGACCAAATTTATTGCTTACTTGGTTTTTAATAAAATTAATTTTACTTTATTAAGCGTTACTCGGTAGTGATAATTATTTACTTCAATTCTCTTTGTCAAAACTATATCACTTTAAACTTATGGAATTTGGTAATGGTTAAAATTCCAACACCATCTATATTCAAGTCAATAGTCCAAACAAAAAGTTAGTTGCTCAATAATAAAAATTATTATTAACCAAAATGTTCTGGCCAGAGACTTTGACTCTGAGTTGACTTCAGTTGACCATGATACCAATCTTATATAATTAAGGAAAAGAATCCTCTCTTGAATAGTATTTCGCTTCCAAAGCTTCCACTCGACCCAACTATAGTTGTTCGATGGACGTCATGCCATAATTAAACTATAAACAAAGTCGAATTGAAGATCAATACTATTCTCAAGTCAAGAGAACTATATAATTTTGTCACATCGATATTTCTGTTTGACCTTAGTTATATTAACCAATAGAAAACTATCGAGTGGGTCATTCCATAGCTATCCAATAATTATTAGTATGTAATCCCTTGATGCCCCCGGTAGTCATGAGTTGTACACTGCACAACATTTAAATAGTGTTACGTACTCTAGTCTCAACTGATGTATCGATATCCAATCTCAACACATCATGACTAGGAATACTTAAAACAGTATGTTTAATTTCATTATGATAAATTACTCATGGTTACAACACTTTGTAACTACTATCATAAAATATACCATTTATGGATTTTCTATTAAATATACTTTTAATAATCTAATTAATTAATATAACGTGTTATATCTAGTATATAATAGAAAGAAAACACATTTTATTTTGAACAAGATTGGTTATCGAGTTAGATATATGTAGCGATTACATAATTACCTCTAGGGCATACCACAAACTATATCACTTTCAACTTCACTAGTAGGTGTTTGGACTCTTCTGTCTTGGAATTTTGTCCTTGAGTTTTCTTAACAAGTCATAGTCTACATAGGAAGGATAACTCCTTGTCGGTTGTATCATATACAACTCTTAACCTGTGGTACCTTATTCTAATTTCACTTCGACCTTGAGTTTGCTCAATAAATCAAAATGAAATTATTCACTCATACCTTGTATCACGATGGCCTAAGTATAGTTTATGTACCTTAAGTTTTCTTAACAAATAAGTATAGTTACCTTACCTCGTCTGCTCAATATATAAATAATACTACACATGACATTATTAGCCTGAGTTTGCTCAACAGCTAATGATTATGCAAGTGATTTATTAATGTATATGGTAGAGAATAACATTATATTAAAGATTCACAATCTTCAATATATAATATAGAGTGATATCGACTTATAGAATAATGTATTTCCATTAAACTACCTTCATGGTCAAGTGTCAAGCAAATCGAGAACCACGATATATGTATATTTATTTGTGTATTCCTCAAGTCTATGTAGTGTTTCTATAATGTTCCACCTTCAGTTCGTTTGTTTATAAATTATTATATAACTTTTATATTTAGTTAGCTTATATAATAATCTAATATATAACATTATTAATAAGATCATACTTAATTAATTTTAATTAATTAACTCTTTAATTAATTGTTTATTGATCAATTTTAACATATTATATTGAACATTTACATACTGTAACCTTATAGGAATACATATGTATCATTATGTGTGTGTGTATTTTGTATGTGTGTTATGGTTTCGTAATGAGATTTTTCGACTCACAACAGCAAGTCAATTATAAAGTAATTACTGTGTTGGACGCTTACCGTAATCAAGAACTAAAAAAATTTAAGTAATGTTAAATTTTTTTAAGGTAGTAATTATGTCATTGTATGCTTACATAATTATGAAGTTGCACTCTAAGTTTATGTTAAAATGTCAAGTCCAATTTATATCCAATTAAGGTAAAAACAGAAAAGAATATAACACTAAAAAATGGTAAGTAAAATGTAGAAAAAGGTAAAAGACACAAAACTTTACGTGGTTCGGATTTCAAAAAATCATATGTAAATGTGTCAAATCTTTGCTTATATATTTTTTTATGATAGAACTTTTTCAATGGCAGAGAGTATAAAAATATTAACGTAGAATTCAAAGAATATGCCCAAAAGTCCCTCATTTCTCGACTGTTGTACCCTTCTTTTTATAGTGTTACGAGCTCACGTAGATGACTAATTCTTTCGTCCAGTGTCTTTTTTCCACCATTTGATTCCTCCACCTGTCGCCGTCTCTTTGCTCACTGATTTGTGCATAGACCACTGACATGGTCAAAGGAATGGCTATTTTATTAGGCGGGAAAATTTGGCTAAAGATTGGATTTTTTAATTTAGGGGTTTTCGTATTTATTCATAATCAAGAGGATTACAATCGACATGAATTTATTTTATTATAAAAGAAAAGAAATTAAAGGAGAAGTACCTCCTCTATTGCAAAAGTTGATTCATTTATAGCTATAGTCCTTGATCTGATGCTAATGTAGAGAAGAGGTGGTGCTAATGAGGCCGGCATTAATTGTACCATAATCTTCTTATTTGGTTCAAGGAAAGGATAAATAGATTTGATATAGAAAAGGCTAGTATTGATTGGTAATAATGAGCAGGTCATAATGACATTTATTACTACATTTAATGAGTAATGAATAGGTATTTAAGGTGGTGAATGGCTCCTTTTATTGTTTATTTGAATGCGGTTGGTAGGTTATGGGTCATTGCCTTTTCATCCTTGTCTATTTAGCTAAATAAGGTTAATCTTGATTTAGGCGTGATAATATAGTTTTTAGGCGAGAAAATACTAGTTTGAGTCTTCTACTTAGGATTGTGATCGATCTATGGTTGCACAAATACACAAGTTCCTGCATAGGGTTGTGCAGATGCATGGATTCCTCCATAAGGTTGCATAGATGCATTGGTTCCTTCATAGGGTTGCGCTAATACGCAGGTTCTTACATGGTTGCACAGGTCATTAATCAGAGATGCTCAATCTATGCTCAATCAGAGATCCAAAACCAACATTTTCAAATCACTTTTCTCTAATATTTGTTTGGTGGCTGCATGTTTGTTAATTATTGTGGTCTTGCGGCTTGCCCCTGGCCAATAATTTGCGTTATATTTTATGCGAATGTTGTATATGTTAGAGTTTTGCATACTTTAAATATTTACACATAATTGATACAGTTTTATCGTATTATTTTAGGTCATTTAACCTATGGGTTGCACGATTATGTGTGTGCTTATGTTTCTAACTTAGTTAATTTTAACCAAGCCCTAGTTGAGTGGCAGTAAAGTTTTGGTATATGACTTGGTAAATTCAAACTTTGAGCATGAGCTTTCATAATGCAGTGACTTGGCGTGTTTTGTTCTATCATGTGAACTTGCAAGGAGTATATTAAAGTTATTTAGAAGCACATAGTGAATAATAAATTTTAGATATCCTCAGTATTAAGATTGCCATTTTTGCTCGCCAGTAATGTAGTTAGCTAAGCTGGTGAACATTGGCGCTGATCCATGGAGCTATGAAGTTGGTTCGTGTTGATGAACGTTGGATTGTGTTCTCAAGACAGCTAAGCGAACAGCATATGTATTAGAGACAGTAGATTAAATGTAGAAATAAATGAGTTTCATTAACTTTGACATAATACATGAATGGTTTTATATGTCTTAAACGTTGTCATTTAAGTAGAATGTTAAATAGAGATCCACTAGGTTATGCAGGCATTAGAATTATATCTTACTACATGTGAAACAAATTTTAAATGCTCAAGGGAATACTATTTTAGAATAACAAACTCATATCGCATTTGTTAGTAAAGAATACCTTTTAAGATTATAATGAACGCTTCCTAAGATCAATTATTCAGTTTTCAACATATTTAATTAATCGGATTTGCAAAATTTTGCAAGTGCATTGTAATAAATGCTAATTAAAATAGTCATATATATATATATATATATATATATATATATATATATATATATATATAACCTTAAAAGAAACAAAATATTACATGCTTAGAATGACTTTTTAGTAGAATAGGAATTGTATCATTCTCAAAATAGTAAGATTTAAAAACAAAGTCAACCAATGACCATGTTCACCATATCATTAAATTAATCTTGATCATGGTTAGAATCTTACCTTGGATTAAAATATGAAAATATGAAAAGTAAGCACCTATAAGGAAAGGTGGTGTAGCATGGAAAAAAATGAAGTAAACTAATAAAAGAAGTAATGAAAGAAAGTGTAGGAGAAGCTTCCCCAAAACGTTCAATAAATGCTAATTATCAAATTTATTAAATAACAAAACTCAATTCATAAAAACAAGTAGTTGTTGTAGTAGGTTATGTAGGCAAGTACTGTAGAAACAGAAGTTTCTCATTTCCTAAGCATAATAACCATATATTAATTTGCATTTTCTTTATGTAAATTTAAAAGATTTTGAAATTTTTGATGCATTTTTAAGGGGAATTAATTTAAAGGACAAAGATTTGTATATTTTTTGCCTCAAGGACACGACCTCGATATTTTTATCACAAGGACAAACATTCTTTTAAAAATTATTCATAAGGACAAACATTTTTCAAAATTATTCATAAGGACAACAAAACTGCTACCAAGTTAAAACTGATACCTAAAAACTGCTACCGATAACTACAAACTGATACCTAAAAACTGTCATCAATAACTAAAAACTGATACCTCAGAAAGTTGTCCTGCGGGATAAAATTTTGAAGATCTGTCCTTGAGGCTAAAAAGCTGTGAAATTTTGTCCCTGACAATAATTTCCTGCATTTTTTTAAATACATATATGGATGCACGTATTTGAGAAATATTACAGTGCCTAAATCATATAAAGACATAAGCACATGATCTAACAACTTCCACACGCCTAATAATATCCCCATATTCATTATTTTATTTTTATTTTTATCCGCTAAAATAGGACTATGTGATTCGATTCTATTGATGTTGATGCTAAAAATGATTATTTTGGAATGATCGTTTATTATTGATATTAGAAAAATGAATGATTACATTGCTTTTACTTTTATCTTTAAATTTTTACAACATCAATGGATATGTTATTATTCATTACCAAATGCAAGAATAGAGTAGTTGGCAATGCCTAATATGATCAATACAATTTTTTATAGTAATTTGGAATACCTAAAAAATAATCCATTAGTAATATTACTTGTGTTCATTAGTAATATTTTGACTTATGAATTGAAAATATTTTGGTCAAATTAACGAATAATAAGTCAATATCAATAATTAAAGCTTGAATTTTGAGGTACAGTTAAGTATATTTGTTGAACATTCAAGATTCAAAGCTTTAAAATGCCAATCAACAGCTGTAGATAATAATGGCGCACATTGTTGAACATTGCAGTCAAATACAGTTGGCGCATCATGTGTTTGTAAATATGCATTTTTTTCAAGCAGTGGCAAATTTTGTAGTATTGTTTCATGCATTTAGTGAGTTTCTTATATGTCAATAGTTGGTAGGTTCATTTAATTGTCACCTATATTGAGCCTATTTCATTTTGGTAAATTAAATGAACCAAAACATATTTTTTTAGCATTGTTTCATTGCTTGGTTCATTTAATTATCATTCGTATTATATAATGCAGTTTAAACTAGTTAGTACCATATTCCTTAGAAGATTTTTTACAAATTCTCGTTATTGATTATTATACATACCAACAGGTATACAAGTTTTTCCAAAGAAAATGACAGCTGTAGCAATGAATCGATACTTGTTTTTAATCATCGTCTATATTATAATATTTTGTTGGTACTAGTTGTGTAAATTTCTCTGTGTATGATTATGGATTTTACGTTATCTTGGTTTTCTTGAACTATTGTATCTATAAGGTGATGGATTTTATGTGAACATGTTTATTTTGTTTAAAATATTTTGTATCAAATTATTTGTATATTGTATTTCGTTATGTGATTAATATGTTTTTTGATTGTTTGAATGTACTTATTATATGAGTAATTGTTGATTTCATACTGAAATATATTAACTATTGCTATATAATATATGTTATGAAGAAAATAAAGTGAAAACTATATATATATATATATATATATATATATATATATTGATGGTAGAAAAAATGCTAGAAAATATATATGGTGGCAGAAGAAAAACGCGACAAAAGGTATGGTGGCATAAGAAACAATACAAAATATATGTGGTGACATTTATGAAAACGCAGCAGTAAGGTTTAGGTTTTTATTTGCATCTTCTAGAATAGTGTTCTTGAAAATGCTACTATAATATTTTGTAGTAACATCAACTGTGAAAGTTATTGTGGATCGAGTAATATGAATTATTCTACTAAACTAAAAACTTGTAAAAGAATAGCTCAAATAAAAATAATTTAAAGTAGAGTGCACTAGAGATTTTTATACTGGTTTGGACTTTCTGTCCCACGTCCAATTCCATACTCCTTCTGGAATTAAGTAAACAACCCTCACTTAACTAGGCAGAATATGTATCTTACAAAATGCCTAAGGAGTCGAATAGGACTTCATTTGCCTAAAGATTTCTAACAATACTTCAACAACAAAAAGTAGTGGGTTGTTCACTTTGTGTATTCTGATAAAACACTGATGGGTCAATAAACAACACCCTTCATATAATCCTTAATGATTATGCACATGCATATATTAGGAAGTAGAAGGTTTCTTTTGAATGTTTTTGAAATCTCAAAGTATATGGAGCATCAAAAGTAAAGTAAAAGCGTTAAAAAGAATTAGCGAGTTAAAAGATCAAATTCCACTTATTTTTATAATGTTTGAAAAGATCTATTTGAAAGCTTATCAGCATTAGAGAAGGAGTAACCTTTAGAGAAGAAGATGACTCTTCAAATTTGATTTTTCTATGAAGATATACTTCTTTACGTACACATCAGATGATTTAATTTCAAAATTAGATGGCTGAAATTTGGCAATGTAAAACAAAAACAAAACAGTTTAAAAAATAGGCTAATTCAGATGGCTGGATTATATAACCAGGCGATTGAAATATAATTCAGACATCTTGATTAAAATTTAGACGGTTGAATTGCCTTAATATTGAACATTTAAATTTCTCTAATTCTATCGTTTGATTTATAAACTCAAACGGCTCAATTTTAGTCAGATATCTAATCTTATGAAGTAGACGGCTGAATTTACATAAGAGAATAGTTTATTTTTCAAATTTATTTTTAAATTCATCATTTTGAAAAATGTTTGTCTTTGTGCGTGATCATCGTGAAGGAGATTTTACATAAAAACAATGAAAAAGCTCTACATAATTTTTCCTTCAATATTTGAAATTGATTCATGGTTGATTGTTTTGTCTTTCTGAATATATTCCAGTAAATACAATGATGATGTTTGTGATATATATACATGGAAATGTATAGTTGTCACATTGAAACTTAAAAGGCGGGATCTAACATTCTTTCCTTTTTTGATGATGATAAGTATACATATTATATAAGTAATATGCAATATGAAACCCCTTTATCAATATACCCAGATATTTCTCCCCCTTTGTCTTTTAACAAAAATTATGATTTTGGAAATATGGAACAAATTTAATGGTAGAGATATGAAACAATACATAACGACAAATCATATAATTTTTAATAATAATAAGATGCGCCATTACATAAAACAGACGATTACATTATTTGAACAACATAACGATTACACAAAACATAACAAAGTTTTTTTAGAAAAGATGACGAATATTCATAAGCAAGAAACACAAGATGCTCCGATCTTATCCAAATGCCATACAACAACACCTACAACAATCACAACAAGCCTCCATGATGCAAGATATAAATCAAATATTAATATGAGTTAATATATTAAAAGGTTGTAGAGTATTTAAATAGATGTAAATAAAACATCACCATTACCAATCACCCTAAGATAGTGAAGGTGATTTAGATCTTTTGGAAATAGTCTTCCAAATCCTTTTAAGAAGTGATTTGACCCTCTTTACTTCATTTTAACTTGATTAACTTTATCCTCAATCCTGTCAATTCTGGAATTGACTTGTGCAAAACCTTTAGATATTTTCCTTTATAATTTACTTTGTTTTGAAGTATCTTCATCAATTTCATCCTCATCCTCCTTATCTTCAGAACTACCATCTTCTTCTTGTATTGCTATTTTTTTGCCTTTGTCTTACTGAGTGAAGAGTTGGGCTTGAGCATTTCTTTGAGCTTGAACAAGTTGAAGATATATCTCAAATGGATCATACTCTGAAACAGTTTTGAAAGATGCATAAAGCTAAATAATTTTTACCCAATGCTTTAGTACATATACGATCTTCCCTGTACCATTGAATATTTTCAATATTTAGAAGGCAAATAGTGTATGCGGCATAAATAAGCGTATGCTTTTTGTAGTTGAATTTTTTTTAAGCTTGCGATTTATATAATGAGCCTAATTTGCTTCAATATTCCCCAAGATAGAATACAAAGCTTTGTAGTCCAAATCATAAATTATTTCATGACTTCCTAGCCCACGAAGAATAGTGTTTATTATCATTCTTCATAAAACTCTCAATCGTCAACGTAAACCTTTTGACTTACTCGCTCCTCTAATGTTGTTCCGAAGATGATGGCTAACTTCATCTCAAACTCTATCCTTAATATCTACATCATTTAAATCCATTCTATTTCTTCCACAACCCAATATTCGAGTAATATCATTTATGTGAAATTTCACAATAATACCATACACACTAGACCATAACCAACCTTCATCTCTATGTAATAGAATGGTCTTATTATTTAGGTTGGCTAGGAAAAGTTGAATGCTCAAGGTATCAACTCAATATTATTTTGATGAGAATCTATCAAACTTGTCATCCTAGCTTGATCTATAAAAGCTTGAAGACTATAAATATGAAAATCATTACAATTATAAAATATATCGAGGAACATCTTCACATCAGAGAGCAATTTAAACTTTTGACTGCTCCTTTCATTGTGGTGAAGCTAAAACTTTGATTTGTTCTTGAGTTGGTGAAGGCATAGAGCTCTCGGTGGAAGATCTTTTCTTTGAAGGTTCGGATTTTAGTGCCATTATGAAGTTTAGGAATTTGAAAATGTTGGTTTTGGATGAAAATTTTTTTGCTTCCTATTTGAAGTAGAAGAGTAAAAGTAAAAGGTGCAATTTAAAAGGAGAAGGTGGGTGGAACAAAGGGAATGCTGACCAGTAAATTTTGAAAATCTAGAACATTCAGATGTTTGATTTTGAAACTCAGACGGTTGAAATTATACAGTAGAAGATCGAAATATTTCAGTGTGAAAATAGTCTTTCAAAATGTTTGAAATTTATAATCATACATTTGATATTGGTATTTAGACATATATTTATAATTTTCAAACATCTGAATGTAACAAATTTAATTTACTAAATTTTCTATAGGTAATCAAATGTCTAAATTTTATTTTCAGACATCTAAATATCTGATATTCAGACAAAATTGAATTTCTAAAATTTTTAATTTTGATTATATGATAAGATTCATGATAGAAAATGATAAATTATTTGTTCTTGGATGGTTTAGATTGTTCCTTGGATAGCTCCAGTTCGTAAGAGTTTGCTAGTTTAGGCTTGTATATTTTTAGAGGAGTTTCCGTAAGTCTAAAAGAATTATTACGAATGCTATTCTTTGTTAGAGATCGACCACAAATTGATAGCAGGGATCTCTTAAGAAAATTAAGATGCTTCCTTTATCTATGCTATTTCAGAACATTAGCTTTTGAAGTCCGACGATTTTCTATTGATAATGGTTTAGCTCATCAGTGCTATAGTCATTGGTAGTTGTTAATACGCCTTTGAATTTTTATTGATTTCTTAATTTCTTTCCTTTAGAAGAATATCAAGAGTGGTTGGTGATGGAGTAATTTTTATTGTAGACAGGTTATCCGTTGAAGGAGATGAAGATGTGCTTCTTGATGAAGCCATTTAAGTTTGATTATAATTATTTCGTGTGTTTTCTCAAGTTAGTTCATTAATCTTATATATGTTTTTAGTTGACAGGAATAGGAAAGTTTGTATAAGGTTGAAATTTCCTTAACCAGAAATTTTGTTTTCTATATATAGTTTAAAGTAAAAAAAGAATTCTACCATACAAATTACACATATTTTTTCCTTATATTTTAAAAAGTAAAAACATATTATTTATTGTTATCTAAATTTATATTAAATTATTTCATGTAGTGAACAAATTTCGAGTTCTCTACATAGTTTAATAAAAGTATCATTGAATGGTTTTTTAATAATGTCAGCAATTTGATTTTCGAAAGATACAAATTCTAGTGAAATTGTTTTTTCTATGTTGTCCCATAAAAGTGATGATGTATATCTGTATGTTTTGTATGAGAGTGGTTTGTCAGATTTTTTGATACATTCATAGCGTTAATTTCATCATAAAATATTGAAGATTTTTGTAAGTAAATTCTAAAATCTTGGAGTGTTTGTTGCATATATATAACTTGAGTATATGCCAAAGCAATAGAGATATATTCTGCTTCACATGCCAAGAGTGAGAAACGGTTTTATTTCATACTAAACTATGATACTAAAGACTGTCTAATGAAGTGATAGATACTGCTTGTACTCTTTCTTTTCGTCCATCCTCCAAAGTCAGCATCGTTGTATGATACTAGCTCGAAAGGACATTCTTTTGGCTTGAAAAGTCTGCAGTCTCTAGTGTTAGTTAAGTAACACAAAATCCAATTCACCGCTCGCAAATATGATTCTTTGGGATTTTCTTGAAAGCATGCATATAAGAAAATGCTCATCATTATGTCTAGACAACTAGCGGTAAGATATAATAGCGATCTGATCATACTTCTGTATAGTTTTTGATCCATGCTTTTACCATTTTCGTCTCTATCTAAATGTATTGTAGTACTTGTAGATGTCGGTTTACTTGATGTATTTTCCATACCAAAATGTTCAAATAATATTATAGTATTTTTCTTGATTAATAAAATATCATTATTTATTTATTTTAATTTGCAAAATAAGGAATTATGAGAGTTTCCCCATATGAGCCATATCAAATTCCATGAGTTTTTATTTGTAGAACCAAAAATAATATCATCAGCATATATGTTGGGCGAATTCTCGCCCAGAAGGCCTCGAGACCAAGGAGCGTCAGGTTCCATGCACGTTCGAGACCAGCGAGCATCTTCATCATCTCCACATACTATGGTACTCAAGAATCATTCGGCATCCCCTTTGGCACAAGTGCATTCGGCGTTCCCTATACCAGAGAATCATTCGGCATACCAAATACAGAGGCTCATTCGGCATAGGCTCATTCGGCCTTCCAAACCCAAGGACATTCGGCATAACACTACCACCGGACCAAACATGTACAACCACATCCGGCCTCCACTCCATTCGGCAAAGCTAAAAGTCCTGCTACCGCTCCGAGCAACTACCGGTCCAGGTGACCGCCGAACCAACTCCCAATACCGGTCCACACCTCCTACACCATGCCGGTCCAAACCAACACCGGACCAACCACTACTCTCTACCATCACGCCGAACCAAAGCCTCTCCACTTCATCTCCATGCACGACCGAATGAAGCTCCGCCGAACCAGAGGACTACCAGGCCAGATTGCTTCAGCCCAGGCCCGCTGGCAGCTATATACATCCAAGACCCCTGCCCCCTACCTCACTCTATAAATAGAGGGGCAGGGGTACAACAATGGCAGACAAGTTTGAGAGCTCAAGCAAGGAAGGAACTTTCAAACTACTTTCATACACTTGTATACAAAGCATTGTACTTGTAATCTGGAAGAAGAAAGATAATAACATATAAAGTGGACGTAGGCACATTCTGGCCGAACCACTATAAATCTGCGTGTCTTTTACATTTCAGCCCTTACTTTTCTCATATTTACATACTCATCTAAAATCATTGAAAATCACACATACTCAACTAAAATAATACGACTTGGAGGTGTTTGTCCATTTTTTGTGCAAACATTTTTGGTGCTTTCACTGAGAGTTGAACTCGAAGCTTCAGCTTCTCCCACTCAACCTTCTTCCTCATAACGACGTTCGTCGCTTAGAAATCATGCCTTCCAAGCAACGGAAGGATGTTAACAAAGGAAAGAACATCGCAACTAGCAGTCTTCCGGATCCAGTAGCCCCAGATCAAGAGGATCATCCAATTTCAACAGCAGCACCAGATGGATACCAGGCAAATCTGATAGCTCCTGCCACCGAACAACCAATAACTAGGGCAGATCTAGACAGAGTTGTGGCTGAAGTAACCAACCGCTTCACATCCCAACAAGAAGCTTTAGTGGACCAACTTATGTCACGCTTAAGGGATGCTGAAGAATCCAACCGCAACACTGAATCATGGGATGAGTCTCAATCTGGAGGATCTCGGAGACAGCAAAGGTATTCCTTCTTCGAAGAAACTATCGACAGGAATCATAGAAACCCCGCTGAACGGAGCCAAGCTGGAACCCAGCCCGAAGTTGGCCCCATGGAAATGCTCGAAGCAGAACCCCACCGGGTAAGATCAAGGCAGGGGGCAACTGTAGCTGGTCCTAGCATGCATCCGAGCAGCCAGAGACAACCACTGGATAATGCAAGAAGTGATAGATTGTACCATCCCTACAGGTCATCTGGACGAGATAGATCCCGCAGGGAAGAACTAAGCTCATTTTTGTCCGCTCCAAGTTCTGACGAACGAATGGCACGATTATTCAGAGAGTGTGTCCAACGAGAGCAAAGGGACCGGGGGATAGGCGCTAGGGTCACCAGCCCCTTTACCCGAAATATCGAAACTACCATCGCCCCCCGGGAATGGAAAATGCCAACCATGGAACCTTACAAAGGAACTTCCGACCCCATCGTACACTTACAGAGATACACCCAGCATATGCTCATGAGTGGAGCAACAGAAGGAGTATTATGTAAATGCTTTCCGCTATTCCTAGCAGATCTAGCTACCTCCTGGTTCTGCCATCTACCCCGAGGATCCATCAGCTCATGGGAGATGTTGAAAGAAAGGTTTATTAGCCAGTTCCTCATCCATGTGGAACAACCCAAGGATGCTTATTCTCTATCCAATATCAAACAGAAATCCGGAGAGACGCTGCAACAATATCTAACACGGTTCAACGCCACAGCAGCAACAGTTCAAGATGCCAATGAGAAACTTATCCTAACGGCCCTTTGTAGTGGCGTGCATCCGGATACCAAGTTTGCTAGGAGGTTAACAAAAGATAAACCAGCTACGTTACCTGACTTCTTCCATGAAGCTGGGAAGTATATGAGGCTTGAAAACGCTACCGCTAAAAGACAGTCAGGACAACAGGCTAAGACTACCCATGGCGACACTCCCGCTGCAACAAAGGACGTTTGAAGAAATGACTCTAGAGATAACGCTGGGGGCAAGAAGGGAGGAAAGCGTTTATATCAACCAGGACAGAGATTTGACTCTTGCCCCCCTCCCTTGCTTTAAACTTTGTCCTGGATGGCTAGAAGGATGTTTTTAATCATTTCACCAAATGGGTGGAAGCGGACCCTTTAAAATAAAATATCTTTGGCATAAATTATCAACTTCTTACATAAATTATCAACTTCTTGATCAAAAAATATTCTATGCAGGTACGGAGTCCCACTCAAGATCATATCAAACAACGGACTCCAGTTTGACAACAAAGAGTTTACCAACCGATGCCAAGAGCACATAATTCACAAAAGCTTCTCATCTGTAGCTTATCCTCAGGCAAACGGACAAGTCAAAGCTGTCAACAGAATTCTCAAAATCCTAACCAAGAAGAAGCTTGAAAAGTCAAAAGGCGCTTGGGTGGACGAACTTCCTACGGCACCCTGGGCCTGCCGCACCTCTCATAGAACATCAACGGGGCATACTCCTTTCTCTTTGGCATACAGATTGGAGGCCATGCCCCCAGTTGAAACTGTAGCGCCATCTCACCATGGGACCCACTGCAACCCAGAAGAAAACGAAGAACTCCTCCTCATGTCTTTGGATCTGATTGAGGAGAGGAGAAACGATGCAACACTTAAAAGCAGAAGCCCACAAGCAAAAAGTGGCAGCACAATGCAACTCCAAAATCAAGCATCGCAGCTTACAAGAGGGAGATCTTATCCTCATGCGGATCCTCCCGCAACACCGAATCATGGACCGAGTCCCAATCTGGAGGATCTGTGAGACAACAATGACCTTTCTTCTTCGAAGAGGTTAATAAAGAAATGGTCATGGTAGGAGCCGAGCCCGGACTCAGCCCGAATTCCGACCTGAGGAAACACTTGGAACCAAACCCAACGGGGGAGGTGCCAGGCAGGGGTCGGATATAGCTGAGCCTGTCATGCTACCTAACCATGAAAGCACCAGTAGACGGACCATATGAAATTCATCAAGATCTTCACAACAACGGAGCTTATATTTTGTCAACAGTGGACGGAGTGGTGTTCCAGAGGGCTTGGAACATCCGACACCTCCGTCGATACTTTGCTTAACACGTACCGCCCATATGAAGCGTATTAACACGGTGGACGTAGGCATTATCGTGCCGAACCACTTTAAAAATCTTATCTCTTGTTACCTTGTGCCTTCATATCTTGGCTGCTTGTTAAGCTTTATCCCTTTCTGTTGAACAAAATCCTATGGCATCTCCACTCAAGATGCACCGCGGCCTCATCTGGACTAGGCCTAACAGGTACGCTACGATTCTATGCACTCGCCAATGAGACACTTTTGCTCCAGCATCCCTCTGCTGCGGGTTAACTCATTGTGCGCCTGCCCTCAAAGCCAACTGTAATGAGCCGATTATAAGTCATCATAAAGGCCGACTATAGCCGATGGCAGCTCATTACGGCGTTCGGCTCGCCGGTAACTGTGAACCTACTTTAAGCCCCAACATAAGGTGTGGCCAGCCAGGGGTAGTTCACGGCCAACGGCACCCACGCTAGCCGGCCACGGTAAATCGAATAATACCCACGATTACGGACCATAATGGTTCGGGTAGTTACCGTGCGCGATCTCGGCTCCGATGTGTCTTAAGTGCGGCTGTGGTAAAAAAGAAAACTCCCCGCGGAGGCGTAAGATGGGTGACAAATGTCTCCAAGACCCACAGCTAGGGAAAGTGACTACAAAACCCGTTTGCCACGAACTTAAGCACATCGACGGCCTTCCGTGACTGGAAGTTTTACTTTTACTATATTTCCATTTCATTTAAATATTTTTCTCCTATCCTGTATAACAAACTCTAAAGTACAGGAAACCAAATAGGAAGCATTCACTCATGAGGCTCTAAGCCTGCATGCTGGGTAGCAGGGCGCTCTGCTATACCCGTGAACAGTTACACAAGACACTCAAAGCTACCGCCTGCGAATAAAACATAAAGGGCGGTACTCTCTTCTCTTGTACATAAATGCGTAACTATAACTTATTCATACACTGACATTGCAAAACGTGAAATTATATTTCAAGCAAAAACTTAACATCAAACACAAGTGGAATCACAGGCATATACATAATTATACTTCTCACACAGCACATAAAGATAGCAACAACATTTGAACATGACAAAATCAGCTTATATTATAAGATCACACGAAGTTATTCTTTGCAAATAATTTTATTACAGTTGCATATCAAAGACTAACATGAACAGTGATAAAAAAGAAACAAAAAGATGGCAGATGCATCCACACTCCATCACCAACTCCCCCAGCCTACTTAGCCGCAGGATCGGAGCCCCCAGCATGTGGATCTGAAGTCCCACCTGTCCAGATCAGAAGAGGAATTCATTAAACGAACGATCAAGTTATGAAAACACGAAAAGAAAAGAAAGGGAAAAGAATAACTCACCAGCATCCGCCGCTTGATCCTCATCATCCAACTGCACGCCCGCTTCCTCTGCAGCGAGTAGCCGCATCCCCTCCTTCACCGCCGCTTGCTCCTCCTTTGAGAACTGAGCAGTAACCGCACTCAAGTTGAAAGCCTCTCCGCCTTCCTTACCCGCATTCACCCTGGCCTCCTCTAAAGCCTGGAGATACACCTTGGCCATGACCCGAGGGTAATCGTCCATCCAAGACAAGCCGCCCTCCTTCCAAGTGTGGAAGTACATATCCTGCAACATCTCATCCATCATCCCCTCGTTTTCCTCAAACTCCCTCACCCGGGCCTCGGAAGCTTGCAACTTGGTGATGGCGACGTCCCTCTCTGATTGGTATCTCAAGCAGTCAGCCTGGAGTGACCTCCTCATTTCCTCTTCCTTCAACTTGAGGGACCTCCTCATCTCCTCCATCTCCTCCTTCAACTCGGCCTGAGCCATCTCCGCAGCCTCGAGCCTCCCTGACAACTCCTCTACCCGCTCGAGATCCGCATTTCGAACCTCATCCACCGTTGCGATAGCTATGTTAATCCGTTCCCTGCAAGCGACCTCCATCTTCCGTAATTCCGCCCTACTGGCCTTCTCCATGGTCTCTTTCAGACGCTTGGAGGCTTCCTCATGCTGGGAAATCTGGATGGCTTGGTCGGCGAGTTGCTTGGCCTGATCGGCAACCTTTAACCTCAACCGAATGTTAGCACTCCCGATCTCTTCCCCGGCCTTGACCAACTTAGCATGATGCTCCATTAACTTCTTGGTCTCTGCGGCCACCCGGTCGATATTAGCCTTGGCCTCATCCCCCATGGTGACTACCCGTGTAGTAAGTAAATCAAGATCTAAAGATTTGGCCTCGTCCAGCACTCTTACCATGGGGTTGCGGGGAAGTAGGTGCTCGCCCGTGGTCTCATCGAATGAAATGTCCCGAAAACTTGGGTCTAAATCAGGATGGCCGGCAAAAGGGTCACGAGGCACGGGGCGAGGCACATCGGGACGCCTTATATGAATGACAGTAGAACTCTTGGAAGGAGGAGGAGGGGGGCAGGGCTCCGTGCTCTCCTCCGTAGTATCACGAGGAGGCTGAGTAGGGGGAGACAGAGTAGGAAGCTGCGAAGCAGAAGAAGACTCAAATAAGGAACGGCTCCGCTTCCTTTTCTGAATGCCCTCTTCGATGACCCCAAGAAGAGGGCGGTACTTGACTACGTCCCCAGTGCGATCAGTAGAAGGTTTCGCGGAAGCTCTCCTCGACTTAAATTGTTCAAGGCGGTGTCGAACATCCGACGTTTTACCCGCCTGGCCTGCCCCTGGAATAAAGAACAAGTGTTACGAACATACAATAATCCGCAATTCAAAAAATGTGCTAAGTTAAAAAGAAAGAAAAGTGAGGAGACACATCTGTTATACAAACCCGGCGGAGGAGTGGGATACTGCAATAAGTCCTGGATCTCATTCCAGGACGGAAGTGAACCGTAAAAAATTTCTAAGTCCTTATCGAAAATAGAATCGGCAGAAGACAAAAGTTCACCTTGCATCGCCGGAATCACCCTAGCCGAGGAACCCTTAGAGGATGGGTCAGTGCCAGCCACAGCTTTGCCGGTTTCCTTTGCCTTCTCCGTTCCCTTCTCCGTTTCCGACTCTCCCTCCGACTCCCCGAAGGCCCGACGGAGAGCCTCATCCAGTTCGAGGTCTTGTTCAGAGGTTAGAGCAGCAACACCACTACCACCTTGACCTTCGCCATCTCCTCCACCCTCCGACCCTTCTCCAACTTCGCCTCCTTCCTCCTCTTCTACACCTTCCTCCTCCGGGACAATCGGGCAAGTACTTGGAGAAGGGCCATCGGACTTCCTCAGTTTCTTCCCCCCGACCACGGGACGCTCTGCGAAAGGCTCCCTCTTACCGCTCTTTACCTTATCCCCCTCCTTAGCTTTAGCAGCCTTCTCCTCAGCCGTGTCTCTTTGCTTAACCACGGACTGGTGCGGTAAGATCAAATTATACTCCAAGAGGGTTGCGTTCCTGATCAAGAAGGAGGCCGACCGGTCCCGTGCCGGAATAGCCTTTAGTTCAGCAGCCATTCGCACCAAGGAATCATCCTCCACAACTGCAATACCACCTGTCGCTAGCCAGAAATAGAAGCATGTCAGAAAAAACACTACAGTCAAAACATGGAAAATATAAATGAAATCCATCTTACAGCCAGAAGTGAAAAGGCGGAAAGAAACAGCATCGTCCTTGATGAAGAACCACTCTTTCTTGAACATGGTAAACTTGGAATATAAGTCCAGAACTGGTTTGAAGGGTACGGCCGCCTCCAGACTAATATACGGAGACCCCTTCTTATAGCCTCTCAGGTTGTACAAGTATCGGATCTCCCGGTTAGAAGGAGGACGCCCGTACCTCCTCTGGAAGATGACAAAGAGGCTCACCAGGATAGCATATGAGTTAGGCTGAAGCTGGAAGGGAGCCACCTTCAAATATGTGGTGAAGCTTACTATCCAAGCGTTGATAGGGGGGATAGCGCCGCACATGCAATGGTATCTGCTAAAAGCGAAGTAGCCCTCGGGAGGATTATATGGCATCACTCCATCTCCCGGCAGCAGCATAAGAGCCCTATCTATCCCGAAGGAACGGGATATGACGTCAAGTTGCTCCTCCTTTAGGGAGCTAGGAAAGCAATCCGGGGGAGAGACCAAAAGTTCCTGTGGACCATATCCGTCCACTAGAGACCTCGGAATAGGTCGATGTTGCCCGGATCCTGGCTGGACTGGGGGCAAGGAAGAGGAAGGCTCTCCTGTGCCTCTAGACTTCTTTCTGTCCGATCGTGTTTCCGCTTTGCGAGACATTTTCTGCAACACAAGGAAGGCACGGCATTAGAACGAGGAACATAGAAAAGTAAACAAACAAATGCGTGCAAGTGTGGGATTTCATTCGCAAACTAAAGTTTTCAAGTTCACAAGTTCATTCGGTTCCCAATACATTCGGTTCCCAGTTCATTCGGTTTCCAGTTCATTCGGTTTCCATCTCATTCGGTTACCATCTCATTCGGTTTCCATCTCGTTCGGCCCCAAGGCCATAGTCCCATTCGGTAAAGTGGAAACTTTCGTATGTATTCGGCAAAGAGGAACATACCTGGTTCGGTACTAGATTGGTCCGGCGCTAGATTGATTCGGTATTCGTTTGATCCGGTACTTAACTGGTTCGGTGCTCAATATGGTTCGGCTCTACTCGTTCGGTAAAGAAAAACAAGGGGGTGCGGCCTCTATATATAGGCGAATTCACAACCACCGAACCAAACATTTTGCCCAACCGGACCAATAATACCGGACCACCAGAAGCCGGATGAGATTAGCCGGACCAACCAAGAACCGAATGGAACCCTCTCTCTACCGTCCAAGACCGGGAACTGGGGGCATGCAGGGCGCCTCGCTCAGATAAGTGCCGAACTCTAAGAGCTTACTAATAAAATAAAAAATATGATAACAATGGATAAGTCGTGAATCTCTCACTAACATGGATTAATCATTTACACGTGCACGCGACCACGAACGGTCCATAGGCACGCTCTGAATGGCTATTAACCCTATCGTCATGAGAATTTACACTTTGACATCCCTTTTTAAGCTCATCAGTCAAATGGATATTTGATAATTATGAAATGGCTAAGCTACTTACACATGTACGGGGTCGAGAACAACCCCTAGGCATGCTCTGAGCTAGCGATAAACCACCTTGACAAACGATCCAGGGAACCACTCTAACGTGAACCTGGCATCGATAACCCCCTCGGGGTACACTAACTCGCCTCGAACGGCGCAATTCACTTGATCACAAATATTTCGACCCCGAACGGTCGTTATTTGAATTCACACTAAAACTATGAATTCCTTCGCAGGACATCAATAGGATATAAACATCCAGCCCATGACATTACAAGACGAGTCTTCCCACCTACGAGAAACAAAGCGCGACACGTGCAAGCACGTGCCCCACTTTGGGGGGCAAATGTTGGGCGAATTCTCGCCCAGAAGGCCTCGAGACCAAGGAGCGTCAGGTTCCATGCACGTTCGAGACCAGCGAGCATCTTCATCATCTCCACATACTATGGTACTCAAGAATCATTCGGCATCCCCTTTGGCACAAGTGCATTCGGCGTTCCCTATACCAGAGAATCATTCGGCATACCAAATACAGAGGCTCATTCGGCATAGGCTCATTCGGCCTTCCAAACCCAAGGACATTCGGCATAACACTACCACCGGACCAAACATGTACAACCACATCCGGCCTCCACTCCATTCGGCAAAGCTAAAAGTCCTGCTACCGCTCCGAGCAACTACCGGTCCAGGTGACCGCCGAACCAACTCCCAATACCGGTCCACACCTCCTACACCATGCCGGTCCAAACCAACACCGGACCAACCACTACTCTCTACCATCACGCCGAACCAAAGCCTCTCCACTTCATCTCCATGCACGACCGAATGAAGCTCCGCCGAACCAGAGGACTACCAGGCCAGATTGCTTCAGCCCAGGCCCGCTGGCAGCTATATACATCCAAGACCCCTGCCCCCTACCTCACTCTATAAATAGAGGGGCAGGGGTACAACAATGGCAGACAAGTTTGAGAGCTCAAGCAAGGAAGGAACTTTCAAACTACTTTCATACACTTGTATACAAAGCATTGTACTTGTAATCTGGAAGAAGAAAGATAATAACATATAAAGTGGACGTAGGCACATTCTGGCCGAACCACTATAAATCTGCGTGTCTTTTACATTTCAGCCCTTACTTTTCTCATATTTACATACTCATCTAAAATCATTGAAAATCACACATACTCAACTAAAATAATACGACTTGGAGGTGTTTGTCCATTTTTTGTGCAAACAATATACTTGTATAATAAAAATGTTTGTTTTGTCATTTAATAAAAAGTGTTTGGTCTACATTGCATATCTCAAATCCAGAAGCTATAAGATATCTTTTTAGTCATTCATACTAAGCAAGAGATGCTTGTTTTAGACTATATGGAGCTTCTTAAGATTATAGACACAATCAGGGAATTTTTCATGCGTAATTAGTGTTGGTGGTTCTACAAATATATTTTATTTAATAAAACCCTTTAAGAATGCACTTTTAATTTCATATGATATAATTCAAAATTATGATGATAAGAGAAAGCTAATAAGATATGTATTGCTTCTATTCTAGCTACAGGGGCAAACGTTTCTTCATAGTCTAGTCCTTTTTCTTGATTATGACCATGTACAACTAGCATTGCTTTATTTTGGGTTATATTTCCACTTTCGTCGGCTTTGTTTTTATAAGCCCATTTTGCTCTAATGACTATTGGATCATTTGGTCTTGGAACCAATTCTCAAATATCATTTTATTCAAATTGATTTAATTCTTCTTGCATAGCTAAAATCCAAATCATCAGTAGATGCTTCTTTAAAATTCTTAGGTTCTAAATTAAAAATAAATGATATGTGTCTTATTTTATGTAATTGATTTCTAGTTTTAATGTTGTGTTTAGTTCACCAATTATACTTCCTATCGGACAATCTTTCAAAATTCGTGGAGGAGTTTTAAGTTCCTTTTGAATTATAGTATCTTTAGGTGGATTCTCCAAAATTTAATTATTCAGTAATTAAAATTTCTTCTTCATCAATATTATTTTTAAAATTCTTATTAAAAGCTACCTGTATCATTTCTTCTATTAGATTAGATCTTTTATTGAAAATTTTGTAAGCTTTACTTCGTTCCAAATATCCAATAAATATGCCTTTATTGGATTTTAGATCGAATTTTCCTAACAGTCTTTTGAGTTTAAAATAAAACATTTTGAACCAAAGATTTTAAAGCATGCTATATTTGGTTTTCTATCATCAAAATATGGTGTGTGTGTGTGTGTGTGTGTGTGTTTTGTTAATGGTCTTATAGTGACACGATTTAGAACATAACAGACAGTAAACGCACCTTCTGCCTAGAAGTTCTTTAGTAATGGGCTACTATTAATAATGTTCTAACACATACTTGTAATGTTCTATTTTTCTTTTTACAACAACATTTTGTTATGGAGTTCTAGGAAAGGAGAAATCGTGGCTAATCCTTTTTTGTTAGAAAAATTGTTAAATTTCTCATTTTCAAATTCACCACCATGGTCACTTCTATGTTCTTAATTTTTATACTCTTTAAATTTTGTATCCTTTTAGCAAAGATTTTAAAAGTTTTAAAAGTATCATTTTTATAGGAAAAGCATCCAAGTATATATAGAAAAATCATCTACTATAAAAAACATATTTATTATAATTTATGGACTGTACTTTAGTTGGACCAAAGAGATCTAAATGGAGTAATTCTAGTGGTTGTAAAATAGAAATAATTTTCTTAAATTTAAAGGAAGTTTTGTTAATTTTCCTAATCGACAGACATCGCGTAAATTATTTATTTTGTAACTCATTGTCGGTAATCCTCTTGCTAAATTATTTTAGATAATTTGCTTATGAATTTAAAGTTAATGTGATAAAATCTTTCGTTCCAAAGCTAAGGATCATTACATTTAGCTACTAAATACATGTCTATATTATGATTTCTTTTATATTTAAAAAATATATATTCTTTTCCTAGTTCCTTCAAAAATTAAATTTTTATTTTGATCGAAAATATTACGATTATCTTTTTCAAAAGGAATACTAAATCCTTTATCACATTATTAAGTAATACTTAGTAAACGATGTTTTAAATTTTTAACTAATAATACATTAGTAATAAGAGGTGAACTAGATATACCATTGTTGCTTACATTGCCATTTCCAATGACGTATCCTTTAGACTTATCTCCAAATGTGACGGATCCTCCATTGGAATTGATAATATTTGGTAGCATATCATTATTTCTCGTCATATGCTTAGAGAAACCATTGTCGAGTATCCATCTTTTCTTATTTGGTACTTGCAAAAAATATTATTTGAATTGGTATCCACTTCCTACGTTAAGGTCCTAAGAGTTAGGTCTTAGGAAACCAAACCTAAGAGGGTTTGTTATTCCCTTTTGAAAATATAATCAAAATTCTTATAAACATTACTAATAAATGAATCTTTATACTTATTTCTTATAAGATGATTATTATAAATATTACTAATAAAGTTGTAATGGATCGAGTAATATGAATCATTCTACTAAAATAAAAACTTGTAAAAGAATGGCTAAAATAAAATAAACTAAATTAAAGTTCTCATCTTACGTCTAGTCCTAGACTCCTGAATTGAATAAACAACCCTCACTTACCCCGAGGGAGTGGGTATCTTATAAAATGCCTAAGCAGCCAAACATGACTTCACTTGCCTGAAGATTTCTAACATAACTTCAAAAACAAATGATAGTAAGTTGTTGACTTTGTGTGTTTTGATAAAACACTTATGAGTCAGTAAAGCATTCCCTTCCTATAATCTTCTTTGATGATTGTAATTTGCACATGCATATATAGGAAGTAGAAATATGTTTTGAATTCTTTTTGTAATCTCGAAGAATATAGAGCATAGAAAGCAAAGTGAAGGAGTTAGAAAGAATTAGTGACTAAAAAGATCATTCCACTTATTTTTATAGTGTTTAAAAAGATCTATTTGAAAGGTTAATACCATTAGATATGTTGTAACCTTTGGAGAAGAAGATAACTCTTCAAATTTGATTTTTCTATGAAGAGACACTTATTTTCATACAGATCGAATGGCTGAATTTCAAATTTAGATGGCTAAAATTTGACGATGCAAAATAAAAACAAAATAGTTTAAAAGTAGGCAGAATTAGAAGGCTGAATTATATAACCAGATTGTTGAAATATAACTCAGATGTCTGGATTCAAAATTCATATGGTTGAATTACCGTAATATTAAACTTTTAAATTACTCTAATTCAGTCGTCCGAATTCTAAATTCAACTGGCCGAATTTTATATTTTAGTCATATGGTTGAATATTATATTTTAGTCAGACGTCTGATTTTACAGAGTAGGCGGTTGAATTTTATATTTTAGTCAAACGTCTGATTTTATAAAGCAAACGGTTGAATTTACAAAAGAAAACACAAATTTTGTTTTTCTGATTTATTTTTAAATTTAACTTTTCGAGAAAAAATGTGTTTATGTGTGATCATTGCAAAGGAGATTTTACATATAAACTATGATAAGACTCTACTTTTTTTTTCTTTCAATGTATGAACTTGATTCATGGTTGATCGTCGTATCTCCTTAAATATATTCCTGTAAATACAATGATGACGTACATATATGGAAATGTGTAGCTGTCCTATTAAAATTTAAAAGGCAGGATCGAATAAACTGTACTTTGAAGTGGTATTTGTAAAGCGCTATGATAAAAAAAGTTGGTTGTTTGGAGAAAGCTGCAATACATTGCTTTTCGGTAGCATTTATGAAAATGCAACAGAAAGTCTTAGACTTTTAGTTGTATGTTATATAACGGCATCCTCTAAAATGCTGCTAAAAGCTATGGTGGCATTTTTTGGGTGCTACAAAATTTAATTATTTTTATAGTGCTTCCACCACTTGATTCCTCCACATATCGTCCATCCTTTTGCTCTTGGTTTGTGCCTAGATTGCTAACGTGACCGAAGGAATTGGTTATTTTATTAGGCGAGAAAATTTGGCACAAGGCGGCATTTGTGAATTTGGAATTTAGTTATTTCGATTGTTATTCACATAATCTCTCAAGAGGATATAGTTTCAAATGCAAAGCTCTAAGAAGATGATGTCGAACCCCATTGCAAGGAGAAGTAATTAAGCCTATATGATAAATGAGTTTAGTAACTGATACAGACTTCGAAGGTACAAAGCCGCCCTTTGATCACTTTACCGCCATCAATACTTTTGGAGACCTATGACCAGCAATGCTCTTATAGAACAGCATTAAAGAGATCAAGGACTTTGCATCTCATAAAGGATCACAATTCGACCATACCGCATTTTGTGTCGCACTAAACTTCATTCACATCAAAATCCATCCTATCGCTTACCTTCAATGATGTGCAATTACCTCTCATTCATTATGAAATCTCAAGACCATGCAAGCAGTGTTGCGTATCAACAAAACCGAAGTGGAATGTCGCACTTCATTAATAACATGATACATATTGTATTGCATGTAACCAATAAGGCTAAGGAAATCAAGTATAAGCAACTTCAAAAGCCATCGATGAGTGTCGAAGTAGTCTATAATGCAACTCGTTGATGCTAAGCCCTATTGACACTGCCTTTCATGACAAGGAGCCTCGCTTCAAACATGTAGTCATGACTCTCGAAGACATTCTGCCATCAAAGTACTAGTGGTGTTGCTACTCATTTGTTATGACCAAAGCTGGCTTATTGATTATAACCCTAAAGGCAATCAATGCTACATTCAAGCAGTGTCGCACTTCATTAAACACTTCGATGGTATTGCTCATCGATGACATTAAAAGAATGTAGAGTTATGCTACTCGTCATAAATGCTCAACATAACACTTTGTCGGCATGTTTTATCAGCATTCAGAGAGCGTCGCATATCTATGTGAAGCGATATTAATGTTGGATACTATCAATATCCATGAAGACCCTAACTCTACTTTATGGCTATCTTCCGAAGTCATTGCTCACTTTCAACGGACGTTGACCGTCGTGATGAAGATCGCTGCTACCAAAGATTGTATTTGTTGCATGCTTTCACTAAAAGAGCAAAGTGGAGACCATACACATTGGCAACATCAAAATCATGAAAGTCCTTATCGACTCCATCGCCGGAGCATATCCGCGTCAAAGACCCTGCCACTCTTTCTCTATAGATACGAGTATATACGCACGTCCAGATGGACCTGCATATGATTGTTGAGTCATATTTTTATAACATAGCTGAAAATAAAATCAATGCAATGATCATCTACCACATCAACACATTCAAATATATTCAATTACCTCGTGAATTGGTTTAGTGCACATGAACTGTAAGATCGGACAAAGGGATTTTCGCCTATTAATATACTCTGGTCTTTCCCCAATACTTGTACATAAAAATATAGCTAGAATCGGTGTTCAAACTGCTTGGCCTCAATTCCTTGCATCGTTTTTTTCAATCTCACATCCAACACATGTTATCTATCTAAATGTTGCTTTGTCAAAATATACAATATCCTTAGATAATAGAAATATAGTTTTATGACTCAAAATTGCATGAATACTTTAGTCCATGCAGTTCACTCATTCCTCCTTAGATTTACTTTTATTATTTTTCCATTGATGGATTTTAAAATAGAATCTTACAAAATGTCATCATTTTAATTCATTTTGTTTAAATATATAACTACCAAATAGTGCTTCAACATCATTTAGTCTCAGGAATTTAATTAATGTTGATGATTCTCTGTTTGAAATATAAATTAATTTAATTTTCAAAAGTGTACACATACAAATATACAACGCATCAGATGTAGGGATACAGAAATTAGTTGGCTAAGCATTTATAAAATCATTTTTTTGTCAATATACAATTTCTATTCTTTATTGGTTGCCACCATTGATATTTTCGGCTTGGATGATGGGTACTATAACTTCTTTCCTTTAGTTTTAGTAAACTCGTTACTGTCTTTTAGATTTTTATCCAGTCCAAAGTCACATAGCAGGCGTGACCAAACATAGATGACTTACCAAAAAGCCAACTAAGTTGTTAGATTAAGGAGAATGCTTCCAGAAGAGAACTTTTTATAGAATTTGTCCTTTCCTATTGTGTGTTGTGCTATCACAATTTGAATGGATTAGTTATCAAATATTCAAAACAGGTATATACTTGTAATGCATGCAAAATTTTCATGTGCTTACATTAAAATAGTGCATAATGTAATAAACATCACCAAATTTACACAAAAATTACATGATATAAAACATATAACCATTTTTGTCATTTATCTATGCATAGCATGCCACTATAATTATGCAATGCAACACAGTTTGACAAACATCAATAAATTCAAAAAAAAAACGACCTAGCATTGTAGATAATCATATTGGTAGCTTGCTCCGCATAGAATGATAGTGACCAACATGTGTACATGTAACTTGCATTTCATACAACTAAATATAAAGTTTTTCAAACTCTCGTATATAAAATTAACCAAACAAAGATCAACCTATATTCAAACAAAATCTGTATCCAATAATTTATGCTCACTGTGTGTTTTAAACCAGAAAACAATAATCAATATCAGAATTTACACTCTATTTATGGAACATAATGAAAGCTAATGGTCAATCCCAATCAGAGTCAGAAGAATAGTGCGAATGAGGATCTAACTGCATAACCATCTTGCTCAACACCTCTCCAATTTCTTCGACTTCTCCTATCCCATAACCCCAATTCTAAAGCAACTTGCTACCTTCAGTTCCTCTCTTCATTCCATACTTACAAAGAGATGCTAGTTTTTTTTTCTGCCAATGATTTCACAACAATGCTTGATCTTGGCCTTGCCGCCATTGGAATTGAACCAATATCCAGCGACCCTTTTTTTCCTTTCGAATCACTATGAATAGAAGGTCAATGCTCACCTTGTCTGCCAACATGACCCTTGAATATTGAAGGGAAGGTTAGAGCAATCGGTAAAGAGCAGAGAGATAGCGCAACATGGAGAATTATACAATAATATTGTCTCATCAATTTAATTTTAATCAAACAGTAGAATTACTATTTCAAGTGATCATACTAAATTAAATACTTAATTGACCCAAATGTCGCATATAAAAACAGTAAGAAGGAAAAATTATTAAAACTTAACTACCTGTATATAGCAGCGATCAGAAAGTTATCTTTCTTGTATATAGAAATCTCAAAACTGAGAAAATTATATAACCTTGTAATCAAAAATTAACACGCTTATATGGTGTTAAATAATTCATAGACAAATACAACAGTTTGGAAGCACCAACTATGCATATTATGGATTATATAAGGCAAAACTTGCAATCAATAACCAAAATACAATTGTCTTTTAAATAGTTTGTAGTTATGCCACCATCAACCTCAAAAATGCACTTAACATATACATATGTAAGGTATCTTTTACCACCAATAAATTAAATACAACAATAGAAAATTACTTAAACAGAGAACATTGGTTGCTGCATAGGTCCAGTATAGACCTATACAATGAATAATCAAACTTTATATGTAAGGCAAGTCTTCTATCCACTGTTCTAACTTCTAACTCATTATGACACACTTGGTACATAATCAGTTTTAGAAGTTAGATGAATCAGATTATTAAGACACTGGCTATGATTGACTCTCAAGGTGTACATAATCAGTTTTAGACGTTAGATGAATCAGATTATTAAGACATTGGCTACGATTGACTCTCAAGGTGTTTAAATTATACTATGTACTAAAATAAATTTTTTAGACTTGTTAGTTGTGGAGTGAAACTCTAGTTCGGCTTATATCTTCCCTACCTTGATAGCAGTACAGTTCCTGTAGCAGCTACCTAAGTTAGTTATCTGTACATGAGTCATATCTGAGATATCAAATGTATGTTTTATGTATTCTGTTGTAAAGAGTCCTAAAGTTTTGATTATTCATTGTAAGTTTGTGTATCCTCTTGCCTAACTCGTTTATACCTTGGAATGACCAAAACATTATGGTTGCAGAATTTGGTTATAAACTATCTTTACACAAATGCACTTAGAAGTAGCCTTCTCTTGCATGTCTTTTTAACGTAAGCAAAAAATTGCAACTAATGGCGATGTATATCATATTTTGCAGGGAATAGAAAAATCCATTGGTGATTGGTACTTTGATAGATTTGCAATTACGGCAATGGACTGCCCTTATCCATGTGATAAAACCTGCCGATGTCTTGTTTTCAGAAAAAGATGACCATTCATTTCATGTGAAGAACTAAAAAGGAACACAAATTTATAGCGATTACGAATTTTTTACAACGATTATTACCGAAAGGTTCGTATAATTTTTACAGTACATAAATATGCACATTGCATTGACTTTAAATGTTTTGTACAACTCCGTATACCAAAAATAGGAAACATGTGGATCTCTTATTCATTATAGTTTCAAAAATGTGTGATTTGTTTGTTTTTAAAAGAATCAACGATAGACATACCCCCTTAATTTTGAACATCTCTAATTGGATTTCAATAATAACATCATGATTCTGTGTTGAATATTATAATAACTAATTCATATAATTTCAAGGCAAAGAACATCCAAATTTCCGGTTGAGTAAACGTCTTAATTTTCAGACATCCTAATTCATATTGCCTGCATTGTTTCAAGTTTAGCATAACCTTGTAAAGTGCCTTCAGCTTATTCTTTTTATTTCTTTTTTGGAATCATTTTTTTGACGGTCTAATATTGGCAATTCAATACATAAATCTGAATACATTAATAATAAATGAAAGTTCTGTAACTATATTTTGTAACTGATTCATAAAGTTTGAAATCTACATCAGAACTAAAACAAAGTGCTTCCAAAGTCATATTTGGATAGCAGTCTATACTTTTAAGCAATTAAAGTAATTCTACCCATATGCAATTGGAGCTTTAGATGCTAAACCTTTAATGGTATGCTTAAACTAAAACGTACGCATGGAAAAAGAAAAAAAAAGAAAAAAGCTGTTTACATTCAGTAAAATTTGTATTATAAGAAAACATAAAATTTGTATCATTAAATAAATTTAGAAAATGAAATCTAAAAAGAAAATTAAAAATCTGGTTAGATACAAAAAAAGTGATTAGGAAGTTTGAAAACAAAAAACATGCATTAAAACTGAGTAGAGTTGGAGCAAAATTAATAAATTGGATAAAATTAAATAGGGTGAAATCAGTTCATAGAATCTAAATCTATTAAAATTACAATTATATTCTAGTATACAATAAAAAATCAATAAATTAAAGGTATAAAACAAAAGAAATACTTGCCAATTTCCTAAATATTAAGGAAAAACTGATTTCTTTGTACAAAAGGTATTGGTGAGACATGACCAAAAGTTGTAATAAAATGAAACCAGGTTCATATTCAAGCAAACTAAACAAAGCATTATAAAAATAATCTTCCAGTACATAAACCAAGCTTTGTAAGTTGCACATGATCACTTAAAAAGTTGAACAGAATAAATTACTTTAATCAGAAATGCAAAACTAAACCTATTTGTTTACTGACCATATATTCTATGAATTAGTTTAGTTATAATAAATATATAAATTCAAAACATATCAGCTGAGAACTATATCAATTTACTCAACATTGTTTTTCATACTTAGTTATCATGTACATATATATCCAGCTATGATCTCAAATTATTCAAATAATATTTAAAGGCAAAAGTGAATTTAAAAATTATTCCTTACACACTAATGTTAGGATCAGTGAAACTTATTTTTCATGATGACCGCAGCAAATACTTATTCTAAATATAGCAAAAAGGGAAAATTTTGAAACCAAATTACATTGTCTTATATGTGAACCTTAAAAATTTCTCTCCAAAAAATAAAGATCTTGGAACGACATGTTGACTTCAAACTGAATACATTGAAATTATCATTTCAAATATGAATGGTACTAAAATTTTGACTGTACGAATCATTCATATGGCAACATGAATGAAGCAGCTGATATCATTGACCGGTTTAATTTTACTTTACTGTGCTCTTAATCATGATGATTCAGGATATATAAAAAAAGAATTCAAAAAACAAAAAAAATTGGTGGATTTAAAACAGGACAAATCTTGATAATTCTTGGTTTAGTTGTGAAAATACTTGAATGAGTGAGCTTTTCAAAATATTATAGCAGGAGAACTTTTTATTACTTCTCCACTTGCGCCATTTTTACAATCTTTAGTTTATCAAATCCATTTTTCTTCACCGAAATGCAATGTACAAAAATGTATAGAGCTGGAACAACAATTTCAATCACCAAGATGTGTACTTAGATTATCACAGTTGTAGACCTAATGGTACATTACAGATATATGTTATAGTCTTGTGTTAATATGTTTTCTAAGTATATATTTACCTTATTATATGGAGAAACGTTTGTTTCATCCGTAGAAGTTACAAGAAATGAGCTACTTAATCCAGGAGTCGTAGCATGTGAAACACAGTAATCTTCAAATAGCATTGAGTTTCCAGGCTTACCTGGATAAGGATGCATCGGCTTTCATTTTGGACTTGGAGGAGGAATCTCTATGTGCTTTGCATTTTATTTTTTCTGATTCTTTTGCAATCTATTTAGATAAAACGAATTATCAAAATAGCAGCATATCATATGATCTATGGTTAAATACTTGATATAATAGGAAACTATACCTTGGAATTTTTTTTGAGCATGGCTCCTGATCTGCAATACAGTCTTTGTTCTATGAGTTTCTGGATGAAAATCCAAAATTTAGGAATAATGAAAGATTTTTTTTTAATAATACATGTAGGTGTACCTTCCATTCGGCGCCATGCTCTTCCATAATGTTGGAGGGCTTAGATGAATATTTTATGCTCTTCTTCCTTCCGCCTTTTTGTTGGTTTTGAAATTGTATACAGTTTTCTGACCTTAAAACAAAAGGGGGAGAAGAAAATGAACTTACGTAAAATATATAAATTAAATTCTATTATATTCCAGTACACATGCACAACATTATCCTGATTATATTAAAGTATAACATCAGACATAAACAAATGATAATGGATAAATTAGTTAATCCTTGATTACTTAGACATAACTATTTGGTACAGATCAGTAATTAGGGTCTAGTTAATCTTCATTTTCAAGTTTAAGGAAAATGTGATCAGTTCGTATGAAGGATTATTGGCAGTTGATTTTCTTTGGACAATTCATTGGAGCAAATATCATTGTACTTATTGGATTACAAAATGGATGGTCAATCTTTCCCTAAACAAAGCGAAAATATCAGTAGGGAATACACTATAACGCCAAAGGATTAAAGATTTCTAAGCACTTCATTGGTTAAAATTCATTGTCCCATATCTAAGTTCACTGTTAGTATATAAATTTAATATCCTCTGCCATGAGAACAATGAAGATGCATGACGTATCTCAGCCTGAAATCAAATGAATTTAACAGAAGGTAGTGGCATTTTCATGCTTGAATATTTTAAGAGTTCTCGATGTTACATTAAAACATCATCACTTATTTGCCTTATAGTCTTATGCATTGTACTTTTAAACTAATTTGGAACATAGAGACAGAATAATTTTACTGGAGGAAAAAACTTAAAATTTTCAATGGCTATAAAATAATTAAGGTAAAAATGAAGACATTATATGTCTGTGGATCATGAAAACCTTTTTTATTATTAAGAAACTATTATCAGAAAGACGCAATCATGTGCATATTGAGAGGCTAAACTACCACCTTCGGTTAGTCAAAGTAGAGTTCTGTGATTTAAAATGATTGAAACCACTCATTTCCCTACAGAAAATGACAAAAGAGACAGCTTGATCATGGTAATATGAATGCCATGAGGATAAAACATAATAAAGGGTTAATTCAATACAGAATCGAAGTAATGAAATTCTGATCTGTAAAGTGTAAGGATGTTAAGGTCATATTGATTACTTCCATGGTCAATATTATAAGATAAAATCAGTAAAGGCTATAGTAAATCACATTTCACTGATAGTCTCTAGGTAAGCATGTAAAGTATACATATGAAAAGATGGAACGAATATAATTTATATTGTAAGATTTGATTACTTTCCATTTTCCATATTAAATTTGTTACATTACACTTCAGAAATTACTGTTTCTTGTTGGAAAAATAATATCTGATTCATCATGGGTTCATAGGCTTACGCTATTTAGTTTTTAACTAATAACAAATATCAAATAGCAGGAAATTAAGAATTTTAAATAATAAGTGATTATAGTAGTTAGTTTATAGGCTTACACTATTTAGCTTTTAACTGGCTTATTTCATGGTTACTCTCAAGGTATAATCTTCTTCTATATTTGACATAAACAACATAGGTTATCATAATATATGCCATTTTTTTATTACACTGAGTAACCAATATGAGTAATAAAATCTTGGACTTGTAACCCTTTTTCAGTAGAGTGCATATTAATGTTTGAAGTTCTTTTAGTGAAATCTGATGGTATACAATATTTTCATATTCAATGCAGTATATAGAATTGTAGGTGCTATTAAATGTATTTGGTATTTCACACTCTTTCAAATTTATCATTAGTTCACTCTAGATTGAATAAAAGAAGGCTTTTAAACTGGGATTTTTTCTCTTTTTTTCTTACAAAACTAAAAGAAAATTATAATAATCAAAACATAATAAACCTAAGTTCTAGCCTAGCATGTTGAATTCTTCTCATCTTAAATGAAGGAGTGCTCACAAAGTAGGTCTAAATTTTGTCTTATTGTTATTCAAATGCAATATTAATTAAGCTTGGTGATTATAATACAAACTAAATAGTGAATGACATAGCCCTTAGCTAAATTGAAGAAACGTATTTTATTCTAGAAAAAATTCCAAGTATCAGAGAATGTCCAATAAAAATAGTACAGAATCTAATTAAGTAACAATAACTTATATGTTGTTATTTTTTTAAGTTAGTATGGTATTAAATAGATTTACAAATGGTATGATTTGACTAACAATAATATGCATATTTATGAAAAGAATATGAGCTAAGTGAAATTTATGTAAATGCACTGAATGTTAAAAAAAATCCATGCAACGTAATCTTTTGGGAAAGTGAAATAGATATAGTAACATAATCTTTCTACCTATATGAATGCTTCACCACGTCTTACAATCCTGATAGCTTGACCTTGACAGCATCCTCGGCTTCATTAGCAAGAACCCATCATTTCACCTTCCAAGCATGAACACATTTTTGTTTACATTCCTATAAATAAATAAAAAATTCAATAAAACATAAATCCATATTATAATCTTATCATTCAAGCTAAATTATAGTTACAGGTTTATTATTCCAAATGGAATGTGCAACATGACACTTAAAATCACGCAACATTATTAAATCTTAAAATCTCCATGATTCAAATTCTCACTTTACAGTTTACACACAACAACATGTAAAGCTTCATGCTTTGTATATTTCATTGGTTAATGCTTCTAACTTTGTAAGCTTATAATTAGTAAATCCAATAATTGCCAACTCAAAATTTGCCTATCATTGTTACAATATATTAGCAGCAGATGGTTGCTTGAAGACTGGAACAGTACAACCCTGCCTAACTTTCAATGCAGTTGGCCTTCATTTCTCTGTTACTATCGAATTTGCGTTATTCAGCGCTTGATTTTTGAGTTTTACCTGTTCATTTTTTTAATGTTCGTGTTATCTTTTGTATCCAATTTTGCTTGTTGGAATTATTCTTGTAGCTAAGTTATATATGATAATGTTTAATTGAGTTGGTATAACAGTTACCTACAAACCACTGAATGGGCCATACTTCTGAAAAAAGATACTTTGAAGTGAATGTGTTTGTTCAGTTGAAATAATTATTTAGAAGATTTTTAATCTGATCAGCGACTTTTGTTAGCCATCAATTTTTGTTAACGTACCTCTCTACCCTTAATTCTTCCATTGAGTTTTTTTATATTTCGACCACATTTTTTTTGTAAGAATAAGCATATAATGTCCTATATCATTGCTTTTTTACATTCTTTGGAATGTGGGATCTGACTTATGAAAAATCTTTTTTTTGGCGAGATCATAAACTACCTTGAATATTTTGTGAACAACTTTTCTTTAATTGGTTTACTGAATATAATTATCTTTGGTTTAGTATCACTGTATTTACTTTAGTCAATGGCTTATACAGTTTTGCGACTGGAAAGATTAACAATAGTTGCATTGCTTAGTATCTATGGTTCCCTACTCAAGTACGTACTTGTACTACTATAAGAAGTCCATATTACGAGTTTTGAAATAATTTCTTGAAATGAAACATTTTCATAATAACATTAACACTTACGTAGCATTGACATTTAGACAATAATTTCTTGAGATGATTTTGTATGCTAAAATATGTTAGAGATGCAAAAAAAATTTGCAAACTTTACCCGGTCAATTTTTATACCATTATTACCATATGTATTAAGTTTTATAAGGAAGTGGCAAACAACGTACCTTTAAAGAGTGGTGGTTAAATGTGGACATGGTGTTTTAGTTTGGTGTTGGGACCATCTGCTGTCCAACAAATTGCCATGGTCCCCTTGGACTGTCTTTGCTCTTTTCAGTGACCTCTTGTCTAGCCACAGCCAATGATCGCAGACCACGTTCAGCATACTTATCCATTATTGAATGAATCTTGTTTTTAACATCTTCCTTGCACTTGCAAAGCTCTACAATCTACAGGCCAAAAGCAAATTTAGTTTTAGACATATGAATTATGGTCTTTAAGTCTTGAGCTCGTCAGATTACCATTTTTCATCTTCAACGGCTTTGGTGGAAATAGTAGTTTCTTGCAATTCCCAATTATTTTGGCCACTATCTGATTCAGAGTAATGTCCTACTCTTCATCTGCTAGATGCCATAAATACTTCTTAATTGCAAAATTCCATACTCATAAATTAATCAATCCAAATTGAACTTTTCAACCCGGCAATTTCTATACAAAGCAGTTACACAGTAAGGAGGCAGCTCGACACATTGAGTCTTGAGAACTTTCCACTTTGCTGTTTAAGCTTTCTGTAGATAATATGTGGCAACATAAAACCTTAAGCATGCTACAGTAAAATTTTGAAGAATGGTTGAAGTCAATATCGAAAAGACAAACCTTATGCATGGAAGCCAGCCACTGAGAGAAACTACTGCACATAGGTTAACTGAGTAGGGATTTCCATTTCCAAACTTTCCATGTATGCAACAAATGGTAGAATATAGTGCCATTGCAGCACCCATGCTGAAACCACCAACACCAACCTTGACTGTATTCATTAACATAATCATGATATGTATACTTCTTTTTTTATAATTACGAATGTCTAATAATTATAATATAGGAGATAATGAACATACTGTCATTAGGCTCAGTAGAAAGAAGATTTGCAACATGGGCAGCTGAAGCATCCATTCCTTCGAAGTCATCAGAACCCTCCTCTGAAAGTTCTTCTACCCCAAACCCTATACATAGTAAAGAGTAATTGATTATCATTACAATTTCTATCCAAAGTGAGATGACTGTTACACGTCCATTGGAAAAATCAAAATCAAGAAGTCTTGTAATTATGTATTAAAACATAATTAGCGATTGATGTTTTACTGATGTTAATTTTAAGCGGTATCTTACTGGGTCCCAGTGCCTCCTATGATTACTTCAATCCCAGTGCATATTTTTGAGAACCATTCATGCCATTGCTTTCAATTGCACCTCGGTCAAGTTAATTTAGCATATTGATAACACAACATATAAATAGCAGTCTACAAAGAAAACGCATAATAAGTTCAACGTATATTCACAAATCACTTACCTACAGTCTACGTAATCTAATAAAAATGACCAATCTAGTAATATCAAGAGAGAACAAACCTAGAATCACGGAAGTGGTAAGAATTACTATTTAGGAAGTAAGATGAAGCAAAAGCAGAATTTTGAGATACCATCTACTTCGGATCATCGATTTCATAACGGTATCTCTAAACATTTACAGGAATAAAGCTCCTAGATAAAAAAAAGTAAATTATACCTTTTAGGCGTAAACCAAGATGGCTTGTCATTAGCGCTAGCCTCCACATCATCATTCGCAGTAATCGCCTTTGATTTGGAATCGGAAATTGATTCGCGGCGAAGACAGCATCGGGATTCGCGGCGAAGTAACCCTAGTTTTTGCGGCTTGTTGGAGAATACGTGGAATCACCTTGGATCTGAAATCACCCCGAAGAGTATTAGTTTGTTGGTGGTTGTTCTAAGTCATCGTTGCTGCTGCGAGGGTAACAGAGGAAGGAAAATGCCCAAATCCGTTGGAGTCAATGGAAATCAATCGTAAAGTATTTGTGGTCGAAGGTTGATGGATATCGATTCAGTAATGGGTGAGCGCAGCCGCCAGTAAGTTCTAGTCGACATTAATTGCTTACCAGAGTTAATTGCAAGTCGATTGGCATGTCTAGTGTTCGTCGATAGGAAAGAGGAGGGAAATTAGGGTTTTTTCGTTTCAGGGTTAGCGGTGGGTAACGAAGGAATGAGATATGCGGGAGTAAAGATGAAGGGCATATTTGGTATTTCAGAAAGACACGGTTGAAATGTATTCAACGAATTCTCATCATTAGTAGTAAAGATGATCTAAGGGTGCCATTCTAAGGACCGAATTTTCTCTCCTCACTTCCTACATGTTTTCAACTTTGTAAACTTAAATCAATTTAGGGATTTTGCTGATTATAATAATCGAGTCTTATATACAAAAATGAATTGGAAACTAAACAATTGCAGAGCATATGGACTATGATTTAAGACTAGAATATTTGTTTTTGATTATAATTTGTACTTTGACTTGACTTCTAACTCAAACAAGCATATCATATCGACTTTATTCGAGTTTAAGACGTGCATATCCAAATTTGGCTATAACCTAACTTCGATCTTTATCTTGCATAGCATATTTAAATGTATATATTGAACTCGCATGTTGATTTTGACCCTATTCTACATGAATTCGGCTTTAATGAATATACAAAGAATTACAATGGACATAGAATCATCCACATCTTAACTAATTACTATGACGACTTCGACCAGCTTCGAAGAGGCTATTGTTTGATTAATCTATCTCTTATAATCTTTTGGGTGTTGACGAACTTATTTATTGACATTTTGGCACTAGAAGAAGGGCTTGAACCTCCGATCCTTTATAATTCTCTCCGTAGACTAATTGCATAAAGCTTCTTGTTTAAGGAAAATGGTGAGAGCCGGGGAAGATAGTAACATCCCAAACTCCAGTTAAGAGAATATGGAGATTAGGCAATCTTCGACGTTATTAAAGATCTCGAGAAGTGAATCTAAAGTTCGAGATTCAACATGGAAATTGATAATTATGAGAGAACTTCTTGAGCAAGCCCCATCTCAAAGATCTTCCAATATGATGAATCTCCAAGATGAAGCGCATTCTCCAAAGCCACAAACAAAAGAAAGCGGTAAAGCTAAGATGATTCAACAAAATTAGAATCAAGAAGACCATGAAGGATGGTCACATGAATAATTAGATAATCGAATCTCATATCATGGGTATAGGCCCATGAAATAAATTACTATGATGATGAAACCGATCAAAAGGACATCTTCAATCAAAAACAAAGCATATGCTAAGGAGGAAGGAACCTTTTATCTAAGAAAAAATATCTTTTAGAAAACTTCTTTTCCAAAGAAAATATTTGTCGTTAGAATTCCATCTTACATCAAGATTCTTCCACTAAAGTATGACGGAACCACTGATCCAGATGACCACCTTTTAGCTTTTGAAAATAATGAATTTATATAATGCTTTTGAGATATTTCGTTGCAACTTTTTCCTCGTAACTTTTTATGGAGCAGCTGTGAAATGTTATAGGCACAATCGAAAAGGAACTAGCTATTCCTTGAAACAATTCTCTTATGAATTTATGGCACACTTTTACATATACAAAGACCTAACGTAGATTCTAGTATGTTGGTTAATATCAAGCAATGGCTAGAGGAATTGCTCGGTGAATATCTAAAATAATTTAGTAAAAGCATTAAAGGTAGAAACTGCAACTGATAGAGTAAAACTGATGGCAATTCACTCAGGGCGAATCGAGCAAACTCCTTTCTAGCAAGATTTTTACATCAATGAATGTAAAAATCAACAATACTTCCATTTCTGACTAGAGAAATTCATCTGCATGGATAAGATGTGTCATACTATGAAGAAATCTCAACAAAATCAAAAAGGGGAAAAGTTCAATTCCGAACATCTCAGCCGGAGGCCAAAAGGGAATAAGAGTAGAAGGGGATTTCAAAAATAGATTTCCAAATCCAACTATGTAAATTTGAGCGAACCTCTCAGCCACATTTTTTTCCATGACAAAAATGGATGAAGATTTCTTTACTTCCTACAAAATATGGAACCATCCTGAGTTGAATAAAGGAGGAGATTATTGTGATTATCACAAAGTAAATGGACGTGAGACTGATGAATGCCACATCTTACCAAGAATAATTAATAATATGATCAAGTTAGGATATTTAAAGGAATCCATCAAGGAAGCTTAAAGAATCTCTCATTTCAAGAGGAATAGCCCAAACACTTAAAGCCTAACTTCTTTTATAAGAGAAAAGCAGCATTACAACTTCAGATTCAGACTTCAGCCAAATTATGAAGTTTTATGGCAGTTGCCCACCACAGATTATCTTTACTCATAAAATTTTCTAATTTGATTTGTATTTGAAATTGATCATGTATTAACATAAAATTGAGTATCTTTACTGGTTAAAGCAAAACCAGTCCACTGCATACTGAAGTATTTGGATTCCCCTGTCAAAACGTAACCAATTTCTGGTCTTCTTTGACGAAAAGATGGATCAAATACCTAGGATGAAATGGCTCTCTATCTTTAGCTTATCAATGTAGTATAAAGAATTTCTCAGATTACCGTTAATCTTCTATCATAAGCCAGTTTCTAGAGAAATGTAAGTATTCAAAATCTTCCCAAAGAAAAGTTCTTAGGGAAAAGCATGCTCTTGTCTGTAAAAGTCTATCAGTTCATGGATTATGACTTTTCGGACTTACAAACAAGATATTCCTTTTTGCTAAGCAAAATCTGAAGAGGTGCAACTATATATATCATATAAAGGTGGAAGTAAATACACCAACTTTATTTTCAACAAGTCATTTTATTGCCAAAAAAGGGTTTTTCAAACATGTCTTTAAGAATATTATTTTCAAAATTCAAGATGGTTTATCTGTTTCAAAAAAGAATTATGAAATTTTAAGGAAAATGTTACATAGCATTAGTAAATGCACAAAAGATATTTCGGTTACATATAAATTGAAAGAAAAAAAGCACTTTCGAAGCTTTCTAAAATTAATAAAAAGGGAAGACTTATGCGCTTTTCCCAAGAAAAGTTTTTGGAACTACCAAAACTCATTGGCAAAAACTCACATAAGAAGAGCCTATTCTTGATTAAAGGAATATTGGTTCATGAATTACGACCACTCAATCTCTTATTTGAGGTTCATATTTCTATTATGAGAATGATGTAAAAACCTATTATCAAAGAGTTCAAGTATCCAAAATCATTTGGGAAAATAATACCTTAATTTATTAAAGAGGTCCTTTTATAGAAAATTCTTTCTTCCAAAAAGAAGTTTCATGAAAGAAAAGTTGATGTTCAAAAGGATTTTCACAAATACTTCAATTGGCTAAAAATCATTTTCGCAAATAAAATTTTTCAAAAGAAAAACAACTTTAAAGCCTCCGACGTCCAATCTGGTGCACCTCCTAGAGGGAGGGACAAAAGCCTTCGACGTCCAATTCGAAGCTCCCCCTCAACCTCCTTAAAGAAGTGACAAAAGCCTCTGATGTCCAATCTGGAGCACCTCCTAGAGGGAGGCACAAAAGCCTCTGTCGTCCAATCTAGAGCACCTTCTAGAGGGAAGGACAAAAGCCTCCAATGTCCAATCCGGAGCACCTCTTTAAGGGAGGGGCTAGTTTAAACTAACTAAAATTTCTTTTAGAGAAAGACCGATTAAGTATAAGCTATAACACTTCGAGACAAAGACAAAGCCTAAGAAGGGGCACAAGCAACTAAATGGACAAGGATGTCTGAAATCATAAACCAAAGGGTCGAAGAAGTCCAAAGCTCCAGGCAAAGCCCAAGAAGGATCACAAGCAAGGAGAAGATGTCCATAGCCCAAAGCAGAGGCAGAGACCAAGAAGGGTCACAAATAATGTTTGCACCAAAAACCAGCGCAAACACCAAATAGGGATATTATAGAGAAATAAATGAAGAATAACAAATGTAAAAGGAGAGAATATAGCTATGAAGCAATAAGAAATAAGCAAATAACAAAGACACAACAATTTATAGTGGTTGAGCATTATTTTTCTACGTCCATTTTGAAGAGATAACTTTATCAATCACTTTGCAAACTGAGTACAATAGGGATAAGATTAGAATCCTTAGTTACAAAAGAGTACAAAGCAACAAGCAGCTTAAAGAATTTGAAAATGAACAATCAAGTCTATAATTATAGAGGAAGATGGTGAAATATCTCCCTGAGAATTCGCTAGAAGGCTCTCCGGATCCACAGGGGCCCACATGAGGGATCGCATGGCCCAAATCCCAAGAAATAGGGATCTGCATCAATCCCTATTATTGTTATTTTGGGGGTACGATCCATATGGGATCTTTTCCATGTTGTATTATGCTTAGCAGTCAAATTTCATGCTAATTGGATTAGTAGAACTTGAGTTATTGATCAATCTTTGTTGTAACATGCGATGTTGTCTGATTTAGGCCATTCCCTCTAGAGGAAAGAAGGTTGATCCCTATTTATTGTTCTTTTTGGGGTGCAACCCCTTGGATGGACTACTTAGGGTCCCCTCTTCTTATTCCCAAAGTTTCATGTGTATCTGGCTTTTAGATTTTGAGATATCGGTCGAATTCCATTGATTCGCACTGTTTAGCTGAAGCAATTCCATCACTTTAGTAGAGAGGGATCATACCCAATCCCTTTTCTAGATTAGACTATATTCCATACTTATAACTTTTTATATATCATATCTCTTAGTTCCATCGGATCATGGTTTCATATTATCATCTGTACTTGATTTATGGATCCCACAATTATCGCTTTGGACTACTGGTCTTAATGACAATTGAGTTTAACATGTCCAGTCAGTTCGAACATAGCCGGGTCAAAATGCCGGATAATACTTGCGCCCCAAAGTTTTTCTTGTGTCAAACATGATGTGCTTTAAATTGAAGCATGTTAGAGTTACTGGAGAGAAATCCATCCACTTTTCTAAATAGTCACCATCCTTCCGTTGAATTGTCTATTTCGAAGAGTCGTATCTCTCTCTATGTTTGCTGTGACACTTGGTCGATATTTGTCGGTATAAAACTGGAGTGCAATCTCTCAATTATTATCTGTGTCTAATTCCATTGAGTTGATAGGCATTGCTTATCTGATCCAGCCTTTTCTTTATTAAGTCCCGATGAGAATTCAATGTCTATCGGTTTCAAGAAATCGAATTTTTGGGATGCATACATGCACATTCATGTAGACGATTCTATCGTTGGCTTCTGAACGTGATCATATACTCATGGATCGTCGCCAATTCCTTGTAGTTTAATTGCAATTTTATTGCAGTTATTTTTTTTATAATGAAATAAGGGCCATAATAAGTCACTTGATGAGAAGGGACTTCAAGTTTTTAGGGATGACGGCCTCAGAGCCATAAGCAAAGGCAAATGAAGCATGGCTAGTCGTGGACTTCTATGTGGTTCTGTATGCCCATAATGCTGATGGAAGTTCATCAACCCACTTGCTTCTAGAATTATCCATAAGCTTCTTCAAAATGGACTTTATGATTTTGTTAACAACTTTGACGTGTCCATTAGCTTAAGGGTGAGTAACTGCCATGAATCTTTTCTCAGTATGATGCCGGTGGTAGAAGACTTTAATTTCAACACTATCGAATTGGGTCCTGCTATTAGTTACGCTTGTTCAGGGAAGACAAAAATGACAGACGATGTTTTGGATAAAAAAGTTGATTACTTTTTTCATTGTAATGGCAACTAAAGGTTCGACTTTAGCCCATTTTGTGAAGCAATCAACTGCTACGATGGCGTATTTCGCACTACCTTTAGAAATCGACAAGCAGCCAAAGATGTTAATATCCCAAGTGGCAAATGGCTATGCACTGACCATTTGAGTAATTTCCATCAACGGGGCCCTTGGAATTTTTGCAAACATCTAGCACTTGTCGCATTGTCTTGCTTGATCAGTTGCATATCGATTGACAGTTCGCCAGTAATACCCTTAGCGGAGTATGTTCTTTTCAAGGTTTGACCCTCAACGTGATCGTTGCATTCTCTTTCATGGACTACTCTCAAGACTCATTTAATTTCATCATGCGTGATACATTGAAGCAAGGGAATGGAAAAACCCTTTCTATACATGACTCCTTCTTGGATGATGTAGCATGAAGCTTTGTGGAGGATCTTTCATTTTTCATTCCTCCATCCATGAAGGATTTCTCATTGCAGATAACCTTTGACAGGAGTCGTCCATGACTCCCTTTCCGGCTTCATCTCCAGAACCCAATTAATCTCCATCTGGTCGATGCTCGAAGCATTTTGTACTTCAACTGGGACCAAGCCATTTGCTTCGCATCCTCGGAATTGGCCAGCATGGCTAGTGAGTCGGCTTTCTCATTTTGTTCTCTAGGGTGTGTGTAATGGTGTAATACTCGAAGTCTACTAGTAGCTTTTAGACCCGGTCGAGATAAGGAGCAAGTTACTACCCCTAGCCTGATAATCTCCCCTAACTTGGCAAACTACTAACCGGAAATCACAAAAGATTTGAAAATTTTTTGCTCCTAGTTTTTTGGTAAGTTTGAGAACAGCGACCAAGGCTTCGTACTTGTCTTCATTACTTGTTGTAAGAAAGTTGAGTTTCAAGGTGTAGCGGAACGATCGTTCTTCCGAAGTCACTAACACGACTCTAGCACCAGATCACCGATCGTTGGATGCTTCATCCGTGTGCATTTTCCATCGGTTTTCCATCGGTTGGTCGGTTATCCACTACTCTCCGAAGAGTCATCTAGTGCAATTTAGTCTATGAAATCCGCCAATGTCTGTCTGTCCGCAAATGCTGGCCGATGTAAACGTTAATGAGGTAATCCTGGAAGTAAAGGCGAAGCTTTCGTGATGTAATCCACAAGCAGTACGCGACCTTTTCTAGCTTTGGGTAGTTTCTATCGACCCCTATCAATCGCTTGCTAACATAATATACCAACCTCTGGATCCGATTCTCTTTGCATAATAGTGCAGCTCCTATGTCGTGTACTGACACTGCTAAATTGATGTATAGGTCTACACAATCTAATGGCCTAGATAGGATGGGAGGTCTCTCTAAGTGATATATCAGAGATTCAAATGCATCTATGCAATCTTACATCCATTCAAAGTTCCTATTCCCTCTCCTAATCAAATCAAAGAAGGGAATACATTAGTGGCTCTGGAGATGAATCTGCTTAAGGTGGCAACCTTTCCATTGAGGCTATGTACATGCTTAATCGTCTTCGGTGGTTGGATGTTTCGAATTGCTTGAACCTTCTCACGATTTTCCTCGATTCTATGAGAGTTAACAATGAAACCCATAAATTTTCCTTATGCAACCCTTAAAGAGCATTTCAAGGGATTGAGTTTCATTTCATAATTTTAGAGAACACTGAGCATCTCCGCCAAGTCATCGAAGTGGTTGTTTCATCATCGTGGCTTCACAAGCATGTCATCAACATATTATCGATCATCAGATGTGATCTTTGAACATTCAGTTGACTAGTCTCTGGTAAGTAGCTTCAGCATTATTTAGTTCAAAGGGATCACAACGTAACAATATAGCCCTAGATCGGTAATAAAGCTGGTGTGCTCCTGGTTGGGGATGTGCATCGAGATATGGTAGTATCCAGAGTCCGCATCCATTAATGAGAGCAGTTCATATCCAGCTGTTGAGTCTACGGCTAGTTGATCCTCAGAAGTGGAAAGTTGTCTTTCGACATGCCTTGTTCAGGGGAGTGGTAGGCTCATTTCTGTCATTTTCAAATAGCTTTTCTCACTAGAACTGAATCAGATGCCCATTTCGGGTAGAGGGCATTGTGGATAAACCTATTGTTTTTTAGTTTACCTACCTCCTCTTTAAGTGCAACAGATCTCTCCGGATCCATGCTGCATCGCTTTTATTTCACCAGGACATGCCTCGGGTCGATATTCAATGCATGGCTCATGGTAGTCGATGAGATCACACACATGTCTGAATAGGTCCAAGCAAACACATCAATATTCGCTCAGAGAAAGAAAGCTAATTCCTTCCTCATCGTTGCACTAAGCTGTGATCCAATCTTCAGGACCCATGGTGGGTCATCATGGTTGACCGTAATGTCGATCGTTAGCTCAGTAGGTGCAAATTTGGATTCTTTGGGCCCCTCTTCTTCATCTCTCGGGTCTGTATACTGACTACGGTGTCGTTGCTTGATATTGACTTTACGTTGTGAGCTAAAAAATGCTTAAGTGGATTTTCCTAAGCAGTGGGATCAGTTTTGATCCCTTATATTAGTAAGGCTTAAGCAGTTTTGGGTTTGACATGAACATACTAGATCATATGAACTCGAAATCGAACAATGGAATATGCCATATATGACTTGCATGCTTGAACTAGCTTATGGCCTTGAATTGGATGTTAACTACTTCAGAATTGAATAGATTAGCATATTTATACTTGTACAGACTGTAACACATGCCTTGAATGAACTTGAATATGAATGTCAGATTCATTACATCGATAGTCGATCCCTGAATTTGAACGTAACCTTTTTGCGTAACCATCAACATGAAATCCGATTGGAATGTTCAGCGATGGAAGTCACTCCTATCAAACTCCTAAGTTTTTCCATAACTGCCATATAGTATTCAACTATATTAAACTAATCAACACCGCACTAAACGTTACTTAGAATGAAGGACGTCTGAATTGGGTCTACAAAGTTGCACAGGAGATGGATCAGTGTCTGCCCCTTGCCTAGGCAAGTCTTGTAACTTCACCACTTTGGTGGTGTATGTAGGCACAGAGAATGACAGTTGGATTTGATGTCGATCCCTATATTTGAGCATTTCTCTAACGCATAGTCAATGGCATGATAACCAGTTAGGACGGCATGTTATGACGGTCCTTCTGGTTGAACTTTCGGATCACGTCATAAGCTTGTGAGTCCGATAGGGATGGGTTCTAGATACTTTGAGCGATTATTTGCAATGGTTGAAGATCAGGCTTAGAAGCATGTCAAATCAAATGTCGAGTAGGGTTCATCCCCGTATTGCACGCAACTACATAGCTGGCTCTTGCTTTGAGTTTGAATCCACTTGTGTATTGTGTAACACTATTTCTATTCAATGTATTCACCATCTATTGCTCGTCATTCGGGTTGGTATGATATTCTGTCGTCCATGAGCATGAGCATCGATCGGATTATTCTATCTCTAAGCATCCTTTCGATCATAGCCTCTAGTCATTGTAAGCACTAACTATGAGTCACAGTATTAATCTATTATAGTCCATTTTGGAATGATCACCCTCCTACCCGGGTCTCAGGTCGATGAATGTACAGCATGGACAGTCGAATCTTGTCCTAGTCATGTTTACACTCCCACCTACGCTCAGAATACTTAGAGTTGATCGATGAATAGTTGACTCACATTCATCTTGATTCTTGTTTGTGCCCCCTCCCCTCCCCCCCCCCCCAAAGTTAAGGGTAAATGTCAATAAGTGGATGGACATGTCATATTTTTTTGTTTTACACCCTTTCCCGTTGAATCATAGGATTGAGTTAGTTGATAGAAGGATGAGTCGCACCTATTCTGAATTTTATTCTAGATTTTTCCACCCAGGGGAAGACTTTAATGCACCATTGGATTTTGGGTATGAGCTGAGTTCCGAATGGTCAACCACCTCCACTTTTAATGCAGATGTCACCATACGCTAGGCAATAGACCAAAGGACGGATGGTTAAGTCAGATCCAATCTAGCACTGATGCTTCCTCTATCGAACCGAGGACAAAGATCAGTATGCGGATGGTCAAGTCACGTCTGTTTCGAACTGCTCTTCTAGTCGAATCATGGTCAGAGCTAGCGGATGAACGGTCGTGTCACATTCATTCGGAGCTAAACGGTCAGTCATGTCTATTTTAATTTATGTTATCATGTGGGACTAAGGGATAGAATTAGCTCAGGCGTGGATCGTGCTCATCTGGTTTCATACTCCTTCTAATGGATCAAAGGAGGGTGCTAGAGAATGAATGGTCAAGTCACACTCCTTCTTGGTTTATTCTCCTACTTATGCTCTGGGGACAAGAGTTATCCGATGAACGGTCGGACCACATCCATCTTTGTTTTATATTCTTATCCGTGCATTGGTTACTAAAGTCATTTGACGGGTGGTCGCTCACACCCACTTTTAGTTTATACTCTTATCCATTCTATAAGGACCAGAGTTAATCAATGGGCGATCAAACTGTGTCCATCCTTTTGTGTTTATAGTCCAGCCCGCACACTAGAAACTAGAGTTATATGAATAGTGATCGGTCACACCCGTTTTTATAAATTTATACCCCACCTATCAATCTAAGGCAGGAGTTGTTAAATGAATGGTCGAATCGCATACACTCGTTTGTCTATACTCTTATATGCACTCCAGGGATTAGAATTAGTCGATGGGTTGTTAATCACACCCATTTGATGTTTATACTGTAGTCTACACTCTGAGAACTATAGTTATTCCGAAAAATGTTTGAACCACATTTTCCTCGGTCATTTCTTCTGCCCTTAAGTAAGGGGGAAAAGTCGAAGAGTGGTCGGTCGTATCATGTTTACTCTTACTTGGAGTTCCTCCCTTCAAACCATGGGAAGGAGTTGATTACTGGATGGTCAAGTCATATACGTTCTATGTTTTATACTCCACCTATCAGGTTAAGGTAAGAGTTGTCAAATGAACAGTCGATTTATACTTATGGAAAGGAATCTACCATCAATGTCGAGGACAAAGGTTGGCGAGTGGACAGTCAATTCACATCCACTTGGCGATTAAGTAATGGATGGTCGGATCACATCCATGTTTGGGTTAGACAGTCAGATCTCATCCAATTTGCTACGTATTCTTCTCGGCAATCGAGGTAGAGAGTTACTAGGTGGATGGTTAAGTCGCATCCACCTCAAGATGAAGTCGTGCCCTTATGTCGAAGGCAGTGGTCGATGAGTAGATAGTCAGTCATGCCTACTTTTAGTCGAGCTCCTAAGCTACCCCCTGTGTTCAGGGCTGGAGTCAATGTATGGACGATCACGTCACATCCACTTCTAGTGCGAAGGTCGATGAGTGGACGATTAGTCGTGTCCACTTTGTATCGAAGTTTGACCTTGTCGGGCTTTAAGCAAGGCATGGATGTTCTGGTAGAATTGAAGCACAAACTATGATGTGAATGGTCGACTCACACCCACTTTCCATTTCAAGTTCTTGCCCCCGAATCAAGGGCATACAGTAGATGATGAGTGGTCGAATCATGCTCTTCTTGATGACACTTCAGAGGTCCGATCATGGTCCGTGGAGGTTGGTTCGCAGCTAACTCTGGGTAATTGGTCACCTCAGCCCTTCTCTGTTGGAAGTTGACCATAGGTGGTCCGGTTGATAATCAAAAGTCTTTATCGGTAAGAGTCAGATGTCTCATGCCCACCATTCTACGTGGCTTGCACCTATTGTTGAAGCTTTCCTTTTTAGATCAGCTCTTCGATCACATCTTAGAGGTGTGTGCAATCATCAGTGTTATGACCATTTGTATTGTGAAATACAATGCTTCCCAAACATCCTTTGGGTCTTGACGGACTCTCTTAGGCTGGTTTCCAAAACTAGTCCGATTCGTGAGTTGCCAAGTGGACGCTTTCAATTGAATCGTTCAATGGAGTGTATGTGTTGAATCTTGGGATTCTGGGGCATCTCCTAGAATCCAAGTTCTTATGTTGGGCCTTCATGCTGCCCATCGCTTTGAATTCCTTCGGCCAATGGGCCTACATTATTCTTTTACCTAGTCCACTTCACCTTCTCCTTGCATAGGTTTTGGTTCGCTTGCAACAGAAACGATTCAAGGTCATTGGAGGCTTTACGGGTAACTAGTCATCAAAGTGTGTTATGTAGACGATTCTTCTTCTATTGCTTGGCACTACACTGTGGCATGGTTTCGGGTGCCTAACACTCGAAAAAAATTAGAGCTCTTTTTCTAAAATATGGGTACAGATCCCGTATTGGGATGCTTTGTGAGAAATGTGGATTACAGATCTTAAGGCTGGAATAACACTTGAGGGGGGTGAATAGTGTTTTATGGATTTTCTAAATATTTTTGGAACTTGTGTAATTTAATCATCAACAAATGCAATTCACAGATATAGATATAATCACAGAATCAGACACGGATTCAAATACTAAATAAAAGCAGTAAAGAAAAAACACACCGGGATTTTATATTGGTTCAGAGTTATCCTACATCCGGTCTCGTACAATCGTACAATTTCTTATCAAAATAATCTCCTAGATTACACCCTCGATTTCAAGGCTACGAGTTACACCCTCTATATTGTAGTCCAGAGCAAACTCTTTTGATTTAACCTGGCTACAAGATCACCTAATTGATTTCTGGGGCTAAAATCACACCGAATTGATTTCAAGGCTCAACTGCACCTTTTACTCAACAGTTTAATTTACAAAAGATTCTATAACTCTGAATAGCATTGAGATCTTATGGAGAGAGTGGCACAGACAAGAGAAGTTTGATTCACTTGGTATTTAGGCAGAGTATGGTTTAGGATTCTTTAGAATAAATGTGGAAGATGAAGAAGAGAGAAAATAAATTAAATATGGTAAAAAATTCATTTAGAACTTACTGGTATTTATAGTAGAGCAACAACCGTATCTATTCGTGAAAGGATACGACAAATAGACACTTCTTTTAAAAATTGAAATTTGATAATAGCGGACACCATGTTGACATAGAGGTTTGAGGGATGTCGACATGCTCAAGGCTATAATAAAATTGGTACCTATAATTTGTCAAAACAATTTCTAAACTTTGTAAATATATTTGAATATGGTTTAAACATATAAAAGAGTTTAGAAAGTAACTTTTAATATATATAATCTTAATCTATAAAGTGATTTAAAATCTGAGTATATAAATATTTTATAGCTAAATATTTAAAACAAGAGATTGTTTAAAAACAAGGACAATTTTGAAATCAAAATATTAAAAATGATAAAAATAGTTTTGAGGCTAAAATATTTAAAACCAAGAGAGATGTCTTTTTGAAAAGAAAGTTTTGAAAACATTTTTTAAAAGAAGTGATATATTTTTTAGAAGCATTTTTATGAAATTAGTGGATATCAAAATAGGACCACTATACATTCCACTAGATATTGTCGTGGGTTTCATCCCACTAGGGTTCTATCCCTTTAACAGGCTCGAAGTGGATTTCATTCCACGAATAAATCTCGAATAAAGATGTAAGTGCTTTCAAGAAGTTTAACATAATTCTGGATTAAATACATTATCTTGTACTGTTTGAAATCTTGAACTCTTGATAACTTGATTTCTTGACACTCATGAGTCTTCAATCTTGATATCTTTGATCTTTGAATTCATCGGTCTTGTATCTCTATATTGTACAGTCTTCATTCTTGGTATCCGCATGTTTATATTCTACATATACATATATATCTAAACCATAACATTAGTATTTATATTTTAAAACAAGTCCTAAGGTTGTTGTCATCAAAACCATCATCTCAAGGACTAACAATCTCTCCTTTGTCTAACTAATCTAACTACTCTATTTTATATTTCTTCCCCTTTGTCATCAATAGAAAACTTATCCTAAACTAATATAACTCCCCCTCAGTCTTATACTGGATGACAAATATGAAAGTTTAAACCCAATAAATATATACTATGTTTCATATAATGTTATACAATCCATTCAAACCAAATCAATTCTAATCAAATCAAAGCAAATCAAATCAAATCAAATCACAAAATTCAAAAACAAGCAAATCAAACCATAAGGAGATCAAATATTTCTGGAAACTTCAACGCATCCTTCTTCTCCAAAGATAGGATTAATAACTTTCCAATCTTCATTATCTTGAATCAAAGTACCTATAGGATTTGTATCGAGATCATCTTTGTTGAGGGCAAAAATCATCCAACGGAGGGCATTGAAATGGTTCTCTTATTCTTTTATCATCTGCATTTGACTTAGTTCTAAGTGCCTTTGATTGCGGAGAATAAAAGTAAGCATATTCTTGAATGAATTAAGAGTTTTTTTGTAACAACCCGGTATTTTAAGCCATTCGCATCCACACATGTCGGACTTGAATTTCTCAACATATCGCATTGTAAATAAATTTGGAGCAAATGACGACAGTCACAGAATCACAGACACATAAATATCAGAATAACTCGCAGCGGAAATTAAAATACCATAGTAGTTCATGAAGCTACTATAACAAAATCTCAAAAAAAATACATAATACCAGTCTGGAAAACACATACAATAGAAATCACAAATACATAGAAGCTTATAAATACTGGAATTGAAATAGAACAAATGAAACTGAAAGGGAATAGATAACTAGACAAGCAGAATCTCCAGCGATTCCTTGCTCCAGAAAAGAAATCCAAAGCTAAGCTGTAAATACTCAGGCTGACCCGAGCGTAAAGTAAAACACAAAACACTCGAGTCAGGACATACATACTTATATAATGTAAACCAACTCAAGTGAACTGTAGTAGTAATACACAATAACTTAAAGGATGCTTGAGATCGCCCATCCTCTAAGGATCAGTTACACCATTAAATACATCCCGTGGTTAAAGTTCCAAATGTATTTTATACTTCGAAATCAAATATCATTTCAAAATTCAATATCATTTCAAATTCATTTCAAAATATCATATCCTTCCAAAACCTTATTCGTTTTATTTAGTTTAAAAATACCATTTCAAATCACATTTCAAAATGGTTTACATATCAAAGCAATATTCCAATTAAACCAACTAAATATTCCATTTAAATCATTTAAAAAATGAAGTTATTATATTTAATAATCAAATATTCAATTCTCAAAATTTTACCATTTTCAGAATTCATTTATTTACTTCAATTTATTAAAACGGTGAAATTCCAAAGTTCGCAGCATTTAGAAAAAGCTACGGTAAATTTACATTTGAAAACAATTCATTTTAACAAAGATAGCATTTACAAATATGATGTAATAGGTTTTAATTTAGTTTTTAAAACTATAGCACTTATAAAGTGCAATAATAGCCCTTAGTTCAATTTAGTCTTTTAGTTCATTTATATCAATTACAGCATTTACAAAATGTTGTAATATCTTTAACTTCAGAAATGGTAGCATTTCAAGAATGCTATCAATTTAAATTCCAAGTTTTCAATAAAATTTCATGAACAATTAAATTTTTATTTAAACAAATTGTAACTTATAAAAATCATATTTTCACACTTTTAAAAATGATCATTTAAATACTTTTAAACTTATGATTTTATAAAGTGAAATTTCACAAATAATTATCAAATTTTAATAATTCACTTATAAAAATCAATGTACAATTTTATAACATTTCATTTACTTTACATTTAAATTTAATTTACCATTTCATAAATTAAATTTACCATTTCATAAATTAAACTTAAATTCCATTTTATTTCCTTAACTTAACTTTTATTTTTAAAACACGTTTCATATTTTCCAAGTTAAGTTATATTCAAATTTCAATTTTAAACATTTATTTATTTAACTATTTTTAATTTATAGAAAAATCAATAACACTTTATAAAATCATTTTAAATTCAAATTTAAATCAAATTATCATATTTTCTTACTTAGTTTAAACTACATTTATAAACAAAATCCTAAATTCCAAAATTTACTTATATTTCAAATTCTACTTTACCATTTATTTATTTCACTTATTTAACTTGTAGAAAATCACTTATAAAAATAATTTTTAAATTAAATTTAAATGAAAATATCATAATACTTTCATTTTTATAATATTTTATAAATTATTGAAAAATATATATTAACCATGGGTCTGTATACAATTTCTAACCTAGGTCAAATGATATGGATAATATATCATTTCAATCCGTAATTTACAAAATGAAAATCCGGGTTTTATCATTTCAAAACCCGCAATACCAAGTAAAATAAAATAAATAAAAATCGCTAAGGCTTATCATTTCAGCCCGTAACAATTTTTCCCTATTCTATAGTCCGTTCGGGTATGTATCATTTCAACCCATAGTGATTCTATTCTACAGGAAACTTGCAGTGTGATAAACTGATATAAATAAGAAAAATAACATTATATAACAGTAACAGATGATATGACAGGTGTATAAACAGGGTGATCATCGTTTAAGTAATATCACAGACAGTTATAATATAATAATATAATCTACAGATTCAAATGGTGTCAATTTACTAATTATATAAGTATAGAATGTCTGGTGAGAAATACTCACCTCTACATGTTGGAGATAACAGATTCAGACACACAAACAAAGATCCGAAAAGCACGAAGGCACGACTACGGATTTAAGTGAGGGGAGAGCCAAAATAGTATCTTGTACACAACCAATAGAACAAGATAATAAATATGATTTCAAACCAAATATACATATGATTTCAACATAAAATTCATATTGAAACATTTTAAAATGAAAGCAACTGTGAACAAATTTGCTTTGACCATTGCCTCAACCTTCATGTACTCGACCTAGGGGTCTCTAATGTTCGGCCATGGTTAGGTTATAGGGTCGAGTATGGGTCATAAAGGCAAGGCTAGCAAAGTGTTAAAGGAGTGGAAGTTGAAACATAAAGGAAAATCAAAGGGTAGGCAAACAAGTGGTTTTTGGTGCTAACAATGGGGTCAGCCTGACATGGCTTGGGCTTGGTTATGCAAGTGGATGGTCATGTAGGGTCTGGAGTGTCGGCCAGAGGTGGTGGAGGGACTGGTGGTGGCGGCTAAGGAGGTGAACAAGGTTGAAAATGAAGGCTAGGTGCATGAAGAGCTCGGCTATGGCATTTGTTGAAGTGTTTTTGGAGTTTTTGTGGTGCAAACAACTTAGGGGTGTCACGGCATGGTCAAGACAGAGGGGGAGGAGGGTGAAGTGGTTGTGGATGGTGGTGGAGTTGGTCGAAGGAGGTGATGGAGGAGTATGGCCGAACAAGACATGAAAGTGGCAAGGCAAATTAACTAGAAAAATTCAATAAAATGATAAGAAAAGTGGAAAGAAAAGAGAACCAAAGCTTTTCTCTTCAGATCTGAAATACACGTGAAAAGTGAAGTGAGAAAGAGTTTTTTTACATGAATTGAAAAAAAGAAACTCACGACTATGACAAGAGAAAGTACGACCCAAAGATTGAAGAGGTGGAAAATGAAAAGTCAAAAGTTAAAAAGACATTAGTCTTTTGAAATTTCCCTTTTTCTTTATTGAAATAAAACAAAATAAAAACCTGGTAAATAAAATAAAATTGAATACAAAATAAAGCGAAAATGAAATGAATAAATAAATTTTATAAAAATATATAAAAATATAAGAATATAGTTAATTATATGTAAACTAGTATTGAAAATTGAAAACAAAATATAACTAGTGTTTGGAAAAATAACTACAACACTTTAAAATGTTTTAAAAATGAAATATATATATATATATGTAACATGTCATATTACACACATATATACAAATTAGAACAAGATTTGACAAATAAATTTTTTATTTATATAAATTAACATAGACAATTTTGTTAAATAAATCAATTTACATACAATATTGTGAAAAGCATGACTTTCTCAATATAAATCGGATTTCAACGAAACGTAAAGCAATATTCTTGAAATTTAATTTATTTTCATAATAAAATATAAAATTCAAAAATTCAAAATTTTAAATTTTAAATTTAAAAGTCAAAGTTCGACCAAATTGACCAAAATCCACATTTTCTGGAAATATTCTATTTATTCATGTTTGAAATTATAATTCACATAAAAATCAAAATTTATATTTAAAATAACAAAATTTATTAATTTTAATAAATAAAAATAAGTTTTTAAATCAGGAGTTCAAATAAAATAATAAAAATAAACAATTAAAATAAATCACAAAATTCAAGATTGTTACACTCTCCCACACTCAAATATTTTCGTCCCCGAAAAGGAATGAGCAAGAAAAATAAGGAAAAACAAGATAGAAAAAGCAGATAGTACCTAAAAAAAATTCCAAATTCGAAGCACGAATGCTCTCCTCCGTCTCCCACGTACAATCTCGATCATCAGTACTTCACAGTACTTTGACCAGACTAACAGATCCCCTTCTTAGCTGCTTCGTACCTCTGTCGATAATACGAAGTGGCTTCCTCTTGACAGTCAGATTAGGCTCAATATCCAAACCATCAAGAGCAGAAGGCTGAACCAAAAAGAGATGGGTCAAGAAGATACTAGAGAAGATGTGAGACGTGGAGTACATCATGCACTTCAGAAAGCTTCTTGGGCAAATCCAAACAATAAGCCAAAGAACGAACTCTTTCCAAAATGCGGAAAGGACCCTCGAAGAGGAAGAAGGTAGAAATAGCAAGAAGGAAAGTAGGTTGAAAGACAAGGATGAACCATTATTTTAAAAACCATTATATATATTTATAACAATTTAAACATTTTAACATAATGAATAGTCATTTAATTCAAATCTGATAGTTCGAAGTAAATAATATTTAAAACATTTTTAACTTATTTAGACAAGTAGAATAAATGATCAAAATATCCTTTATATAATACTTTATCAAAATACTTTTATAACTCGATGTCTTAACAAGTTTACTTTCGTTCCTGCAGACTCTGGCCATGCGTTGATCAGGCGAAAAGCTATAATTCTCTAGGTACTTAGTAGACTTGTTTCAACATCCAGTGAAAATACTGGAAAACCTTTTAAAAAAACAGATATGGAAAGTACAATCCAAACAAAACAACCAAACCAAAACATGTCGATCATGGATCGCGGATACACAATAGTTACACCTGGATCCCCCAAGAAACATCCGTACCCGTAGGCTGACTACCGCAGCCCTGCGATTACGCTATGAAGACTGGTAGTACCATAGATACACAATGGTTATGCCTGGATCCCCCAGGATACATCTGTACCCTTAGGCTCTCGCAGCCCCTGCGGATTACGCTACCAAGCGACCCAATAGATCGTAGATACACAATGGTTACGCCTGGATCCCCCAGGAAACATCCGTACCCGTAGGCTCTCGCAGCCCCTATGAATTACGCTATGCAATCACACTTATAAGACCATGGAGATCGCTATGGAATTCGATGGACACTCGAGTATCATATCCGCAAAACCCAAATCAAAGAGAATAATATCGATGGAATGAATCCACAGTGTGGCCACAAAGTGGATATCAAGCAGAAGGCACTTTCCATATTTTTACTTCGAAAATATGTATCATATAGTATCTTTCAAAATCACTTTCAGTATCATACTTATATAAAGTCCATTATATATAAGATTTTATTTCAAATCGAATACTTTCCAAAATCAATAGTATATCAAATCACACTTATATAGACTTCGATTATATATGATTTCACTTTCCAAATTGAGTACCTTACAAAATCAATAATTTTAAAATCAACTTCATACTTATACAAATCAATTTTATATAGGTTCGATAACTCCCAAATCAAAGTATTTAATAAAATAAGGTTCTCAATTTCAATTCTTTTCATAACATTTCAGTTTCAAAATCATATATGATTTCGCCAAATCATTTCTTCCAATTTTACATATATTCAATCTTAAAGTTTCCAAAATAATAAGTTTAGAAAATAATCCAAATTTCTAAATCAACAAAATTTAGATCAAACAAATTCATTTCCAAAACTTCATATAAATACTGGGTTTTACTATCCAATTTATTTTCAAAACCAAATATTTTCCTCAAAATCAATTATACCCGAAATGATTTCCAAGTTTAATCCCTTTAAAACCTTTAAACTATTTATTTCTATTCAAAAGATCAATTAACCTTTTTCAAACTATGTAAAACTAAATTTTATCCAGAACATTCCAAACTAAATTCCATATCAGTATAATTCAAAATACTCTTATTTATTTACTTAAAAAAACAGTTCCAGCTCATTTACCTAATCGAATGATTTATATTTTTCCAGGATTACTTAGCTTTGAAAATTAAACCTTGGTTTGGAAGTGCTCGAACTTCAAAAATAGTCGAAGAAATCATATTTAAAAATCCAAAAGTTGGAAATCACCAACAAATAAGTAAGTCAATTCTAATAGATAATGTTATACGAAAACAAATCTCAATCTCGAGGACTGAACACCGGCTTACTTTAAATCATTTCAAATATATACATATATACATATATCTTTCGAAAATCAAATCATACTTCAAAATCTGAAATAAAATTGGTTTCACAAAGTCACTCACAAAGCAAGCTACTAGAGTGGCCTCTCCCCCACTTAGAAACTCGAAAATCAATGTCGATGATGCATGCATTCATCACCGAAATTATTTCCAGCGACATAAGTGGGTTCTAGACTTTTATTTTCTTGAAACTTCTTCGAAATCACTTCGAAATCATTGGAATTCGTTCGAATACATTTGAAACATTTTTATTCGGAGAAATATCTTAAAATCATATTATTATTATTATTATTATTATTATTATTATATATTTTCCAAAATCTTAAAACTGATTTCAAAACACCGGAGTCCGATTCCTCGAAATTCAAGTTCAAAACCCTTCAGTTATAAATCATTTTTATTTAAATCAAATTTCTTATAAATTTTAAAATTTTCGAATCCTTTTGAAACTTCAAATTCTCATTTTAAAAGGTATATAATCCTTATTGGAAACATTTTGCTTTTAAATATAAATGTGATCATCCCTATCAAAATAATAATTTCGATGTATGCACAATTGCCAAACACAAATTTCCAAAGGATGATTCAAGGATAGATTTCAAATAAACAGAGATTCAAATTTAAAGGAACTCTAAGCAAATAGAATTCTGATTCGATAATAAGCTCAAACGAAGATGAGATAATTTAATTACCCAATAGGAGATGAATAAGCCTGTATAAATCGCGGACGACCCTAACCGATCAAGCGTGACTTCAGGAGTATAATCAATGTGGAAATCTATGGCAAACCGACATTCAATCTCCATAGGTAGAATCCAGGTATAGCAGAAGATAGATAGCATCGTAAACCGAGGATACAGAAATCTCTGGTGAATCAATGCCAATTGTAAAGGAGTTTCACCCCTTTACAAATCATTCAAAGATTTGCGGAACCACCGATCTTATAGAGGTCATTTAGAGTGGAGTTATGGAATGCCCCAAAATCAAAAGGATAAATTGGTAAGACAAGACTGGATTTCAAAACAAGGGGGAGCGTTCTAAAATTAAAGGAATCCTAATCGATAAGAATCCAACCAAGAGATTTCTAACAAGGTGGATACAGAAGGAATGAAGTTTAGAAAATCCTGGTTTCAAAATAAGAAATTTTTTACACTAATATAATCTTTGAAAATACTTTAAAAATCATTTGGAAATCATTTTATACTTCAAAAATATGTTCTCTGACAAAGAAAGGATTCTGAAATTGATTTCACTCATTTTAGAGTATTTCTACCCTATCTCTAATGAGTTTTTGCTCCATAGGCTATGGTTTGCCTAAAACCAAAGCTCTGATATCAAATGTAATAACCCGGCATTTTCACCCATTCGCATCCACACATGTCAGACTTGAATTTTTCAAAATACCGCATCGTAAATAAATTTGGAGCAAATGAAAACAATCACAGAATCACAGACACAGAAATATCAGAATAACTCGCAGCGGAAATTAAAATACCATAGTAGTTCATGAAGCTACTATAACAAAATCTCAAAAAAATACATAATATCAGTCTGGAAAACATATACAATAGAAATCTCAAATACATAGAAGTTTATAAATACCAGAACTGAAATAGAACAATTGAAACTGAAAGGGAATAGATAACTAGACAAGCAGAATCTCCAGCGATTCCTAGCTCCAGAAAAGAAATCCAAAGCTAAGCTGTAAATACTCAGGCTGACCCGAGTGTAAAGTAAAACACAAAACACTCGAGTATAGACATACATACTTATGTAATGTAAACCAACTCAAGTGAACTGTAGTAGTAATACACAATAACTTAAAGGATGCTTGGGATCGCCCATCCTCTAAGGATCAGTTAAACCATTAAATACATCCCGTAGTTAAAGTTTCAAATGTATTTTGTACTTTGAAATCAAATATCATTTCAAAATTTAATATCATTTCAAATTCATTTCAAAATATCAAAATATCATATCCTTCCAAAACCTCATTTATTTTATTTAGTTTAAAAATACCATTTCAATTCACATTTCAAAATGGTTTATATATCAAAGCAATATTCCAATTAAACCAATTAAATATTCCGTTTAAATCATTTAAAAAATGAATTTATTATATTTAGCAATCAAATATTCAATTCTCAAAATTTTACCATTTTCAGAATTCATTTATTTACTTTAATTTATTAAAACAGTGAAATTCCAACTTTCGCAGTATTTGAAAATGCTACGGTAAATTTACATTTGAAAACAATTCATTTTAACAAAGATAGCATTTACAGATATGCTGTAACAGGTTTTAGTTTAGTTTTACAACTATAGCACTTACAAAGTGCTATAATAGCCCTTAGTTCAATTGAGTCTTTTAGTTCATTTATATCAATTACAGCATTTACAAAGTGCTGTAATATCTTTAACTTTAGAAATGATAGCATTTCAGGAATGCTGTCAATTTAAATTCCAAGTTTTCAATAAAATTTCATAAACAATTAAATTTTTATTTAAACAAATTTTAACTTATAAAAATCATATTTTCACGCTTTTGAAAATGATCATTTAAATACTTTTTAATCTATGATTTTATAAAGTGAAATTTCACAAATAATTATCAAATTTTAATAATTCACTTATAAAAATCAATGTACAATTTTATAAAATTTTATTTACTTTACATTTAAATTTAATTTACCATTTCATAAATTAAATTTAAATTCCATTTTATTTCCTTAACTTAACTTTTATTTTTAAAACACGTTTCACATTTTCCATGTTAAGTTATATTCAAATTTCAATTTTAAACATTTATTTATTTAATTATTTTTAATTTATAGAAAAATCAATAACACTTCATAAAATCATTTTAAATTCAAATTAAAATCAAATTATCATATTTTCTTACTTAATTTAAACTACATTTATAAACAAAATCCTAAATTCCAAAATTTATTTATATTTTAAAGTCTACTTTACCATTTATTTATTTCACTTATTTAACTTGTAGAAAATCACTAATATTTTATAAAAATCATTTTTAAATTTAATTTAAATCAAAATATCATAATACTTTCATTTTTATAATATTTTATAAATTCTAGAAAAATATATATTAACCACGGATTTGTATACAATTTCTAACCTAGGTCAAATGATACGGATAATATAAAATTTCAATCCATAATTTACAAAATGAAAATCCGGGTTTTATCATTTCAAAACCCGCAATCCTAAGTGAAATGAAATAAATAAAAATCACTCAGGCCTATCATTTCCGCCCATAACGATTTTTCCTTATTCTATAGTCTGTTTGAGTATGTATCATTTCAACCCATAGTGATTCTATTCTACAAGGAACTTGCAGTGTGATAAACTGATATAAATAAACAGAATAACATTATATAACAGTAACAGATGATATGATAGGTGTATAAATAGGGTGATCATCATATAAATAATATCATAGGCAGTTATAACATGATAATATAATCTACAAATTCAAATGGTGTCAATTTACTAATTATATAAGTAGAGAATGTCTGGTGAGAAATACTCACCTCTACAAGTTGGAGATAACAGATTCAGACACACAAACAAAGATCTGGAAAGCACGATGGCATGACTACGGATTCAAGTGAGGGAAGAGCCAAAATAGTTATCTTGTACACAACCAATAGAACAAGATAATATAAATATGATTTCAAACCAAATATACATATGATTTCAACATAGAATACATATTGAAACATTTTAAAATGAAAGCAACTACGAACAAATTTGCTTTGACCATTGCCTCAACCTTCATGTGCTCGACCTAAGGGTCTCTAATTTTCGGCCATGGTTAGGTTATAGGGTCGGGTATGGGTCATGAAGGCAAGGCTAGCAAAGTGTTAAAGGAGTGGAAGTTGCAACATAAAGGAAAATCAAAAGGTGGGCAAACAAGTGGTTTTTGGTGTAAATATTGGGGTCGGCCTGACATGGCTTAGGCTTGGTCATGCAAGGCGATGGTCAGGTGGGGTCTGGAGTGTCGGCCAGAGGTGGTGGAGGGACTGGCGGCGGCGGCTAAGGAGTTGAACAAGATTGAAAATGAAGGCTAGGTGCATGAAGAGCTCGGTTATGGCATTTGTTGAAGTGTTTTTGGAGTTTTTGTGGTGCAAACAACTTAGGGGTGTAACGGCCTGGTCAAGACAGAGGGGGAGGAGGGTGAAGTGGCTATGGATGGTGGTGGAGTTGGCCGGAGGAGGTGATGGAGGAGTATGGCCGAACAAGACATGAAAGTGGAAAGGCAAATTCACTAGAAAAATTCAATAAAATGATAAGAAAAGTGGAAAGAAAAGAGACATTACCAAAGCTTTTCTCTTCAGATCTGAAATAGTGTGAAAAGTAAAGTGAGAAAGAGTGTTTTTACGTGAATTGAAGAAAAGAAACTCACGGCTATGACAAGAGAAAGGACGGCCTAAAGATTGAAGAGGTGGAAAATGAAAAGTCAAAGGTTAAAAAGACATTAGCCTTTTGAAATTTCCCTTTTTCTTTATTCAAATAAAACAAAATAAATCCTGGTAAATAAAATAAAATTGAATACAAAATAAAGTGAAAATGAAATGAAAAAATAAATTTTATAAAAATATATAAAAATATAAGAATATAATTAATTATATGTAAACTAGTATTGAAAATTGAAAATTGAAAACAAAATATAACTAGTGTTTGGAAAAATAACTACAACACTTTAAAATGTTTTAAAAATAATATATATATATATATACACATGTCATATTACACACATATATACAAATTAGAACAATATTTGACAAATAAAAAATTATTTATATAAATTAAAATAGACAATTTTATTGAATAAATCAATTTACATACAATATTGTAAAAAGCATAACTTTCTCAATATAAATCGGAATTGAACGAAACGAAAAGAAATATTCTTGAAATTTAATTTATTTTCATAATAAAAGATAAAATTAAAAAATTCAAATATTTAAATTTTAAATTTAAAAGTCAAAGTTTGACCAATTGACCAAAATCCATATTTTCTGGAAATATTCTATTTATTCATGTTTGAAATTATAATTCACATAAAATCAAAATTTATATTTAAAATAAAAAATTTATTCATTTTAATAAATAAAAACAAAGTTTTTAAATCGGGAGTTCAAATAAAATAATCAAATAAACAATTAAAATAAATCACAAAATTCAAGGTTGTTACATTCTTCAAGATTATCACTTAGAGTTTGAGAAGTGGAAGCCATTTTTGATAAGTGGTGAAGAGATGCATATAGAGACAAATATGAATGAAAAGATTACAAATTTCTGGAAGAAACAGGTGTTTAAATAGGCAGAAATTTGTTTAAAATGAATAGACGCGAATTAGTTATTTTAATTTCAAAATTTTAAAAATAACCAAATCTGACAGTTATATATGGACATAAGGGGGTAGAGGCATGTCGACATGCGTCTGTTAATTTATGTATCTTATTTATTTTGTGAATAAGTATGTATATATATAAACTTATATACTACACTAGCATTTATTCCAGAGATACGACATGGTAGAAAAACATAAGATAGATGATTTTTGTAAATAGATGAGATGACACATAAGATACTACATAATATGATAAAAATAACAATACACGCTCACACAAAACAAACTAATACATCACAATCTAGTTCTTAGAATGTGCTAGAGGACGAGGAGGAGGATGATAAGCCAAGTTTCCGACCAACTTTTGCAAAGAATTTGTTCATATTAGTGGACATTTTATCCAATTTCTTACTAACGGATCTTTTGAGAATCCGTTGATTTCCCACTACAATCTTTCGATTTTTGAGAAGAGTTTTGTTGGAAGGATTGTTAGTATTGGTAGGATATTTAATACTTTCCAAGGAGGTTTCTTCATTATCTTCTTCAATTTCCATTTCCTCCACTTCTTCTTCTTCTTCTTCTTTATCTTCTTCCTCCATATCTTCATGTGCTAATCTTTCATCCTTTTCGATAAGAGATTCATATGTTGAAATATGAAAGGAATTTTCATGAGAGAAATTTTGGCATGATTGAACACTTTTCTTGAAACAAATGCTTCCCTTTTGTAATCAACGCCAAAATAATTAAAAATCCGACTGAGATAGATTCCATGATATAAGGTATTCTCACCCATTTTCAAATTTTTAGGACGAAGTTCATCCATAATCACTTGCGCCCAATTAATGTCATAATGACCAAAGATAGCAAAAGGAGCTTTACAAACTTTTAAATTCGGGTTAATGAAATTTCCTGATCTAGGAGTGATAGTATGTTGCAAAAGAAGATTGACAATACGTGCTTTCGGACGAAAGTTGCGATTTTTAAATTCAAGGTTGTCATCTCCTTCGAAAATGTGATGAGATGTCTCACGATCATATTCATCAATATTAAAAGTTGAAAGATCTATTCCCGAATTCTTGCAGTTGAGATTGTTGCCCAAAATTTCACAATTTAAAACAATTTTAGTGCCATTAACACTACTCCAAATTTCATCTTCATTTCCTTTATAAAAACCGCGAACCAAATTCGCATAAACATTTTAACAAGATTTGGGTAACAAACAAAATCATTTTGAGAATTGTCAAAAAGACTAAGGATATGATTCTCTTCAAGAAGAGTATTGATTTCATATGTAGAGAAATCGCTAAAGATAGCAAATTTCCCCGTATGAACTTTTCCGAAATTAGCATAGCTTGTATAAGTCTTGATTGCTTCCGGATCGTTATAGAGATATTCTTTAATGGTTTTAGACAGCCTCATTGTGGATGGAGTGCTTGAATAAGCCATTTTTGATAAGTGTAGAAAGTTTGAAAGAGTGAAAGAGAGTTTGAATTTTAAAATGAAAGTGAAAAGGTATGATAAGATAATGGAAATAAATAAATATTCAATTAACATGTTCTCTAGTCAAGAGATACCTTTCCAGAACATTGAATTTGGTGAAAAGATTGAGGGAAATTCAAATATTTGAATTCATATTTGAATTTCAAATTTCTGACAGGAATGTCAACATAATGGATAGGGCCATGTCGACATGGGTCAGAGAATTCATGTGACTTATATTTTCCTATATACTTTAATATCTATATACATATATTATTTTTAATGTCTATATATTTTTTGGAGTAATATTAAATATAATAATACTCCTTTAATAAAAATATTATAAAATTAAAATTAAAACTAAACATAATAATAAAAAAATTCAAATTGAAACAACATATAATTTCAAAAACAATCAAACAACTTTAAGCAAACAATTTCAACCAATATATTGTAAACGTGTACCTTTTTCTATATTTATATCTCCGAGTTCATCGGAATCATGAATAGCCATAAAGCAGATATTTGAATTTTCCGTCTTCTAATCATTATCGCTTGAGGATGAGTCTGAGTTTGAATTGTATAGTGTAGCGGTATATGCTCTTTTCCTTCTCTTTGTATAATCATTGCTTCTAGTAAATTTTTAGCTTATTAGGATGCGGACAACATCTTTTGAGATGGCCTAGTTTGCCACAGTTGAAACATTTGATGTGGTTTGGTACTTCATTATGATTTCCAGAATTCCTGTGATCGTTCTTTTTGAAATTGTTCATCTTTTTGTATTTCAGAAAATTTCAAAAATTCTTGTCATGAAAGCTATTTCTTTATCATCATCACTTCCCGAGTCTGATCCATCTGTTAATGAATTGAACGCAATTGACTTCTTTTTTAATGCCTTGCTATGTATTTTCCCTTGCATTCGAACGACATTAAATTTCCAATCAATTCTTCAATCTTTAAAGTACTGATATCATTTGCTTCTCCGATTGCAAGAGTTTTCTGATCCCGTTCCGGAATAAGAGAATTTAGAATTTTTCTGACTTGATCTTCTTCGGAAAAACCTTTTCCCAATGATAGTAGAGAACGCACAATATCCTGAAATCTACTACACATATCTGAAATGGACTCATTAGGATTCATTTTGAATAATTGAAACTGATTTATGAGTATGGATATTTTGATCTGTTTGACTTTGCTTGTTCCTTCATGAGTAACTTGCAAAGTTTTCCAGATATCATATGCAGGCTTACAAATAGATACTCTATTGAATTCATTCCTATCAAGTGAACAAAATAAAATATTCATGACTTTGAAATTATTTTGTGCAATAGTCTTTTGCTCAACAGTCCACTGTGCAAAACTAGTTGTGGGTTCAGAATATTTAGTTTGTGTGATATTCCAAGTGTCTAATCCTATTGACTGTAAATATATTTTCATTCTACATGGTCAATATGCATAGTTACTGCCATTAAAAAGTGGTGGTCTGGCAGTAGACTGACCCTCTACAAATGAACTGTCGATAGTGTTAACAGAACTCATGTTGGTAGCCATTTTTAAAACTTTTCAAAATTCAAATTATGAAAAATTTGAAAACCAATGCCATGATACCAAATGTGAGAAATTTGAATTATGGATCTTAAGGCTGGAATAACACTAGAGGGGGGTTGAATAGTGTTTTATGGATTTTCTATATCTTTTTGAAACTTATGTAATTTAATCTTCAACAAATGCAATTCACAGTCACAGATATAATCACAGAATCAGACACAGATGCAAATACTAAATAAAAGCAGTAAAGAAAAGAACACACCAGGATTTTATACTGGTTCGGAGTTACCCTACATCTAGTCCCACACAATCGTACGGATTTATTATCAAAATAATCTCCCAGATTACACCCTTGGTTTCAAGGCTATGAGGTATGCCCTCCTTTATTTGAGTCTAGGGCAAATTCTTTTGATTTAACCAGGCTACAAGATCACTTAATCGATTTCCAGGGCTACGATCACACCCAATTGATTTCAAGGCTCAACCGCACCTTTTACTCAACAGTTTGATTTACAAAAATTCTATAACTCTGAATAGCATTGAGATCTTATGGAGAGAGTGGTAGAGAATCAAACAAGAGATAATCAAATTTGATTCACTTGGTATTTTGGCAGAGTATAGTTTAGGATTCTTTAGAATAAATGTGGAAGATGAAGAAGAGAGAAAATAAATGAAATATGGTAAAAAAAAATCGTTAGAACTTACTGGTATTTATAGTAGAGCAACAGCCATATCTATTCATGAAAGGATACAATGAATAGACGCTTCTCTTGAAAATTGAAATTTGAAAATGACGGACACCATGTCGACATGGAGGGTTGAGGGATGTCGACGTGCTCAAGGAAAAATTAATGTTTTGATTTTATTATTACAATTGGTTTCTCTAATTTTTCAAAACAATTTCTAAACTTTGTAAATATATTTGAATATAATTTAAACATATAAAAGATTTAGAAAGTAATTTTTACTATATATAATCTTAATCTATAAAGTCATATAAAATCTGAGTATATAAATATTTTAAAGCTAAATATTTAAAATAAGAGATGGTTTAAAAACAAGGACAATTTTGAAATCAAAATTTAAAAATGATAAAAATAGTTTTGAGGCTAAAATATTTAAAACCAAGAGAGATGTCTTTTTGAAAAGAAAGTTTTGAAAACATTTTTTAAAAATAAGAGATATATTTTTGAAAAGAATTTTTATAAAATTAGTGGATATCAAAATAGGACCACTATATGTTCCACTAGATATTATCATGAGTTCCATCCCACTAGGGTTCCATCCCTTTAATAGGCTCGAAGTTGATTCCATTCCACGAATAAATTTCGAATAAATATAAGTTCTTTCAAGAAGTTTTAACATAATCCTAGATTAACAACACTATTTAAGGCTTCCGACATTTAATGTCCAACTATTACCATATCTATCGCCAATAAAATCATAGCTATGTAATAGACAATACCCAAGCCACTTCATACCTTTAAAAGGATTAGGCAGACTTCTAACCATTTAATACCTATATTCTAGGTAGGTCCCTATCACTTAATACCTATCCTCAAGTGGACTTTTCACTAGTACTATCGTTATTACAACCTTAGAAATATTACTATACCCAAGCCATTTAATACCTCATTAATAAGGACTAGGCAAACCTTGACCATTTAACACTTATTTATAGGTAGGCCTTTATCATTTAATATCTAACTCCAAGGCGAACTCCGCACTGGTACTATCTGGCTGACATTGATTAGAAATCTCATTTGGCTACTTAATACTGCTTTTATAAGAAAGAGGCAGACCCTACAATCGCTTAATACACCAAACCTGAAGCGAACTCTTCCCGAGACATCCACTATTACTCTTAGTTGTAAATATGTAATCTTGTTAGGTTACTTCTCTTGGTAGGGAGGTGGGCCATATAGCCACTTAATACCTCAACATTGAAGTAAACCCTTTTTAAGATGTCCTTATTTATTTGAAATCTCACCAGGTTACCTAATACTTCCTTTTAGGAGAGAGGCAGACTCTACAGCCACTTAATAGCTCAAAGCAGAAGCGAACTTCTATGGAGATATCCCTCACCACTCCTAATCCCAAATTTGGATCATTTATTACTTTCCAATCAAGGAAGCGGGCCCAATCTCTCACTTCATCATAGGTCCTATGATTAGTGATATCTCACATCAGTAGTAAGCACACCCGACTGCTAGCAGCCTCAAAGTGAAAGGCAGTCTTCCGTCGTGACTCTACTGACCTTGCTTCACCAACCTACTAAGTTCAGTTAACCATCCTAAGTCTTTACTCATATTACTTAGATAGACATTGGATTTAGCTTACTGATTCCCTTTTTGTTTAAGGCAATAAGATTTACCTTAAATATTTATCTATCCATAAATCCTCATTTAATGCTCATAATTATCAATTTGTCTACAAAATCCTAATGGACGCTTCATAAGACATTAGTAACCTTTTATATCTATTCTATTTTTATCAGTTCCATTAATCCATTTACCCTATCAAATTATTTCAACTCACATATTTATTACCATTTATTTCCCATTTATTGGAGTTACAACCTTTTAAATTCCTTTCCCATTAGTTAATTATACTAAATGTGAACATTATGTGCAAGCGTCATTATTAGCTAAGTTTTATTATTATAAGCGCGGTAAATTATGTATAAATATCTACTTTTATCAAATGTATTCTAGTTATATATCTTCACTAGAATATTCTTTTCCAAGTTCAATTATCGAAATCATATCTAAAAGGATTACCCGCAATAATATCCATAAATTAACCCAAAACCAAAGATTTAACTTTAAAAGATTACATTGTTTGAAATTACAAGGAACAATCATTTCTTTTTATTACTGAAATTGCTATTGTAAACTACAATGAATTCATGCTTTACACATATCTTTCTCTTTTTATTTGCATCTATTCCTTGTTAGATCAAATGATATATTTTTCTAAAAGGGAAAGAAATCAAACTAATTTACAAATATTAAACGGATCTAAATTCCAACAATTCTAAACATAGAAAATTTTACATTCCAACACGATTAATAATCCAATTTATAACATTATTATACAACCTATTTCAGATCTGAAAGAAATTTCATTCAAATCGATATTCTAGATTCATACTTTTACGACTGATTTCTAGATCAGGTTGTAAACAATTCTAAACCAATTCGTAAACAAGAATGTGTAGGCGATATTTATTATATTCAGTATATATTCAATTTTTTGCCTACAACTCATATACAATTATCTGGTTAGGCATAAAAATCAAATAAACACCAATGGGATAATTTTCATATTATAACAATCTATAAAATTTCCCATTCGCCTTCAAAAGCAATCCAAATCTCTAGATCTAAAGTCGAACCTTTAATTCATCTCCAAATCTTTATAATCCAAGAAATATGTATAAAAAGGGTATATACATATATTAGAATCACATATCTGAGAAGAGATTTGGGATTGGAGGAGAAAATAGGTACAAATATAAAAATTATCTCAAATACGCATATAGTTGATTCTCTTCTCTTCTCCTTTTTATTGGTTTTCTATTCTTATCTGATTTTTATGAATATAGACATAAATATCTTATTTTTATAACTTAGAAAGAAAGTGGAGAAGAAGAAATGGCTGAGCTTCACTATTGCCTTCAGAAAAATATGAGAAGAGAAAGGTAGGTTAGGCTTGAATTTATAGGCGCTAAAATCGACAAGAACCATCAGATCGAAATATATTGAATCGGGGACATTGTGGCCTAGGTTTATTGTGCCTGTAGTTATCTAACTGGTCGAACGCCTTATATGTATCGATCAATCGCTAAATGTCGACCAGTCAGCCTGTGGGCCCGAGCAAAAAATTAATAAACGTTAATTTTCTTATTTGTTTTTGGTTTGAATTCATTTTTCGTCTGTAACTTCTCCGCTTGGACTCTGATCGCAAAACTTCAAATATGAAAGTTGCTTAGAATTTCACCATGAATGCAATAGTACAAGTTTCGTGGTCAAATTCCATCGTTTGCACAAATTTCATTTTTGGAGCCTAATTAATTAACTAGCTAACTAATTAAATAAGGGGTGTTACAACCCAAAACAAAGACAAATCCCAGGAAAGGGCACAACAAATAAATGGACAAAGATGTTTACAGCTCAAAGCAAAGGCAAAACTCAGAAAGATAAAAGACGAAGGAATTAAAAGGCGAATGAAGAAGCAAAGGGAATTAAGCAAAGAGCGAATCCTTACTAGAAAGATAAGAATAGGTTCATTCAAGGAAGTAGAACAAAACATACTTTTGATAGATCCGATCTAAACATAGAAATAAAGAAACCTTTGAAGGAAGGCCTATGTATAATAAGTATCAATAAACTAATTGCGCCCGTTGAACAATCAAACAACCGAACTGAACTACCTATTGAACAGCTAAACAACCAAAAGGAACTACCTACTGAACGGCCAAACAACCGAACGGAACTACCTACTGAATGGCCATACAATCGAATGGAACTACCTGCTGAACGCATGAACATAACTACCTGCTAACGGTTGAATGGTCAAACGACTTGTTGAATGGTTAAATAGCTGAACGAAACTACTTTGTTGAATGGTTGAATGGTTGAACGGAACTACTTGGCTCAAAAATATTTATAACAATAATAAATAACAAATACTTTAATAACTACATATCTCCTAACAAGAAGCATTCCGGTATAAAATGAGAATCATCGTCGCTATTCAAAGCATTAGCCTACGGTAAAGCATCCGAAGGTAGGGCTAGGAAATTAGTGTCAAATGAAATTGCATGAAATTGCTAATCTATTGCTTATGTTTACTCGAATTACTATTACTAGATGATTTTATAATGAATTTCTAAATTTCTTATTATCATATAAAATTCTGACAATCTTCTGATTGAGTTTCTTGATTGAATTTCTGATTTCTTGATGATTGAATTACTGGTTTTCTTGGTGGTTTTTCTGATGATTTTTTGGATTTCCTATTGAATTTCTAGTTTTCTTATGGAATTCAAGTTTTCATATTATTATTGGATTGGATTTCTAGCCTTCTATTACTACCAGATATGGAATTCTAGTGTTCTTATATTATCATATGGAATTCTGGATCTTATATTACTGGACAGTTTTTTGGCTTTCTTATTATCGAAGGATATTCTAGATTTCTTATTACAAGATGGTTTTTAGGCTTTCTTATTACCAGATAATATTCTGGATTTCTTATTACAATAAAATGGAATCTTGAATTTCTTATCATTAAATGAAATACTAAATTCGCCTTCTCATCGTCAAATGGTTTCCTAGCATTTTCTTCAGAACTAGTACTAAATAATTCTTCTAATTTTCTATCAAAAGAATTATCACTAACAATTTACTAAATTATATTTTGAGTTTAAAGATAAAGATGGCAATGAGAAAACAAGTTAAGTATTGCATATTATCTTGCACCAAATTAAAGCTCTAAAAAACGGGTTGTGTGATGTGTTCGAAGCAACTCAATATTGAAAACTAATTTTTGACAACCAAAAGAGAATTAGCTTAGGGAATAAAGTTTCGAAGCCCATACTAGTCTTCTTAAAGAATTTTTGCTTGGCCCTCCATCCGTTTACCAGGTGATATTATTCCAAATTTGAATACTCGCTCTCAAGAGCATGTAGGAAATTTACATGATATCTAAACAATAATAGGTTTAGAGTACAAAATAACTCTTATAACAAGTCAACAACCAGTGAATAACCAATGTCGAGTCCATAAGAAAAGCTTAAACTCTTGGGTTGACTAGAAGAACACAAACGCTAAACTTAGAATAAAAGAATAAACTCATGGGTATGAACAAGAAGCTTGAATTTACATAAAATTCTAAATACAATATTGCAATAAGAAAACCATGTCAGATAAGTAGATAAATACTAGATGTTGTTTGAGTTCCACTATAAAGCAAAAATGCACTAATATTAAAATTATATATTAGTAATAACCAGAATATATATAGTTCAAATTTTTTAAAGTGATGTCAATAATTTTAATACTTCATTAGTTTGAGTTTTAATCGCGAAAGAAAGAGGAACATGACCAGATTAAATAAATTCAAAAGGTAGCAAACAAGATGTTTTTGATTATTGACTTGAAAAGTTAATACTTCTACTACACTTCGGGGGAGGAGGGCAAATGTTATCCATATAATTTCTCAAGAGGATATAGTTTCAAATTCAAAGCTATAAGAAGATGGTGTTGAACCTCATTACATGGAGAAGTAATTAGGCCTTATAATAATGAGTTTTGTAACTAATACAGACTTCGAAGGTAAAAGCCTCCCTTTGACCACGAATGTCATCAATGCTTTTGGAGAACTATGACCAACAATGCTCTTATAGAATAGCATAAAAGAGATCAAGGAAATTGCATCTCATAAAGGATCACAAATCGACCATACTGCATTTCTTTCCACAATAAAATTCATTCATGTCGAAATCCATCATGCCGCCTATCTTAGATAATGTGTAATGACCCCTCACTCATTATGAAGTTTCAAGACCATGCAAGCAGTGTCACATATCTATGAAACCGTAGTGGAATGCCGCACTTCATCAATAATATGTTAACTATTAAGGCTAAGGAAATCAAGTATAAGCAACTTCAAAAGCCATCAATGAGTGTCAACATGGTCCGTAACGCAACTCGTTGATGCTAAGCCCTATTGGCACCGCCTTTCATGACAAGGAGCCTCTCACTACAGGAAAAATGATTATCAATGGCAAACCATTACGGCGTTGAAATGCACCTCGTCATCTTCGTTTCTTTTAGAGGCAATTAGGGTCAAAACAGCGCAATTTTCACGCCATCCAAACAACTTGGCGGTATATTTTTTCCTTTCCCTCTCATATTTACCTATTCTCAAAATCCCTTTTCCTCGTGGTCTCACTTGCAAAGCCCTAAATTCTTCATCCGACTTTTAATCGAGCCATGGCCAATTAATTCATGGCATTAAGAAATAATTCATCGCTCTATCGTCGCCGCTCTTTAATTGCTGACGAGAGAGACTTCAGGATTTGATCAAATCTATAGGAACCAAGTTCACGTAAGTCAATTTTTTTAGTTAATAGATGGCAACTGTAGCTGTTAAATCGTCGTTTCAAGATCTATTTTCATTTGGCTTTTTTTAATCCAAAATTTATGTGGTTTACGCATTTTTGTGTTTCAATTGGAATTTTTATTGAAAGGTGACATCTCCTTTGATTTACAGTTTGTAATTTTTGGTATAATTGAATTTGGGGTTGTCATACATTTTGTTGATGATTTGGGTTGTCTGTGATTAATACTGCAAAATGGTTTTATTTTGCATAACCGATAGTTTGATTTCTCTATATTAAAATTGATGTGCTGGGTATGTATGAATTTGTTCCAGTGGACAGTTTTTTTTAACCGAGTGGATTGAGAGTGAATGATTTTATTTAAACAGCATAACGAGGCTAAGAATATTTGTCAATTATCAGTTGAAGTAAAAATGCAGTTTTATCTATTAATTTATTATGTGTGTTGAACTGATAAGTTAGTTGAGGATTTTATACAGTCTCGTGTTTACACATTGTCCTAGGTAGATCGATAGATGGACCAAAGTTTCTGAATGTATTAACGCCGACTAGAACTGAGCGACAGTTTTTACCTGATTAAAGCATATCTTTACTTGATTAAAGTATATCGTGTAAACAGTTTGATTTTTTACTATTTGGTTTTGATGTATTTAAAGTATATCGTGTAAACAGTCAATTATCAGTATATGCTTGAATGTTCTTGATGTATTACCTAGCAATCACGATAGACGAAGTACTTGGGGGAATTTACTGGTTTGGATCATAAATATTAATTAATTTGCACTCACTTTTGTTAATAAATTTGCATGTTTAAAGCATATATTAAATTTGTATTTTCCATCCGGTTATAAAATTTCTCCCGACCAGCTTTTAGTAAAGCAAACCCATCTAGGAATATATCTCTTTTATAGTTTTTTTCATTTATATTTATAATTGAATAGGATTTTCATCTTAGTCTAAATCTTCTCATTAAACGTTTTATACACATTGACTAAGTTATCATTGTCTGCATTATAATGGTATTATTTTATACTTTCTACTAGTTTTGACTGAGTTATTGACTTTGTTTTATTATCAACAAACCATGAATATGAATTTATTGATGTTATATTTGAATCATTGAATACAAACTCATAATTATTCTTCCCTATATTACGTCCGACAACTTAGCGGGAATCTTCTCCAGGCGACCATATATAATCATATACAAACTCTTTTATTCTTTATAAACCTATGAGATAGAAGCAACTAAATTGTACAAGATTTAGTTTGTCAGATTAAATAGAATAGCAGGTTGGACAAGTACAATAGGAATTAACATAGGATCATTCATAAAGCATATCCAACATTGTAGAGGCTAGCATGTTGCAACCTGACTAAACAACTTCAGATTCTTAAAACATAAAAAGTGATTTGTATTTATAAAGGGATAAAATATTATTACCTTTTCTCTAATCTAGACTAAGTTGTATGATATAATACAAAAATAAGTATGATTATTGAAGTATGCAACACTTGTAAAAATTCAATTTGAATATGTAAATCTTTATGATAGCTCACACCTATTATCGCCTTCTACTTTTCCTTGAAGGTATAAATCTTTATGATGTATGTGTTTTAATCAGAAAATGATTACATATTTCGATTTGCTTCCTACATTATTACTCACTATTTTTCATTTTTTTTTGTTCTGATTGATCTGTTTTTTGACTGTCGCACACAATTTCCCACTGCGATTTTTTTCCTGATCTGATTTGTGAATCTATACGAATTTTTAATAAAATACCTTACTCGCTGTGCTTAATAAAACATTGAGTGCTAAAATCTTTGATTTAATCAATGTCTAAAACATCAATTTACAGATGCCAGTTGCAGCTTTCGTTCCTTTGAAATTGTAGTCTGGTCACCATTTGTTGGATGGTGCTGTATCAAATGACCTGGAGAAAGAGGAAAATGTAATTCAAAACAGTTATCAAGGATGTTTTCAGATACATTTAACCAAATAATTATACTGAACCAACTATAGATTTTTATTTCATTTGTTGCCAGAATACCTATAATAGGATCAAAAGTATACTGGCAGTGATCTCAGTGTCTGTTTTAAATTATATGTAGCTGGTGTTGGTTAAGAAATATGCAGATGGAAGAAGCATGCAATTTAGTAATTTTGTGCAGTCTGAACATCAACGGAATTGGTAATGGCAGAAGATATAATTCTTTAATTGCATTTGATATGAATTTTTGATTTACCATTTGCCTTTACTTTATGATTTGAACTTTATGATTTGAACTATATGCATTTGGTACTTTATGATTTGAACTTTATGATTTGAACTCAATTTTCAGGTGAATAATTTATTTTTGTAATTTTCAGGCAACATTAAAATTTACTTACTATATTTCTTTTTTTCCCTTTATAAAACATCGAATTGGGTTACTAAGCTCTTTCATAGACAGGCGTAAAGTAAAATTGCTTTCGAGGTGAATTATTTGTCTGTTATCTGAGTTGTTCTATGTATTTCATCTACGTGTGAAAAAATGCAGTATACTTAAAGAAGTTCTCATGACTAATTTGAACTAAACTAGAACTGAGTTAAATTATACCAAGTACCCTCCTTGATCATGTCATAGAATTTTGTTTCTTTTTTCTTTTCAAAGTTCAGTTACTGAGTTCTTTAATTGGCAGACACAATGTAATGTGTTTCATGTTCCTCTTCCTAAGGAAGTGTATTCAACGAGGCTGTTGCTTTAGATGATGCGGCTATATAACCTAAAATGACTTTTGTGCATAGATATAAAAAAGAATTGCCTGATATGTCTTTTTTCATAGATGTAAAACTACATGCTATTGATTTACAACCTTCCGAACATTAAAAAAAGATTAAAGTTGGATCTGACAATTGTTTAAGGTTAGTTGTTGATAATGATTTAACAAGTTAATGAGGTGTTGGTGATATTATCAGAGGTTGTTGCTGAGGATTGGTGATAATGCTTCTACAGTTGATAATGCTTCTGCAGTTTGTTGCTGAGGTGTTGTTGATAATGCTTCTGCAGTTTGTTAATGAGGTGTTGTTGATAATGCTTCTGCAGTTTGTTGCTGAGGATTGGTGATATTATCAGAGGTTGCTGAGTTGGTGTCTCCTTCAGCCATGTTGAAATCAATAAAAGAGATAACTAGCTTGATGATTCAGAAACTTGCAGTTGCAAGATTGCTTCAGATGCAGTATGCTCAGGTTAGTTGCAGCCAGAATCAAATGATGAATGTGTTCTGATGATTTCTTGGCAGGGCAATTACTTTCTTTCTGCCTTTGATTGCTTTCTTGATATCTGTTTTTCTTTTCTGAATCTTCTTGCTTTGGAATTTGCTTAAAAACTTGTTGCAGTCAGAAACTTGTTGATTTCTTTGGCACGACACCTGTTTTAATAAGCAAAATCAATTATGTAACCCAAATGATGAGATATACCTGATGGGTTATCAAGATATCAGATGATGATAATTCTCTGATGATATCTTGACTTCTTTCTTTCTTCAAAATCTGATTTCAATGCCGTTAAGCTTGAAACAGCTCTGATACCATGATAGAGAATTTGAAAAACTATGTTTAGCAAGAGAATTGATATACAATAACAATTGCTTTTTATTCAATCAGTTTGTAATTGCTTCAGTTTGTACATGATATAGTTGCATTTATAGTGTGCAACTCTATGTGGGCCGATTCAGATACACAGCCCAATTGGCTATATTATACCCGAACCGCTATTTGTAAAATATCAGACTATGGTTACGAACACTCTGGTTATTTATAGTGCTGATATGTTAAATATCGTGGACTCTCTTGTGGCTGCTGCGGGTATTATTACTCAAGAAGTTGCTGGAGATGTACATGTTATTTATAGCACAAAGTCCTATATTGACCAACACAATCAACCAAGTGGCTGCTTGAATTCAATGTACATGTTAAATCATTTTTGAAGTATTCAAAGGGAGAAAGTGAAAGATTTGGTCACCAAAATAAAGTGGGATGCATGTATTAAGATAATATAGATGCTAAATAGTCAAATTACAATATACCTGCAGGGTTGCAGAATGGTAGAGATGTCATGTGAAGAACATGACAGACATGCTGCTGGCAGTCAATTTATTACGCATACAATTGGAAGGTATGTAAACCATCATGTCTATTACCTAAATCTCTGTTGCTGTTAGTCACTCTAAAAACTTTATGTAAAGATATAAATTACCTGAAGTAATTATTTTTTCCCTTTCAATGAATTTTCTAAAGTATCCACTGTCAAATTGATATTCTGTCATTTCTCCACTATTAGAAGCGAAAAATATATACAACAGTAGTTCAGTAAGCTTTTGCGAGTGGTACCTTTCAACTAGATATGGATAATGAACTAATTAAGTTTAAAATTACTTAAGTTCTATAATAATTAACTAAACTAAGTTTTTTAAAATTAAATAAGTTTATAAATTTTCTAAGTTTTATATAAATTAACAAGTTTATAACAATCGACATGCAATTGTTGAGTAAGGTATTTAAAATAAAATATAACATTAACAAAGTTATCTAAGTTTTATAAAAATTAAATAAATTTATAAAAATTAACCAACTTTATAAAAAGATAACTAATTTTTATAGAAGTTAACTAGGTTTTATAGAAATTAAGTAAGTTTAAGTTTTCAAAATAAACTAAATTTATAAAAATAACAAAGTTAATAAAATTTAACTAAGTTTTATAAAACTTGACCAAGTTTTATAAACATCCGATTATTAAGTTTGTAAAATTTAACCAAGTTTTATAAAAAGCTAACTATGTTTGTCCAAAATATCGTAATTTGTGAATTTAGATATTCATAGTACAAAAAAATATACATTTGTCCAAAACATGCAAAGTTTTATTCAGAAGCTAACTAGTCTCCATCTTGTTTTACAATGCAGAGTAGTTACCTTGATTGTCCAAAGTTAAAAACAAGAGTTAAGCTTATGCAGCATTCCCAGAGGTGGCATCAGTAATGAACCTTAAAGTTAATAATATGATGTTTTTTCCTAACTGAATTTGTAATATCAGAAATCTACTTGGTGAGGACATCGGCCAACCCAACACTAATGAGCTCAATCAAATCGAGAATCAACAAGAAGAGTCACTGATGCAGATAAGATCCTCAAAGGTACAACATATACTTTGCATTTCTTATTCGACTTTGGCCGATGAAGCATAAGCTTATTTATTTATTCTTTGGCCGATGAAGCATAAGCTTATTTATTTATTCTTAAAAAGGGTCCTTGCTTCATTCTTTAACACATAACTAAGGTAGGTTTTCTATTGGATACTTTGCATTTTGATTAGTCTTTTTACATCAACAAAGTCTGATAGTTTATGTTATGATGTATCATTCCAACACTTGCTATATCAGCTGCGTTTCTGTTTTCTTTTGTCTCATAGTGCATTATAACTGCAAGTTGGTCAAATTCCTAGATATTTTTTACCAAGGGCGGTTCACATTTGGATTGTCACTATTGTAGCTGAATGTTATGTGCTAATTATTTTGTAATCGGTTTTAATTTTGTTAAGTACTAGTGTTGGGTCTGTGGCATGTCATGCATGGGTTTCGTTTGTGAATATAATTTTTTGAAGATTGGTTAGTTGATTGCTCTACAACAAGTATCATGATGATTTACATTGTGTTTGAGCATGTTGATTATGCATGTATGATTTCAGCTAATTGTGGGTTTTGTTGTGCCTGATAAAGTGGCATTATATTTTGGATCAATATCTAAGTTTCAAAATTACAGACCAAGTAGGAAATTGAACCATTAGAGGCGTGAAACCCACTTTAAGAGACAGCCATCTATATATAGAGGTACAGATGTTGCTCTCCCTTCATATCATTTTAATATGAACATGAAATCATTTTTATTTGACAGGCTTTGCGTGATTTGTGATACTTATTCAAGGGCAAAAGGTTGAAGATAATATGGTGGCTGAGAATGTTTGAAGAGATGTTGTCATACTTGATGAGGTACATTCTACTGTTGTCATTATACTTTTGCATTATACTGTTTTGTTCATATTTGTTTTTTTCCTTTTCAATATAATGTTGCAGTATTGTAAACGCTGAACATGGATTGACCCGCAGTCTGAAATCTGATGATGTAAAACTGTTTAGTAGCATTCCAGGATGAATTGCGTGTACTGTTAGCCTATACTTTTACATTTCCTATTTTAATTTTTAGATTCACATAGAAAGCATGATGAAGCATTTATCGGTATGTCATAACGATACATTTTTCATTATCAGTATGTTAGCTTTTAGATGTTGAAGGATTCGATGTCAGCATGTTTAGTGATACAAGGATAATTGGATTCGAGACAATTTAGTATAGATCAAGTGCCTGACATAGGAGAATTTGTTCATGAATTCTAGTAATCAAATGCAATATTATGTTTCAATTCATTTACTCAATGGAATTTGCTTGGTCTTGAACATGATTTTGTTAACGTACTTGCAATATCAAGTGGCTGACATTTGTTATAATGCAAGCAGGAGTCGATCTTATGACAAAATATGTAAATAGCTACGAAATTTGGGCCACTAACATATTTATTACAGAACTTGCCATTTTAAAGATGCATTATTTTCTGTAACTCTGTTCTTGCTAATGATATTCCACCATATACCCCGAGCTGCTTTTCATGGAACAATTTGTCATATCAACACACTAGTCTTAAGACATATTTGTTCAGTGCATGGAAGCTTTCTTTTACGACAGAATTAGATGACTTTCTCCTTTTCATTTCCGTGGTGGAGAATTTTTTTTGTTCACTTACACCTACAAATCTGGAAATACCCATGAATTAGATTATTATATTTGATATTTGATAGTAGGTTTTTTAAGTACAGTTGAGAAATATTACTGATTTCATTGTCCATAATTGATTCACTAAACTTACTTTTAGTTTATAAAAATTGAGTTTATACATGCAACCTTTATAGCTTAAGGCTGGAGTAAATAAACTATAATGAAATTCTAATTGATTTATTATGTGTTTGTGCTGCTTGTGGTTAATGCAGCATTCTTTGGAATTTTCACTGTCCCTAAAGCAGTCTCTTCTTACCATGATCAACTGGTTACATATGGTAAAGTGAATTAGTTTGTAAAGTTCAATCATTTCACTTTCTCATTTATAGCTTAATTATTGATCGCACTAGCCTAATTATGTGGCATCCATGAAATGAAAATATAATGCTTTATTTGACGAATATACTTGGTAAAATGAACTGTAGGGATGTATAAAATATATCACATTTCACAACCTTTGCTCACATAAGCTCAGGAGTTCTTGTGATATCTTTTTCTATCAAACCATACCAATGTTTTGTGTATTTTGATATTATTTGGTTTATGTCGACAACAAATTATGTCACCATGTAAATACAGAAAGTACATATTGTCTATGCATTGACTTAGACTGATCCATGGTTTATTGATTATAATACTTTGGGACCAGCAAAGATAATGTTTATTGAAAAACATTGAGCTACTTATTTTTCGGTTGTACAGTTGATGTTGACTAAGTGAATCACTGCCTTAGCTTGTATCAATGTATTCAAGCAGAGATCTAAATCAAGTTATCATCGTATGCTAGAATTAGAAGTTGCAAGCTGTTTCATTGATTTTTGGTTTAACTAAAAGCTTCAAGAGCATAAAAACATATCAAATATTCTGCAATCAAACTATGATTAATTTTTTATAACTATATTATATGTAGGTAAGACTTTGTTTAAAAGATTCAGATGTGGATGTTATTCGTGCACTCATAAGAAAGTTGCCGCCGCTGTGATCTTTGCTATCATATGGAGTCTATCATCCACGATTGATAGAATATGGCCCTGTAAGTGTTCATATTTGGAATGAATCATTCATATTTGATGCTTTCCTCCTAATATAGTTACAACATGATATCAAATTAGATATATTAACTGAAATCTTCAATTCTACTTTAGATATAATGGATGCCCAAAATCTTTACACACATTCAAGCAGCATATCATTCTTTGCTTTGATTCAATCAATAAAGTCAGTTTGCATTTCTTCTTCATCAAATCAAAAGATTATTCACATCATAGTAAATTCTAACATGGTATAATAGCCAACCTCAATAGCTTAACAGCTTTACAAACTTGTTTGAATTTGTAACCTAATCAATCAGAGAAGTCTCATAATTTGGATCATAAAATATAACAAGTTAATTAAGTTATACAAAAAAAAATTAAATCTTTCTGTTCTATGCTTGTCTGACTGTTCTTGCTCCGCATTTACTTTAATTGATTATTATGGCTATCAATGTATAATTTGGTCAGCAGATCTTTCAGACATCAGTGTACATGGAGGTACAGATCAGAAGCTCTACATAAGTGTGTCAGGTGATAACAATGATACGGCAGTATACTGTCTGCCTTAAGTGATTCAGTATATATGTATTGCAAACATGATATTAACTAGACAATTACAGTTTCACATGACATTTGTTCTTCTTCTTTTTTTCACTTTTTTGTACAGGTTTGTCTGATCAAGACAATAACTTGTCAAATGGAAATATTGGTACGTGGACATACTCTCCGTCTCTCCACCTAAAGAAGTGACATTGAATGAATCTAGTGTAGACATTATAAAGACTTCCACATTTTCCATATTCTATTAAACTTATAGGTAAATAACATGTATTTCAATTGAGAATTGTATCTTACAGATTCATCAAATCGACACAGAAACAAGATTAAACTTGTAGCAGGCATTGTGAGTGTCATCTTTGGCATATTACCACTAGCTTGTATTGGTGGTTTATTCTGCAGAGGGAAGAAGATAAAATATGGTAAGGAAACTTGGAGGCAATAGCCTGGCTAAATTAGTTTATGTTTCACTATTGTTCAATCTCCAATTCAACTGATTATTTAGAGCTACTTTGCTAACTGTTTAAATAGATTGTAAACGAATTTTAAATACTTATTGTTGTCTAATTCTGACATGCTTGTACGTAGCAGTTTGAATTTGATACTTGTTCAATATATTTTTTTGAGCTATTGACGACAAACTATTTATGTTTGGTGTAAGAATATTGTATATTTTGAATATGAAATTTCATACGTTGGTTATCAAATATGTGTCCAAAATGTGGTATTGATATAATATGTTGATTTTGAATTGTGATATTGATATAATATGTTTTGAAATGTGATACTGATATAATATGCTAATTTTGAAATGTGTATATACACACATTATGGTTGATGGTTGGTGAAATGGACTTAAACATTTAACAGCGTTTTTAAAATGCTGTTAAAACCTTCCATAGCGTTTATAAAACGCTGTGGAAAGTTTTAACAGCGTTTATTTCTTGTCATTGTATATCCTGACTTTTAACTGCATGTCGATATACAGCATACATAAAAACGCTGTTAAAAGTTTTTATAGCGTTTTTAAAACGCTGTTAAAACCTTCCATAGCGTTTATTAAACGTTGTTGAAAGTTTTAACAGCGTTTATTTCTTGTCATTGTATATCCCTGACTTTTAACTGCATGTCGATATACAACATACATAAAAACGCTGTTAAAAGTTTTTATAGCGTTTTTAAAACGCTGTTAAAACCTTCCATAGCGTTTATAAAACGCTGTTGAAAGTTTTAACAGCGTTTATTTCTTGTCATTGTATATCCCTGACTTTTAACTGCATGTCGATATACAACATACATAAAAACGCTGTTAAAAGTTTTTATAGCGTTTTTAAAACGCTGTTAAAACCTTCCATAGCGTTTATAAAACGCTGTTGAAAGTTTTAACAGCGTTTATTTCTTGTCATTGTATATCCCTGACTTTTAACTGCATGTCGATATACAGCATACAAAAAAACGCTGTTAAAAGTTTTTATAGCGTTTTTAAAACGCTGTTAAAGGCCCTGTTTGTTGTAGTGGATCTCTTCGAACACATCGTCATTACTCTGGAAGACATTCTACCATCAATGTACTAGTGGTGTCGCTACTTATTTATTGCGACCAAAGCAGGCTTATCGGTTATAACCCTGAAGGCAATCAACACCACATTCAAGCAGTACCGCACATCGTTAAGCACTTCAGAGGTATTGATCACCGATGACATTAAAGGAATGCAGAGTTACGCCACTCTTTGTTAATGCTCAACACAGTACTTCGTCAGCATGTTTTATTAGCATTTGGAAGACATCGGGTATCTATGCAAAGTGATATTGATGTTGTATACTATCAATATCCACGAAGACCCTAATACTGCTCTATGATATCGCTGCCGAAGTCATTGCTCGCTTTCAAAGGACGTCGAACATCATGATGAAGACCGTCGATGCTAAAGATTGCCACTCTTCTTCTATAAATATGACCCTAGGGGTGCCATTCTAAGGTTCTTCCTCACTTCCTATTCAAATTTGTTTACCTTAAATCAATTTGGGGATTTTGCTGATTGCAATACTAGAGTCTTGCACACATAAGGAATTGGAAATCAAACAATTGCATGGCATATGGACTATGATTTATGACTAGCATATTTGTATTTGATTATAATTTGTACTTTAACTTGACTTTGAACTTGAATAAGCATATCATATCTACCTGATTCGAGTTTGAGATTTGCATATTTAACTTTGACTATAACCTGACTTTGACCTTGATCTTGCATAACACATTAGAACGTACATATTGAACTCGCACATTAATTTTGACCCTATGTCGCATGACTCCAGCTTTGATGACTAAATAAAGAATTGCAATGGACATAGAATAATCCACATCTCAACCAATGACTATGACGACTTCGACCAGCTTTGAAGATACCACTCTTTGATTAATCAATCTTTTATACACTTTTGGGTATTGACAAATTTACTCATTAACATTGATATTTATCCATAATTAAGAGGATTGCAATATGAATGAATTTATTTTATTAGAGAAGAAAAAAAATTGAAGGAGAAGTATCCATTTTGTTGCAATAGTAGATGTATTTACAGTCGTAGGCCTTGATCTAGTGTCGATGAAGAGATAAGGTGGTGCTGACGAGGCTGGCATTAATTATACCATAATCTTCTTATTTGGTTTAAGGCAAGGATAGATAGATTTGATATGGAAATGGCTAGTATTGATTGGTAATTATGAGCAGGCCCTAATGACATTTATTACTACATTTAATGAGTAACGAATGGGTATTTGAGGTTGTGATATGGCTGCCTTTTATTGATTATTTGAAGGGCAGTTGGTAGGTTACAGGTCATTGCCTTATCATCCTTCTCTATCTAGCTGAATAAGGTTAGTCTTGATTTAGGAAGGATAATATAGTTTTTCAATAGGATAATATTGGTTTAAATCTTTTGCTTGGGATCATGGTTGATCTAGGGTTGCACATATGCCCAGGTTCCTATATTGGGTGGCACAGATGCGTGGATTCGTCCATAGGGTTGCATAAATGCATGGGTTCTTTCATATTGCACCGATGTGTAGGTTTCTACATAGATGTGCAGGTCATTGATAAGAGGAGCTCGGTTTAAGGTACTGGGGTGCATAGCCTACGGAAAGGGGGTGCTCAGTTTAGGGCATTGGGGGTGCGCAGGCTACTGATAAGGGGTGCTTAGATTAGGGCATTAGGGTTCGCAGGCTACTGATCAAGGTGTCTATTACAACCGGCCCTAAAATAGGCCTAAATGCCGACCTAGAAAAGGCCCATCGAAACTTCGAACCATCCCAAAGCTGGCTATTGGTGGTAAAAAGAACAATACACAGCTATTTATCTACAAATTCACAATCTCACAATGGAAGGATAAAATATAATAATAACAACGGTACCCATTTAACTCAAATTTCAAAATGTCATTCAAAACCATAATAAAATCTCCATAATTCCAAAACCCAACAATAATTGAATTATATTTGCAATATTCCAAAATTACAACATTGTTTTTATTTCTTAGGTATATTAAAAAGTGTAGAAAATAATAAGTAAGTAAATAGATTACTCCCACAAGTATCATCATCATCTCCGCCTTCAGCATCGCCCTTCCTAACTTGTGTTGAAATGAGGAGGGAGTTAGAATAACATATGTCTAGTGAATAAAAATCTCAAGCCTTACTATAGTAGTATTTAGGCAGTATAATTCAAATAGGAATATATCTTATGTTTTCTACCTACATCATAAGTCTTTTCAAATATATGCGCAAAGGATTTTCTCAAACATAAATAAAAAAGCTTTCCAAATATAAGCCAAAGGCATCTCGTTTTCAACCCAATAACCCATATTTGTCATCAATAATGTCATATCAATATAACAGATAGTACCCAAGTCACTTAATACCTTTTAATGGGAATTAGGCAGACTTCAACTATTTAATATCTTATTTAAGGCAGGTCCACGTCATTTACTACCTATAATCCTGAGGCGTACTCCTCACTGGTAACTATCTAGCTGACATTGCATGGAATCTTTTCAGCCACTTAATACTTCCTATTGAAGCGGGCTCTTTCCCTAGATATCCTTTACTGTGTCTAACCCATAATCTTGACCATTTACTATTCCTACGTAAAGAAGAGGTGGACCCTTACACAACCACTTATTACCTTCAATCTTTCAAGCAGGTCCTTCGTATTATGACCCATACCCCACAGTGACATCTTACATTAGCCTAATTATTCATAAGTATTTATGGCCAGATTAGCTAGGCCGATTTACCTTGCATAATTTAGGACTAACCTCACATCATCAAAGTTACTTATTATAGGCGATGTCTCACAACAGCCTCAAAGTCACACTATTGGTAGTCAGATTAGCTGGGCAGACTTCCGTGTGCTTTTGACTGATCTTGCATTCCTATAACTTATTCATAATCTATATCACTCTCTACTTATATTATCGCACAACTCACTGTTTCCATAATCAAGGCCTTATAAGAGATCTTTCTTGTTCCGCCTTTGACATTGATTACCTTTCTAAAGGCGATTTTAATAAAATTAATACCTTATTTAACAACATAATTATACGTCAAAATTATACATTAATTGCACTAATACACACACATGCCTAGTAATTTCTACAATTATACAAGTCTTATCCCGTACTATCAACGATACCCAAAATTCAAATATTCATATCCAAAAATTCGAATTAGCAGACCTGTATACAATTAAAATTTAAACCTAACTTATTACATATAAATACTGGAATATATTGATACTAGAAACTTTCAACTCCAATTTTACGCTCTATTCAACTCCTGTTTCACATAAAAATAAACAAATGAATTTCTATTTAATTTATGGGAATAAGCAGTGCAAATTATAAAAAAAATTATACCTTACATACTATTCCTTAATCAAATCGTTTAACCAAATCCAAAGAAAAAGAATAAGGAGTGGAATAGAACGTAAAGTTATCAAAACTACAAATCTACACTATTTCCATTATTTTATCCTTAAACAAGTGAGATTCTAAAATAGAATTGACATTTCACATTGAAGGAGTTTTTAAGGTTTATAATATGACATTTTCGCAAACCAAAACTCCCCAATGCATATTCAAACCAAAACCATACTAATCAATTACTAAAATAAAAAAGCTAAGATTTCCCCTGATAGTTTATCCTTAGCTTTGCCTCTTTTAGATTTGACACACCTTTGACGATTTTTATCAGCTGTCTTCTTTTTGATATATATATATATAGGAAGGGATTGTACATAAAGATTAGATTCAAAAATTGAGGGATTGAACGAGAATAGATTGAAAAATAAACAATGAACAAAAATAGATGTATATGATTTCTTACTTGAAACCTTAATGGATATCTCTAAATCTAGGAAGAGATGAACCGAAAGAGCTTCACCAGGTTCCCAAAATAATTTGGAATGAAAGTGAGGGGCAAGGTGTAACACCCTATATTTTTGGTAATATTATTTGGGAAATTTAATTAGTAAAATTAAATTAAATTAAATAATGTGTTGATTAATGGATTGAGATTTGTGATTTAAGTAAGGGGTAGCCATGCCATATAAATGAATGAACTAAAGAATTAAGGTGTTAGGATATAAGCAAGGGTAAAATAGGAAATAGAATATTCTAATACCCTAAACCCTTAGGAAATCAAACACATGTTCATTTCATAATTCTCAAGCAAAAATAACCTAAGGCCGACCACCATTAGCAAAGAGTAGAGGATAAAAGCTAGGATTCAAGAGAAGAATCAAATTCAAGTCTCATATCCTAACTCACAAAGCTAAGGTGAATAATGACTACATCTCATTTTCTTATGGTTTTCGTTATTAAGGTTAATCCAAAATTATTTGCATGATTATGCCATGTTTTGAATGGCTAAGTGTTTATATAAACTTATTGACGGTTTATGCTTATTCATATTAATTTTTCTGATACGTTTTGATGTGAAAACCCTATTAAATGACATCCAAATGCCATGCAAATCTAAATATAGATCAAAAATAATATGTTAGAGATAGCTTTTAATTTTCATAATTTTATGAATTAATGTGGATTTTATATTAATTTTCTAGTGAAGAAAATAGTTATTGGGGTTTTAAATTATTTACGGTCAATTAAATAATTATTTGGGTTAGAAATTGATATATGTTAGAAAACATATTAAATTGGATTTTTTGGAATTTTTATAGATTTTTCCTAAGAGTTTTGATGAATATATAAAATTATTTAAGGTATGAGACTTAAATGCTTTATATATTCATTTAAGCAGAAGGGGTATTTTATAAATTAAAATTATTGCCTATTTCTAAAACATTGGCAACGCTTTTGAAAAAGATATTTAGAAACCAATGAAAATTTGACAATCATAGCAGGTTAGTTGAGAAGTGTTTCTCTGTAAAGTTAAAAATAAATTTTGCATGATTTTAGCATGTTCCACAACTTTCGGCACTAACGGTTCTGACCAGAATGTTTCGCCATAATGCTTTCAAAACCAATGTGCATGGTATCAAGTTACTTGGTATGTAGCATATTGGATAAAGGTGGAAGGTACACGGTCGAAACACAAGGGTTCCGAAGGGATTGAAGCAATACTTTGTTTTAAATGGAAAATGCGCCTGCTTGCTTTCGACTGCTTGTTTTCGATATAGTTAAAGGTGTTAAAGAAAAGATTGCGCCTTTGTTTTGAGCAGATTGCTTTCGACCTAGTTGGTTTTGGACTAGGTCAATGGTCTATAAAGGATAGTTTTAAAGGGGTTGTACCTTTGTTTTTATATATGGCCTTTCGACCGAGTAGAAGCCTTAGCTACTGCTGCTGCTTCTTGCCTTTCGAAGCAATGCTTTCGAAAGGGTATACTTGCTTTTATAAAATCTGCCACTTCTCCAATGCTTTCGAAAGGGTGGTTTCGACACCATCACTTCTTTACTCTGGTTTTGGCTTTCGAAAGAGTTGCTTTCGACCCTATTGTTGTGACCTTAGGATTTTTAATGATTAACCTAAAGGTTTCGAAAGATAAGGTTTTGAATGGTTTAGAAAGGTGTTTCCACATGTTTTAAAAATTGAACCCAAATGCTTTCGAAAGGTTTAAGGTTTTGATGCTTTCGAAAGGTTTTAAAAGAAGGTTTCTAAGGGGTGGTTCCCCAATGGGTTCGAAAGGTTTAACCAGTGGTTTCAAAAGGTTTAAAGGGAAGGTATTCCAATGGTTTCGAAGGTTTAAAGGAAAGGTTTTCCAATGGTTTTGAAAGGCTATATTTAAAGGTTTTAAAGAGAGGATGTCCAAGGTTATTAGCTTTCGAAGGAAAAGGTATTTCAGTGGTTTCGAAAGGTTTTGAAAATGATTTTGAAAGGAAGGTTTTGGCCTTTCGACCTAGATGAAATAAAGGGTTTTACTTGGTTTCGAAAGAGGTGTTTTCAATGGTTATGAAAGGGGTACTTTCAATGGGATCTAAAGGTGCACTTTCAAATGTTTAAAGGTTTTCATCAACAAAGATTTGGGTAAATTATATATATAACATGGAAGGTGATTTTGAGTAAAGCATAGAGTATATGCGTTTTCCATGTTTTAAGTTTGTTTTAAAATGTTTTAAATCAATTTCAGATGAAGTAGTTTTCAAGGAAAATTAAAGGGTAGTTAACCCTAAGTAAAATGACTTAAATATTAGAATACCAGATGAAACTGGTATAGGATCACGCCCTATACATTAGCTTTTAGCCCCAGCTAATTTAATCCAAAATTCCAGTGCGTGGGGATTTATCACAGGTAAGACTAAAACTATGGTTACACACAGAAGGGAATATATGATTGTATACAGATAAGTTACTGGTGAGCCCGCAAAACCATTAGGATTAGGTGATCTTGGGAGATGTTAATTTAAGGACAAACCGTCTAGAAGGGAAGTATTTAACAAATAGTTAGGACAGACCTTGTAACGACCCGCTATTTTGGACTATTCGCATCCGCACACGTCGGACTTGAATAAATCAAAATACCAAATTATTAATTTAAATTTGGCAAAACTGAACATATACAGTAAATAAATAATCACAGATCATAGACACAGAGTAATAAATATGCAGCGGAAGCAAAGATAGAAGTTCATGAAGCTACTATATATATATAACAGAGTTAAATAAGTTACAACAGAAGTCTCGAATACAATAGTCGAATACAATATCAGAATACATCATTGGAATCAACTGGATATCTGAAAGCTGGATAGATAGTTGGATCTCCAAGCGAAGCTCCAATTCCAAAGGTGAGTCTCGAATACTGGTACACTCAGTCTGACCCGAGCGTAAAGCAAAACACAAAACACTCGAGTCAGGATTAACATTCTTATATCAATAAATCCAATTCAAGTGAAATAACAACTGAAATACAAGTAACTCAAAGGACGTTGGAATAACTGTCCTCTAAGGATCCGTTAAACTATCTAATATGTAGTAATATACGCTAAATAGATAATGTCTATCAGTAATATAAAATATCAAGATAGTGTTAAGGTATTACCATTATCTCCCTTAACACATTTTATATAAGCGTTATAGTCTATGCAACACTGTAAACTCCACCGTAAACTAGTGGGATATCAGGGACTATTCCATAGGTATAACACAAAAAAATTTTGTAGTGGTCGCGTATATAGGGATACAAGTATGACAAGGCACATGAGGCAATACCCAAGGTAGTTAAACTACCATTTGCCAGATCCGGACTGGTGAAAATGCATCGCTGCAACGATCGCAACACCGCAAAACAACACTCTCAAAAGTACGAGGGTGCACCAATCAATAACAATTAATGAGTAGTTTTCAAAGAAGTGTGTTCGCTCGAGGTGGCTAACCCCATTTGGTCCGGCACGGCTCCTGTTTTAGTCATTTCCAATTTGACACAAGTGTCAAGGCTATCCATTATCGTTCTCTTTCTTCAGTCATCACGTACATCATTTCAACCATTTCATTCTGGATCACACTTCGCGTATAGTTATTAAAGTGGTTTTCGGTTTAGACAGAGAGTATGTCCATAACCGATTCTGGTTTCTTTATTAACTTTCGTAATTATTACACCGATTGATCGTTTAATAAAATTTTAAAAACCAAATCAATTCAATTTCAATTTCAATTCGTAAACCAACATTTCATTTGTTTTTCTAAATCAATTTCCAAAATTTATGTCTCAGAACTTCCAAATTACCATTTCAAAATCTTATAATTCGATTCAACTTTTATTTAAACAATACAAGTATTGATTCAAGTTCGTATATACGTTTCATCCCGTAGTCATTTAAATAAATTCAATTTAACATTCAAACCAATTTTAAATTCATTTATCGATTTCATTCAATATTCGTTAAGTTAATTTATCATTTAAAACGATTTCTATTAAATTTCTAATTCATTAAATCAATTACTTAAGTTCAACTCCATTATATCAAGACTTTCAAATTTAATTAAATTAGATTCGTCAAATCAAATTCTTAAATTACAGGTCTTATATTTATTCAACACATAAATCATATTTTATTTCTTGTTAAAGAAAAACAATTCCACTTATTTACTTAATTTAATTATTTTCCCAAACTCAATTAATAATGGAACTCAATTTCATTTATTATCGAAGTTCAAATTCACTTATTCCGAAGTTCAATTTCTCTTATCAAAGAACTCAGTTTTTATTTAATTATCAAATAATTCAATTATTAAATAATTTCAAACTTAATTATTAAATAATTTCAAACTTAATTATTAAATCATTTCGAACTTAATTCAAAGAATAATTCCAAATTGTATTGTCAAATAATTTTTTTTAAAGCAACGTTCTTTCAATAACTACTATGTTAATATTTTTGTTTCGGAATTTTTTAAATATTAACATTTTCCTTTCATTAAATTCAAATTCCAACTTCATTTCAAATCTTATTATTTATTTGAATAAAATCTTTATTTTTATTTTTAAATCAAATTATTGACCAATCGGGTTTTTATTTAATCCTCTATCCTAGGTCAAAGTTAAATTTGGGTATATATCATTTCAATCCGATTCCATTTCAATTCAAAAATCAAAGCATAAAAATGGGAACTTGCAGTGTGATAACTGAGATGGTGTCAAAGTAAATAAACAAGCAATACCAAACATCAATATCAATCCAATAGTTTATTTAAATAATCCCGAAATAATCGTATTAATTTACATTGTTGTTTGTGCAAATTAATATAATTATTTCTAGAATCTACACTATCATTTCATGTAGATTAAAGATTATTACTTAATATATATATGGTTCTTCACTTGATATTCATTATTCAATTTCATACTTCATCAATTAAACAACAAACATTTAAATGGTTCAAGGTGCAATTAGCACTATTTCTACGTTTCAAGAAATTAAACATTTAAAGGGGTCATATTATACACATTTTATCTAATCAAATTCAACACATATATCGATTTCAAATCTTAACTCCTATGTCAAATTCAATTGCATAATATTTATCACTTTATATATTACGATTTAACATCCAATATAAACAACAAACAATCAATTAATTATCAACTAAACGGGATTATCATCGTATAATTAACTAATAATGGTGTCAGATGTCACAGGTGAACTGATACATATAAAACAGTGTAAATAACTAGCAGCAGCATATTTCGATTGTCGTTTCAGTTGAAATCAAATTTAATAAATAAAAAATTTAATCGTGAGTGATTGCTCACCTTTCGAGGCTAGAGAGAAGGACAACACAACAGGCTATGATTAGAATAGCGGAATTGACCAAATCCAAATGATGATTTCCAAAGCAAAGAAAGATTAGCACTAATTCGGTGAGCAGAGCAAGGCTTAATAAAAAATCTACCAACCAACATAAACGTCATCACCGTCACTGATGCTAAAGTGGTTGCCTTCTTGATGTCCATAAGTGAAGCTTCGATCACCAAACTAAGTTCCTGCTGAGCTGTGACAATTCTAAGAAAACGTTCAACATGCTAGGAAAGAACGGCGCTGCATATTCCCTCAGTCCAGCCATGAAGTATACAATTAATAGAAATATTACTGGTAGGAAAAGGTCCAAGGGGAGATAACTTGTTGTTCTGGCTAAGAAACATGCACTTATTCTGTACGTATCTACTGCTCTTTCTTTATATAACATTGCTTGTTCTTGAGGATTATGTGAATATTGCAGTGAACACGGGAAAGAATCCCTGGAAGACGGCTGTGAAGAACAACAGTCCTACCTATGTAAACTATGAGCACATAAGAGACAAATCTTTTGCTATTCTACCTTGAGCTGGAGCAATAGCAAATCTCCACACTCCCTCACTTTCCATAACTTCCTCCCAAACCTGCAATTTGCAAACTTCCACTTTCTGTACCTCAAACATAACATCTGCCTGTATACAGCAACCTAGCTCCAGCGTCGAACCGTTCAATCACATGCATCACTAACTTCCACTGCCCTATGACCGTGAACGATCCTCTTCCTCCCAACTTGCAATTTAAAGACTTCATCACCACAGGTCCACACAACAAACCAAATCACTCACGATTATCTCATTCAACCCACAAACTAATCAATATAGCCATGACCATAATAGTGAACTGCCCAAACAACGAACACTCTTGTAACCACCAAAATAAAAAATTCGTTAACGAATCTCCTGCCTTTCATGCGCAACCAGTTCGCCTTCCGCCCTCAACAACTGCAACTTGAACATCCACCAATCTCCAGAACCGATATCATCTCCTTCATTTCACAACCCAAATATAGTCATTGGACGACCCTTTCACCATGACCTCTCTTACAAATCGATGATTAACCGTTACCTCTAAATCATCCTACACCATAAGTAAAGGGACGTGATGAGACATGGGTTAGGTCAGGGAAGAGGGACTTAATTTGAGAATTTGAGAAACCGAGTGTTTTTTTTCTAGGCAACAGTTTATAATTTCAGTATATTTAAGCAAAGCAGAGAGGAAAGGAATAGAATGGATAAAAATAGATCTAAAAAGGGTGAAACGTCACATAGTAAAAAAATCAAATAAAATTTAACAGATCGAAATCATAAACTTCAAAACGTGAATTAAATGAGATAATAAAGGCTAGAGACCGTTCATTTTCTCACACCTGGACAATTTGAAAAGACACGAAATAAAAAAAGTCAACCGATACCGATACGAACCAAAATTCACATATTCCTTTTCGTACCGGACTTCAAAACATGGAACTAAATATACCGTAGAGATCAGCTTGGCGAGACGATCAAAACGGTATATGGATGTTAGTGATACGACTGAACTATAAAAATTTGAATTTTCAACCAGCGGAAAATGCAGCAAAAACACTGAAAAATAAGATCGACGGAGCTAAAGAAGTCCGAATTTAAAAAAACGAAAAATGACGTCTTGCTCAGAAGATGATTTATAACTTATGTAAAAATATTTAGGTTTCGAAAAGTTTTATTTTTATCGCTTTTTAACTGATTTAACTAAAGTTAATTTACGCACGAAATAAACTTTCATATTTTCGGACGAAAATTTACCAGTTGCTATGTTTAGCTAGATGCATTCCGAATATCAAATTTATATTTCAAAATTTTATCGTTTAAAATTTCACACAATTTCAATTAATAACGTTATTAAAACCAGTTAAATTTACGGGTCGTTACAGACCTTCCAGAAGAGAAGTATCTAATAGGCATTAGATTATTTTGTTATATTGTCCGATAGGCCCAAGTCAGCCAAAGGTTAATAGTTAACCAAACAAAACTATAATGTTCGGATAGATAGTCCATTTGCTACCCGAGATGTATGTTTACATAATAATGCTTTACAGTTTTAACCAGTTTTGGTTGCGGGAAATGGATTTGCAAAAGATATGTTTTAAAAGGATATTGGTGAGGGAAAACCCATTCCGCTTAGCGGCGTGGTTTCACTTAATATCAAATACCGAGATGTATAGTATTATTCATACCAAGCTTTATGTCTGACTCGAAGTTTATGTTTTCCCCTTCAACTCTCAGGTGCTCAAAATTGATTTGAGTAGGCTGAAGGTTGAGGTTTTATAGGTTTTAGTAGGATAACGAGTAAAGCTTCTGGAGATGAGAAGGTGGCTTACGGATAGCTATTTAGGAGTTGTGGTTTGATTTTGATGTATTTCCGTTGTGTTTGTATTAAGTTGGATATGACTATTTATTGACTCTGATCAACCGAGGGGGCATCTTCATATGTTGATCTTAGCATATTTATGTAATAATTATTTTACCTGAACCTGGGAAAGCGATGAGATCATGTAAATTTGAATATGAACATGTTTTGAAAATGTAATGTGAAAAGTTATTTTTGAAATCTGTGATTTTGTTTAATATTCATGTGATGTTGATATTATGTATACCATTAACATTACGGTATTTGGTCACCGAAAGTTAATACTATGGATGACTGCTGCATCTGTAGCGCTTAGCTTCAGGCCTCCAGATATGAAATGTTACAACTTTGTACCAAAGCATAGTTTATGAAATACTTCAATTAAAAATGATTTTTTTTTAAAACATAATCCTTAGGAATTAGAGTTAACATCAGGATATGGGATAACACTATAGTAACGTACTTGTGTTTGCTATATATAAGTATACGCTATATCTCTAGTCTCCTATCTTTATTAGGATATTCTTCTGTATCTCATGAGGTTTGAATATAGATATGGATTTAAGAAGAGTTAATCTTAGAGAAAGCACCGCTATAAATGGAAATGCCAAACCGAATACCAGAAGGAACCAAGGTCAGGCACAAGCTGAAAATGTTGGTGCAGGAATCCCACAGGTGGATATGGGAGCTATGTATCAGTTTTTGGTGAACATGATGCAAGCCGAGATTGCTGTTGGGGTTGTTGGAGGAAGCGCTAGAGTAGGAATTCAAGAAGCTCCAGTGGTCAATAACTATGATGTTCTAAGTAGAGACTATACTAGGCTTGGAGGAAAGCCATTTATTGGAACTAAGGATGAACTGAGGATGATATTGAAGTGGAGAACTAGATGTTACATTATGATAGGATTTTTACAGACATGTGGCTCAAAGATGAGCAAAAGAGAAAGCTGGCTTTAAGACAACTTCAAGCAGCAGCTTTATTTTGGTGGAATAGTGTGACGGCTGGAGTTAATGAAGAGGAGATGACATGGGTGGAGTTTAGGAAAAGTTTTCAAGAGAGGTTCATTTCAGCGATGGTGTAGTCTGTTTTGATCAGGAAGTTTGCTGAGCTAGAGCAAGGAGAGATGACTGTGTTGGAGTATGCTAGGACATTCGAGGAGTTGGCTAGATATGGATATGCCACTATTGATATTATGCTGAAGAGAAACGGGAAGTTTATCAGGGAGTTGAAGCCTGAGCAGGCAAGGGCTACATTACCGCACATTAGAGACCCTTGTGATGTGATTGTAGAGATGGCTTTAAGACAAGAGGAGACGCTTGCTTGTCTATAGAAAAATAAGGTGAAGGAGGCCTAGGTTGGGCAAAGTCAGAAGAGAAAATTCTTTCGCAAGAAGTGTGCTCAGAAAGGTGGAGCAGCAAAGAAGGAAAAGTCTGAAGTGGTCCATTATAAGTGTGATAGGAAAGGTTATTATGTTCATGAGTGCCGGACGGGCAAAGGAAAGAAGGCTGCCGAGAAGAAAGGAGTTAGGTGTTTCAACTATGATCAAGTTGGGCACTATAAGAACAAGTGCAAAGAGCCAGCTAAAGGAGATAAAGGCCAATGTTTGCATTGGAACTAGCTACTTTAAAACTAACAGCACAAGAGAAAGGGAAATCAATTTTGGAAGGTACGCTTTAAATCCATGGTATGTTTGTTAGCATTCTGTTTGATACTGGTGCATCGTATTCTTTTATATCTCGATGTTTTGTAGATAAGCTTAACCTAGAACCAACATATTTAGTTACTTTCTTAAGAGTTGCAAATCCGATAGGAGGGTGTGCGACACTTGGGATGATGTGTGATCATTAGAGTTTGATTTGCTAGGTTACATCTTTATTTGTAGTTTGCATGTATTTGACTTTGTAGGTTTTGGTGTTATATTGGGTATGGATTGGTTAAGTGATTATGATGCTAGGATATTTCGCCATGATAGGAAAATATTGCTTAGACACCTTGATTGTAGTGATCAGATAGTTTATATCGTAGAAAAACCTAGTAGGATTGCCACCGAAACGAGCCATTGAGTTTCGGATTGATTTGGTGCTTGGAGCAAAACCAGTGAGTAGGCCTCCAAGTAGGATGACCCCTATAGAAATGAATGAGTTGAGGTGCAGTTGGTGGATTTGAAAGGGAAGAATATTATCAGACCTAGTAGTTCACCTTGGGCGGCAGCCACAATATTTGCTAAGAAAGCGGACAGATCGTTAAGATTATGTATCGATTATCGTAAGTTGAATGAGAAGATGATAAAGAACCGATATTTGTTGCCTCGAATTAACGATTTGTTCGATCAGCTAAGTGGAGCAAAGGTATTCTCTCAATTGGATTTGGCGACGGGATTTCATCAGCTTAGAGTAGCAAAGGATAGTATTCCTTTGACGGCATTTAGGACCAGGTATGAATCATACAAATGGTTAGTTATGCCATTCGGATTGACTAATGCGCCGACATTGTTTGGGGATTGATGAACCGAATTTTCGGAGAGCGCTTGGATAGATTCGTGTTGGTGTTCATATATGATATTTTGATATACTCTAAGGATGAGAAAGATAATGAAGTTCATCTTAGAGCGGTTCTTGAGACTTTGAGAGAGCAACAGCTGAAGGCGAAGTTTTTGAAGTGTCAGTTCTGGAAGAAGGAGGTGAAGTTTCTTGGTCATGTAGTTTCAGGAAGAGGATTGACAATAGGTCCAACTAAGATCAAAGCAGTGAATAGTTGGAAGAGGCCAGAAACGGTGACTGGGATAAGAAGTTTTCTTGGATTGGTTGGATATTATAGGAGGTTCAAAAAGGATTTTTCGCGGATAACAGGCCAATGACCAAGCTAACACAAAAGGATGTGAAGTTTATGGACCGATAAGTGTGAGGTAGCATTCCAGAGCTTGAAACACTTATTGACCCATGCATCTATATTAGTTTTTCCGAAGGGGAATCATGATTTGGTAGTTTACATAAATACATGTGGAATTGGACTAGGAGCAGTGTTAATACAGAGAGGTAAATTGATTTTCTATGCTTCTAGACATCTTAGACCGTATGAGGTTAGATACCCAACTCATGACTTGGAGTTAGCTGTAGTTATTTTTTCTTTGAACGTGTGGAGGCATTATCTTTTAGGATAAATATTTGATCTTTATAAGGATCATAAGTCGTTGAAGTATTTGTTCTCTCAGAAGGAGCTGAACATGAGACAGCAGAGGTGGTTAGAGTTTATTGCTACTTATGATTTTGGGATTGAGTACACACCGGGGAAAGGTAACAAGGTTGCAGATGCGCTTAGTGCAAAGCATTAGAATGCAGTGCTAGCTATGGTAGTAGAATGGAAAGATTTGGAAGCGTTTTCGACTTGCAAAGTGTAGTGGAGATCCGAGGCTGGGTCCTAGTGGAGAATCTGCTATGCTTCTAAATAGGAAGAGGATCCAATGTTAGCTGAAAGGATCAGGAAGTTAAGGGATGGAACGGAGAGCGATGACTTAAAGGACTTTAGTCTTGAGCAAAATGGGTGGTTGAGAAAGAAAGGTAGATTATGTGTCCCAGATGTCGAAGACATAACGAAAGAATTTTTGGAGGAATGACATCGTTCGAAGTTCACTACTCATCCAGGAGGAACGAAGATGTATTGGGAAATGAAGAGAAGTTTCTTTTGGGAAGGAATGAAGAGGGATGTTGGCCTATGGGTGAAACGGTTTTTGAACCGTCAGTAGGTGAAAGCCGAACATCAGAAGCCAAGTGGGTTGCTTCAGCCATTGGATATTCCAGTATGGAAGTGGGAGTTTATTTCTATGGATTTCGTAGACGGGTTGCTGAGATCTAATAGAGGAAATGAAAGTATATGGGTCATAGTGGACAAATTGACCAAGAGTGCCCATTTCATTCCCGTTAAGTCATATAAAATGGCAATTGTATTGGCTAAGTTATTTATGAAGAATATGGTTAGACTGCATGGGATTCCTAGTAGTATTGTTAGTGATAGAGATTGCTTGTTCACTAGCGAGTTCTAGAAAGGCTACAGGAAAGTTTAGGAACCAAGTGCAAGATGAGTACCAGTTACCACCCGCAGACAAATGGGCAAACGGAAAGAGTTGACAAGATCTTGGAAGAATTGTTAAGAGCTTGTGTATTAGACTTCGAGGGATCATGGGAAGACCACCTACACCTAGTTGAGTTTTCGTATAACAATAATTATCAGACTAGTATAGAGATGGCACCGTTTGAAGCTTTGTATGGAAGACCAAGCAAATCTCCCGCATGTTAGTTAGAGACCAAAGATAGATTAGTCCTTGGTCCCGATTTGGTTGGAGAAGCTGAAGAGAAGATTGAGATGATAAGGGCGAGAATGAAGGAAGCTCAGTCTAGGCAGAAGAGCTATACAGATAGAAAACGGAAAGATTTAGAATTCTCTGCTGGAGGTCATGTTTTCATCAAAGTATCGTCGATGAAAGGTGTTATCAGTTCGGGAAGACGAGGAAATTAGCACCAAGATTTGTAGAACCGTTTACTACTTTAGAGAGGATCATGAAACTTGCGTATAGAGTAGAGTTAACAAATAGGAAAATAATTTGGCAGGACTACTCCATTATGTTTTCCATGTATCTCATTTTAGGAAGTGTGTTAAGGATCCACACACTACTATAACACCGACTGTGTTAGAGGATTTAGTAGTGGAACTAGACTTGACCATAGTTAGGAAGCCTATCCGAGTGGTCGAGAGAGATGAGAAGTTGAGGAACAAGGCAGTCGGATTAGTGAAAGTCCAATGGAGTGTCGATGATAGAGACTGTGTAACGACCCGGAATTTTGGGCAATACTAATTTAATAATCTGTAATAATAATTAAATTGGTTTGATGAATTTTCCTTATAATTTTAATTTAAATTGGTGAAATTAATCTTATTAAGGATAATAAATATTTAATCTAGTAAGTGTGATCAATATCTTTTAACAATTTAAAAATTTATAAGAATTTGTTTTTCAAAAGCTAATGAAATTTTATTCTGTTTATAATATATGTGTTGATATATATTGTGAATGGAATATCTTTTGTTTTAAATTAAAGGATTGAATTTTCAAATTTGTAATATATGTGTATGTATATGTTATGATTTGGAAATTGTTTTGAAATTTAATTTAATCTATTAATAATTTATGTATGAATGAATATTGCAATTTTAAAGTTTTGTTTTAAATTCAATAAGATTTTCAAAAGATAATTTAGTTTAATTCAATTGTTTCAAATATAAAGTGGTTATTTATTTTTAAAATAGAATAGTTTCAAAGGAATTTAAACAAGCTTTGTTTGTTTTCTTTTAAAATGTTTACATTAAAAATGAATGTTTAAGATTTAAAATAACATATATAAGATTATATTTATATTATAATTAGTTTAGTATATTTCTTTTAAAAAGTAAACTTATTTACATACATGTAAGTATTTATCAATTAAGAAAGTAAAATATGTAAATTTATATTTACATTCAAAATTAAATAAAATTCAAATTAAAAATACTTAATGACATATGTAACTCCATTAATTATCTAAATAACACTTGTGAGTAGATTAAGGGGATAAAATGACAAGTGTTAATCTTTAAGAACAGGTGTCTTCATTTTATTTTATTTTTAAACATAATTTTCTTTCATTTTTTTCATTTGTTTATTTTCTTTTAAATGTTTATGGCAAAAGTAGAAACAACTTCCAAAATCTGAAATTTGAATCAAAAGCAAATTAAAATACTGTAACTTAAATCTGCAAAGAAAGATTAAAGCTGCAACCTAAAATCAATTGCAATTCAAATGGAATTCAATCTTCAACCTGTTTTGAAGTCAATCTGCAAGATCAATTCAGCAACCTTTCAAATTTGCAACTAAATCAAATTACAACCTGCAAATCAAAAATTATTGAAGCATGCAAAGATTTCTACAGCAAAGCACTTTTACAGATCGAAATTTTAAAGCCTGGGAAAAAGAAAACCTGCTCTGTTCTCTGCCTTCTTAAAAAGGTGAGTAAATCTTCATTTTAAAAACAGATTTGAACCTAGTATTTAACATAGTTATGTGTGATGATTTATACAATAGTTTAGTTACAAATGTGTTGTGAAGTTGATTGCATGTTTGAATACAAGGAAGATATATGGTGACTGTATCTATATGCTCTGTTATTTCAGGTTTGATCATTCAAATTTAATTCGAATCTCTTACTATCATCAATATTTGGCCTTGATGTTTGAATAAAAGCTGTTTGTTATTGTTGGTTGGTAATATTTAAGATAGGTTCTGTAAATTTAGATTTACAAATAATTTTAAAATTAAAATTACAGTGAAATCTTGAGGCATGTCAAAAAAATCAACCATCTTGTTTCTGATTGTTATTTCTTGAACATGTTAAGGACTAAAAATAATGATTTTTAAAGTATATATCATAAATTTTAGTTGTGTAATTGATGTGAATTTTGGGTTGGTTCGAATTAGGGGTTTTGGCGAATTGCCAATTACCCACTAAATAATTTGATTTAATTCTTGGATTATAGTTTGTAGGTAAGCTATAGATCATGGGAAAAATGCAGATTAATTTTTCAAAGTAGTGGATTGATGGGGATTTAAGAAACTAGGGTTTAATATTGAGTTTTGTTGTCTGAGTTGCCGAGGAAATTGAGACGTGGATAAGGGTTCGGGTTCGATCGCTTCTTGGGGAAAAGATGCTCGGGGATGTGGTGGTTCTATGGTGAGGTCGGCAAGACATAACGACGACGTGGTGGTCGGCGTTGGGAGTTTGGTGTCGAGTTGCTACTGCAGCTGTTCGAGCATGGAGTTGAAATTTCGATTCGTATGCGTAATGTTGGATCTGGGACTTCGTGCATGCTCGCGAGTAGTGTAGTGACTGGTGACGGGGGTCGCGATGATCATAAGGGGACGGCGGTGAGGGTGCATGTGCACCGTGCACAGATTGATGTCAATTGAGGTTCTGGAAATTTTTGGTTGGGGAAGATGAAGGCAGCTCGAAGTAATACTCGTGTTTTAGGAGGGGGCGACTCGAAGTAGGTGATGTTGGGGTTGACTCGAGGGCAAGCATGAGTTGCTTCGAGATTTGCTTGGGGGTTTGGTGAGTTTTACTCGGGTTTAACCCGAGATTTCCTCACGAGGAAGTATGCATGATGTTGTAAAGATTTTTTTTACAGATTTACTTATTGATTGAATAATTGAATCAATTTTTAAGGGCAATTCTAAAGTAATGTTTTTAAAACTTAAGTTTCAAAATTTTATTCAAAATAAAGAAGTTTGAATTGGGAAAATTTAAATGTTTTAGATTTTAAATTTTGATTTCAAAATGCTTTATTTCCAAATAAAGTATAAGTTATAATTTTGTAATCCAAATAAATAATTTGTCTTCTAGCCATTTAGATTTGATTAAATTCAAATAATTTACTTATGTAGGTAAACAAGGTTAAACTATTTTTGATATAAACTTAAGAATTCTTGGTTATATGAATTGATTATAGTAAAAGAAAGTTTAATTAACGATAATGTTTTCTTAATTAAGGATTTTTAAACATAAGTAATTAATTAATTAATTGTTTAATTAATTTTAAATAATTAGTTAATTGTTTATTTAAATTTTAAAAATTATAACTTAATTATGGATTAATTAAGTGAAATTACATAATGAAGTAATCAATGATTAGTTTTTGAATATAATTAAAATATTAATTACTTAGGGAAGTAATTAGTAAAGGTTACTCATGGAGTAATTTAAGTTAAGTGATTATTGGGTAATCATTTAATGATATTAACTAGGCAATTTATTAATATAATTGTTTTAAAGTTAATTAATTAAGGAGTGATTAACTAGTTAAGATTTATTTAATGATGGAATTAATAATGTAAGTACTTAGAGATGATTACTTATGTAACTAATTAAGAGTTAATTACTTAATTATTTTAGATAATTAATTGATGAGATTAATTAATTAATGAATGAGATTAAATTCAAGGTTAATTACTAAGGGTAATTAATTTAAATTGTAATTAATTATTAAAGTAATTAATTAAGGATTAATTATTGATTAATAATACCTAATGAAGCAATTAAGATTAAGTAATTGGATTAATTAATCAAGGATTAATATAATTAATTTGGAAATAATTAATTAACAAGTTAATTAATTAAGATAAGTAATTACAAATTGTTAATTACTGTTTATGGTTAATGAGATGATTAATTACAAGTTAATTATTTAATTAATTAAAGGATTATTAATTAATAAAGATTATTAATTAATGTAATTGATGAAGTAATTAATTTAAGTAATTAATTTAAATATGATTAATTAATTGTAATTAATAAAGGATTAATGTAATTAATTATAGTTAATTAATTTATGTAGGATCATTAATTTTGTAATTAATGATAGTAATTAAAGGTTAATTTCTGAATATGGTTAGGATTAATTACTTGAATGTAATTAAAGAATAATTAATCAGGGAAGATTAATTAAAGATGGTCATTAAGAGATGATTAATGAATTTGATTTGAAATAAATTAATAAAGCAGGAGTTAGGATAATCCAAGTGATTAAAGGATAGCTATTAATTTAATTAGAGGTTAATTAAATTTATTAAGAGTTAATAATTATGCTATGGGTGATTGATTAATACTGAATGGTTGATATTGAGTGATTGATATTGGTTATTGAATGATATTGGATGACTGATATTGGGTGATTGGTTGATACTGGATGATTTGGATGACTATGATATTTGTGATATGTTTCTTTGTGAGATGAATGGTTTATATGAATTATCTATAGTGATAATGTTATTCATCTATCTGTTTATATCATCCTGAATAAGTTAAATTGTTAAACCCTTAAGTACAACTTGGACATTAAAATGGCGTTTGGTTTCGATGAGACAGGGATCGGGTTTCCATATTTGGAATCCGAAAACCACATCGATTCCAATTAAACGTTAGGTCGTTAATCCAAGTGGAGCAAGTGAAGACTCGAGGTGTAAGGGCTATACGTCAGTATAACTCTGTGGGTGATTCCGTAATGAGTTTGACGGAATAGTACTTATAGATTCGAGATGGCGAATCAGAGTGCAAGGGCTATGGTCGTTGACTCTGAGGGTGATTCCAATAATGAGTGCAACGAGATAGTGCCTTCGGTTTCGTTCGAACCCGGAACGAACTTGTATGGATTGAATGCTTTCAGCACATCGTCAGGCGGACGATGAGCATTCTAAGATAGATATGTTCTATAAAGGTAATCGCAGCCTCAAGCCTCATCAACTGGGAATGGCTAAAACAGGGGAGGTGCAGCAAGGCTTCGTGGGTAGCTCCCACTGGAGAGCAAGATTTACTCCTGTCTAGAGGTCCCTTTTTATTTTGGCTGTGTGGGGCGGTTGAATTTCGGACAACCGCCGGGGTTGTCTTGTTCGGGACTGTTCAGTAAGGAATGGTTCCGGCCTTGTGTTGCAGGGGATGAAGGGAGTAATCCTCGGTACGGTGATCTAGGCCACGTACTGTGACGGGCGGTACCCCAGTAGCCCTGCCACTGATGGAAACCCATTTTCCCTACGAGACCCTACGGTTTTGATTGTATTACCCACTTTTGTGGCTAGTAGCTGGAATTTAATAGATGTAACAATTTCGGCTATTTCATATTTACTTGAAAACCCTAGACACTATTATAATATCACTGGATTTCCTATCAAATGTTTTGGTTAGCGTAAGGTAAAAACTTTTCCATGTTTATGTGTGGGAAGTCTTACGTGATACCTTTTCTTTTCAAAGGTTTTCTAAAGTTAAGCAATTTTAACCCGTTTACTCACACCAGACCCCTGTCTGACCCGAGTGTTTATTTTCTGTTTTATTAAACTCTTGGGTACTCATATTATGTATGAGTAGTCAAGTGGTTCAGGTTAGCTTGACGAATTCTAAAGGAGTAATGGAGCAGGAGGCTTCGACGTGTAGATATATATTGATTCCGCTGTGTTTGGTATCTGTTTATTCTGTTGTATTTGAGTTGTATGAATTAGACAGATGTTTATAACTGTCTAATATGTGTTGTGTAAGTTGTGTACTCTGATGTATTAAGATACTATGTATCATTTTATGTGATATATTATATTTTATTCGTTCCGCTGTGTGTTATTTGTTGCAGTTGTGTTCTTCTTTCTCTTTCTTTTCTTCTTCTATCCCTTTCTTTCTTCACTAGTGATGCGATTTCCTGGAGATAGGAAGTCGGGTCGCTACAGTTGGTATCAGAGCATTAGGTTGAGTGAAATACCTAAGCTCTGGAGTAGTGTCTTTCTTGAGAGAGCGTGCTTGTAATTTTTATATAACTATATATATATTTATATCTACCTAATCTGTTGGGTTATCTGTTCGGATTTTTCCAACATAAGTTTTAAAGGTAGATGGAGTAGTGGTTTGTGTGTGTAACACGATTACCACTAATGGATGAGGTCCATATGTTAGAGGTTGGAAGTATTTGCCGAGACCGTAGACCTAATACCGTCTCGAATAAGTCTTGTTGTTTGGAGTAAGGATTTCTCTGATATCCGAAGGAAATCTTTTTAAGAGATTCGGAGTTTATCTTTGAAGAATAAGTTTGGGTTTCGCTCGGGTGAGCGAATTATTCTTGAGTTTGGATCTGTTGGAAGTGTAGAAGTAAGTGATGATATCTTGGTAACTACGAGATGAGATGCAGTATCCTTGGATATTATCCATAAAAGTTTTCTCTTGAAGCAGTTTTAGAGGTGATTGAGGAGCAGTCTTTACCTGCCTTAGGTAAGGCTTGTCTGTATAGAAGATATCTGGATCTTCAGTATGGAAGTTGGATGTTCTGGAGTATGAGACTAAGGTCTATAAGTTATTTGCTTTGGCATGGTCTCATTTGTTATTCCTTAAGGTAAGAGGGATATGGATGCTTGGTTTGGAGCCTGAGTTTCTTTTGTGATGTCTGCCATCTCAAAGGTCTGTTGTGTGGTTTGTAGATAGTTTTGGTTTTTGAGAAGCCTTTGGATTAGAAGTCTATGGATAGCTGTGGTAGCAGTTCAGCTCGAAGTGATCGGTGTGCTGACGAGAAGGTCTTTTGGCTTGGCAGTATCATCGAAGTTGAGTTTGGAAGCTGCAGTGTAGCTTGTTTCTCCGATGGTTCGGGAATCTTTGTGGTTTTGCTTGTAGCAGTCCGAGAAGATGGTGAATGTTTTCTTGAAGAGTTAATCTTGTTTGGAGAAGCTTAAAGCTGTTCTAATTGGTAAAGGGAGGACAGTTTCTTTGGAATTCGAATTAGGTTGGATCGTAAAAGTGACTTGCAATAGGTTTGGAATTTTCTTGAGCGTTCTTTTGTTGAGACTGAGGATTCTCATGAGGAAGTAGGAGCTGCTGGAGTAATCAGAAGGTTGTATGCATCTGGAGTTGAGTTCCATATTATTTGGTTCTAGAAGTGATTTGGTAGTTAGCCTGGTTGTAGGATGGTTCTTGGAGAAGTAGAGATTGGTGTAGCAGCTCAAGAATTTATTTTTGGAATTTGGATTGGTCAGATCCAGTTTTGAATTGGATTTCTGTAGTAAGGTTGTGTGACCGAGTCAGATGTGTCACTAAGATTATATGGATTTGATGAACAAAGTTTCTAGTATATATTGGATAAGTTTGTACGGATGTTCATCAACGGTATTCTTATCTATTTCAGAATCAGAGTTGTGCAGCGGAAGCGAGCTAGCAGCCGTACAAGGAAGGAAGCAAGTTCTGTTTGCTATTGCTTGAGTAGTAGAATTTGTGTTCTGGATTTCGACGGATCTTGGAAGACTTTTCTATTGAATAGGATCCAGAAGCTGTTTGTTTTGGTCTAGTTGTTTCTGGAAATATCAGCAAAGGTTGAGCTGATCAGGATGAGATTTGCAGCCCAGGATTTGTCTGTTGAGATATACAGATATGAGATAAGGAGTTTGGTATTTGAAGTTGGAAACTTCATTGTTGTTAGGATTTCTCTGGTTAAGGGAGCAGGAATTGGATAAGAATGGATAGCTAGTGCTTTGGCATTTGAGATTCCTTATCTGTGTTCCGATATGATAAGATTTGTTATCTATGAGATTGAATTACCAGTTTGGATAGCTGGAGTTCATTTTATTTCACGTATCTCTGAGGAAATACGTGTATGATTCATTATTGGTTGTTAAATCTGTAGTTCAATTGGAGTTGGATGTTGAGCTGGATTTGAGAATAGTCTGATGTTTTGTTCAGATTGATGAATCTAGAAAGGAGAGAAGCTCTGGATTTTGGTAGTATAGTTAGTTTGTTAGCTTTTGTAGAGTGAGTCTCCCGGTGATTTATACTTGGGAAACTCAAAATAGTATTAGAATTTTATTCTGACGTATGTCAGGATAATTAAGTTTGTTTGTGTGATTGATTGCTTTGGTTGTTAGTTACTGGTTGTTAGGAATGCTTTGCTGATTGAAATTAAAATCTTTGCTGGGTTATTAAATTACCTTTGCTTTTAAATTTCGGGGACGAAATTCTTTTAAGGGGGAAGGATTGTAACGACCTGGAATTTTGGGCAATACTAATTTAATAATCTGTAATAATAATTAAATTGGTTTGATGAATTTTCCTTATAATTTTAATTTAAATTGGTGAAATTAATCTTATTAAGGATAATAAATATTTAATCTAGTAAGTGTGATCAATATCTTTTAACAATTTAAAATTTTATAAGAATTTGTTTTTCAAAAGCTAATGAAATTTTATTCTGTTTATAATATATGTGTTGATATATATTGTGAATGGAATATCTTTTGTTTTAAATTAAAGGATTGAATTTTCAAATTTGTAATATATGTGTATGTATATGTTATGATTTGGAAATTATTTTGAAATTTAATTTAATCTATTAATAATTTATGTATGAATGAATATTGCAATTTTAAAGTTTTGTTTTAAATTCAATAAGATTTTCAAAAGATAATTTAGTTTAATTCAATTGTTTCAAATATAAGGTGGTTATTTATTTTTAAAATAGAATAGTTTCAAAGGAATTTAAACGAGCTTTGTTTGTTTTCTTTTAAAATGTTTACATTAAAAATGAATGTTTAAGATTTAAAATAACATATATAAGATTATATTTATATTATAATTAGTTTAGTATATTTCTTTTAAAAAGTAAACTTATTTACATACATGTAAGTATTTATCAATTAAGAAAGTAAAATATGTAAATTTATATTTACATTCAAAATTAAATAAAATTCAAATTAAAAATACTTAATGACATGTGTAACTCCATTAATTATCTAAATAACACTTGTGAGTAGATTAAGGGGATAAAATGACAAGTGTTAATCTTTAAGAACAGGTGTCTTCATTTTATTTTATTTTTAAACATAATTTTCTTTCATTTTTTTCCTTTGTTTATTTTCTTTCAAATGTTTATGGCAAAAGTAGAAACAACTTCCAAAATCTGAAACTTGAATCAAAAGCAAATTAAAATACTGTAACTTAAATCTGCAAAGAAAGATTAAAGCTGCAACCTAAAATCAACTGCAATTCAAATGGAATTCAATTTTCAACCTGTTTTGAAGTCAATCTGCAAGATCAATTTAGCAACCTTTCAAATCTGCAACTAAATCAAATTACAACCTGCAAATCAAAGATTATTGAAGCATGCAAAGATTTCTACAGCAAAGCACTTTTACAGATCGAAATTTTAAAGCCTGGGAAAAAGAAAACCTGCTCTGTTCTCTGCCTTCTTAAAAAGGTGAGTAAATCTTCATTTTAAAAACAGATTTGAACCTAGTATTTAACCTAGTTATGTGTGATGATTTATACAATAGTTTAGTTACAAATGTGTTGTGAAGATGATTGCATGTTTGAATACAAGGAAGATATATGGTGACTGTATCCATATGCTCTGTTATTTTCAGGTTTGATCATTCAAATTTAATTCGAATCCCTTACTATCATCAATATTTGGCCTTGATGATTGAATAAAAGCTGTTTGTTATTGTTGGTTGGTAATATTTAAGATAGGTTCTGTAAATTTAGATTTACAAATAATTTTAAAATTAAAATTACAGTGAAATCTTGAGGCATGTCAAAAAAATCAACCATCTTGTTTCTGATTTGGATTCCTTGAACATGTTAAGGACTAAAAATAATGATTTTTAAAGTATATATCATAAATTTTAGTTGTGTAATTGATGTGAATTTTGGGTTGGTTCGAATTAAGGGTTTTGGCGAATTGCCGATTACCCACTAAATAATTTGATTTAATTCTTGGATTATAGTTTGTAGGTAAGCTATAGATCATGGGAAAAATGCAGATTAATTTTTCAAAGTAGTGGATTGATGGGGATTTAAGAAACTAGGGTTTAATATTGAGTTTTGTTGTCTGAGTTGCCGAGGAAATTGAGACGTGGATAAGGGTTCGGGTTCGATCGCTTCTTGGGGAAAATATGCTCGGGGATGTGGTGGTTCTATGGTGAGGTCGGCAAGACATAACGACGACGTGGTGGTCGGCGTTGGGAGTTTGGTGTCGAGTTGCTACTGCAGCTGTTCGAGCTTGGAGTCGAAATTCGATTCGTATGCGTAATGTTGGATCTGGGACTTCGTGCATGCTCGCGAGTAGTGTAGTGACTGGTGACGGGGGTCGCGATGATCATAAGGGGACGGCGGTGAGGGTGCATGTGCACCGTGCACAGATTGATGTCAGTTGAGGTTCTGGAAATTTTTGGTTGGGGAAGATGAAGGTAGCTCGAAGTAATACTCGTGTTTTAGGAGGGGGCGACTCGAAGTAGGTGATGTTGGGGTTGACTCGAGGGCAAGCATGAGTTGCTTCGAGATTTGCTTGGGGGTTTGGTGAGTTTTACTCGGGTTTAACCCGAGATTTCCTCACGAGGAAGTATGCATGATGTTGTAAAGAAATTTGTTACAGATTTACTTATTGATTGAATAATTGAATCAAGTTTTAAGGGCAATTCTAAAGTAATGTTTTTAAAACTTAAGTTTCAAAATTTTATTCAAAATAAAGAAGTTTGAATTGGGAAAATTTAAGTGTTTTAGATTTTAAAATTTGATTTCAAAATGCTTTATTTCCAAATAAAGTATAAGTTATAATTTTGTAATCCAAATAAATAATTTGTCTTCAAGCCATTTAGATTTGATTAAATTCAAATAATTTACTTATGTAGGTAAACATGGTTAAATTATTTTTGATATGAACTTAAGAATTCTTGGTTATATGAATTGATTATAAGTAAAAGAAAGTTTAATTAAGGATAATGTTTTCTTAATTAAGGATTTTTAAACATAAGTAATTAATTAATTAATTGTTTAATTAATTTTAAATAATTAGTTAATTGTTTATTTAAATTTTAAAAATTATAACTTAATTATGGATTAATTAAGTGAAATTACATAATGAAGTAATCAATGATTAGTTTTTGAATATAATTAGAATATTAATTACTTAGGGAAGTAATTAGTAAAGGTTACTCATGGAGTAATTTAAGTTAAGTGATTATTGGGTAATCATTTAATGATATTAATTAGGCAATTTATTAATATAATTGTTTTATAAGTTAATTAATTAAGGAGTGATTAATTAGTTAAGATTTATTTAATGATGGAATTAATAATGAAAGTAATTAGAGATAATTACTTATGTAAGTAATTAAGAGTTAATTACTTAATTATTTTAGATAATTAATTAATGAGATTAATTAATTAATGAATGAGATTAATTAATTAATGAATGAGATTAATTAATTAATGAATGAGATTAAATTCAAGGTTAATTACTAAGGGTAATTAATTTAAATTGTAATTAATTATTAAAGTAATTAATTAAGAATTAATTATTGATTAATAATACTTAATGAAGCAATTAAGATTGATTAATTGGATTAATTAATCAAGGATTAATATAATTAATTTGGAAATATTAATTAAGAAGTTAATTAATTAAGATAAGTAATTACAAATTGTTAATTACTGTTTATGGTTAATGAGATGATTAATTACAAGTTAATTATTTAATTAATTAAAGGATTATTAATTAATAAAGATTATTAATTAATATAATTGATGAAGTAATTAATTTAAGTAATTAATTTAAATATGATTAATTAATTGTAATTAATAAAGGATTAATGTAATTAATTATAGTTAATTAATTTATGTAGGATCGTTAATTTTGTAATTAATGATAGTAATTAAAGGTTAATTTCTGAATATGGTTAGGATTAATTACTTGAATGTAATTAAAGAATAATTAATCAGGGAAGATTAATTAAAGAAGGCCATTAAGAGGTGATTAATGAATTTGATTTGAAATAAATTAATAAAGCAGGAGTTAGGATAATCTAAGTGATTAAAGGATAGTTATTAATTTAATTAGAGATTAATTAAATTTATTAAGAGTTAATCAATTATGCTATGGGTGATTGATTAATATTGAATGGTTGATATTGAGTGGTTGATATTGGTTATTGAATGATATTGGATGATTGATATTGGGTGATTGGTTGATACTGGATGATTTGGATGACTATGATATTTGTGAGATGAATGGTTTATATGAATTATCTATAGTGATAATGTTATTCATCTATCTGTTTATATCATCCTGAATAAGTTAAATTGTTAAACCCTTAAGTACAACTTGGACATTAAAATGGCGTTTGGTTTCGATGAGACCGGGATCGGGTTTCCATATTTGGAATCCGAAAACCACATCGATTCCAATTAAACGTTAGGTCGTTAATCCAAGTGGAGCAAGTGAAGACTCGAGGTGTAAGGGCTATACGTCAGTATAACTCTGTGGGTGATTCCGTAATGAGTTTGACGGAATAGTACTTATAGATTCGAGATGGCGAATCAGAGTGCAAGGGCTATGGTCGTTGACTCTGAGGGTGATTCCAATAATAAGTGCAACAAGATAGTGCCTTCAGTTTCGTTCGAACCTGGAACGAACTTGTATGGATTGAATGCTTTCAGCACATCGTCAGGCGGACGATGAGCATTCTAAGATAGATATGTTCTATAAAGGTAATCGCAGCCTCAAGCCTCATCAACCGGGAATGGCTAAAACAGGGGAGGTGCAGCAAGGCTTCGTGGGTAGCTCCCACTGGAGAGCAAGATTTACTCCTATCTAGAGGTCCCTTTTTATTTCGGCTGTGTGGGGCGGTTGAATTCCGGACAACCGCCGGGGTTGTCTTGTTCGGGACTGTTCAGTAAGGAATGGTTCCGGCCTTGTGTTGCAGGGGATGAAGGGAGTAATCCTCGGTACGGTGATCTAGGTCACGTACTGTGACGGGCGGTACCCCAGTAGCCCTGCCACTGATGGAAACCCATTTTCCCTACGAGACCCTACGGTTTTGATTGTATTACCCACTTTTGTGGCTAGTAGCTGGAATTTAATAGATGTAACAATTTCGGCTATTTCATATTTACTTGAAAACCCTAGACACTATTATAATATCACTGGATTTCCTATCAAATGTTTTGGTTAGCGTAAGGTAAAAACTTTTCCATGTTTATGTGTGGGAAGTCTTACGTGATACCTTTTCTTTTCAAAGGTTTTCTAAAGTTAAGCAATTTTAACCCGTTTACTCACACCAGACCCCTGTCTGACCCGAGTGTTTATTTTCTGTTTTATTAAACTCTTGGGTACTCATATTATGTATGAGTAGTCAAGTGGTTCAGGTTAGCTTGACGAATTCTAAAGGAGTAATGAAGCAGGAGGCTTCGACGTGTAGATATATATTGATTCCGCTGTGTTTGGTATCTGTTTATTCTGTTGTATTTGAGTTGTATGAATTAGACAGATGTTTATAACTGTCTAATATGTGTTGTGTAAGTTGTGTACTCTGATGTATTAACATACTATGTATCATTTTATGTGATATATTATATTTTATTCGTTCCGCTGTGAGTTATCTGTTGCACTTGTGTTCTTCTTTCTCTTTCTTTTCTTCTTCTATCCCTTTCTTTCTTCATTAGTGATGCGATTTCCTGGAGATAGGAAGTCGGGTCGCTACAGACTGTACTTGGGAGACTGAGAGCAGGATTAGAGACACTTATCCTGACTTGCTTGATGGTATGTTTTACTTTTGATTGTTTTTATGTGTTCCTTATCGTAATTTTGAGGATGAAATTCTTTAAGGATGGTAAATTGTAACACCCCATATTTTTGGTAACATTATTTAGGAAATTTAATTAGTAAAACTAAATTAAATAATGTGTTGATTAATGGATTAAGATTTGTGATTTAAATAAGAGGTAATTGTGCCATAAACGAATGAACTGAAGAATTAAAGTGTAAGGATATAAGCAAGGTTAAAATCGGAAATAGAATATTCTAATACCCTAAACCTTAGGAAATCAAACACATGTTCATTTCATAATTCTCAAGCAAAAACAACCTAAGGTTGGCCACCATTAGTAAAGGTAAGAGGATAAAAGCTAGGATTCAAGAGAAGAATCAAATCAACTAATCAAGTTCAAATCTCATATCCTAAATCTCAAAGCTAAGGTGAACAATGACTACATCTCATTTTCTTATGGTTTTCGGTTTTGAGGTTAATCCAAAATTATTTTGCATGATTATGCCATGTTTTGAATGCTAAATGTTTATATATACTTATTGATGATTTATGCTTACTCATATTGATTTTTATGATATGTTTTGATGTGAAAACCTTATTAAATGACATCCAAATGCCTTGCAAATCTAAATATAGATCAGAAATAATATGTTAGAGGTGGGTTTTAATTTTCGTAATTTTCTGAACTAATGTGGATTTTATATTAACTTTCTACTGAAGAAAATGTTTATTTGGGTTTTAAATTATATACGGTCAATTAAATAAGTATTTGGGTCTGAAATTAATATATGATAGAAAACATATTAAATTGGATTTTTTGGAATTTTTATAGATTTTTCCTAAGAGTTTTGATGAATATATAAAATTATTTAAGGTATGAGACTTAAATGTTTTATATATTTATTTAAGGAGAAGGGGTATTTTATAAATTAAAATTATTGTCTACTTCTAAAAATTGGAAGCACTTATAAAAAAATATTTAGCAACCAATGAAAATTTGACAACTATAGCAGGTTATTTGCAAAGTGTTTCTCTTTTAAGTTAAAAACGAAATTTGCATGATTTTAGTATGTTCCACCACTTTCCGCACCAGGGGTTTCGACCAGAATGTTTCGCTACAATGCTTTCGAAACCAATGTGCATGGTGTCAAGTTCCTTGGTACGTAGCATATTGGATAAAGGCGGAAGGTACATAGTCGAAATCCAAGGGTTCCGAAGGGGTTGAAGAGCATCTTTGTTTTAAATGGAAAATGTGCCTGCTTGCTTTCGACTGTATGGCTTTCGACATAGTTAAAGGTTTTAAAGAAATAGTTGCGCCTTTGTTTTGAGTAGATTTCTTTTGACCTGGTTGGCTTTTGACTAGGTTAATAGTTTATAATGATAGTTTTAAAGGGGTTGCGCCTTTATTTTTATATATGGGTTTTCGACTGAGTTGAAGCCTTAGTTGCTGCTTCTTGCCTTTCGAAGCAATGCTTTCAAAAGGGTATACTTGCTTTTATAAAACCCTGCCGCTTCTCAAATGCTTTCAGAAGGGTGGTTTCGACGCCATCACTTCTTTACTCTGGTTTTGGCTTTCAAAAGAGTTGCTTTCGACCCTGTTGTTGTGACCCTTAGGGATTTTTAAAGATTAACCCAAAGGTTTCGAAAGGTAAGGTTTCGAATGGTTTCGAAAGGTGTTTCCATGTTTTAAAAATTGAACCAAAATGCTTTCAAAAGGTTTAAGTTTTTGATGCTTTCGAAAGTTAAAAAAAAGGATTCTAAAGGGTGGTTCCACAATGGTTTCGAAAGGTTTAAAGGGAAGGTATTCTAATGGTTTCGAAAGCTTTAAAGTAATGGTTTTCCATTGGTTTCGAAAGGCTTTGTTTAAAGGTTTTAAAGAGGGATGTCTAAGGTTTTAGCTTTCGAAGGAAAAGGTATTTCAATGGTTTTGAAAGGTTTTTAAAATGGTTTCGAAAGGTAGGTTTTGGCCTATCGGCCTAGATGAAATAAAGGGTTTACTTGGTTTCGAAAAAGGTGCTTTCAATGGTTATGAAAAGGGTACTTTCAATGGGATCGAAAGGGGTACTTTCAAATGTTTAAAGGTTTTCATCAACAAAGATTTGGGTAAATTATATATATAATGTGACAAGGTGATTTTGAGTAAAGCATAAAGTATATGCGTTTTCCTTGTTTAAGTTTGGTTTAAAAGGTATTAAATCAATTTCAGATGAAAAGGTTTTCAAGGAAAATTAAAGAATAGTTAACCCTAGGTAAAAAGACTCAGATATTAGAATACCAGATAGGACTAGTATATGGTCGCGCCCTATACATTAACATTTAGCCTCAGCTTATTTAGTTTAAAATTCTAGCTGTAGGGCTTTGTCACAGGTAAGACCAAAACCATGGTTATACACAAAAGGGAATATATGATTGCATACAGATAGGTTATTGGTGAGCCCACAAAACCATTAGGATCAGGTGACCTTGGGAGATGTTAAGTTAAGGACAGACCGTCCAAAAGAGAAGTATTTAACAGATAGTTAAGGACAGACCGTCCAGAAGAGGAGTATATAACAGGTGTTAGATTTTTTTTTGATATTGTCTGGTAGGCCCGAGTCAGCCAAAGGTTAATAGTTAGCCAAACAAGTTATCGGACAGATAGTCCATTTGTTACCTGAAATGCATGTTTACATAATAGTTCTTTACAGTTTTAACCTGTTTTAGTTGTAGGAAATGGATTTGCAAATGATATGTTTTAAAAGGATATTACTGAGGGGAAACCCGTTCCGCTAAGCGGCGTGGTCTCACTTAATGTCAAATACCAAGATGTATAGTACTATTAACACCAGGCATTATGTCCGACTCGAAGTTTATGTTTTCCTCTTAAACTCTCGTGTGCTCAAAATTGATTTGAGTAGGCCGAGGGTTGAGGTTTTACAGGTTTTAGTAGGATGACGAATAAAGCTTTCGGAAACGAGCAGGTGGCTTATAGGATAGCTATTTAGGAGTTGTAGTTTATTTTGATGTATTTCCGCTGTGTTTATATTAAGTTAGATATGACTATTTAGAGACTCTGATCAACCAAGGGGCCATCTTCATATGTCGCTTTTGGTGTATTTATGTAATAATTATTTTATCTGAACTTGGGAAAGCGATGGGATTATGTAAATTTGAATATGGAACATGTTTTGGAAATGTATTGTGAAAAGTTATTTTTGAAATCTGTGATTTTGTTTCATATTTATATGATGCTAATATTATGTATACCATTAACATTACCGTATTTGGTCATCGGAAGTTAATACTATGGATGACTGCAACATCTATAGCGCTTAGCTTTGGGCCTCTAAATAGAGAATGTCACACTAGGCTTTTATTTATAATGGTTGATGGAATGCACAAGAACCGTCGGATTTAGGTCGGTTAAAATAACAAAAATCCAGACGTTCAAAGTGCAAAACCCTAGTCACAACTTCACGGTCAAGGGTCGACCGCCCTACCCTACTGGTCGACCGTGATGTTTGTTTTTCTAAAAAAATTGTGCCGTCGTTTTTTTATTTTCTTCCTTAATTATCATTCAACATTAACGTTATTTTTAACATTTACTTAAACCCCAAGTCTAATTACTGTTAAATTTTGAATTTCAAATTTAAGAATTATTTAATTATTTGAATTTGAATTCTATTTAGATTATTTCAAAACCTGAAAACTTCAAACGTCTATAACTTTTTCGTTTGTGCTCCGTTTTTGACATATATATGAAAATTGATCGGAATTTTGCTATGAACACAACGACATAACTTTTATGGTCAAGTTCCAACTTTAGAAAAATTTCCATTTTTATCCCTTGTTTATTTAGTTTAATTTATACAATTTATTTATGATTAATTTTACTGGGTGTTACAGTGTCGGCTTAAGCTTTCGTTGTTTAGGAGTGAGTGTGGAACTGCGTAGGATCACTACCTAAGCGACCATGTATGTGGCCTTTGGAATGCTTTTGATTCTTCATGGCACTGCTTAGGGAGTCTTCAGTAAGTGCAACGCAGCTTCGCCCCTGAAAGTGTTAGCAATGCATAAGTGTTAGGAATAGTGTTTGGGTTTATTGGGCCTTTTGGTATGCACGTTGTTTGCCTATGGCTTGCTCATAATGGATCAGGAGTAGATATCGATGATGGGTTGTACACGGTACTTGCATAGGTCATGTACTTGGTCAGCCTATGGTTTGAGGAGTATAGACTTATCATGGTCTTAAGTGGATAATATTTTTCTAATTGTTCTGGATGGTTTTAGTTTGTGTGGGATTTAGCTGGTGGGAAGGTGCGCAGATCGAGCGTAGTCTACTGTAATCCCGGCTTGTCCAAGCATTAATGACTATTCAACATAGTTTGCCCCGTTTGGGTTTAGAGTTGTCAAAAGGAAGATATATGTCTAGTGTAGATTATTTATTGATTGATTTGAGAGAAGGTGGTAGTTTGTTCTTAAGAGCTCTGAAGTAGCATGAGCCTTTGAGTTGTGAAGTAGCTTGAGCCTACGAGCTATGACGTAAATTCTATGATGCATCTTGAGTCTTGTGAACTGTTCTGTTATCTTCACTAATTGTTGTCTGGTAAGTAATCTTCATAATTTAAGTTCTTTGTGAATTTCTAGGCGTGCTTTCTTAGTTTCTACACTCCATCGCATTATGTTCTCTTACGTTCTCTTGTATTCTATGCTTCTGCACATCCTTTCTTTCTACTTCCCTTTATTTTATGTGATGACTTACTTTCTACAATCTTGTGCATTCTACGCTTTGGCACATTCTGTGCTTCTGTTAATTCTAATCATGTTTTTTTACTTCAACGAAAATCGGTGTAACGTATACATACATGTATACTTATATTATCTTAAACATTTCAAGACAACATAACATATATCAGTATATATATTATATGTGCATATATGTTTTATTTTTTAATTAACTCATATAATTAATTTAATTCTTTTATTAATCATATTAATAAAATTTAGTTTAATTTCAAAATTAACTTATATTTATTTTAAACATTTTGAAAATTTCAATATATAACTTTTATAATAGGGGCATTTCATTAGAAGGACAAACATTGCAGTCCAATTATTTTCTAGGACATACATCCACAGAAATTAATTTCAAGGCCAAAGTCAGCAGAATAATTACTTTTAAGGACAAAGTCGGCAGTCCAATTACTTTCAAAGACATAATTTCATAGGTTTTTAAGCCATAGAAACTAATTATTTTTAATTTTGTCCTTAAAAGTAATTATTTCAGTTGTGTGTCCTAGAAACTAATTGCACTTGCTAAAGAGGCCCTTGTGGCTAATTTCCACTTTATAATATATGTATAAATATGTATGTATGTATATCATATTTTAAATTTAACTTTTACATTTAAAATCTATTTTTTAACTTTCAAACAATTTTGAAAATTAGCTCAAAACCCGATTCATATTTCGCCTTTCCTATTAGGGGCAACCTTTGGGCTCACATATTTGTTCATGCTAGGCCGGTAGCTGGTAGGGCTAGTCTACCTTTCCAAACACCCTATTACGTGGGCTATGAGCTTAATTAGTTAAACCTTAACATAACTTATTTAGGCTGCATAGGTTATTGGGCATTGATACTATGGTTGGTGCTAGGCCAGCCCAAAGTGGAGTAATTAGGTAAATTTCTATTTTTTAGCTATTTGGATCTTTGATGGACCTACGTAGTCTATCATTTAGAACTTTACTAAATTTTTGATTAAATAAAACCAATATATTATTTGAATTTATAAACGAAGTTTTATTTTATATAATTTATATTATATTATTTATATGTGTATCACATACACATATATGTGTGCGTGCACGTGTAATAGAATAATATGTACATGGTTTAACATGCCTATATATAGATGTTGGGATTTACACTACAAAGAACATGTTAGCCCTTCTTGTATTCGATTCACAGTCTAAATGTGTGTGTGTGTATGCATCAAACTATTATATATAAGTAAATATATAATATAAATATAAATATAAATACACACACATATATATACTAAATGTTTGTTATAAACAATTTATATATAAAACATTATAAAATTTATATATGTGTAAATACATATATATATACAATTAAAATATTAAATTAATTATATATCAGTTAATAAATAATTTTTGATATATGTGCTTATATATATAGACATACATATATTAATAATATAACATGAAAGCCGTGAATAATTTATTAATGTATTTTTTAAATTTTACAATAAATTTTTAATTATAATACAATAAAATTAAAATTTCATAAAATATATATTGCTTCAAATTTTGCTCTCGGCCAGGTATATATTTTTATTTATTTTTCTTCTTTCAGTTTTACAAATATAGTCATTACGTGTAAAATTAAAATAAAAAAAATTATTTTCGAAAGTATAATGTGTAATGTGTGTTATTTAATTTTTTTTACAAAACATATACTATTTATAACATGTATATATATAAAAATATTTTAAATTACATAATCAATTTTAGGTTAAATAAATAACTAAATATATTTATTCAAAATAAAAAAGTTTTTTTTTTGTAATTTTTGCTATCGGTTGTATATTTTCATATAAATTTTATATAATTTAAAACATGCAATATATGATTTATAATCTTTAGAAACAATTACTAGTTTATCGAAATAAATTATAAAAATAATTTATTATAAAAACATTTTTTTTAGCCGTGAGCATTAATTATGGTAAGCATGCACAAAATATTTCTTTTGTCTATTTATATAGATGCAATAATATACACAACCAACTAATTTGTGACAGCATTTTGATATACAAGATTTGTAATATAATCTAACATCCTATTACATAAATAATATAGCATATAAATGCAATATGAAAAAGATAAAACAGAGACTATACCATTCACTGAAGCCGTTGCATACACGTTGAAACGTTGAATTGATTCTGCATCCATTCATAAATTTGAAGTTGCTAGCTCCCAAAATGGCTTACTACCAACGATCTAATCAAGGTGTTTTGATGTAATTTTATACTTGCATTTTTGAGGCTTAGAGAGAGGGAGTGCTGGCCAAAAGTATCAGAGAGGAGGGAGAGAAAAAGTGTCAAAAGATATGATGTAAAAAGTGGCTTATAAAAAGGAAGTCAAGAGAGTGAAAAGTGGATGTCATCCTAATATCCCTCTCTTGCTATTTCCATACTTTTAACCATTCAAAATCCTCTCCGTTTGCCATCGTATGGTTGGCTTAAACATTCTCCTTACAACCGAAATAGTATGACCATATGGGTATCATATTTGGTCCAAGTCCGAAGGATATTCAATACAATTTTAAATCTGATTTAAATGTGTATCAATATCTATATCAATCAGTATATTTATAACTATTACAAACACCATTTTATATTGTTCAAAATACATCAAATACAATTTTATAATAAATATTTCATAAATATTAATTAATTTATGACAATTTATAAATTAATTACATCAGGCGGTAGATGGATTATTCAACGTTTCAATGTGTGATTCTTTGGTATAGATTTGGTTAGTAATTAATATCGAACAATTCGAATATTAACGTTCACATGTCACTTAGCAGATGGTGTTATATTATGGCCAAATTTATTACTTACTTGGTTTTAATAAAATCCAATTTTACTTTATAAAGCGTTATCCGATAATGACGATTATTTACATTAATTCTCTTTATCAAAACCACATCACTTTAGACTCATGGAATTTGGTAATGGTCAAAAAACCAATATCGCCCATATTCAAATCTATAATCTAAGCACAGTCATTGACTCGGTAATAACAAATATTATTAATCGAAATGCTTTGACTAGAGACTTTGACTTTGAGTTGACTTTAGTTGATTGTGCACTAACCTCATAGAACTAAGAAGACGAATCCTGTCTTAAATGGTGTTTCGCTTCCAATAGTTCCACTCAACCCACTAAAGTCATTCAATGGACGTCATGCCATAATTTGATTATAATCAAAGCCGAGCTTTCATATTGAAGATCAACGGTATTCTCAAGTCAAGAAAACTATGTAAATTAGCCATATTGATATTTTCTATTTGACCTTAGTTATATCAACCAACAGAAAACTATCGAGTGAGTCATTTCATGGTTATCTAATAACTATCATACAGATCCCTTGATGCATTGGAAGTCATGAATGTAATGCCTAATATTTGGAGAGCGTTATGTACTCTAGTCTAAACAGACGTGTCGATGTCCAATCTCGATGCATCTTGACTAGGATCATTTAAATTGACGTGTTTAATATGTTGTGATGCAATACTTATGACTACAACTATTTGTAATTACTATACAAAAAACACATTATTTATGGATTCTCTATCAAATATATTCAATTAAAAATTTAATTATTATAATGTATTATAAAAGTATATGACAGAAAGATAATACCTTCATTACGAATTAGAATTGAGTACAGAGTTAATAATTTATAATTAAATTATAGAATTACCTTTAAGGCATACACTTAATTCTATCAGATAGAGCTCGGCATAAGTCAAGAAACATACTCTAAAAAGTTTCATGTGATAAAGACAGTTTATCAGCATTAGAGAGAGTTGATTGATAGAGTCGATAATTTAAAAAATATAGCATATCAATTTACTAAGGGACTAGCTCGATCGTTTTGGGAAAACTTAGTGCATGATTGAGATTTAGATTCCATAATTTACCCCAAGCGTAGACGGGAGATTGAGAGAGCTAGGGGTATGCCCTAGGGGAAATTATGTAATTTGTTACATATTTCTAACTATATAACCAATATTGTTCATAATAAATGTATTTATGTTTTATTATATACTTGTTGTGTTGTGGTATATTAATTAAATAATTAATTTAAGTATATTTAATTGAAAATGATTAAATAATATGTTACGTGATAATAATTACAAGGAGTTACAATCATAAGAAAATTATCACATATTAAATAACATACCATTTCAAATATTCTCGGTTAAGATGTTTCGAGAACCTATGTCAATACATCCATTGAGACCAGAGTACACAACACTCTCCAAATGCTAAGCAATGTATTACTCATGGCTATTGGAGGGCATGAAGGAGTTGCATATTAATAGTTATTGGTAACTATGGAATGACTCGTTAGTGAGTTTCCTCTCAATTAATAACAACTAGGTCAAATACGAAATCTCGAAGTGACGATGTTACACAGTTCTTTAGACTTGAGAAAACCATTGAGCTTCAATGTGGATATTCCGCTTTAATTATAGTTAAATCGTGACATAACGACCGTCAAGCGACTATGGTTGGGTCTGAGTTGAAGTATTGAAAGTGAAACACCATTCAATAAAGAATTAGTAGTGAATGTTTAACTTATTCAAAATATGTAATAAATAGTTCCAAATTTTAATTTGAAAAAATTATGGCCAAAAACAAATAAGCATTGGTCAAATATTTTAATATTTAATTTTGTTGTAAATTACATAATTTGATTATTTTGTAAATTTTAAATTGTTTATGTATTTAAACTATATACATTTTTAGTTTCAACACAGATTAATTCACTCAAAATATAAAATATTATTTTCAATTAATTAAAGGATATCTTAACTGAATTTTGTAGAGCTTAATTTGAAGTTTAAAATAATTTACATAGTAAAAAAAATATTTTAGATATTTAAATTTAAATTTTATTAACCTGATCACAAATCTAGTCAAATATTTTTAATGTTTTATTTATCTAATATGTGATATATTTAAAATTATATATAAATATTTATGTATACTTATAGATAATATTTTAAGACAGTCGATGCACATATAAATGACAAAAGTATTGTTATATATGCAAAACCCAACATTTATATACGAATACATTGACTATGTACACATTATTATGTTGCAGATGCATATCATATCTTAGAAAGAATTCATTGATATACTATCACAAACACACACATTGGTTAATTAATGTTTATTAATTAAACAAATAAAGAAAATCAATTTTGGTTTTGTTTAAATTAACTGGTTGGATTTAGCACAACCCATTGACTTCATAGTTCTACTACGATCCAAATTGAGAAATTATTAGAAATTCACTCAATTTAACCACCGCCGACCGAAGAGTTTCAACATTAGTAAGCATTGGTACCTTGGATATTTTCCTTCTAAACATTTTATCCTAACTGAACGGGACGGTAATAAATTAACGACAGCCGATCCACCAAATTGGTTGTGTAAACGTTAATACCTACTATTTCAAGGCAACAACATTTATTTAGTACTATAGTTGGATCCGAACGAACCATGTCCAACCGATCGAAAAACTACTACCATGCGAACAGTCAATATGAGAACTATTATTCTGTATATATCCATGGATCTAAATATATTTCGTAAGGGATGATTGTGATGATATTTTGGATAGTATGGGGTATTAGAGGCCAGGGTTCTCACATGTAAATACTCCATTACATTCACGAGGTTAAGGATCGGTTTTTTGAGCGCAAAAGCTCCATAAACCAAAAATCTAACAAATTCCTTCTGTTTTCTACTTTAAACAATTTAATCTTCTGAAATCCATAACCAACAACCAACAATAAAATGAAAAAGGATTAGCTGAATCACTGTAAAAACCTGGTGTATTCTTTCTTTGCAGTTGTTTTACTTTCACACTTGTGATCGAATCTTGCTATCAAAGTCCTTGCATTCTCATTTTGACTTACTAGCTCTTATCTCTTACGACGTTTATACAGAAATGCGCAAACGCTTGCAAAAATAAATTCTTTAAGTGTATCACTTTTAATCTTTTAGTATAAGATATTGGTGCGTTTTGAAATTTTGCTAGTATAAATTTTCTAATCTTTTAGTATAAGATATTGATGCGTCTGACGCGTTAAGAACGAGAACAGGGTAAAAGCCACTTTTAGCTGAACGAAAATTCTTGATTCGTTTGCTATATTTATTAACATAATTAATACAATTTTACTTTTTATAACTTTCTAAAATTATTAACTTTTACAAATGAGGTCCGTAAAAGACGCGGTTTTTTGTGTTACGATCGTATCAAAGTGCTCTACGTCATGTAGTTGGTTTGAATTAAATCGAAGAAAATTATAATTTTTCAATTTATTTATTTATTTTTGCAAATTACTGACATATATTATTTATTAGAAAATAAAAAATAAATTAATAAATTATAAATTACAACTTAAATGCCCCGCTCAAGTATCCCGTTCATAGTCGCAAACACACTCCATTCACCATTTTTTTCCACTCAAATACTCCGCTCAAATATCTCGTTTTTGTTCGTCCTTGCGACGAAAGGAAACGGAGAATTTGAGCGGGGTATTTGAGTGAACGGGGAATGTGTTTGGGGTCACAAACGGGGTATTTAATTTGTGATTTTTCAATTTAATTGATTTGTACTTAACTAATTATTTGTTCCGTTATGTAATATGCGTTTAATTAAAATGTCAGAATAGTACAAAAAGCTAAATAAACAGAAATTATTCATACAGTCGTAAAAAGTACATATAAAATCATATATTGTTTCAGTGTAGCCTTACTGCAACAATTTCATCTCTCATGCTATCTTGAATTGTTATCATTTCACGGCATGTGTGTCATTGTACCGGTTCGGCTGCTCTATTCGGTGCAGTTCTCATACTATAATATTCATCTTGGTATTCCTCTGGAATAAGATCGAGATCATCATCATAAACCATAAAATCTGGATCAATACTATTGTATTTTCGCATGAAATTATATAGTGTCATTGTAGATACGACAGCTTTTACTTGAGTTCCAAATGAGTATGTTGACATATTTTTAAAAACGAAAAACTTTTTCTTCCATATTTCAAAGATTCTTTCAATTTCCATATGTAAACTTGAATGATAGAAATTAAAGTTTTCATTGGTCGATTTTGGTTGATTTACGGTTTCACGAAAATGAGGAATATGATATCTAATATTACGACAAGGTGGTAAATAACCAGATTGAAATGGAGGGTGTGGAAAGTTAGAGTTTCTATCATTTATAACTGAATTAAAATTCTAATACCATACGCAGCACCTCCCAACCAGACATAACATAAGTAAAGTGTAAATCTAATGAGCATATTGCTAAGATATTATGTGTAGCATAACCTTTTCGTCCTATATATGGAACAACTCGATCTTGACATAAGTGTGTCATTACATGTATACCGTCTATAACGCCAACACAGTTTTCAAAATAGTACCGGTTTGAAATTTTAATTTGATTTGAAACAGTATTAAATCAAGTATCATCCGACTTGATAATATCTGTAGTAAGTAATTGTACAACATTTAAAACAACATGGAAACAATCTGAAATTGTGCTACCTGCTCTTTGAATTTTTTTGCTCATTTATCGATTTGACAGCGCTGTAGATATATCGTATATGAACCGATAGTAATTCCTTCCATTGTCGTCAGACCATAATATTGCAGCTCTTAATATAACGAGAGAAAATGAGAGAAAACAAAGTCAGACATGACTCCATCTAAGTAGATAATATGATATAATGATCAAATCTTGTATATCTTTGTAGACATTGTTTAAAGAGAAGGAAAAATGAGCAGATGGAAAAAAGAAACGGTTCGACGACGCTACTATAACCGTATCACGTTATAAGTCATTCGGTGAAATTGTATGGGCGACTCGTTTTCTGCTGGAGGCGCACTGAAAAATTTGAAAAGCGGTAACAGATTCAATCCGAAACGATTACTCGGCTAAAGCCCTAAATTAGGGTTTTTGCTTTCTCCAAACGCATCAACTCCTTCCAAATCGATCAAACGAAATGAGCGGAACGCCTGATTTCTTCTATAGAGAGGCTCAGCGCTTAGGATATGTTGCCCGATCGGCTTTCAAGGTTTTTATTCTAGTAATTTGCCTATATTTTAACTTCCAATCTTGTTCGAGAAGCTGGATTTTGTTTTTTTCATGTTTATCCTGTTTTTCTTAGCTCCTCCAGTTGCAGAAGCAGTTTAAATTGATCCATGGGGGTGCTTCAGTTCTTGATCTTGGTTGTGCACCAGGTGCTTGGCTACAGGTAATCACTAATTCAGTTTTGGTCATTTTAGCAACGTTGATTGGTTGAATTATGTTTTATCACAATTGCTTACACTTGGAAATTTGATAAAGGAATTGAATCTGAATAAATGGAATGTATCATTATGTGCTACCCCTCAATGTTTGGAGTATTAAAAGATTTCCATGGTTATTCATTTTTAATCATATCATCCTTTTAGAGTTAAAAGAAGCTATGAGTTGGATTTAGCTATATTCAGTTCTTTCAACTTTAGCGCTGTGGTTATTATATCTTTTACTCTGAAGAGTAAAGCATAGCATGTTGATGTTATAACTCATTCGGGCAGAACACTGACCCCTCAACGAGAGGTGTAAAAGTTGGATCCCAAAGAGTGCAATATATCATTTTGTTTATAAATAGGTGTGGGGCTTTACGATACACCCTTCGAAGTTTGCAGATGGTCTCCAATTACATGGGTTGGCCCTGTTTGGAAAAAGAGCAATGTGTCCCGCCACTGATATTGTTTCTAATTTAGTGTACATCACATTTTGGTTACGGTCCAATCCTATAAGTAATTCTCTCTCTTCAACCCTAAATAGTTAGTCAGAAACATAAATGTTGGAGAACAACTTGATACAAGCAGACAACGTCTTCGTTTATTTTGAAATAAAGATGCACAATTAGCATGTTTGTAATCAATACCTAGGATTTTTTATATATCAATTTAACCATATTTTCAAAATAAATAACATATTTAAACTCATTTCAAAATATATTGCAGATATAAGCATATTTCCAATGCTGATACAGTAATTCGTGTTGGAGCACTTCAAGAATGTGCCAACATATTTTTTTCCATTAAGTTAGACTGACGAATTCTCAAAGTACTCCATTGAAATTTTTTTTTTTGATAAACTTGCATTGGTGCGTTCTCAAACAGCTTGAATATAAATTGCTGATTCATAGCCAACATGGTAAAAATAGGCTTATATCTGTAGTACTTATGAATGATATGAATTTATTATAAGTTTCGAAAGTCGACTAAAATGATAAAAAAAAAAACAATCCTACTTGCGATGGAATTTATCTTGTTGAATAATGATTGTCGACCATTTTTAATTTAGGTGGCATGTCAGAGTTTGGGGCCACTAGAGAAGGGTGGAGCTATTGTGGGTATTGACTTAAAGGTTTGTAGATTGAGCTATATAAAAGAACTGAATTTATAATACATATGTCGCATAATTTAGCAGCAACACGAGGAGTCTTGATTGTGACCATATATAGTTAGAGTGCATAATATTTTGAGTTCTTAATATTTCCTTAATCACAGCATTTTCGAAAGTATAAACGTCTTTCAATGCATGATATGCACAGTTCATTTTGAGATTACTTAATTTGAAAAAAGCGCACACACACACACACACACACACACATATATATGAAGGAACGTCTTTTTAATTTTAAACAGTTGATGCATGATATACATGCAGTGTATCATTGATAATTCTTTTAATGCCAATTTGGATAATCAGTTAGGGCCAGCTAGTGAACCCCACTATTTGAATAATAATTTATCTATATATTTGGTTCAGTAGGTAAATATTAGTTAAGCTTAAACTATTTGTGTGCATCCAATGGTCTGATTGTTTTCCAATTATCATTTTTTTATATTTCTAAAACAGGAAACTAGCATCGAAATTTGTTCCTTGCGAGACCAAACACTGTGCTGATATTGGATTGATGTAGATCGATTCCATAATATATTTTACTTAATTTGTTTACACACACGTTTGAATTAACTGTGGCCAAGGTATATAAGACATTTCTATGCAAATTCCAATATGATTGCCTGCCTGGATATTGATAATACTGTCGTTAAAATATAAAATTGAAAAAAAAAATTCTCAACTCTCAATTTGAAAGAAAAAGAAAACGAAAAGCATATTTTCCTTTGTGTGCTTATTCATAGTTTGCACCTCATATTTCAATCGTGTTTTAGGTTGCAATTTGTGCCTACAAGGACCAATATGATGCTGTACTACTGTTTTAAACTTGTTAGGAGTATTTATAATTTATGAAGCAATATTCTGACCAGCTCACAGAGTCAATGTTTAACAATTTTAAGGATTGCATATTCAGAAGATATGTGAGGTAACTAACTTGGGTGTTGTCCAATTCCACTCTAAAGGATATTGATTTCTCAGCAATGTCAAATATATTCGAAACTGTTTGCTTCAAATTAGTAAATTCAGAGTCCCAAAGCAACGATTCCTTCAAAATATTATTCAAGCCCTGCTTTGTTTATCCTTTAACCTGTATGAAGTACGAACATTACCTGAATTCATCGAAATTTGTGTTATTAAATTTTGTTAGAGAACCACATATTATCACAAAACCAATTGGCAATGTGAATGACGGTCTCTTAGTATTTGTATAGGATTTCTTTTATTAATTGCCCGATGCGGGACTAATCTCAATACGCCCCCGCACGTGTGGCTTATCATGAGCCAAACACGTGGATATACATATTGAATGACGTGGAACAAGTGTGGTTGTTAAGCGCATACAATTAAACAAGCTCTAATACCATGTTAGAATTTAGTCGATGAAACTAAACGGTCTAATTAAATTGCACAACCGCATTAGAAACTTGTTAGAAACTTGGACAACCGTGTTGGGATGATGCCGCCGTGTCGATTGAGTAGTTGAGTGCTGTATTTCACCGTCGCTTTGATGTGGGATCAATGTTTTAAAACACAAAAGGCGTACGCGAGGCGTAAGCCTTTCAGTTAAAAAAAAAGCGCAACACTTACATTGAAATTTTGGCATGGAATAACATTAAGCGTCAAATAATAAATAAGAACCATAAAGCATTCGAAGCAGTTCAAACAAAATACAATTATCCTTGCTCATTTCAAATTATCTTAGCCATAAACAAAAGAAAACAAAATATCAGAACAAAAAAGACGGCTAAAAAACAGGAAACAAAAAAAAAAGAATCGAGGATTCCTTCACTGGAATCGAGCTTGATTCCAGTTTTTACCTTTAGGGTTTTACCGTTTTTTTTTCTCTGAAGTCAACTGAAAGTGAGAAGCAAAACAGGAAGGTAGGGTTTTGAAGCAGGTACGCAATTATTATTTTTATATGCATATGCCTTAGCTAATTGAGGCTCAGAGGCGTACGCATATCGCGCTTTTTGCGCCTCAATCGATTGAGGCTTAAGCCTCAGAGGTAAAACACCTCACGATCTGCGCCTCTAGGCGTCTTTGCCTACGCTTCGCCTCAAGGTGCATTTTTTAAAACTTTGTGTGGGACTAATCTCAACAAATTTAGTTATGACATTTGTAGATGACAACCTATTTAAATTGTACGTGCTGAAACTTTAATTAATAAGGCTCATTGAATGATGTGTGAGTTTCGGGTTTGAGTTAATATTCTCACAAAGCTGTCTTTCTAACTTTTACTATTAGAAAATAAAAATACACTGAAACTAGCAGATCATAAAAAAATAATACAAGCTGAAATAACACATGTGCTATTTATCACAGTTGAGCTCCTGAGGCATCGCCGAGGCATCATGCAGCTTTTGCCAAGGTGGTAGTTTGCAACTTCATCATGTCCTGCTTTTTGAGTTTGCGTATAAATTTGCTGATTTACTCCATGACTAAGACGCCATTGGAGTGGTAATATTGACGGGGATTTCTTAAAAATAGCACAAACATTCAGCACATCACGTTCAATGATTTAAATTACTAGCGAGATTTTATATGTTATTTATCTATGTGCGAGACACGTATACTTTGAACGTGTATAATTTTTTTTTAATATTACATTTTATTTGATGTGCTTATGTTTTATTAAATATGTTTGCTTTTTTTCTTCTTCTTATTTTTGACATTTAATTATTAATAAAACAATTAACATTCGTATCAATCATACTAATGTAATTAACAAATGATGATCTAAATAGAAACTAATTGAATTTTATACGATGTAACCATTATTTTTTTAACTTTTTGATGCAAGATTTATTAATATGCTGAGCAAAATCTATTTTTCACTCAAGCTTTGCCTACTCTTGGATTATTCTAGGCATCTAGTGCTTCGTTGAAATGTGGACAACGTTGGTTGAACAAGTGACCAATAGCTTGGTAATGGTTGCCGAACTTCTATATCTAATCATTAGTCCGTTCATGAATAAATAGAAAATAATGATAAATACACTAATAGTTTTTTTTATATACCCATATCTTACCATTTTGTCATATAGCTCTTGTAAAGTAAATCAATAAATTTTCGTCAACCTCTTGTTGCTAAATCATGTAGTCCAAGTAGAAAGGGGAAAATCTCAAAGCGTGGCCATATATATTTCAATGTAAATGTGAAACCTGAATAGTAGTAAAAAAAGAATTTAGAGGGCTCTCATTAATTCTTAAAATTTCTAGATCTCTCCTTAATTCTCTCATTATTGTACATTCGAACTTCTATCATTTGTAACTTTTTACAATTATTCACTAGGTTTGTTTGATTCCTTCTTAGCCTGTGCATTCAAATATCAACATTTAAAAATTCTACCATCATCACAAGGTTCTTTCCTCTCTTGCTTACCATTTTACATTCAATTCCATATATACAATTAATTCATCAAATAATCTAAAGTTTAATTAATTAAATAAATTCTGCTAACTAATATACCTTAATTTGCCAAAAAAATTAGATTGTTAAAAATAACAATTTAAATGCATGTACCATATCCATGTTAATGAAATTGACAATTAACGTTCCATTAGAACATAAAATTATAGAAATCATAAAACAGAAATTATATACTTAAGCAATAATAACAAGCTTAATCAATCGTTCATTTATTTCAACAAATTCACCATTACCATCTTACAATATATTTGTAATATAAACGTCATGTTTTCTCAACGTTACCATATGCAAATCACATGGCATACGCCATATTCACCTATCAGTACCCCTATTTTCTTGGAGGGCACCCTTAAAATTATCTACAGCTCAATATCATGAAAATTAGCATATAAGTTTAACCAAAATACTAGATATGAACAAAAGTAATAATTAAATTCATCTTCTACTTTAGTATTAATATATTCGAGTAAGATTGTTACCTATTAAGTTTTAATATTTCATGGTCGTTGACTCATAGTGGAATATATCACCAATCATCCAAAGTTGCAATTGTCATCGTTTATATTTATCTTTCCATTAATGAAGCTACCTATGAGTTTGAATTGAATTATGGTTTGAAATTCAGATTTTTGGTTCCATTTTGATCATTTAAAATATTCAAAAAAAATTATAACCTTTTGGACTTTCGTTCATTTCCTATTTTGGATTGTGTTACTTTTATATATTTTTTGACACGTATAAGTTTAACAATTAACTAACAATCTATTTCTATCAGAAGACGAATTTTGATTCAGAGTCCAATATGTTAACCTTGTATCTCATTTTAATTTAAAATTCAATTGATAAGCACAATCTATGATATTTACATTTAGTCTATTGTTTTATTCTAAAGCGCACTATATAGCTCAATCTATTTCTCGAGTAAAGCCTTAATATCAGCTATTTTCTCTTTGAAGCCCTACATTCTATTAGGATAGAGCACAATCATTTAATCGAACCGGTTCGATTGGTTAGTTAATCAAATTAATTATTAAAAATCTTCAATTCAATTAACTCGATGGAAACTAATTTAAACGGCTCATACCAACTGAACCATTCAATATCAACCTCGAACCATTTTAAAGGATTAACGATCCGTTCTTGTAATATTGACTAACCGGTAAGCACAATACAATATCAAAATCAATACACAAATGCGACTTCCATTTTGGTCAAGTAGTAAGCACCACAATACGACATAATAGTAATAAATAACGATACACGTTCGTACATTACACATCAACATTTGCAAATTTTATAACACACATTGCATACCGATTAATGATAAGAAAATCTTTTTAAGATCTGACGTACACAAAAAAACCTCTCAATTTGCATATACGTTTTCATTATGAAGTGGAAAAATCTGAAAAAAATTGATAGCAAATAAAAAAGAAACCCACTAGTATTTGTATGATTGCTCAAATGAAACATATAATTGTGCAGATGAGTGTGAACTGCACTGACTAAACAATTTTCATACATTGTGCTATATGATCACAATCTATATTTCTCAAACTTTTGATTTCTGGTATAGTGAATTGAATTAGATGAGTCATGTAATAACATAATCATGCCACTGTATATGGATCCAAGATTTAGACCAAAGTTAACTTTTAGAGATTCACGTAATTATGATATATAATTTCACCGTGTAGTTGACACATATAGTCACTATTCAAAGACAAATAAACGAAGAAGTTCAATTTTCAATCTTATAACCACATAAATAAATTAGAAAATTTCACCATACCTTGTCACAAGATTAGGGTGATGATCTCTCTGAAATTCTTGACTTTGCTACTAGTTTATTAAAATCCAAACTTGTTGGAGCAAAAAATCAAATATCTAAGGGTTTGTTCTATCATAGAAGAAAGAGAAAGGGATACGCGAGCATGTTTAATGGAGAATAGGACGTGGTAGATTTTCAGTAGATAGTTGTTTGATTAATTAAATGTTGTTGGCTCATTAGGTTGGTTTATAAAAGAAATGCAAATGAAATTAAGTATCGACTGATTATATGATTAATTGATTGAGTGCTCTCCTCAAAATGAGTAATGTTCGTATTCTAAAAAAAGACCATACGAGTAATCGATTGTCAAAATTTCGTTTAACCATTAACCGAATTGAATTTGATTGATTAAGGTCGATCGGTTAATCATTTTGTTCGATCAAATAAGTTAAACAGTTAAGTTGGCTTGATTGCGATTAGTCAAATCGGTTAGGTCGGTTAAGTCCTCACATGTAAGTTTTATCATTTCAATACTCAAAACTTCATTTCTAGGTCAAAATTTGTAACCGCTGTATGAATCACATACATGATTAGTATAAAGGTGGAACCCAATATACAAGGCGCTCGCACGATGGCGGGCTCTGCGGAGGTCGATAACGTACGCAGTTTTTTCCTCGCATTGTGAAGAGGCTGTTTCCAGACTCGAATCTGGGACGTCCAAATTACCATGCGGGTAATCTAACCGTTGCGTCAAGGCTTCACCTCACATACATGATTAGCATATATCATAAAAAGATTAAGCGAGTTGGCAAGATTCAATTGAAAATGAATATTTAATTATGTTAAAATATGATGACATAACTGAAGAGTTCGTTTTTAAACTTGTGCAGTTTTCATTAGATAAATTAATATTAGAGATATCCTAACATGTTCGCATTTTTGTTTTTATGTATTTTGTATTGGAAACTTTTATAAAATATCATCTTTAAGTTTCAAAATATATAGTCGTCCCTTTTTCAAAACATGTCTTAGAAAACATCCATGTTTTTAGTTTCAGTTAAAATGCAAATATTTGCAGTATAAACTGCAAATATTTGCACCTTTGCCCAAAGAAAATTCAGAAAAAAATTGGCCGAGAAACGTGCAATTAAGCTCATATTTGGTTTTCGAAAAAAGCGAAAAAAATTGTTGGAAATAATTTTAGGAGTGTAATTTAAAACATATTTAAGGAAGGTTTTTTGTGTATTAAATTTGAAAATAAAGGACAACACTAATTTCCACTTTTGTATTTTGAGTATGTTTTGTTATGTATGTGAACTCATGGAAAAATTATAGTATTGTCATTGAATTGTTGTTGTTTGTAGAAGGCAACAAAATTGTTTTTCTCCTAGAGCAACTCAAAAGTCAAAACCGGTTGTGAATAAGATGCAAATACAATTATTTAGTGCACCACTTGCACATTCAATACACAATGCAAATTAGAGCTAAGCTGTGCCATGTTTTTGTCGAAAAATACTGTCATTTTGTGTTCTCTGTATGCATTTCCCAATAAACACTAAAGTATGGTTTTGTGCAAATATTTGTATTTTTTTTTATAGAATAAGAGTGATAATTTATTCAATTAGAACACTCATTTTGATGTTCGGATGATCAAATCCAAGACCTCTAGAATCTCAGCTTAGGTCATCTTATCTCTTAGTACCACTTTAGCTAGTGGTCCTTGATGCATTTAGAAAATAGACAACGCAAATATATAGTTATTTAGTGTAAGTATTTGTACCTGAAATAGAAAATGTATATCATTGTTATATAGTGCAACTGTTTACATATATAAATTGATATATATAGTGCAAATATTTGCTTTTGTTAACAAAAATTGCAACTTTAAGCCATTTAGTAAAAGTATTTGCACTTCATGATGATGATGATTTGCACTTCTATTTAATGCCATTAAACAATTTGTATCAAAGTGCAATATTTTTGTTTCAACAAATGTGTGCAAATATTTGCACTTCAGTGTAAAATAAGATAACTGAAATTATGATATTTGAGAATACATTTTTCATTTTCGCCATTTGTCCTATTATGAGTGCAATTATTCTGCGAATCTGAGTGCAATTATTTTAGTGTATGCAAGTGCAAATATTTGGAGTTACAATGTAAAATAACTAAAATATATGAATTTATATTTGTGAATACATTTTCATTTTAATCACTTATCATGAAAATACCTCTAGGCCTTACACTATTTGCAAACGCAATTAGTATTAATAAACTAAATTTGCAAAATTAATAAATAAGAATCAATGAGAATAATTTTCTGGATTTGCATGACCGTAGAGAAGAATTCTGCTAATTGATTTGAAAAAGAAAAACAAATTAAAAGGATGGGGAGGATAGGTATAAAAAGAATTAAAATCATGCATAAATAAAGAGAAGAATTTGGCTATTGCTGTTGTGAAATGAAAATATGAAAGAGGGAAGAATGATAAAAATGAAAATAGATCATGCACGATAAAATAGAAGAATCCGTCATGTCATCAGTTTTAAAAAGTAAGAACAGCTGTAAAATCGGATAGATGTTTCTATATTTGTCTTTGAATAGGAATGTCTCTTAAAATTCACATTTTATTTTCACGTATCATGTACATTACTAAAATTGCTTTTAAAAATATACAAGGATACTGTCTTAGAGGAAGAAGTAATCTATGAGGCTTCCGTGTTGTTTGACATGTTCATATTGTACATTCATATTTTTTGTTGTCAATAAGTGGATTCGTGTTTATTGCAGAGCAGAAAGTGAAGGTTCCTTCTCATCATTGTGATTCAAGGGTGAGAACTGTCTGCGCAGATGTGATGAAGCTGCTCAAAAGCCAAGTTAGAGAGATGTCTCCTCAGGTAGTTCTTGCTTTCTTGTTTTATCATTTTTCTCTTTCAAATATGAGAGGCTTGTAATATCTGTTAAATAAATTGCATTTCTCATTTTGTTTATCCCTATCATATCTCTCACACAAAAGCCTGCGATCATTAAATTGCTTCTATATAGAGACCATGGTTCTAAAAAGAACAACAAATAATCATACATATGTAATTGCAAGGCATCTTCACAATATTAATATCTGTACAAATATTGTTTACGATATCTGATTTCACCCATTCTTAACCTAATAATAGTTCAGATATTATTAGCTAAAAAGAACCGGCTTTTATTCATAGTATTAACCTAATAATGTCTGAACTATAAATGGAAGGTTTTTAGATATTATTTATTAGGTTAATATCTAAACTAATATTTGTGTCAGATGCTATCAACTATAAAAAGCCAGTTCTTTTTAGTGGGTGAAATCAACATTCTGTCAGTATCAACCTTCCATTTCCGGCTTTAAATGTCAAGGACAACAAATAATCCTTGGAAAATTATATCATTTCAGGCCTGTTTCAATAAACAATAACAGAAACAAACATGTTCCAAAACTTATTACAAAAACAGACATGTTTCCACCCTTTTTTTAGCGCTGGTTCCATCCTGTTTTTGTAGTAAGTTTTGAAACTGACCTGTCTTACTTTTTGAAAGTGGTCAACATGCATAAATTTTCCTTGCCTTTTCTTTCATGTTTCCAACTCTTCAAACCGGAATCAATTTTCACAGAGGAAGGGATTCTCGGTAATGTTGTCTGACATGTGCCCTGTAGTAACTGGAATCACTACAAGAGATGCAGCAATATCATGCGAGCTCGGAAGGAAAGCAATTTCTTTAGCAGTTAGCAGGAAAAAACCGCCTGATGATTCAGTAGATGGTAACAGTGAAGACAATGAGTTCCTTGATAGCTCGGACCCTGAAGCAAATGAAGAAGGCATTCTTCGGCGTGGAGGCAATCTTGTCATTAAGCTTCTTGAAAGCGAAGACAATCAAGGTAAAGAACCTCAACAAACGAGTAATACTTTGATACATAATGATTGTATCTAGTTTTGGTAATAGCTTTCTCCGACATGTGTACAACATGACAAACCAGTACATGAGTAAATGTACTAATTTTTGGCATGTAGTATGCATGTCAAAATTTAAAGGCCTTGCACCAACATTTTGACACATAAGTACGTATCATTGTTTTTTTTGTCAACTGTTATTGGAAAATTAAATCATATCATTTATTATTTGAGATTTTTTTTTTTTTTACAGAATTTGGAAACTTTTGCAAACCAAGATTTAAGAAAGTAACATGGTCGCGGCCAAAAGCTACAAGATCGTGTTCCAGAGAGATATATTTGATTTGTCAAGGCATGAAATGATCTGTTGACATCGGTTGGATTGAAGTACAAGGAAATTGTGATGAAGTTTGAACTGATTCATCACACATTAAGTTGAGATTTGGGTGATAATGAACCTTGGAAGTTTTTATTTTACAAATCACAATAGTAGCGAGAAAAATGAGTGCACACACCTGGAACAATTCGATGTTGTCAACATGATCATCGTATCATTATTTTTGTGTGTCATAAATATATTTGAATTTTGGTGATTTTCATTCCAAATGGGAAAGTCAAAGTCATAAATATCTTTGTCATGTATTTATGACTTCTATGAAGCAACAAACTGTTTTCAGGTTGTTAATTGCATCAAAAGTACTGATTATTTTAAGATTTTTATGAAGCAGCAAATTGTTTATGTAGCCTAATTTTTATCAGTTGTTTGTAACAAAACAGCTTATCCATTGTGATGCCGTTCACATCTGAGATAATTAACAATATAAGAAATTCCTTGCAGTGTAAAACTAGTTTATTGTAAAATCCAGCAATACAAATGTTGTCACGATAAGCTTTTTCCAGTCATACAACAAAATCCGTAAATAGAAAAATGCAATGGAATTCATACTTTTGTATATGTTCCACAATGCATAAAAAGTCACCAAATAATATCTATGAAATTTAGTTGTGTCAGCTCATTTACACAATCAAATAAATAATGATAACCTCTACATGTCTTGGTATTAACCAAATAAATTATCGTATATGTGTTCTTCCCATTGACCAGAGGGCTGAATCGCGAACAGGAGTCTGAGAATAAAAGAAACATAATTCGAAATTTAATAAAAAGTATTCAAGTTTCGGAGCGCAAAAATGTGCAGTATCATGGTGGTATTGTCTACCTGTGATTTAACAGAAGGAAAAATATTCCAAAATCTGAGTGTTTCATCTCCAGCCCCTGTAACAATAGTCTGCATTGCATTTTTCAACTTAGTACTTGCCCATTGTTATACAGGGGAAAAAATACACACATACAGCTATGTATGTATGAAATATGTCACAAACCTGGCCATCAGGAGATACGGCGAGGTATAGTACACGCAAGCTGTGCCCAGTTAAAGTTGCTATCTGTGACAGTACATTAATTTTATTATATCCCTTCAATGTTTTTCCAACAAGGAAGGAAAGAAAAAAAAATAGTGATTCTAACACAAAGTAAAGAAAGAAACGAAAAAGGGAGTAGAAAGAAAAAGAAAAGGAAACGAAAACTGTTGAATTTTATTTTTCTACAGTGCTTCTGCATTGATGCCAAAATAAATCTACATACCTTTGCCAAGGATGGATATTTCCAGACCATAATTTGATTCTGTGAATACCCATGAGTACTCACTAATTCATTGACATTTTTAGACCATGCCAAGTTACAAACCTGCAAAATATATAGTAAACATACTGATATATAATCAATGATCTGGTAGTAAAATTTTCTTTGTATATAAAATTAGACATAGTAGCATTGTTCATAACGATAATAATAATACCTGACTTCCAGTGTCAACACATTTAATCATGGTGCTAGTGGTTGTGTTCCAGAACCTGATACACCGATCAGCTGTACCACCTCCTGAAGCAAGGAGGCCTTGCTGATGTGGCGACCATGCAATGGCTTTAACAGCCGCTGTGTGTTCCGTGAACTTCGACACTGGGTTATTCGAGTGTTGGTTCCATAGCAGTAGCTTTACACAATTATAAACAGAATGAATGTTTGTAAAATATTTCACTTGAATCTTTCTTGATTTACAGGAACACGCTAGAGCAATATGTACCTGGTTATCATTTCCACCTGAGGCAAGCCATCTATCATCATGTGACCATTTTAGTCCACATACCTTAGAAATAGACCATATATTCGTATATAAATTGGTTGAAGAATTTAGGGATACATACATATACAAAGCATAATGTAGTTATTTTATTTGGGTTGAGCTTACTTCAGATCTATGACCAACAAGTTTGGCAGTAAAATCGTTTGAGGCACGGATATCGTGTTGAAGAATATTCTTATCTCTGCTGCCAGATGCTAAAATACGGGAACTCCACGATAGAACTCCAGCCCTCGTGTTATGTCCTCCCATTGTTCTTACTCTTTTGCATCGCGTGCCATCCCATATCTGTTGCATTTTCATGTTATTTTTAAAACAACGTTTTCAAATAATTATAGATTCAAAACCCAGTGTTGGCTAGATTAGTACAAATTATTTTTCTAGAGGATGGTCATATATTCTGAAGGATATTTAATTCTTTTTTCAAAATTTACCCAAATATTACATGGTTTTCTATCCTAATCCAATTGTTTGGTTAAATTTATTTTTTCAAATTAGTTTCAATACTTTCTTCCATATTAAATTTAGATTTAGATTTTTCTCTCTTTTTCTTCAATGTAAATATATCATCTTCTCTCCAAGGTCTCCTTTGTATATATCCATATCATCTAAGAACATTTTCTCCAATTTTCTCATTTATATGTGAACTTCCAATTTCTTCGACATTTTATTTTATATTATTTTATTTTTTCTTGTAATCTCAAATAGTGTTCTTAGCATTCTCATTTTCATACATTTATATTTTCTTAGCATTCCATACAGAGAAGCAAGCTATTGCCTGTAAATTTTGAGAAAGGATGCATCATGCCCTTACCATTTACAATCGGGTAAATCACTTGAATAATATAGGCAGTGTGGCAACTGATCATTCAATATTACTTGCTTAACCAACTGCGCAACCAATGAGGGGCACAAACACTTGGATTTTTTGTTGTGGTTGTTGTTGTTGTTGTTTTGGCTTTATTTTGTTTTTTACACTAATTTGTGTCCATTTTTATCAATCTTGGTTTAATTTCAACTTGTTTGTCCTTCTATATTGTTCCATCTTCTTGCAATATCGAACTTAAAATTTAAATATATTTTCTGTTTATCATTTGATTTTGTATTTTTATCTTAGTGTTATCCCTAGATGAGGGGCACAAACACTTGGATTTTTTGTTGTTGTTGTTGTTGTTGTTGTTGTTTTGGCTTTATTTTGTTTTTTACACTAATTTGTGTCCATTTTTATCAACCTTGATTTAATTTCAACTTGTTTGTCCTTCTATATTGTTCCATCTTCTTGCAATATCGAACTTAAAAATTCAAATATATTTTCTGTTTATCATTTGATTTTGTATTTTATCTTAGTGTTATCCCTAGATGTCTGTTTTACTAAAGTCGGATAACATATAGTCAGGTCTAGTCATGCTAAGTTCGATAATTTTTATTCTAGTTCATTTCTTCATTTGTCGAATTTTATTCTACCTTTTCTTTCAAGATATTCTGCTTTTATTCTAGTGCAATCTGCAAACATTGTACAGCATAGTAGATTCTTTTGTTTTTGTTTTTTGTTATTGTGTCCAAGATTAACGTGAAAAATATACCAAAAAATCAATAATTTTTTCACAAGTAGACCATATTTTCATCTAAGAGTTTTCATACATCTAAGAGTTTTCATACTAAAATCAAACTTTTTGCTTAGCATCGACAAAATTATGTCTTTTGACACCTTGTCATACTCTTGTTCTAAACCTATGAATATCATAATGTAAACCATTTTGTAACACTTTTACCCATCATTATTAAAAACCATATGACATAGTTGTAATGTATGTCTATTTTTTTTTTGTTGCTAATAAAACCGTAATGCTAAGATATTAGTATTTTGTACCTTTTAAGGTTTCAACAATACAAAAAAAAAAAAATGGTAGTACAATCAAACTTTATTTTATCAATTTCTAAACTAAGAACAAAATTTTAGATTGGAACCACACACCAATTTACTACCATACCCCCCGAATTCTTACTTTCTTTTCCACAAAAAACGTTTGGGTTGGGACTAGCAAATTTGAAAAATAATTATTTTACTGAAACCTTTCACAGCATTTGGAGTACGTTACACCAGATATAAAACTTATTTTACGATTGTTTACAATCAAACTTTATTTTATCAATTTCTAAACTAAGAACAAAATTTTAGATTGGAACCACACACCAATTTACTACCATACCCCCCGAATTCTTACTTTCTTTTCCACAAAAAACGTTTGGGTTGGGACTAGCAAATTTGAAAAATAATTATTTTACTCAAACCTTTCACAGCATTTGGAGTACGTTACACCAGATATAAAACTTATTTTACGATTGTTTTAGCGTTTAAATTTTTAGACCTTGGACAGAGTTCACCTCTTACATCCGACTTAAAAGGTCATAAGTCGAATGGAAGAAGTTGAAAAATGCCTTTTTATTATTAATTTTGTTTCAAAATTGTAAAATTGTTTTTTAAGTGTAATTTTTTTATTCTTAAGTTGAAAATTTGTTTTCAAGTTGTAAAACTAATAAAAATATATTATTATATTATACATTTAAACACATCACAATATTAATATTATAATTCAATGATGGTAAATTTGATTTAAAATTTGTAAAAGTCAACTCCAAAGTTGAATTTTTTTTTTGGTTTTACAATCCGTCAAATTTTTTATACATCAATATATTAAAATATTATTAGTTATTAATTAGTACCAAAATTCATCAATATTTGTTTATTAATTATAACTATTATAAATTAATTAATAATAACGAGCATTACAAATTATAACTAACTAAATTAATGAAAATCAAAACATGTAAAATTGTTTTTTAATTATAGATTTTTTAGTTCTTAAGTTGGAAATTTGTTTTCTAATTGTAAAATTAATTAACATTTATTTAATTGTATATTTAAATACATCAAAATATTAAAGTATTACAAATTACTTGATTATAAAATTTGTTTTAAAAATATAAACTGTTTTTTAACCGTATATTTTTTAACCCTTAAGTCGATTTTTTGAATTAAATAAATTATATTATATATCTAAATACATCAAAGTATTCAAATATTAACTAAAGGATTGTAAAATTTGTTATAAAGTTGTAGCCTTTTTAATTCTTAAGTTGGGATTTTTTTTCTAATTGTAAATTAATGAGTAATAAAATTTATCAATATTTGTTTGTTAATTTGGAAGTCATTGTTAATTATTACTAATTGTTAAGTACTTATGATCATTACTAATTATTAATAATTTAATTAAATAAAAAATACAATGTTACCTCACATCCAAACTCAACTATGTCTAAACTATAGCCGGACTCTTGTATGAGAACATCAATTTGACGAACTCTAGCATAAATCTAGTTCAACTAGTTCAAACTAGTGTTCATCACACTCTTGTCCAAGAATACATTCTAAGAGGTAAACCTAACATGGCTCATAAGCACTTTCATTTAGTTTGAGTAAATCTAACAACCATGTGATATGTATGTACGTATCTCAAAGGGCACTCAAACAGATTTTGTCACTTGGTTTCAGTTGCACGTTTCATTTGGTCTCTCAATGATTTGCAAGTAAGCTACTCTAGGTTACCTTTTCCAATTTTTTAGCCTTCACTACCGGTCGAAATTTTATTTTTCCTTCAGATTGGCTATAATGTATACCAAATGAGAACTAAGATCTTTGTTTATACAAGCAAAAGGTTTTATCTAACACTGAACCTAAAATCCATATCTGAATAACATAGGTTTACTCAAAAATTTTATATTTTGGTCATAGTGGAATACAATCTTGAAGAACGACAATGCAGATAGAAAAAACAAGTCGACAAATGATCATAGACAGCTCCACTTGAAACAGAAAAATAATCCTGCTCCAAGTGTCTGATAAATCAATAATAAAGCTTTGCCACTTTAAGAGCAGTAGTAAAATGTTAAAGAACAAGCAGTAATTTTGTCTTTGAAGCATCTAATTACCTCAATATCACCAAGACTGGTTCCAACTGCAAGATATGAACCCTCCTTAGTCCATTGCACAGCACAAATTTCATCCCTGTCCTTCAAATCACACAGCTTTGTAACCTAGAAATCACAATTTACCACAATTAAAACTAAAAAAACATCCCTTCCTATTCTTTTACTGCATCATGAGTTTAAAGAAAAAAAAATGAACTTACCTTGCTAGAGGATGCATTCCATAAATAAACACAAGAACCAAGTCCAACCGCCAACATATTTTGGGAAGACCAATCAACAAGGTTTAGATAAAAATCATCTTGTAGCGATGGCGCATCCAAAACCTGCATTTATTTCATAGTCGACATTTGCTAAAATGTAACAATTTTTATATCACCTATGAAGTAAAATGTTAAGAGCACCTTATGAGCAGTCTTCTGTATTTTTCTGGGCACTTTAGGAGGCATAACATTCCCACTCCCAACCAAATCATCCTGACCCAAAGTGGACATAGGCGAACTAGGCGACCCATGATCCATCTTATACCTAAACAAATTATTATTCGGGCTCATAGGAGACCCATTACCCGACCCAGGACCCGCATCCGCCCCAAACAACTCAGTGCGCAGCATACGAGTGTACAACTCGTTCCCTCCTTCTTTGACCGGTGACGAATTGTCGATCAAGGAGAAGTTTTGGAGCCTCGACGAAGATCTGCACGGGATGAAACGGTCGCTGTATGTAGTTTTTTTAGAAGGAGAAGGCGTTTTCGGTAAAATGGGGAAGAGATTCGGAAGAGGGTCGAGGCGGAGCGAGGTTTCCATGCCAGCTGGCAGATTGAGCTTCGGCTTTTTTGGATCCATTCGTGTTTGGGTTTTGGGGTCGATTAGATTTGGGGAGGAAGAAGGAAGTAGTGAATTTTATTTTGGTTATTTGGATGGGAAGGTTATTGCAACGGTCGGAATGTTAGTTGGATAAGGAAGGCTAGGGACAAACTAGCCGTTGGAACTTTATAATTAGATTCCTTTTATAGTTGTGTTTTCCTAGTGGACCAGAAGTCAAATATCTACTAGTTGATCGTATATGAAGCAGACCTGTCACCGGTTTTAGATTTGAATTACATGGCTAATCAATTTTTAAGCTTTACATTGCATGTGTTAGTAGCTTTTTGGGAACCTTTGTAATCAAAAGGACCATTGCTCAACATACACCCTTTAATCACAATTTTATAAAATCCTGCCTAGCACTTGAAATTGATCCGACTATTCAAAATCAATGTTAACTCTTTGTTTCATTTGATTTCTACTTTTTCTTTCGCTTCAGTTTGGTTGTATGTTAAAATAAGTTTAATATTTCACCATACCACAAAAAGTATATAATTAGCTCTAAATCCATTCAAATTCGACTTGTTAAAATATCCGTCCAGGGTTTGTTTTAACATGCACAAACCGAATAAAGGAAGTAAGTTTAACATCATGCCATCTACCGTAACAATGTACACAATGTCCGCCTCGAAACCAATCACAACAGTCCTTGCTAACTTAGACAACCTATGAGATCTTTGTATACATATGAGTGGTTAAATGTTATCTTTTATTCGGGCAAAAAAATATTTGACGGATTTAGAATAAATATATTACATAATCTCAAGTATTACTTATGTTGATCGTTATAATCTCTTTTACATTATATTAATAATTCATTCACTAATTGGGCATTTGTTATATGTGAAATCACATGATATAAGTATGTTTGTACCTTTTACAATACATATTTTCTGGTGGAAATTAGCCACAATGGCCTCTTTAGCAATCGAAATTTATTTCTACGACACACAACTAAAATAATTACTTTTAAGGACAGTACGCAAAATAATTAATTTCTAGAGCCTAAAAACCTATGAAATTATGTCCTTGAAAGTAATTGGACAGTTGACTTTGTCATTGAAAGTAATTATTCTGCTGACTTTGGCCTTGAAAGTAATTAATTCAGATGTGTGTCCTAGAAATTAATTGGACTGCAGAGTTTGTCCTTTTGGTGAAACGCCCCTATTATCTGTTACCCAATATTTTAACCCGACTATCTTAAAATGATTGCACAAAACAGATCCGGCTGTTATCAAATTCGATGACCCTAGAGCAATGGTTGTGGGACTCGGTAGTACAGTAAGATGGTTATATGAAGCCAGAATTGGATCGAATTGGTAGATAAATGATGTAGAATCCTTAAAGTATGAAATATAGCTTAGTTAATTAAAGGGATCAATATGGACACGCTCAATCAAGAGGGATCGACATACTTCAGATCACCGAAAGGGGTCGGTATACTTTGGCAAGTTACATCAAGGAGGGATCGGCATGCTTTGTTTAGATGGATTCATATGCTTTAGCTCATAAAGGAGGATTCAACAGCAAGTAGTTCAAAAGTGGAGTTAAATCAAAGCAATCAATAACTTGAGCTCCAATGGTCCAAATGACATGATATTTGAAGAGCCAAAATATATTTAACCATGCAGAAGCCACCATATGGATCGCTGCCCAAAAATTGACCAATGAAGGGATCGGTACTAATTCCTCTTTATTAGAATTTGGGCGTAGCGACCCCTCTGGTGGGCCCATGTGGATTAGAAGGTCCTTTAGCCAAAGTTTCAGAGAGATTGACAGTCATCTTCACATATAAATACTGGCCTAAGGGATCATTCTAAGGATTTTTATGTTGCTGTTTACTTTAATCTTTATTGTAATCAAGTTTTTTTTCCCATTCTTTGCTGCTGTATTCAGATTATTAATTAATTAATAAAGATAATCTTCAAAGTGGATGTAGGCCTACAACCCGAACCACATAAATCTCTGTGTTTTTTATTATTACTTTTTATTCGATGTTAGTTTATTCTATTCCTCAATTTTATTTTTACTTTCTTCACTTGCGTCTCTACATAAATCCACTCTTGAATGTTTGTGATCAATTTGGTTGCAAACATTTTGGTGCTTTCATTGAGAACCTGATTCTCAACCTGCTAGGATCCCATCTGTTGCAACTGGATTGTGCAAATCCCCCGAAGGAGATCCGTAGTCATCCTCATAAGTTGCTTATACTACTGAGATTTGCTGAAGTCTAAGTTAGAAGATTGATGATGGTGAGATATACTAGAGTTACTTCTCAGAATGTGGATGGAAATAAGACTGCAAGCATTCAACAAGGAGACCCAAGCAATCGACCTGCAAATTTAAATGGTGATCTGGTTGAAGTTCAGAATCCTATTGATTCCATAACCAGAGTTGAATTCCATAATATAAAGAGAGAGTTGATGGAAAGCCATTGACAACTAAATAAGAAAATTCATACTAATAGTAACCCGATGAACTAAATTACTCAACAGCAGCATAGGAAGGCTATGTGGCCATTCCTTACTCGGCATCAAAAAGTTCAAGTTCATCGGATGAATATTACAGGCATAGGCGTCACAAAATTGAAGGAGATCGCGTAGAAAATTCAGAGCATTGCTTGGCAGACAATCACGGTCTGCGAAAATCGATCGGCGCCGGTCCCTCCCTAGGGATCAGTACCGATCCCTCCTCTAGGGAGGGATTCCCCCACACCTAAGGAATCGTAATGGAATAATTCTTGAAGGCTTGGATGGTGGAGTTCGATTGAATGCTGACCAGGTACCCATTCGGAATGATGACAATATAAATGTCCAAAATGCGCACCAAGAAGATGGTGAACAAAGAAGGCGTGAAACCACCCATAGACATCGACCAGATCGTTCACGTAAGGTGGAGCACGACCATCGCTTAATACCAACCATCCAAACATCAGACTTAATGGCAATGGTCAAATAGTTGGTGTGAGAGAACCAAGGCTTGACTAACGATGACTGAGAAATTACGAGGAGCCATACCCTGTTTACCGATAATGTTCTACATGCAGAATATCTGAGAAGGTTCAACATGCCATAAATACCTGCCTATAAGAAAAAAAATCAACCCCAGACAGCATATTATGAGATACGAATGAATGATGGATTCTGCACGAGCCATGATGCGACCAAGTGCAGATGCTTTTCCATAACCCTTTTCGGAATAGCGACAATTTGGTTCACGAGATTACCCACGCGATCAAGTTCTAGATTCGATGAGTTGGCAACCAAGTTTGTGGAGCAATTCCAAATGCGCGCGACTCGTCCTAAAGATGTAATGTCCCTTTCTAGCGTGATCCAAGCTCTAGGAGAGTCGTTGAAAGATTATTTGGAGAGATTTCATACAGCTTCCACGGAAGCCGGTAATCTGAATGATCTTGTTGGTTGTGATGAAAGGGATTGATCCGGAGTCCGTGTTTGGCAATTGGCTGGTTGGAAAACCACCGGCCACGTTGGAGCGCTTCTATTCAAAGGCAGCTCAGTTTCTGAGAATGGAGGAAGCCCTCCAAAAAAAGAACGTTGCAGGATCAAGAGGAGAACCAATGTAGAGTAACATTGCAATAAAACAGTCTGATGATAGTTCTAGAAAAATCCAAGTCAACATTCAGAATAAGCCAAATCAGCAAAAGAGAGGCGGAGATAGGAATAGAGAGCGAAAGAGGGATTCTGGGAGACTAAAGCCTAGGATTCCAATGTATTACAATTACACGCCTCTAAACACGTCTTTGGAGAATATTTATCTACCCACTTGCAATACTATGCAATATACGAATCCATCTCCAAAGGAGTCAATAGAGAAGTAGAAGCGGACCGGGAAGTATTGTCGGTTTTATGAGTGTTATGTGCACAACACTAATGAATGCAGGCATCTCCAGGATGTTATAGAAAAGCTAATTTGAGAAAGGAAAATGCAACAGTTTGTGAAAACCCCACAGGATGGCGGGCATGGGACGTCTGACCCAAATCGAGGACAAGCTCTATGTAGGGCCGAGAATCCTGCCCGGATTAGTGGAGACTAGCGATAAATACGATAGTTGTAGGACTGCACCCGGTAGATAGAAGTTGGCAAGAGATGGAGCGCTATGCTAGCGCGATTAGGCATGTAGATTTTGAATGTTGTTCGAATATAAATCGTGGAAGTTTGGTGAATATAATCTTCAAAAAGGCATATGATAAGATGAGAATGGAAGCCAAAGATTTAAAACCATTTAAAGCTTGTATACATGGTTTTAACGGCGTTGCGACCAAAGCTGTTAGTTATGTGGAATTACCTATGGAATAAAGAGAAGGTAAACGAAGGAGAGTGCGAATCTTGTCATTTATTATTTTGGATGTTGACTCTCCATACAATGTTTTTCTGGAACAACCGAGCCTGGCTAAATTACGGGCAGTTCTTGCCCCATGGTGTTTGAATTGAAGTTTCCAACGGATAATGGTATAGGAGTTGTTCATGGCGATCAGGCGACTAGACGTGCCTATTATGTAGCTGAGATGAGGGAAGCTCAGCACAAAGAAAAAGGAAAGAGTGTGGACAAAATTGTCTGCATCCAAACTACCGTAGATTGACAACCAGCGCCTGAGCTTTGGTTTTGGGTGCCATAGTCAATTCAGTAGAGATATAGATCCAAGAGATGACGAAGAGAAGCCTAAAGAGACAAAGGCTGCACCAGCTGAGCTGGCGATTGATATCACGGTCAGCCAAGACGACCCATCACGAATCCTGAAGATCAGATCACAGCTCAGCCTCCTAATGATGAAAGAGCTCGTTGGTTTTCTTTGAATGAATCTAGATGTATTCTCTTGGACTCACTCCGACATATGTGGAATCTCCACTACCATTGCGAACCATGCATTGAACATTGACCCGAAGTATGTTCTAGTGAAGCAAAAAAGACACAGTATGGATCCAGAGAGATATGCTGCTCTCAAAGAGGAGGTGGATAAAATAAAAGCCCACGGGTTTATCCACGACGCCCTCTACCGCAAATGGGTATCTAATCCTGTACTTGTGAAGGAGGTGAATGGGAAATGGAGAATGTGCATCGATTATTAAGATTTGAACAAAGCATGTCCAAAAGACAGTTTTCCCCTTCTAAGGATTGACTAGCTGGTTGATTCAACCGCAGTATATGAATTGCTATCTTTTATGGATGCATACTTGGGATATAACCAAATCCTAATGCATATCCCCGATCAGGAGCACACCAATTTTATTCCGGATGTTGGGCTATATTGTTATATAGTAATGCCGTTTAGATTGAAGAATGCCGGAGCAACTTATCAGCGCTCAGTTAACAAGACGTTTAAATATCAGATTGGAAAAACAATGGAAGTGTATATGGATGATATGCTCGTGAAGTCACGATGATCAAGCGACCACATTAGGGACTTTGCAGAAATGTTTGACATCCTCTGATATTACAAGATATGAAAATCAATCCTTTAAAGTGTTTATTTGGTGTCGCATTAGGAAATTCTTGGGCTTTATCGTTAATGCTCATGGAATAGAATCTAATCTCAAGAAGATTTAGGCTATCTGTGATATCCAAGCATAGAGAACTATTAATCAAGTGCAGAGTCTGAATGGGAAGGTTGTTGCCTTAAGTCGATTTATCTCTAGAGTTACCGACAAATGTATTCCTTTCTTCGATTTGATTAAAAAAGGGAAAAGAAACTTTTAATTGATGCAAGATTGTAAAGACACGTTTCAAGTTTTGGTGAATCATTTGGAGAGACCCCCTATCTTGTCAAAGCCGGTGGATCATGAGGAGTTGTACATTTATTTGGCTGTATCGGCACATGCTATAAGCGCCGCATTGCTTTGTGAGGAAAATCAGATCTATAGGCAGGCGTATTATGTCAGCAAATGATTAATGAGATTTGAAAGGAACTACACAAAAATAGAGAAATTGTTGTACTGCTTACTAATTTCATCACGGAAGCTCCATCCATACTTTCAGGCACATCCGGTCAATGTCTACACCAACCGGCCGTTACGGTAGGTCCTATAGCGACCTGAGATGTCTGGAAGATTACTTAAATGGAATATTGAATTCAGTCAATCTGAAATTACTTATATCCCTTGAAGGACTATCCAGGGTTATGCATTGGCAGACTTTATAGCAGAGTCTGCCATGTAGGATGATTCTCTAGAAGCCAGCGAAATCTCTACCATACGGTGGAAATTGTATACCAATGGAGCGTCCAACGATTATTATTCCGGAGCTGGGATTGTGCTTGTAACTCTTAAAAATCGATCAGTCTGTTATGCATTAAAGCTTGATTTCACAGCGACAAACAACGAAGCTGAGTATGAAGCTTTGATCGCTGGACTTAAAATCGCTAGAGAACTTGGAATAAAATCCGTCGAAATCTATTGTGATTCGCAGTTGGTGGTGAATCAAGTTAGGGGAGACTATCAGGCTAAGGGACAATGATTTTCCCCATACTTTACCCGAGTTCAAAAGTTGTTGACAGAATTTGAATATTATGACATTTCACATATTCCATGAGATCAAAACAGAGAGGCCAATTCATTGGCAAAGTTTGCTAGTACCAGCGATGCACGGCAGATGGGTTTGGTTCTGGTCGAAGTATTAAATAACCCAAGTATAGACATGATGGAAATCGACCAAACACTGGAAGTGAAGACTGAAAGGGATTCGTAGATGACCCCAATCAAAGAATATTTACTGCATGGAGTCCTACTTGATAAAAGAAATGAAAAGCGACAAATCCTTTACAAAGCTTAACGGTATATTTTGCAAGAAGAAATTATGTAATTTAGTCCCTCCACTCCGGTGTGTCACTCACGATAAGTAAAACATGTTCTAAAAGAAGTTCAAGAAGGAGAATGTGGCGATCACACTCGGGGGCAAACTCTAGCAAAGAAAATACTCCATTATGGGTATTATTGCCCAACCATAAATCGAGATGCATCTGATTATGTAAGACGATGTGATAAAATCCAAATATATGCAAAAGTTGTAAGGGCTCCTCCAATAGAAACCACGTAGATGGTCAGTCCATGGCCGTTCACTATGTGGGGTATAGACATTACCAGCTCCTTGCCGATCCCTAAAGGTGGCGAAATACGCTATTGTGGCAGTTGATTACTTCACCAAATGGGCCAAAGCAGAACCTCTAGCCACGATCACAATCAAGAAAGTAATCAACTTTATTGTCCGAAATATCATATGATGTTTTGGTCTTTCATGGAACGTTTTAACCGACAATGGGACTCAATTTGACAGTGCTAAATTTAAAGACTTTTGTCAAAGATATCGTATTGAAAAGAGATTTGAAGCGGTCGCTTACCCTCAGGAAAATATATAATTTAAAGCTATAAATAAAATCATAAAGTCTATTCTGAAGAAGCGTTTGGAAAAGGCTAGAGGTAAGTGGATAGTTGAACTCCCTATAGCACTTTGGACTTATAGGACCACCCACAAGTCCACGACTAGTCATACTCCATTCGCCCTTGCCTACGGTTTTGAAGCCTTTATTTTTGTTGAACTCAAAGTTCTTTCTCGTCGAGTGATTTACTATGATCCCAAAATGAATAAAGATCTCGTTTTGGAATCTCTTGACTTTATAGATGAGAAGTGCGAAGAACCCAAACTGAGGGCGGCTTCACATCGACATTGAGTCACCCGATATTACAACACTAAAATTCGACCGAGAACCTTCGAAGTTAGTGATCTCATCCTAAAATGGTTTTTTCCTACCCCATCGCACATGAATCCAATATAGGAAGGACCATATGTCACTGAACAGAGGCTTGGAGATGAAACTTTCAAGCTAGAGACTGTTGAAGGCATCACACTTCTAAGGGGATGAAATAGCGAACATTTATGATGCTATTTCACTTAGTTTATTTCCTTTATATTTCATTTTTATTTATTTTCAGAATATGCTTTAGCGTTTGATTTTTCGAATATGTAATAAGGCAGTTTATGTAATTTTCCTTTCCGTTTAATGAATAAAGTTTCAAGCTTCCTTAATATCTATGTTTACAATTGCATTGTATGCTAATTATATAGCGAAACTGATTGATGTCGATACGTATGGACATGCTCCTAGAGTTTGAAATCAATCAATCATGCTAACTCCCAATGGGATTATACAAGATGAGCTCAATTTACTTGTTCATTTAACAACTCTTATTCACGATCCAAAGGATGGGATACACGATAAAGAATGAATGTGGTCGACATTTTGATGGTTAAATAACTCCTGCCCAACTATGGAACTAAGACAAAATCAAAGTAGTCGAGATACGACTGATCACTTGCTACATCAATCCCCAAATCCTGAGGGGAGAATTAATTAATCTAAGAGAATGCTATATGACTTCTCTGCAAAATGGCTCTAAGCCCCCAGAGTGCGGATTAAAGTATAAACATAAATCAGGTGTGAACTGGACACCCGCAAAATAACTCTAAATCCCCAGAATGCGGACGGAAGTATAAACATAAATCAGGTGTGAACTGGCCACCCACAAAATAACTCTAAGTCCCTAAAGTGTGGACTGGAGTATTAATGTAAATCAGGTGTGAATTATCCACCCACGGTACAACTCTGAGCCCCAATGTGCGGAGTAGAGTATAAACATAAATTGGATGTGAACTGACCACCCATCAAATAAATCTTATCCCAGAGTATGGATACAAACATGAATGAATAGATGAGTGGAGTTCGAACGTTCTCCATTTCACAAACTTCGGCCTGAAACTTATGGGAGGTGTATAAACTCGCTAAGGATGGAATTCGACTGTCCAACACCTGGCCCCGCCAAATTAAACCTAGGGGCATGACTATAATAGCTCAAAAACCATTGAATCTGACAGCGTAACACTATGGCTTGAACCTAGTATTTGATACGACTCAAGGCCACGACCACTTGGAGGCCTTGGGATAGTGTTAGTGGGTTGTTACCGAAATTTATGGACAACGAATTACAAGTACATTAAATGGAAAGTAATAGTTCAACTACTTAAATAACAATTCACACAAAAGCTCAACAAAAATAAAAAGATTTTATTCACATAACAGGTTTTGAGATTGCAGTACAAGTTATTCCAAAAAATTGGGACTCATGCCCGTATAACCGAGCTAATGAAAGAAACACCTGTACAAATTATGTACATATTGAGCCGAAGTGATGGTTATATCTTTGACTTCTTTTCTTTCTTGAATTTTTTTGGAGTAGTGCCACCTGTGCTTCATTTTCTAGATCCCTTACCACCTTTAGCATGAGAGTTTGTAGAGGTAGGAGGAAGTTCATTGGGAATCAACCTGCTGGGTGGAATAACTTGCAGTGGCACAAGATGAGGGCCGTCAATGTCCACCTTGACGGGCTTAGTTTTAACTTTTCTTTTCAGCAACTCCTCCTTTCCAATCTGCTCTTTCAAGCTAGTCTTGGCGGTGTGTTCGAAGGTGCCGGTAATCATTACATCGTCAGACACATCGGTTGGGAGTGGATCTTCGACTTTATCATCATCGAGAACACAGATGACTTGAGCATCGGGCCTCGGTACATTATAAGCTGCCAGATCCTCAGCCGATTTCTCCCGTTGCTCTATAGTAGCATCACTTTTGGGAGTTTGATTAGGGTTTAGAAGACCTGCAGTTGTTAAAACAGGGAGATTAGCTCAAAAACTATTGCGTGTGAAGAACAAAACTTCTCATATACCGAGGAGTAAACTGCGATACCCGCACCTAGTTGGCTCTCCATGGTTCCGGGGTACCTCCTTCTAAAATGGGGGACAACATCTTGGATTAGTATCCTGATCGTAGCCCAAATCTGGCTCCTGTCGAGGGTGATTGATGTTCCGGCTGTTTGAGATGAGAAGGGACCCTTAGGATAGGCCTCTGAAGATCCTGTAATATGTTCTCCTTTTTGAATAGATGCAGAAACGTTGAAGTATCAGAGTTTTGCAGTAGGCAAATCCAAGGGTTCGTTTCCATGAAGAATTTCCCACACAAACTCTTCTTTTTTGTGCTCACCTCTATCCATTTCTCTCTTCTTTAATTGGACAACTTGCTCCCAAGCTTCAGCAAGTGATTCAAGGTAACCTTCGCCAAGGAAACTTAAGTCACAATGGATACGAATTTTGGTGTTATACTTGACAATCAATGGATCGAACAAATCCTTGATCTCATTCCTACCAGATTCTCCAGCAGCTTCCACTTAGGATTCAATTTGTTTAATCATTTCTTTACGGCCTTCTTCTCGAGCTTCCTTTTTAAGAGCTTCAACTTTTGCAAACTTCTAGTCAAGCTTGATTTTTAGGCTCCTGGCCTCAACAACCTCTTCGCATTACTTTTGCGACTCTTCTTAAGCTTTTTTATCCTCCCTTTCTTTTTTAAAAGTTCTTCAAGTTCCTCAATGCGGCAAGCCAAAGTGATTTTTCCTTTAGCAAGGAGTTTTTTTCTAGAGCCAGTACCCACTGGGATTAAGAGCTACGTCGAGTTCCTTTTTGTGAGAAATTTCCAAGCGGCTCACCACATCTGCCGTTTCCTTAGCATTCTTCTCTGCTTTAGTAAGTTGTGTTTACAACTCTAACAATTCGATATCTTGATGTTTAATTATGTTCTTATTGTGTATAGCTTCCAACTTGAGTTGGCCTATCTCATGTTATTGCTTAATGGATACTTTGGAGACTTTTTCTGCCAAGTGCATGAACAATTCGTGCTACAAGAACACCTCATTGATGCAAGTAAGAGAACTCCCCTTGTTATGCTCCGGGATTACATGAATTGCAAAAAGGAATTTGAGCCCATTAAATATATTTTTTTGGAAAAGTGGTCTTAAGCTCGACCAACTTCTCTATTGTTGAAACTTTGGGAGCAATAGGATGGTTGACTGATCGACATTGCTAGAGCTCGAGGGGCTAGAATGTTGATTATGAGATGCGACGATATGAGGGCCATGATAAGGAGGCCGATCTCCACTGTGAGTAGGAAAGTTAGACTGTTCTCCTTGACGTGATGTTTGAGACTGGGACTTGCATTTAGAAGATATTCCCTTGAGTGATAGCTTTTATCATGTCCCTCATCTCTCCTTGCGTTGGCCAGACTTCGAATCCCGGCTAGATTGGTAATATGATGAAGAACTTCTTAAGTGATCAAAGGCTTTGGACTGACATAGCACCTACAAAGACCAAATAAGAGCGTACTAGTAATTGTTGCACAAAATATTAATGAAAAGTGTGTATTGAAGTGCATGTGGTTGTGAGCATCCTAGTGTTTTCCCCCAACAGACGATGGTTGTAGCCTTGCTCATCGGCGTTTTCTCTCCTTTATCAAAAGGATGAATGCCTTCACCACTCCTAGTGGAAGAGTTAAGTCCTTTAATATTAATATTCGAAAAATCATAGGTCATGATGTCATCCAAAATTTGAATATTTTAAAATCCCTTCAGCGAACTTTTCAAGTGTTGAGAAGACGATTCCTCTTCAACAGGAGTAATAACGAACTATGGATCCATGGTGGTTTTTCTTCTACAAAGCTTATATGATAGCCTCTTCTTTCTCTTAGTGGGTGTTCAGGATTGTGTGCCTTGCGATGGTTTAATCATTGGTGCCTTTCCCAGGCCTGCATCAATGTCGCTCAGCTTATCGGTTTGAGAATCCCTAATCTTCCCTCTTTAGTGTCATCTCGAGTCTCCTCCGCAAGGGGCATAAAAGGATTGATGGTATCCCTTCTTTATTCTGCAACATTCCTTGGTGATGACGCATTTTTGGGGAGTCTTATACTACGACCTTCCTCCAACACAGCCTAAATAAGGATAATAGCTCATCCGTTACAAGAATTTTAATGTCCTTATCATCAATAGGGGTAGCACGAATGGCGGCGACAGCTCATTAAAAATCGATGCCTTCAGGACTTAGGCGAACACTTGAAAGAACTTTGGATGTAAGTAGATTCAAAGGAAAAGTTATGACTTGGATTAGTGAACTTGAGAAAGAAGTAAAGTTAATGCTTACGTTCTTCTAACCGTCACCGTGCAAATCTGGAAGGACATCGTACATAAAATCATTTATGCTTAAATAAAGAAAGTTTGTTCCAAGCACCTGCCAAAACCTGGCAGTTCGGCGAGGGTTTAAGGAAAACATAAGAGGGACTTCTCGTTCGCCGTGAAATTGTAAATGAACCTTATGTCTTCAGGAGTTGGTGGACAAAATAAAATACTCATGAATAATAAGAAGGTTCCATGTATAAAAGCGTAACTATTTGGATGGTGTTGAGCGGGGGCTATCCCAAGGTATCTCAGCATCTCTCGAATAAATGAGTTGAAAGGCAGTACGCATCCGACCCAACACATAAACTTATTACACGTCGTGTACTCCACCGGGGGTAAGCGAGGCCTGTCATTTCTTGAAGGAACCAAGACATTCATAAATGGAATTCCATGAATAGAACATGCCGGTGGAGAGTAGCCTCGTTAATTCGGGAGGCATATGAGTCCATTGGGTTATCAAGAAGAAAGCGCCCTCTACATCATCAGGAGCAGGACTTATGTTCTCTGTCGAGAAGACTGGAATATCCAAGAAAGGTCGACCGTGGGTCAGAAACATCTGTTTGTTCCACTTGATGGCTTGGATAAAACTTGCTGGATATAGTTGCAGATCTTGATTTTGCTTCAGAACTGATGTGTTGCATTGCCAGATCAGAAGACATATCAGCTAAATGCTTCGAGCGTCTGCTATCTATATTAGCTATACTTAGTAGATAATCAAGATTAGAAAAGATAACTTGTTCCGGTGTGCTAAATGTGAGCTAGTGTAGTGCAGTGCAATGTATAACAGATATAAACAGTTAGAAATCAAAAGAACGAAATAAAATGACAAGACTTGGAAGTTTGACCAGAGAGACCGTTATCGCTGATTATCTCAACTGGAAAGAAGACTGATCGGTTATGAAAGCTTTGGGATCGAATATTGGCGTATCGAAGTGTGAAGTTGTTATTTAAGTTCATTTGCAAGTTTATAGTCCATATTGGAAGTTCTAGGAGTTTGATTGCTCAATCTTAAGTTCACCAGTGGATATGCATGTTATATTGTTCATTGTCATCATGTGTCTAAGGTCAAGGCAAATTGATGGTGATTGTTCAAATAAATCAGGTCGTATTAGTTTGCAAGTTTGGGAAGCCAATTTTTGACTCAATACCGATCCCTATTCCACCACCATGACCGACCCCTATCCTAAAGATCATATATCGATCCCTTACTTTGACTAACGAATGCCAACCCCAATATTTATATCGATCCCTATCCCATAGCTTCAATACCGATCCATTTATGCTCAATAAGGTAGGATTCAGCATAATTGTATTTAAGATAGTATAGTTCAATTTTAGCTACGGCAGTTCCTTATACACCAAACTCTCTCTTGTGCTAAGAACTATCGACCCCTTGTCATGAGTAAAGCCTACCGATCCCTAATCCAGCTAAGCTATCTATACTATTCCCTTGACATTAGATGAGGGATTGGTCCATGCTCTAACATCCAATATCGACCTCTCTTTCGCTCCCTTCTTTTCTTCCTCCTACATCCCTCTGTCGAACCCAATTCCTTCCCACACCTTATCTTCCTCAAATCACCTACGCCCTCCGTCATACATTTTGTCACACATCAAATTACCATCAACTAAGTGGAATCCATTGCATCGCCTTAAAACTGAAAGCAAAAAAAGAGAAGCTCACCTAAATTAGTCGAAGGAAGACTGTGCAAAGGAATGAGGATTAGGCTGCAATTAGGTTGAAGGTGGAGCAATGATCTAAGATTGAGTGGAGAGATGGATTAATAGGTTAGAGTGATGGTTGGGTAGTGGGGAACGGTTTCTTTTCTTTTGGAAGAGAGTTCGGTTGTGGAAGATAAGAAAATGAATGCATGAAGGGGAGGGAAGTAAAGCATCAGCTTATATATATAGTGCACGAGGGTTCGGCCTACCTAGCTTCATTAAAATGGTTAAGTCCATTTAACCTATAGGGATCGGGTATGGTCTCTTTGCAAGGGAACCAATGCCGATCCCTATTCCAGGAATAGAATTCTGATCTCTGCAAATCTAGAAAAAAGAAAGGGAAAATAAAAAATGGTTATAGGGGATTGGCTACGAACATGAACATACAAAATGCAATAGAAGTTGGCAATGAAATGTAAGTGTTCGAACATGTCCGGGAGCCAACGACAAAAATGTGTATATGAGCATGCCTGTGTGTGACTTGAAAGTTCAATTTTTTGAAATTGATAGAAATTGAAATCAAACTTGAAACCTTTAAATTCAAGATTGGACCAGACAACGAAAGCTTGTAAGTTTCGTAGAACCAAACTTTTATATGTTGAAAAAATATGGCACTGGATTTATATTATCAAAAATCGACTAAGTGTCATGACCATTAATGAGAAATTCAGCGTCTTAGGAAAACTATTTGATAAAGGAATAGTAATCATCAGGAAACTAAATGGACCTCTTTTTGGCAGTTCAGACTTATTTCGATTCAAAGAACGTCATGTTACTCGCAAGACGTACTTTGGGGGGCATGTTACCCGGCATTCTAACCTTGCTATCTTGAAATGATTGCACAAGACAGATCCGACTTTTATCAACTTCAATGACCTCGTAGCAATGGTTGTGGGACTTGGTAGTAAATTACAGATGGTTATATGAAGCCAGAATTAGATGGAATTGGTAGATAAATGATGTAGAATTCTTAAAGTATGGAATATAGCTTAGTCAATTATCGGTATGGATATGCTCAACCAAGAGGGATTAGCATACTTCAGATCATTGAGAGAGGTCGGTATAATTTGGCAGGCTGCATCAAGGAGGGATCAGCATGCTTTGTTTAGATAGATTGGTATACTTTAGCTCATAAAGGAGGGTTCGGCAGAAACAGTTCACAAGTGGAGTTAAATCAAAGATTGATCAATAACTTGAGCTCTAGTTGTCTAATTGACATGATATTTGAAGAGCCAATATATTTAAGCATGTAGATGTTGAATATGCGAGCATATGATTTTTGTTTGATGATAATATATATACATATATAAATATATATATTTATTCATTTAAATGTATTTGTTAATGTATTATTTTATTTTTCACATAATTAAATAAATATTTGGTGAATAAAATAAATAACACAGAATTTAAATTCAAACAGATATTTTATTGAAACAAATATTTATTACAATTTTGAATAGTGCAAATTCAAGCTCCACTATACAATTTTGTTTACAATACAAATTCAATTACATCACATTCTTTCATTTACAAATGCCCTCACTATACATCGCTCATTCACTTATATTTTATCTTCAACTTCATTCCAGATTGAATCCAGCATCTGAGCAATCTGCAAAAATACACACTAATGCAGTAAAATTGAAAATAGAATATATTTGCAGTATAAAATAAAATGTGATTTTGGAAATTTTATTTTCTTCAGTTATTTGGGTTGTTCGTCATCATTTAATTCGAATTCATCATACATGAACATCTTGTGACATGCACAGTGTATCACTGTACATGCCACAAGGCCGTGCACACTGATATATACACTTGATAAAATTACAGGGACAAGTGAGCACAAGGTCAAACCCAAATTAAAAGCCAGGTTCAACTCAAGTGCAGTATAAATAAAGTCACGATATCAACACAAACTCGAGCTATAAGTTGGATTCAACTCAGGTGCAATTCCAAAAATCAAAATGAAAAGTGACGTGCACAAGAAAACAATCTAGCTGGTCAGATATGGAACCAGAGCTATAGTTTCAAGTCCACGAAAACATCAACCAATATCAAACTGCAACAGGCCTCAACATCAAGACCATCAACCAGGCAGCAAACAGTGAATCAAGATACAAGACTCGAACTCATAACAGTAAACGGGTAAATAAGACTACATGACAAATATGATCTGGGTCGAATCAGTAAACAACATGCACAGGTAAAGATATCAAGTTCATAAGTCAAACTCAATGAAGACTGAATCAAGACATCACATACATATGTGTACAAATGTACACAGTGTACACATGAATACAACAGTGGATAATGCAAATGCAGACTAACTTAAACAATACAATGAAACCAGAGACAATGAATGACCAGACAAATATACAAACATATGCAGCGCACAACACAAGCAAACTGCCCAGGCTCAATGTCATAAATACAACAACACAATACAACATGGAAGTATGGCAGTAGACAGTGCAAAGTGGTGCACATGTAACCAGAGCCAAGATATGAACAAGAAATGCACAATGAAATTGCAAACAAGCGAACGACCAAGAAAAATAAACAGTAAAGCAGCGACAATGCAAGTGCATACAATGCCATACTGCACAGTGAAGACTGTATGCAAACTAAGTGCAGCCTCAACATAACGGTGAATACTTACAATAGAAAGTGGTGCAAATACAACCAGTAATCAAGTACGGATTCAAGTTATCAAATGAAAACTCAAGTAGAACAAAAGTCAGTGATGTACATTCTTCGAAGAACAGTGGACAGAGCTCAATGCAAACCCAGTGCAACCTAGACTCAAAGCAAATCAAAATCGAAGTCAGCAGCATCAAGTCAGAGCCGTGGCGACTAAGGCTATCAAGCAAGTTTAAATCTTAACATAAAATCAGAGACATAATGTCCGAAGTCAATTCTCAAAGAAGATGCAAAATAGAGTATAATATAAATTGAAAATGAACAAAGTGCCAGAAACCAAAACAATTTCAAGTTGAACAAGTTAATTCCGAAGTCACAGTGAAATCAACATCGTCAAATCAAGTCAGTGCCGAAGTTGAACAAGTCAGAAATCAATACTGTAGTGAACAAGGAAAAAAACGTCAGAGAAATCAAACCGTGTCAACCAAGTAAACAACAATTATATGAAATTGACAAAGTCAGATAAATCATCAACATCAAAACATAATCAAGTGGCCGAGACGAAGTCAAGCAAACTATCATACGAACGAAAATCAAAGAATTCAAACCCTAAATAAACCCATTCATCATCGGCCGAGAAAATTATTCGGGTTCAAGCATATCACAGATTACAACATCAAACAGGAACTCGAATCAAAGTCATGTAAAGTATAAATCGAACAAGGAACGAACTTACCAATTAACACAACATTCGAACTCAACTTGGTTGAATTTGCCATAGAATCAATCGAAGAAAGCAATTGAAGCATCGGCTATAAATTTAATCGGCCACTTCAAATTACCCAGAATCCCTAATCGCTCAGAAAGGAACGAACGAGCATAAAGGAAGCGGCCATATTTTTCACAACAATAGAGATAATGGACCGAAGAAATATAAAAATGAATAAAAGAAAGGAAATTCTTTTTGGACCGGCTTTAAAATTGTCACTTTGAGCTTTTAATTTAAACTAGGGTTTCTAGTTTTGCTTTGTTTTTAAATTTGTATTTTCTCTTTTAAACGATTGTAATTTCTAATCGTGTGACTAGGGGACGAGCTACGGTGGTGTAGTTCGAGAATTCGCAACTTGGTAGCTGAGTTGTGGCAGGGTTTTGAGCGTTGAGTTAAGGCTAGTCGATAGCAGGTGTCACGAGTTTACGTGTGTATGCGTCTGACTGCTTAATTTCTAGTAGAAACCTTGGGGGCTGCACATAGGCAGGATTTTACCGAAGCTGGGTAAATTCTGTGTCATTCTATTTCTGCATTTATTATTCTGCTATTATCCATGCTGCTATAATTTTGATATAACTATATTGAGATTATATAATATTCCACGATAATTTTTATAATTGATAGTATCACCATATTCACCCCCTCTCTAGGGTGAAATCGATCCTACAGTAGAAGCCACCATAGGGATCGTTGCCGAAAAATTGACCAATGAAGGGATCAATACCAATCCCTATTTATTGGGATTTCGGCCTAGCGATTCCTTTGTTGGGCTAATGTAGAGGAGAAGATCCTTTATCCAAAGTTTCAGAGAGACCGACAGTTATCTTCGCCTATAAATACTGGCCTAAGGGTTCATTCTAAGGATCTTTATGCTGCCGGTTACTTTCGTCTTTATTGTAATCAAGTTTTTTCCATTCCTTGTTATTGTAATCAGATTATTAATTTATCAATAAAGATAATATTTAAACTCGATGTAGGCATACAACGCTGAAGCACTATAAATCTCCGTGGTTCTGATTATTGCTTTTTATTCACTGTTATTTTATTATTCCTCAGTTTTAGTTTTACTTTCTTCACTTACTTCGCTAAATAAATATACTTTTAGGTATTTGTGACCAATTTGGTTGTAAACATTATCTAACTTAGATTTATAATATTTTGACTTCAACAAAATATTGAACGTCAGATTACTCATATAATGCAAAATTTGAAATAGAAAAAATAAAATAAAATAAAATGAAATAATAGATCCACTCCTTTTTTTTATAAAGAATTGAATGCAATTATACTGATGGAAATTTATTAAGATACATGTATTATAGAATTCGTCGTTTCTTCATATTTTACCACATTTAATATGTTTTTAACATTACACTTTTATACGAATTGTTAGTGGGATTTTTGACCAATAACTAACTGAACTGATGTTGGAGGACTTTACGCTCAAAATTATAATTTATAGAGAATGATTTTTATTAATTTGATAGAAATAAAATTAAAATAAATTCAATAAGCAAATTTGTTGAAATTAGAAAAAGCACAAGGATTTATAGTGATCCAATTAATGAGCTATACCCATATATAATAATTTTTTTAATTTAACTATGTGATTACACATACAAATGACATAGTACAGATATATAATAAGAAAATGAGTTTACTAATCGTGCAAAAATAAAGATCCAAAGCATCCTTTAAATGCATAAGATATCCTTGCATCAAAAGTCATTTTTATTTTAGTTTCCTAGAGTTATTTATAGGAGATGTAGGAAAATATCATCAATATTCTTGGGGATATATTTTTAATCTCCTAACCCTAATTTTGATGTAGTTAAACCAAAGTATGGTTCACGTTTCCCAAATGATGATCTATATGCAGTTGGAAGGTTCAACATCATTTGATCAAAGGGAAGAAATGAACTAATTAGGGTTATGATCCTTATTGATTGACCATCAATTATAGTTTGGTGGAAGGAGCTACTCATGTGATCAATAAAGTATTCCAATCACGATTGAATTCTTGCATTGTTAAACCAAAGTATATCAAATTATGGCCGTTAATAATTGCTCTAATCGCCTTAATCATTGTATATAGTGCAACATTCCACATTTTGAAGTGCTAAAACATGAGAGTAAATTAATAAAAAAAAAATTATTAAATGATAATTAAAGGAATTACTTAAGAATGATTAATCAAGTGTATGTCATTTAATTGGAAAAAAGAGTAATTAAAGTAATTAAATTCGACCATAAAGATAAAAGGAATAAATTTGAATGTTTTAAGGAAGGTTTATATTAAAGGAAAGGAATATTGAGATTAGCATAAGCTAAAAATTATTAGCTCCTATACCCTTAGCCACATCCTTCTCTTCATCTATATTTTCATTTTCACAAAAAACAAACTAAAGTACCCAGGCCGACCACCATTGCTAAAAGGGAAAAGAAAACAAAATCAATTAAAGATCAAAGCTTTATTTCACCAATCGCTTACCTCACCCCTATCTTTCAAATCGTCCATTCCCCTTTTAATTTTTTTAGCTTCACCCCTTTTCTTCCTTTACTTAATGTTCACCGCAGTTTTTCCTTGTCTCTGTGACCGGATCTCCAATCACATTGGTGTTGTTGATACTTCAAGTGCAAAGCTCCCTTCACTGTGTTAGCTTTCCAACATTGTTGGAACATTTTGAGTTCATTATTTTCGGATCTGGTTGTGTATTTCTTGACAGTTACCGTTGCCTTTGATGCAACCTTGGTTTGAGTTGTACTAGTTCTAGTTCTCGACATTGTAGGGTTTTTCCGTCCTTCTTTATATGTGCAACTTGTTCAATTTCTAGTGACTGTTTGTTATAGACTATCATGGTCTGGTTATTGGTCTGTCATTTGTAACACCCTAGAATTTTAATAACAAATTAAAAATAAGGGTAGAAAAGTTCAATTTTACATTAAAGGTAAAAATACAATTTTTGACAAATGTTGGAATTAGGACACTTGACCAATTACATTGCATCTGGAACATCTTTTACAATTATAAAATATACAACTTGTTAAATTTGATAAAATAGGTTGAAAATAGTAGAAAATGTGGCCTATTGCATTTTCGTAAATACGAATTTCGGACCTAAGATAGAAAACCCCAGTTTTCAGTTATAAATTAGACTCTAGCCTCCACTATTTCTTGTTCCTATCCTCAATTGTCACTTGAACATAAATTCCTTCTTTCTCTCTCTCTTAGAAACTCCTTAACCTAAACAAACTTCTCCATTTCTTCCAAATTTTTTAAATAAAAATAAGATAAAGTAAAATCAAGATAGCAGGAGAGAATCCAAATTAGAAGAGAAAAGGAGGATGAAGGCGAATCAATCAAGGAGATCGATATTCAAATCAAGGTTAGGAAAGGAAAGCTTAAAAAAGCGAGTGAATTGATTACTACATTTATGTTGATTATAAGTAATCGAATTCCTTTATAATCCTATATGATTTGCAAATATTTTTTTTTTTGAATTTGAACAATAGTTTCAACTTTAATCTATTTTGAATTACAATTTTGCTTGAGAATTAAAATGAATGGTGACGACGGAAAGCCATATTTGTTAGTTTAGTGGAATAATTATTGAAAATGGAAAAGAGAATAGATTTGTGAAATCCATATCAATTTCTGTAAAAATAAATTCTTATTGACAATATTTGGGTTGGTTTGGATAAATGAAGAGACCAAATACTTTTTCTTTCATGTTGAATTGATTTTATAATTTGAAATATATGTAGAATTTTCGTTAGAAGCATATGTGTAGTTTTAAATAAAATGGTATAAATTCACGTATATAATCGTAAAATTAACAAGTTAAATTCGTCTAAACAGAGCCATAAACTACATAAGAATCCGGTTGAAAATAAGTCGTTGGCCTTAGATTTGCAACCATGAAGAAGATGAATGAAGATAACTAAAATAAGCAAAACTTTACAAATTTGGAAACATAAACCAAACATCTTAAAATGCAATTAGACATCCAAAAATTCATACCGGACGTCTAAAAAGGGTGTTGAGAGTCTGGATTTCAGTAAAACTCAACTCGAGAGCAACAAGTTCAAATTTGACTCATTTGATACATTTGGATCCATTTTCAAATGTCTGGAATCAAATTTAGACATCTGAATAAGGGAGTTAGATGTCTGAATCCTGGAGAAATATTTTTCAATAAAGAAGGAAGTCAGACGATTGTTATATTTTCGGATGTCTAAATTATTTGAAAGAACAAGTTGAACCTCGACCAAGTGCAGGACAAGTAGGGCGAAGTAAGGGACTTGTATCCCACTTTATCAGCTGTTAGGAGTTCATATAGCTTCATGTAGTAGGTGCAACGAGTAGTATCACTTCACGGCGAGTGTAGCATGGAACTCGACAGGTTGGACATTAATAGTGCAATTAGAAGCTCTTATTGTTATTGAGGTGTTCTTGGTCACATGTTAAACATGTAGGTACTGGAAAAGGGAGACGGAGGCATCCACATATTAGAGCTACACGGCTAGGCAGGGGTTGGACCTACGGGGAAATCACTAGAGTAATTTTTCTTAACACTTCAGGTTGAATGATAAAGAGAATATGACATGTTTACCATTGAGATGTTGATAGTTGACACAAATACTTATGTGGTCCATAAATTGTTGAAACAATATTTTCGATATGAACCTGGACATTGCGATGTTCACTCAGTGTGTAGGTGCAATATACATTTTTTGTCATAGAATGTTAACCAGACGTTGGTTAGAAAGTTAATCATCGAGATTCACATACTAAGAATTGACCTAGAGTTGTTAGATGTTGGTTGTTCAATCTTCGGTTGGAAATCTTTGTAAATTGTTTATGGTTGTAGGTGTAATTAGAATTATACCCTTAATTCATAAAAAACACAATCCTTTGTATGTATTAATTGAACACAAATGGACAACATGGGTCATGTAGGTTATAAACGAAGTTAATTGCTTATGAATACCATACATTAGTAATACAATACATTCACTAGACCTGTCTGATCCTACAACAATCCTGCTTTCTACGTTGTAAATAAATAAATTTAATTAAAATAAAATTTTCGAATTCGATATTTAATAATTAATATTGTGAAAATAAGTTTTTAGTTCATTAAATTTTATTTAATAAAAATTTAAGTTTTAAAAAAACGAATCACACTAACAATTTTTTTCGATAATTTATTGAAGTTGAATAACTATTCTAATTTAATATAAAATATTTTTAAAGTGTAATTAATTTTTATGTGATTAAAATAGTGAAAACAAACATATAATGAAATGAATGAAATTGGGTAATAATTGAAATATAATTTGTAGAATGAAGTGTAAATCAAGTTGTATTGGACTGAAATTTATTTCAAGGATCAAAATTCAAATATAGATGTGAAGGAATTTAAAATTAAAATTGAATTAAAATAAGGCCCAAAGCAATCAGCCCTAGCCTATGCCCGTTCTTTTCTCTCCTTATATCTAGAAAACTCTCCAAGCTTCATCCTTCAAGACCAAAGCCAACCCCTTTATCAGTTCTGCCATAACCCTAAAGAATCAAATCGCGACAATTTAAGAAAAGAAAAGGAGAAGAGATTGTGCTCCAAGGCCCTTGTACTCGACTAAGTGGATGACATTAGGAGAAGCAAGGTGTAGGCACGAGCGAGTTCGATATGGGTGGAGGTTGCGACCTAGCGGTGTGTGCATACATTTGTGTGAAGGCTTACATCGATGGAGATTTGCGACTTTGTGGCCAACAAGGGTGGAGGAGCATACACACGAAGCATTGGGTGATGGTGGTGCACGCGAATTTTATGAAGGGTGGTGGAACATGGTGTATGCAAGGGCTTTGATACGATAACGGAGGCAGCCTCGATGTGGTGTTGGCAGTAGTATTGGTGGGCTGCAATGGAAAGGATGACATTTGGTTGATGAGCTAGGTAATTGGTGATAGCAGCGTTTGAGCTGAGCCGATGATAGTTATTGATTTGGATTTCGAGAATTATTTAGGCGAGTAAATTCTTTTTACTCGCAACTATCATCTAATACTTACCACTATGATCTAGATTCTATTTTTTTGAATTTGTTGATTTTTTTGGTGATGAGTTATTGGTTAATATGGATTGAATTGGTAAAATTTGAATTGCATATCTTTGATTGATTGTTGTTGTTATGAGATAACACTAGTAATTGATTAGAAGGGAATGAATAAATTAAAATGGAAGGCTTTGAAAGAAATGAAATATTTTTGGAAATAAATAGTGAATTTTGGAATGTTTTTTATTTAAATTGAAAACATTATTAGTGATAGAAAATGTTTAAGTAAAATGTTTTTAAGAATTCCGTGACTAGAAATTATTTGGCCAATAATGAATTCTTGGATTTTATTAAATAAGCTAACTTTTGAATATTTATATTTATTTGTTTATCATTGATTATAAAAATATTTAAAGGATTTCCATAAAATAGGTTACTATTTTATACCATTGGGAAATCTTGAATTATAAAACTAATTTGATATTATTATTATTTTCAATTATTGGGGAAAACTTTTAAAAGTATGAATTCGTTTAAAAAGGAGTTTAACGGATTTGGAATCGAATGAAGTTTAATTCAAATTTCCTTGTAACTAAATAAGAGATTTGTAAATATTTATTTTTGAAACTGTAAATGGATTTTGAGAAAGAATGAGAATTTAATTTCTTTTAATTTAATATTGATTTTTCAAATTGTATTAAATTTTTTAGGAAAATGTATTTTACGATAAAACCTCTTTCGAATCAATAACTTGTAGTATTGTGTGTTTTGAATGATTTATAATTTCTGTGTAACAAAGAATCAGAATAAACAGAGTTATAGTACCGACTATTATGGGACTTTTGGTAATATTTCTCTGGTTATTTTTTTATACTTTCTATATAGAATAATATTATGTGAAATTCTAGATTGTGAGGAAATCAAGTAAATTGATTAGTAATACCATTTGTGGGACATCCGGTAATATTATTCTGATTACTCTTTTGACCCATGATATAAAATATTATGCAAGTGCAATTTGCAAGCATTGAGTAAACGAGTGAATAATACCAGGTGGTAAGGGATGTTGAGCTAATACTTGTTCGATTACTTTTTCTAAGTAGATGTCACTCTAATAGGGTTGAGTATGAGATATTATATTTATAGTGATGTGAATTGACTGTGAGCTGGCCGTGAGCCATATGTGTGTTAATATTTATGCGTATACTCGTATTATATGACATGAAATAAACCAGATTAGGCTAGAATCCATCCTAGCGACCTTCTTGTGGGGTTGCTCTCCGAATCCATGACACACCTTTTTAATGTGTATGGTTGAGAGCCAAGGCTAGGAACCACTGCCCTTATGTCACGTAGGTGCTAGTCTGTTACAATAAGAGGCACTTATAGGGTCTCCACCATTGCATAGCACAGTCTTGCGCTTAATGTGAAAGTGATTAAGGATCGTTAATATGGAATATTATCTAAGTTAGTTGCTAGTGCAGAATATAAATGTAAAAATAAATAATAAAGTGAAAGACACATGAGAATTTTAGACCGGTTTGAACTTCCCGTTCTATATCCAGTCCCAGACTCCTTCGGGAATTCAACTATAAACCCTCACTTGACCCGGAGGAATAGGTATTACACCAACTGAGAAACCGAACATGACTTCTACCGCCTAAGTAACAGAATAGGACTTCAACCACCTAACCAATCGAACATGACTTCTAATACAAACAATAGAATTTCTTCTGAATGAGTATGCCCTTGAGTAGCATTGATAAGTCAATAACGTACACCATTCCTATAATCTTCTCCTTTGTGGTATATAGTGTGATTCGTGAAGATATGAAGTTTATTTAATCACTAATAAGATTTGCTTGAATGAACAAGTGATTAGAATCGAAAGTATTGAATCAAATGACAAGATTGTTTAAACAATAGGAATGAGATAATAGAATCAAATTAAGTTAGTAGAACAATTAATTTGATGGCTATATATAGTGATTCAAAACAAAAGATACAAAAGCAAATCTTGAATCAAGAGTTGTTTCTGTTCATTGAAGTGAAGTATCTTTTCAAAATATAGCCGTTATGAAGATTCAGTCGACTAAGTGAAAAAATTAGCCAGCTGAATCGATTGAAAAATGAATCAGAGAAAAAATAGTGCAAAAGTCTTGCAATTCAGTCGGTTGAAATACATAGTTTAGCCATCTGAATGTTCAATATTTATTGTGCATATGCACAGTCATTCAGTCGACTGAACTACATGTTTCAGCTAGTTGAATGGTTTGTTTTTTGCCATATTAAAGAATTTTTCAGAAAACTTTTTGTATATGAACTTCGTTATGAAATCCTTAGCATGTGAACTATTTTTTGAAAACAAATTAGATTTTGTGTGTGTGTGTGTGCATATACCACTTCAAAGAGATTTTAACATGTCTTAACTACTAGACTCAAATAGTGCGCTAAATATATTACTAAAGCTTCTGTCTGGAATCTGGTCTGCATAGTATCTTCTCATACACATATGGTTAGTTCATATAATATTTACTTATATAGTTGTCATAATCAAAACATCAAAATTCAAGATTCTAACATTCTCCCCCTTTTTGACAGCAACAATTATATAAGTTTGTAAGTATATAAAAGCATATTTACTCCCTTTAAATGAATACTCCTCCCATCAATCATATTCTCCCTCTTTGTCAAAGACAAAAAGGAACAAATAATCGATATGAGAAATATTGACATATAAGCACACAAATAAGTACATAGTTTAAGAGAAGCAAATAACATGAACATCATAGATAGCAAGCATGTAAGATCATGTAAATATGAAAAAAAGGACAATCTTACTTGTAAACATCAAGATACAATAAGCACATAAGAAAATGTCTTAAAATAAAACGAAAAATTGTTCATGAGAAAATTAAAAAAATCTAGAAATCTTCACTGCCTTGTACCTCTTCTTTCTCTTCTTCCAAAGTTGACCAAATGAATGGAGCCAGTTTTTCAACAACACCGGTTGATGTAGAGCCGAAACAAGAGACTTTTTCCTAAATCTTGTTTAAAAGCCTTTGACTGAGTTTTGCTTTTTGTTCATTTTAGACACATTCTTTCCTATGTTAGCTAAATGTTGTTCAAGCTTGCTTTGATTTCGAGATAAAGTTACAAGAGCTTTTTTTGAAGGCATGTCAACATTAAGCTCTTGAATTTCATCGTTGTCGTCGTCTTCTTCTTCTTCTTCTGGTTAAAGAAGTTGAGAGGAGGAAGAAGCGATATTCGTGTCTAATTTGAGGAATTCCTTCTTCACGATTAGCGGTCCATTGTTGAAAGCTAATAATTTGTTGATGTTTAAGGCATTTAGGAAGACTCATTAAACTTAGAGTCTTCGAATTAAGTTCTCCGATTGTCATGAAATCCGAATCGGGTAAAGGAACTCTGAAATTTTGTAAAATGCACATGATATAAGCTCCATAGTGAAGCGTCTTGTAACTTCTCTTGTGATTAACAGTGAGAAATTCATCTAAAATTATTTTTCCCCAATTTAGTCATTGAGACGAGTAAATAGCATAAAGGGCTTGAATATCTCTCTTATAGACCTTTTCGTAGCTATTGATCGGAGGTTGCAATGATCGAATGAGCACATGGTGGATCATTCGTGCCTTCGGACATAAGTCACTAGATTTCAAAATTTGCAAATCGTTCGATAAAAATCGATGCGAAACTTCATCACGATTATACATATCCACCCCAACATCGTCTATATCCAGTCCTCCGGATGAACATCGTAGTATGTGACCTAGTTGTTGAGGAGGTAAATAAATTTTACTCCACACACCAAGGTCCATATCCAATCATCCTTATTTTGAGGATCTTGGTGGTCTAGATTCATATTTGCAAAGAAAAGTTTTATTAAGAGTGGATAGATCTTGACATTATTAGAATCATACCCAATTAGTGAATCTTAGCCGTTAGCTTCGACTATTTCTCTAATGGCTTATCTATTGAATTCAGGTAACTTCATGAAAGCTCCTTTACTAATTTCGAATTTCTCACCGTGTCGAATCAATTTACCGCTGTTTCTTGTGTAGCCAAGCGCGAATTTGACTCTCGGATGGTCCGGTAGTTGATTCATGAGCTCTTTTGGATCTTGTTGCCATTTGATTGATGAACGTTTTGAAGAAAAAATGTAGTTTTTGAGAAGGCTAGGGTTTGTATTTGGGTTTCTTTTGGAATAATGAGTGTTTAGGTAAAGTGAGAATGAAAGAGTATATGGAAGTTATGTAGGATTTGAGTGAATAGGTGTGTTGGGATATGTGTAGAGCTATTTTAAAAAATTGAAAACTAACGGGTTAGTCGGCTAAATAGGGGAAGTCATAAAGGTTGGTATGTAGAAATTTTGTATCCGCACAGTGTAAAAAGTCTTATTTCAGTCGGTTGATATATGGTGGTCGGTCGTTTGAACGTTGAGTTAAAAAATTGACGATTTGAATATTCAGTAGGCTGGCTTCATGTATTAGCCGGCTGATGTGCAGGAAAATTCTTCCCGCATTAAAATTCCGTAATTTTAATGTAATTCAACCTTTTGAGGGATGGGAGCTAGCCGGTTAAGTTTCAGGAAAAATTTAAAATCCTTTGAATGTTTAGTCGGTTGATTTAAGGGTTCGGCCGGCTGAAACTGTTGTTTGGTCGAGGCAAGATTTCTTTTAGTTTTATTCTAAAATTAGTTTATTTATAACCTATATAAATATATGTTTTTGAGCTTGATTCTTGTGTTAAACATAAATATAATTATTATTTCAATAAAAACATTACATATTCATATTACAACATTAAATATATAAAATTATACAGAAAATATTTTTTTTAATTTTTTAAAGTCTTCGAGTCGTCTAAGCTGGGTTCAACTTTGGTGAATTAATGTAATGGATGTACATGAGACTAAACACTATGCCGAGTACCTTGTTCCCGAGAATTTGAAGACATGGGAGGACGTTGTGGAGAAGGATGGTGAACACTTTGCTTTGGAGACGATACATAGAATTTGAGAGCGAATTGCTCAAGGAAATTTAATCATCTTCCATGATGTTTTTGTTTACAATACATTTAGAGTTGTAATCCTAAGGTCTCATGTTGATAGTGATGAATTTCGTCTATCTTTTCTTTGGTAGATGGTGAACCGAAATTCAAGTTTCTTTTAGCTCGCTTTTCAGTTGGTGTATATCTAGTATGATGATATGTGATGGAGTACTATTTACTGGAAGGTATGGATTTGTTTGAGGAATCCATAGAGGGGGTATTGAAGATGATAGAAAAGAGGTTGGAGTTTTCTCGAGACGACATTGTAAAGAAATGTAAAGTTTGTATATATATGAGTTTAAGAGAAATTAGATTCACGTATATATGTACTTAGTTTTTTTATCTATTCAAGTTTTACCTATTTAAGGTTAATATTGTTTAGAAATTAGCAGCTAAGTAAAAATGAAAGGTTAATATATAAAAGAGATTATGATCGCATATAAAATAAAAGATATGTAAGGTCTTAATCAAGTAACATAATAGAATATTGGAAAGTCATGCAACTTCCTCACATGAGTGCAGAGTTCAAGTGCCAATAGTTCCAATTTTTTATTCTATTAAAATTTTCTAATTATAAATCATGCAATGACATAATTCCGTCTTAATTTAAAAAAAATATTTTCATTTTAGGGTTTACTAAATATATCTGTAATTTGATTTTCTAAAGGTGCAAAATCAAGAGAAATATTACCTTTTTCAATATTAGCGCGAAGAAAATGATGACAAATACCGAAATTGTTATATCCCGGAATTCTGGCAATATCAATTTAATAATCTGTGTTAAAAATTAAATTGATTTGATAATTATTGTTAATAAGAATTGAATTGATTTAATAATCCAATTAATTAAATATTTAATTGGTGAATTTGTATCTTTTAAAAAGTAATAAATTGGTTCTATTTATAATGTAAATATATGGTTTATATTGTAAATAGATTAGCTTTGTTTTAATTTAACAAATAAAGTCATATTTTCTAATTCTAATATTTTTGGTAATTTGGAAATTTGATTTTATTTAATATAAGCTTTTCGAAGCTATTTAATACATAACAATAGTATTTTAAATTGTTAAGGTAAGTTTAAATTGTTTAAATTGATTTTTAGCTTAAGTTTAAATTTAAATTAATTAACAAAAAGTTTGTTTTGTTTTCTTTTTAAATATAGTTTGATAAGATAAGTAACTTATCAATAAAGAGATAATTTCTTTTATCAATTATTTAAAATTGATAAATGTGTTATTTTCAAACTATATTAATAATGTATTGTTTCTACAAAAGGATTTTTAATAATAATAGAATTTATTATTTTCAAATTTAAATATATAGCCATATATGAATATAATTTGATTTTGAAATTGGATTTTAGAATTTAATTTGAATTTGAATTTGAATTTGTTTTTAAATTCAAAGTATAGATTTTAAATTGTTTTGGATTTTAAAATATTTGTATAAACTTTTATTTATGGATTTAATTGTTTTATTTCTTTTTAAATTATCTATATATATACACACACACATAAATACATACTTATTAACCAATTAAGTAACCATAATCTTATATTAACTTTTAAAAACAAATACTAATTAACTTAAAAGACAAGTGTAAATTGTTAAGCATATCAAACGACAAATGATATATTATAGGACAAGTGGCATTTGTAAGCTAGTTTTTCATTTATTTTTTATTTACAAATAATTTCAGCCTATATATTACCAAATCTCTTTCCTTCATTCTTTTTCTTGTTCAAAAGCTAAGTTCAAATCTAAAGCCAGGTTCAAATCTGAGAACAAGATTTGTAAAAAACTCTTCCAAACTAAAATAAATCAATAATCATCTTCATTTCAAAATGAAAAGACTGAATCATCTTCCAAAACCTGTAAAAAAATCCTCAGTTCAAACATGCAAATCAAAATATCTGTTGAAAACAAAACCCTGTAACTGTTTCAAATCTGGAGCAAGCAAGCCTGTAACATCTTAAAATCTGAAGCCTGTACATCATTTTTCTTCAACCTGGAATTGTTTTCTACATGCAACTTCATTTTCAAGTTCAAAGCATTTTCAAATCAAGAACCAAAGTATTTCCAATTTCTGTAACATGCAAAGTTTTAAAGCTAAAGGATTTCAGTTTTCAAGCTATTTTCAAAAGCTTTTCACAATGGTGCTCTGTCTTCTGTTTAAAAGGTGTGTAACTTCACTTTTAAAACTTAAAGTAAAATTATGGTTGCATGTTATTGCTGTGATAAATATTGTATTGTGTATATTTATAAGTATGTGACCGTTTAGCCCCTATATGAAGATGAATATATGAAAATTTGGAATTAATATGAATTTTGGTTAAAACAAGTTAAAATACCCAATATGATCATTTATTTAATTTAAATAGAATAAATATGGTGGTAAAAATATGCACATTTACGTGCACATCAGTATGTTTGTGTATGTATATTGTTGAATTCCTTATGTATGATGTATGCATTTGAATATTTGTAACTTCTCTGTTGACGGATTTAAGTTCTGGTTTTGATTTAAATTCAAAACCTCTTGATTTAGTCTCTGTTTAAAACTTAAGTTTCAAATGAAACTTGTTTGTTCCATCACAAATTTTAGTTTAAAATTTATTTAAGTTAAAATAAATTGCCAATATCTCTGGGAATCAAGAAAAACCGGGCAAACTTAATCTAAGTAAAAATTCAAAACATCTTAATTTATAAATTCAGGAATGTAAACTGAATTCTTATCCTAAAACATGATTTTTAAAAATAAAATCATAATTTTTAATGATGGAATGAGTGTGCAGTTCTGGGATGAACTGGAAATGGAAATGTGAGGTTTTTTGATGATCTGTGTGGTCTGGGAGGAAGGGGTTCTATCTGGTGGTAGTCTGATGATCAGAGGGTAGGGGAAAAATGCCAGGATGTTGATCAGAGCTTTGTGGTGTTGGTGGTTGACTTTTGCAATCTGTAACCCTAGTTTTGACTAGGGTAGATAATTTGATCATCACGGTTTCTCTAGTTGATCGAGTGCAACGAGATCTTAGGTGATGGGAGCTTGGACGTTGGCGAAGGCAAGGCCAGGATTTAAGAACCTCCAGTGGTCGGAACGTCGGGGACGAGGCATGCTCCAGGTTTGGTGGTGATTCCTATTTTTCTTTTCCTGGTTTTGTTTGGACAACTTGAATTCGATTTCGAGGTTTGTACAGTGATCTGATGATGTAGTTGAGTGTGAAGGAGGTTGCCGATGAGGGAAGACCATCGGTCGGAGGTGATTAAAGTCACCGTGCATGTGCATGGTGCATTTTATTCTCTGGTGAAGTTCTGGTTAGCAGAGGGAAAGGGTCTCAGGTTTTCTCTCGAGAAGTTCGAGCATTTGCTCGAAATTTTTAGTTTGTGGACTCGAAGCAACTGAAGGGTTGGCTTGGGTCATGATTGAGTTACAGGTTTTCAAAGCCTGTCAATTTAAAATTTTATAAAACTGAATTTTAAATTATAAAGAAATGATTTAAACAAAGTTTACATCTAAGTTTTTAAATCTGGATTCAAATCTAAATTTGAATCCTAGTTTTGAAATAAAATATAGTTTCTAAAATTTAAATTGTTTAAACAACCTTAAAATGTTTAACTGGTTTAAATTTTAAAAATTAAGTTTTTAAAATGTAAGTAAAGTTTTAAAATCTAAAGTTTAATCTGGATTCGGATTTAATTATGTATTCCAGTTTTAAAATGAAAAGAAGTTTTTAAATTTAATAATAATTTAAACAACTTTGAATGTTATGGTGTATTTTTAAATTGATTTGAATTTAAAAATGAATTTGGTTTTTAAATTCCTTTTAGCTTCTTTATAAAATAAATATTTCTTTAACTTGTGAAATAAAAAGGTTTTTGAAATGTGTTTTAAACTTTGATAAAGATAATTTTTATTCATTTTAAATCTTTAAATTTAAAATGAAATTTAAATTGAAAATTTAAAGTAAATTGTTTTAAATGATTTGTTAATGATAATTTGATCATTAATAAGGAAATGTTTTTATCTTTAAGTAAATGAAGATTTAATGTTTTGTAACTCATTAAATATTAAGTTAATTAATTTGTAATTAATTTATTTAATTAGTTAATGATTTGGATTAATTAAATTAGTAATTAAAGGTTTTAATTAATTAATTAAGGTTTAAGATTAATTAATTAAGGAATAATTAATTTGTAATTAAGGATTATTAATTAGAATATTAATTAATAGTTAGAGATTAATTAATCAAGTAATTAAAGATTAATTAAGGTACAGTTAACATTTAATTAATTAAATAATTAGGATTAATTAATGGATTATTATAGATTAATTAATTTGAAATTAATAAAGTTAAAAGTAAGTTTAATTACTTAAGAAAGTAATTAAAGAATTGTTAATAGTTAATGAAGGTCATTAACTTGTGATTATTTAACAATTAATTTATGTGATTAATTTTAATAATTAAATAGATTAATTAATTAGTGATAATCATTTGTGAAATTGTTTAAGTTTAATTACTTAATATAAGTAATTAAGGAATTAATTACTTAATGTAATGAATTGAGTTTATTGCGATTAGTTTAAATTAATTAATTAAGTTTAATTAATTTTAATCACTTGATGATTAGATAATAATTACTTAATGTAACTAATGAAGTATAATCACATAGTGAAGTAATTATGATAATTACTGGAGGTAATTAGTGCAAGATGATTTAATAATGGAAGTAATTTGAGTATAATTACTTTTTGTAATTAATCAAGGGATTAATCAAAGAAATTAATTAATTAATTTCTTTATTTAATGAAGTAATTAAGGGTAGTTAATTACTGAATGTGATTAATCCAGGGTGATTAATAATTGTGATTTAGTTAAAGATTAATTACTTATTGTAATTAATTTAAATAAGATAATTAATTAGATGTAATTAAGGATCATTAATTAATATAATTAATGATGTAATTAAGGATTTATTAATTAAGATTAATTAATCAATAATAAGTGATTAAAGGTAATTAATTAAGGATTAATGTAATTAATTATAGTGAATTAATTAACGAAGTATTTAAAGGTTAATTACTGTTTTTGGTTAAGAGTAATTAATTTGTGAAATTAAGATAATTACTTGAATGTAATTGAAGAATAATTAATCAAGGAGGATTAATTAAGATGATTAATTATAGGATAATTAATCAATTGATTTGTAATTAATTAATGGTTATGTAAGCAAAGTTTTAATGATAAGGTAATTAATTTAATTCACTTTAAATTAATTAATTAGAGATGGAAGTAATTAATTTAATTCATTTTAAACTAATTATAGATGGTGTGATTATTAATCATTGCTTATGTATGGATGAATGATTATTGATTCCTTTGAATGGTTTGACATCTCAATTATGAGATAAGTAATGCTATGTGATTAGATGCTTTGGTTGCATTGTGATAATAATATGGATTACCTATTTGTGTTGATAATGTGGATTATCTGTTTATGATGATAACATTGATTATCTATTGTGATATGTGAATCATCTATCTGTGTGTTTGTAGATAATAGAATTGAATTGTTTTAAACTTTAAAACAACTTGGCCTTAAAAGATACGTTTTGGATTTCGATGAGACCGGGATCGGGTGTCCAGATTTGGATATATGAAAACCATATCGATCCAAATTAACGGTAGGTCATGAATCTCAAGTGAAGAGTGAAGACTCGAGGTGTAAGGACTATTCGTCTTTAAAACTCTGAGGGTGATTCCAATACGAGTTTAACGGGGTAGTACTTTCAGATTTGAGATGAAGATTCAGAGTGCAAGGGTTATCGTCGTTAACTCTGGGGGTGATTCCAAAATGAGTGTAACGAGATAATGCCTTCGGTTTCGTTTGAACCCGGAACGAACTTGTATGGATTGAATGTTTTCATAACATCGTCAGGTGGACGATGAGCATTCTAAGAGATGTGTTCTCTAAAGGTAATCGTAGCCTCAAGCCTCATCAATCGGGAATCGCTAAAACAGGGAAGGTGTAGCAAGGCTAAGTGGGTCATGCCCAAGTTGGACGAGATTTTCCCCTGTCTAGATTTGTCCCTTTTATTTCGGCTGCGTGGGCAGTTGGAATGCACACCAACTGCGGGGTTGTCTTGTTCGGGACTGTCCAATAAGGGATGGTTCCAGCCTTGTTTTGCAGGGGATTTAGGGTGGATCCTCGATACGTTGATATAGGCCACGTACTGTGACGGGCGATACCTCAGTAGCCTTGCCATTGTATGGAACCCAAACTCCAATAAGTGCCATCGGATTTGATTGTATTACCCACTTTGTTGGCTAGTATGCTGGAATTTAATCATGTAACAATTTCAGCTATTTCATATTTACTTGAAAACCTTAGACCTATTATAATATCACCGGATTTCCTATCAAATGTTTTGGTTAGCGTAATGTAAAAACTTACCCATGTTTTTGTGTGGGAAGTCTTACGTGATACCTTTTGTTTTCAAAGGTTTTGAAAGTTAAGCAACTTTAACCCGTTACTCACACCAGACCCATGTCTGACCCGGAGTTTATTTCTGTTTTTCTTAAACTCTTGGGTACTCAAATTTTTACGAGTAGCCAAGGGATTTAGGTGAGCTTTGACGAATTGTGGAGGAGCAATGGAGCAGAGGCTTCAGCATGTAGATATATAATGTTCCGCTGTGTTTGATTTCTCTGATTTGTATTGAGTTGTAATAACTAGACAGTTGTTTATAACTGTCTAGTATGTGACGTATAAGCTGTGTAACTCTGATTGATGTTGTATACTATGTAATATCTTATGTTATTAATATAATTTATTCGTTCCTCTCTTTAGATTCTGATGTTGTTTCTTCTCTCTTCTCTATCTTTTCTCTTTTCTATCCCTTTCTTTCTTATTAATGATGCGTCATTCTGTGGAATGAATGGCGGGTCGTTACAGTGGTATCAGAGTGCTAGGTTTGAGTGAATACCTAGGCTTTGGAGTGATTTCTTCTTGCGAGAGCGTATTTGTATTTTTAATATATATATATATATATTTATATATATTTCTACCTATCTGTTGGGTTACCTGTTCGGGTATTCCAACATAAGTTATAAAGGTAGATGGGGTAGTGGTGTGTGTAACACGACTACCAATAGTAGGAAGTTTGAATGTTTGAAGTTGGAAGTGCATTTGTCGAGACTGTAGACCTAATACCGTCTCGAGTAAGTTATGCAGTGGTGTAAAGATTTCATCGACCTCTGAAGGAAACCTTTTTAAGGTTCGGAGTCCATCTTGGAAGTTGGATAAGTGAGAGTTTGGACCTGTCGGTTGTGTAGAAGCAAGTGATGGTATCTTGATACCTCAGGAAGTAGTAGCTGCATGATGAGATGCAGTGATTATGGATATCTCCGAAGATGTTTCCTTTGGAACAATTAAGGAAGTATGTCTGCATCGGTGAGGTGGCTGAGTTCAGCGAGATGTTTCTGTTTGGTTGGAGGTCCGAATTTCTCGAAGAACTTTGGATTAGGAATTCTTTGGCATCTGTGTCAACGGTGCAGCTCGGAGTATTCTGAGTGCCGACAAGGAAGTTTCTGGCTGAGCAGTTTTTCTGGAGGTGGAGTTCAGAAGTAGCAGAGTGGATCCATTTCTTCGATGGATTGATTAGATGAGTATAAGCTATTCTGATTGGTAAAGAGAGATCAGTTTCTTTGGAAATGGACCAGGTTGATCGCAAAAGTGACTTGTGATAGCTGAGTATTCTCTTGGGTTGTCAGAGATTTTCTGGATGTCTTCAGGGAAGTCAGAGGTTTTTCCGCATCTGGTGATTGAGTTTTCTTATCGACTAGAATTCCAGGAGTGGAACCGGCGGTTTAGCTTAGTAGAAGGATGATTCCTAGAGATAGAGTTTGGTGAAGCAGCTCAGATTTTTGGTGGAACTTCTGAGTTTTCTTTTATGGATCTGTGGAACCATATTTCTGGGATGTGTGGTCCAGTTTGTGCTCGTGTTCATCATCAGCATTCTTATCTACTCCAGATCAGAGTTGTGCAGCAGAAAAAGTTTGGGAGTGTTTCTGTTTATCTTTTCCGGATAAGGAGAAGTAAGTTCGGTCTTCTGTTGTTTGTGGAGTAGAGTTGTGTTCTTGGTTGCCGGTTGATCTTGAGAGGATCATTTTGACGGGTTGTTTCAGATTTTGTTTGTTTCGAGAGGCATCAGCGTGAGGTGAGCAGATCAGGAAGGATTTAGGTAGACCAGGATCATCCGAAGAGTTCTTTGGATAAGAGATGGAGGAATTTGGATTTTGGAATCGGAGATTTGGTTTTGGTTAAGCTTTCTCTGATCTAAAGGAGCTATAAATTTTGGGTAAGACTGGGAAGCTAGCTTCGAGGTGTTTTGGATCTTTTCTATGTTCTTATGAGGATAAGTATTTGGTTTCAGGATTGAATTGCCAGTTTGGAAGACTGGGATTTGATGTGTTTCACGTATCTCTGAGGGCGTACGTGTATGATCTATCTCTGGTTTTGGAACCAGCATTTCAGGAGGTTTGGTTGTTGAGTCAGACTTGTCTGTAGTTTGATATCCTATCTAGTTTTATAGATCTAGATGAGTAGGAGCTCTGTAGCTTCGTAGTTTTGATTGTTTGGATTCTGTAGAGTGAGTATCCCGGTATTTTGTGACGCCCCACCTCAATACCCACGCTAGCCAAGAACACTCCGGAGTAGTGCTGTCAACTAGCACGGAGAATAAGGCTGTTGAGGAGCGACCATCCATGTAATTGCTTATCACACGGTGGCTATAAATAATCTTCGGAAACAAACATAGAAATAATCATATCACAAATCAGTCACAGATATCCATATCACAAAGGCGGAAGAAGATATGAATATATAACTAACAGATGAAAGTGTACATCAGAGTAGTGGTCAGTAAGATCCACGATAATACAAAAGAATAGCAACACGTGCTATACAAAAGAATACAACTATGAGTCTATATCTCAAGTGTATACAACAAAAACTGCTAATCTAAACAGTTAGCCAAAAGTCAGAGTGATGAATCCCTGGGAAGAAGTCAAGCAGAAGCACCTGTAACATCTCGGTCTGACCCGAGTATTATTTAAGAAAATAATAAACGGATCAGTCTAGCTATAAATATCAGATGACATGATATAACATAAAAGATATGGCATAAACATAAACATCCATAACGACATACCACTATAAGTATGTAAATAATGATCAACAGAAGATCAATCAATAAGAGATAATCAATATCACAAGAATCTTCTCAAAGATTCGAAGAGGGCATCATACCCTAAACTTGTACTCATAACAAGTCAATGACATAAATTCCAGAAATCAACACGAGAAATCCAGAAATCATAAAAAGGGAAAGAGGCCTATCACATGACGGTCCGAAGACCAAGGGGAGCTACCCCGCATGTGTGAATGGAATCACACAGATTGAGGTCAAGACTAACCAAAAAGCAGAAAGGTATGTGTGAATGGAATCACACAAGTGGTGTCTAGTCTAACCTTGCAATGAAAGAGACATCGCGCAATTGCTAGTCTAATTCATAAAGCGATCATCAAGATCAACGAGAAGTGTCAATTACACTAAGCTAGTAAATATAGAAGTTTAGCTTCATGTCCCATAACCACTTGCTTAACTTAAATATTTACGAACAAACTGTAAATCTTCACTAATAAAATTGTCACAAGAGGTTCAATCGAACAAGTCCAAGAATTAACCGACGAAGTGAACGCAAGCGTTTCATACCACTTGTTTTACTAAGTCGTTTAATTAGATTTCTCATCCGAGTGAGGTAAAGGCGTGTATATACTAATAGATTGGAAAACGGTTTAAGAAAGGAGCTTTGTTATTAAAAATAGAGTTGAAATTGTTTGTTAAAAGAGTTTTGATATTTACTACTAGTATTGAAACCTTTATATTATAAAGTGACAAAACACATAAGCAAGTGTAGAAACAATCAGTCACAAAGATCGCATACGGAGATGCGAATAAAATCCAAGGAAATTAGCTCAATGTTTTTCAGATAAGATCCCCTACGGAGGGGGGGTCCAGGGGGGGTGGCAACCCCCCAAGGTGGGGGTGCGGGGGCAACGCCACCGCTTACGGGGTTCGACCTAAGTGAAGACAAGCGGCCTACGACCTAAAGCAAAATGAGATCTAACGACCTAAGGGTTCACGCGACCTAACACAATGGCCGAGCGACCTAACTGGAGTTAAGGGAGGCAAGCGACTTAAGCTCCAACGACCTGCGACTCAAGCAAGCCGAGCGACCTAGTGTGGAGGGGACGAGCGACTTAAGGAAGGCGAACGACTTAACAAGGTTCGCGAGCTAAGGATGAGCGACCTAACAAGGTTCACGACCTAACGGAGACGAGGTCATGCGACCTAAAGTGGTTCGCGACCTAAAGGTGTTCGCGACCTAATAGGGTTCGCGACCTAAAGGTGCACGACCTAAGGTCTTTCGACCTAGGGGTATATAGGTAACACGACCTAAAGATGTCGCGACCTAAGGGGCCAAGCGACCTAGTGGGTCATACGACCTAAAGGAAATAGGGTCCAACGACCTAAGGAAAACAAGGTCCAACGACCTAAAGGGATGGGAGTCATGCGACCTAAAGGAGTATGCGACCTAAAGAAGTGCGCGAGCTAAATGAAGGCGGAACAACTCAGGGTCTAACGACCTAAGGGGGGGGGGGGGGCGACCTAAGGTCTAACGACCTAAGACCGAGGAGACGTTTCCAACAGAGGGAACGACTTAACGACCTAAGCCTAACGACCTACGACCTAAGGTCCCACGACCTAATGAGGCAGGCAAGGCCAAACGACCTATACGCGAACGACCTAAAGTCCAACGACCTACGACCTAAATCCGAGGCGACCTAAATCCGAGGCGACCTAAATCCGACACGAACGAAATATGCAGGCCTTGACTTTTCCACACGCGCGAGCTAATGATTCCGAGCGACCTATACCTGGGCAGAGCGACCTAAGCTCAGGAAGTTTACCAAACAACTAAAAATTGGAGTTTTTCGCCAATCCAATCCAAACCAAATGCAAATATACATGCTAAAGTGATGGGGAATCATTCCCAACAGTCCAATATAGTTATAGACTAGAATTGTGAGATAAAAATCTCACCTTTGCACTAAAGTTTATGAAGATGAAGCTTGAAAGCAAGGAGAAGCAATCCAAAGCTTGAATCCAATATCTTCTACTTGAATTTGGAGTTGAATGTTGGATTTGCAATTGAATTTGTGCTTGGAGTTTTAATTTCCCATTCCCTCCACCATTAATGCCAAAGCTTGATTAGTTAGGAAATTTATGAAGAGTGAGGAGAAGAGGGTTGGAACTTGGGCTTAATAGGCTAAACTAACCCAAAGTCCAAAGCGGGAAAAGTTAGTGAAATTTCACTAACTCCAAACCTATCGATGTTTATACTTAAAAAGTTGTAAACGACATTTCGAACTCAATGGAAGTGGTCTCGAGTCCTAATTTGACCGTTTGCAAAAGTAGCTTTTCGGACCAAAATCCGATTAACGAGTTAATATTTAAATAAAATATTTAAATACAAACTCGATAAATATGCGGGTTGTTACATATTTATACCTAGAAAACTCAAGGAAATTCTATCCAGAATCTTTTTTCTGGATAGTTAGATTTGTTTGATTGGGTGAATTGGTTGCTATGGTTGTTAGCATATCATTGATATATGCTTGTGTTTTAAAATTAAAATCTTTAATGAGATTATTAAATTACCTTTGTTTTAAATTTCGAGGACGAAATTCTTTTAAGAGGGAAGGAATGTGATATCCCAGAATTTCTGGCTAATGTGATATCCCAGAATTTCTGGCAATATCAATTTAATAATCTGTGTTAAAAATTAAATTGATTTGATAATTATTGTTTATAAGAATTGAATTGATTTAATAATCCAATTAATTAAATATTTAATTGGTGAATTAGTATCTTTTAAAAAGTTAATTAATTGGTTTCTATTTATAATGTAAATATATGGTTTATATTGTAAATAGATTAGTTTTGTTTCAATTTAACAAATAAAGTCATATTTTCTAATTCTAATATTTTTGGTAATTTGGAAAATTGATTTTATTTAATATAAGCTTATCAAAGCTATTTAATAAATAACAATAGGATTTTAAATTGGTAAGGTAAGTTTAAATTGTTTAAATTGATTTTTAGCTCGTTTAAATTTAAATTAATTAACAAAAAGTTTGTTTTGTTTTCTTTTTAAATATAGTTTGATAAGATAAGTAATTTGTGAATAAAGAGATAATTTTTTTTATCAATTATTTAAAATTGATAAATGTGTTATTTTCAAACTATATTAATAATGTATTGTTTCTACAAAAGGATTTTTAATAAGAATAGAATTTATTATTTTTAAATTTAAATATGTAGCTATATGTGAATATAATTTGATTTTAAAATTGGATTTTAGAATTTAATTTGAATTTGTTTTTAAATTCAAAGTATAGATTTTAAATTGTTTTGGATTTTAAAATATTTGTATAAACTTTTATTTATGGATATAATTGTTTTATTTCTTTTTAAATTATCTATCTATATATATATATATACATAAATATATACTTATTAACTAATTAAGTAACCATAATCTTATATTAACTTTTAAAAACAAATACTAATTAACTTAAAAGACAAGTGTAAATTGTTAAGCATATCAAACGACAAATGTTATATTATAGGACAAGTGGCATTTGTAAGCTAGTTTTTCATTTATATTTTATTTACAAATAATTTCAGCCTATATATTAACAAATCTCTTTCCTTCATTCTTTTTCTTTTTCAAAAAATAAAGTCAAATCTAAAGCCAGGTTCAAATCTGAAAACAAGATTTGTAAACAACTCTTCCATACTAAAATAAATCAGTAATCATCTTCATTTCAAAATAAAAAGACTGAATCATCTTCCAAAACCTGTAAAAAATCCTCAGTTCAAACATGCAAATCAAAATCTCTGTTCAAAACAAAACCCTGTAACTGTTTCAAATCTGGAGCAAGCAGGCCTGTAACATCTTAAAATCTGAAGCCTGTACATCATTTTTCTTCGACCTGGAATTGTTTTCTACATGCAACTTCATTTTCAAGTTCAAAGCATTTTCAAATCAAGCTCCAAAGTATTTCCAGTTTCTGTAACATGCAAAGTTTTAAAGCTAAAGGATTTCAGTTTTCAAGCTATTTTCAAAAGCTTTTCACAATGGTGCTCTGTCTTCTGTTTAAAAGGTGAGTAACTTCACTTTTAAAATTTAAAGTAAAATTATGGTTGCATGTTATTGCTGTGATAAATATTGTATTGTGTATATTTATAAGTATGTTTGTTTATGTATATTGTTGAATTCCTGATGTATGATGTATGCATTTGAATATCTGTAAATTCTCTGTTCCCATATTTAAGTTCTGGTTTTGATTTAAATTCAAAACCACTTGATTTAGTCTCTGTTTAAAACTTAAGTTTCAAATGAAACTTGTTTGTTCCATCACAAATTTTAGTTTAAAATTTATTTAAGTTAAAACAAATTGGCCATATCTCTGGGAATCAAGAAAAACCGAGCAAACTTAATCTAAGTAAAAATTCAAAACATCTTAATTTGTAAATTCAGGAATGTAAACTGAATTATTATCCTAAAATATGATTTTTAAAACTAAAATCATAATTTTTAATGATGGGACGAGTGTGCAGTTCTGGGATGAACTGGAAATGGAAATGTGAGGTTTTCTGATGATCTATGTGGTCTGGGAGGAAGGGGTTCTATCTGGTGGTAGTCTGATGATCAGAGGGTAGGGGAAAAAATGCCAGGATGTTGATTAGAGCTTTGTGGTATTGGTGGTTGATTTTTGAAATCTGTAACCCTAGTTTTAGCTAGGCTAGATAATTTGATCATTACGGTTTCTCTAGTTGAGAGTGCAACGGGATCTTGGGTGATGGGAGCTTGGACGTTGACGAAGGCAAGGCCAGGAGTTCAGAACCTCTGGTGGTCGAAAGGTCGGGGACGAGGCATGTTCCAGGTTTGGTGGTGATTCCTGTTTTTCTGTTCTAGGTTTTGTTTGGACAACTCGAATTCGAGATTTGTATAGTGATCTGATGACGGTAGTTGAGTGTGAAGGAGGTTGCCGATGAGGGAAGACCATCGGAGATGGTCGGAGGTGATTAAAGTCACCGTGTATGTGCACGGTGCACTTTATTCTGTGATGAAGTTTTGGTTAGCAGAGGGAAAGGGTCTCGGGTTTTCTCTCGAGATGGTTGAGCATTTGCTCGAATTTTTTAGTTTTTGGACTCGAAGCAACTGAAAGGTTGGCTCGGGTCATGATTGAGTTACAGGTTTTCAAAACCTGTCAATTTAAAAATTTATGAAACTGAATTTTAAATTATAAAGAAATGATTTAAACAAAGTTTAAATCTAAGTTTAAAAATCTGGATTCAAATCTAAATTTGAATCCTAGTTTTGAAATAAAATATAGTTTTTAAAATTTAAATTGTTTAAACAACCTTAAAATGTTTAAATGGTTTAAATTTTAAAAATGAAGTTTTTAAAATGTAAGTAAAGTTTTAAAATCTAATGTTTAATCTGGATACGGATTTAAATATGTATTCCAGTTTTAAAATGAAAAGAAGTTTTTAAATTTAATAATAATTTAAACAACTTTGAATGTTATGGTGTATTTTTAAATTGATTTGAATTTAAAAATGAATTTGGTTTTTAAATTCCTTTAAGCTTCTTTATAAAATAAATATTTCTTTAACTTGTGAAATAAAAAGGTTTTGAAATGTGTTTTAAACTTTGATAAAGATAATTTGTATTCATTTTAAATCTTTAAATTTAAAATGAAATTTAAAGTAAATAGTTTTAAATGATTTGTTAATGATAATTTGATCATTAATAAGGAAATATTTTTATCTTTAAGTAAATGAAGATTTAATGTTTTGTAACTCATTAAATTATTTAGTTAATTAATTTGTAATTAATTTATTTAATTAGTTAATGATTTGGATTAATTAAATAAGTAATTAAGGGTTTAAATTAATTAATTAAGGTTTAAGATTAATTAATTAAGGAATAATTAATTTGTAATTAAGGATTATTAATTAATAATTAGAGATTAATTAATCAATTAACTAAAGATTAATTAAGTTACAGTTAACACTTAATTAATTCAATAATTTGGATCAGTTAATGGATTATTAAAGATTAATTAATTTGAAATTAATAATGATAAAAGTAAGTTTAATTACTTAAGAAAGTAATTAAAGAATTGTTAATAGTTAATGAAGGTCATTAACTTGAGATTATTTAACAATTAATTAATGTGATTAATTTTAATAATTAAATAGATCAATTAATTAATTATAATCATTTGTGAAATTGTTTAAGTTTAATTACTTAATGGAAGTAATTAAGGAACTAATTACTTAATCTAAGGAATTGAGTGTAATGTGATTAGTTTAAATTAATTAATTAAGTTTAACTAATTTTAATCACTTGATGATTTGATAATAATTACTTAATGTAGTTAATGAAGTATAATTACTTAGTGAAGTAATTAATGATAATTACTGGAGGTAATTAGTGGAAGATGATTTAATGATGGAAATAATTTGAGTATAATTACTTTTTGTAATTAATAAAGGGATTAATTAATGAAATTAATTAAGGAGTAATTAACTTATTTAATGGAGTAATTAAGGGTAGTTAATTACTGAATGTGATTAATCCAGGGTGATTAATAATTGTGGTTTAATTAAAGATTAATGACTTATTGTAACTAATTTAAATAGGATAATTAATTAAATGTAATTAAGGATCATTAATTAATATAATTAATGATGTAATTAAGGATTAATCAATTAAGATTAATTAATCAATAATAAGTGATTAAAGGTAATTTATTAATGTAATTAATTAAGTATTAATGTAATTAATTATAGTTAATTAATTAATGAAGTAATTAAAGGTTAATTACTGTTTTTGGTTAAGAGTAAGTAATTTGTGAAATTAATTAAAAGATAATTACTTGAATGTAATTAAAGGATAATTAATCAAGGAGGATTAATTAAGGTGATTAATTATAGGATAATTAATTAATTGATTTGTAATTAATTAATGGTTATGTAAGCAAAGTTTTAATGATAAGGTAATTACTTTAATTCACTTTAAATTAATTAATTAGACATGGAAGTAATTAATTTAATTCATTTTAGATTAATTATAGATGGAGTGATTATTAATCATTGCTTATGTATGGATGAATGATTATTGATTCCTTTGAATGGTTTGAGATCTCAGTTATGAGATAAGTAATGCTGTGTGATATGGATGCTTTGGTTGCATTGTGATAATAATATGGATTATCTATTTGTGATGATAATGTGGCTGTTTATGACGATAACATTGATTATCTATTATGATATGTGAATTATCTATCTATGTGTATATAGATAATAGAATTGAATTGTTTTAAACTTTAGAACAACTTGGCCTTAAAAGATACGTTTTGGATTTCGATGAGACCGGGATCGGGTTTCCAGATTTGGATATCCGAAAACCACATCGATCCAAATTAACGATAGGTCGTGAATCTCAAGTGAAGAGTGAAGACTCGAGGTGTAAGGACTATTCGTCGTTAAATTCTGAGGGTGATTCCAATACGAGTTTAACGGGGTAGTACTTTCAGATTCGAGATGAAGATTCAGAGTGCAAGGGTTATCGTCATTAACTCTGAGGGTGATTCCAAAATGAGTGTAACGAGATAATGCCTTCGGTTTCGTTCGAACCCGGAACGAACTTGTATGGATTGAATGCTTTCAGAACATCGTTAGGTGGACGATGAGCATTCTAAGAGATGTGTTCTCTAAAGGTAATCGTAGCTTCAAGCCTCATCAACCGAGAATGGCTAAAACAGGCTAAAATAGAGATGTGTTCTCTAAAGGACGAGATTTTCCCCTGTCTAGAGGTCCCTTTTATTTCGACTGTGTGGGCAGTTGGAATGCGCACCAACTACGGGGTTGTCTTGTTCGGGACTGTCCAGTAAGGGATGGTTCCGGCCTTGTGTTGCAGGGGATCTCGGGTGGATCCTCGATAGGCCACGTATTGTGATGGGCGGTACCCCAGTAGCCCTACCATTGTATGGAACCCAAACTCCAATAAGTGCCCTCGGATTTGATTGTATTACCCACTTTGTTGGCTAGTATGCTGGAATTTAATCATGTAACAATTTCAGCTATTTCATATTTACTTGAAAACCCTAGACCTATTGTAATATTACTGGATTTCCTATCAAATGTTTTGGTTAGCGTAAGGTAAAAACTTACCCATGTTTATGTGTGGGAAGTCTTACATGATACCTTTTGTTTTCAAAGGTTTTGAAAGTTAAGAAACTTTAACCCGTTACTCACACTAGACCCATGTCTGACCCGGAGTTTATTTCTATTTTTCTTAAACTCTTGGGTACTCAAATTTTAACGAGTAGCCAAGGGATTCAGGTGAGATTTGACGAATTGTGGAGGAGCAATGGAGCAGGAGGCTTCAGCGTGTAGATATATAGTGTTCCGCTGTGTTTGATTTCTCTGAGTTGTACTGAGTTGTAATAACTAGACAGGTGTTTATAACTGTCTAGTATGTGATGTATAAGCTGTGTAACTCTGATTGATGTTGTATACTATGTAATATCACATGTTATTAATATAATTTATTCGTTCCGCTGTTTAGATTATGATGTTATTTCTTCTCTCTTCTCTATCTTTTCTCTTTTCTATCCCTTGCTTTCTTATTAATGATGCGTCATTCTGTGGAATGAATGGCGGGTCGTTATAGAAATGTTTAGTTTTGGAGTGATTTATAGGATTTTTCGATAAATTTATGACACTTGTATTATCATAATAGATTGTTGATTTAGATAGGTTTATTCCAAAATCTTGTAGTGTTTGTTGCATGTATATTTTCTTGAGCACATGCTACAGTAACAGAAATATATTCTGCTTCACACATCGAAAGTGAAACACAATTTTGTTTCTTATAGAACCAAGATACTACAGATTTTCCAATGAAATTACAAGTATCACTTGTACTCTTTCTATCTGTTCGACATCCTCCAAAATCAGCATCACTATATGATACTAACTCAATAGGACATTCTTTCGGGTAAAGGAAACCGTAGCCTTTAGTCTGTCTTAAGTATCACAAAATTCATTTCACTGCCCGCAAATGTGATTCTTTGAGATTTGCTTGAAATCGTGCACATAGGCATACATTGATCATGACATCTGGACGACTGGCCGTTAAACAAAGTAAGGATCCGATCATACTTCGATATAGTTTTTGCTCAACACTTTGCAATTTTCATCTCGATCGAGATGTACTACAGTGCTCGTAGGAGTAGGTTTCGTAGAAGTGTTTTGCATACCAAAACGTTTTATAAGATTATTACAATAATTTTCTTGATTAATTAAAACTCCATTATTTAATTGTTTAATTTGTAAACCAAGAAAATATGAAAGTTCTCCCATATGAGAAATTTCAAATTCTCTTGTCATTATATTTGAAGATTCTTGACATAAATTTTCATTTGTGTAACCAAAAATCATGTCATCTACATAAACTTGTATGATTAAAATATCGTTATTATCTTGTTTTATAAATAAAGTGTGATTCTTCTTTTCAATTTAAAACCAGAATTTATAAGATAACTTTCAAGATGATTGTACCAAGCATGAGATACCTGTTTAAACTATATAAAGCTTTCTTTAGTTTATAAACATGGTTTAGAAAATTTTCATTTGTAAATAAAGGTGGTTGTTCAACATATATGTTTTCTTTTATAAGACCGTTTTGAAAAGCACTTTTTACGTCCATTTGATATAATTTAAAGTTATGAAAACCTACAAATGATAATAAAATTGGTATTGCTTCTAGTCGAGCCATAGAAGAAAATGTTTCCTCATAGTCTCCCCTTCTTCTTTGTCAGGACACGATTTTTCGTCTTTCGAAAATTCAACATCGATGCTCACTTTATCGGCTGCCGAGAAATCGAACGACGGAAAACCGAACACTGAGGGTTTTAAAAAGAAGAAAAGAAGAAGAAAGAAGGAAAAGAAGAGAAAAAGATGGAAGATTAGAAAATAGAGAGCAGAGAAAATAGAGAATTTTGAAAATAGAAGAGAAGAAAGATAGAAAATTTTAAGATAGAAGAAAAAGAGAATAGAGGAAAAAGAGAACAGGACAGAAAACAACAGAACAACATCAGAATTTCACAATTCGCAGCGGAACAACATATAATAATAAATGAATAATCTTTAAACAAAGAACTAAATCAGTTATTACATTTTATACATTACATTACATCATATCATCAGAGTGTACAACATCAACAACAACAGTGCAGCGGAAAAAGAAATACTATATAAACTAGTAATACGCCATGCCATCCAGCTTGCCTCCAGCAACTCCAGAATATCCAGAATATCCTGATAAACCTAACTCTTGACTGCCCGTGTGAAAATTGGTGGGCACCCAGAGTTTAGGAAGGAAAACAATAAACTCCAAGTCAGTCATGTGACTGGTGTGAGAACTCAAAACAGTTTATTTAACTTTAAAATCAAAATAGAGAGATATTTTTATTTCAATTCGCAATGCTTTTAAAAATGAGACTACCATAAGGCCTCCCGCACACACACACAATGCAAACGCAGAATCGGAGGAGATTTCTCCTTATGATAGTCAAAGATGCTTGATACGCATTTAAAATAACATTTCATATTATTATTAGTGCATAGTGTAGGAAAAATTTATTTCGAAAGTAGAATATAAATCTTAGCCAGCATAGACATTCCGAACTATGCCTACTATAGCTAACTATGTTCAATAGCAGGTTACCGCCACATTCCATAGCAGGTTATACAACTAAAACCGTACAAGTCGCGTATTGTTTCTTTGGATTTCCAACAAATGGTCAGGCCAAGGAACTTCCCATTGCCACATGAGAATGCCTCTGGAAAGACATCCCCGAGAACCAAACCGGAACTCTGCCAACACAAGGCCGGGTTACCCCTAACTGGGTAACTACTGACACAAGCACGCCATTCCCCGATCGTAAACGACCTTTCTCACGGGATCCCGATAGCCAACAACCACAAAGTAATAAATTCGTAGTAACCACATAGGTTAAATATCTGGGCTCCATACCATGATACCACCTCTATCCAGAAGGAAATGTACATACCCTAAAGGGTGCTACCCCTCATAACCTTGCCGCATCTTTCCTGTTTTGACCATTTCCGGGGTGTGAGGTTCGACGAAGTCACGTCCACAAAAACATACTTTATACAAAAGCCATGCTTTGGGTCAACAAATGATCAACACAATGATCACCAAGATAGACGATCAAATAAACGATCCTATCACAATAATCAACACAATGATCATTTCAGCATCACTCAGCATGTCACATTACCAAATTGGGAATATATCGCTGATAACTTCAACTATATAACCTCTGAACTCGTACGTCTCAGAGAAGGGTGTTAAGCTAAAAGAATAAATTTTTTGCCACCAACAGAAATATATTTGAAAGAAATCGGCTTTATATCTCAACTTGTAATGTCAGACACACAATCCATACAAGTCTGTTCCGGGCTCGAACAAAACCGAAGGCACTTACAAAGAAGTCCTTGCAATCCGGATATTCACAATCCTGATCGGATTTCCCATCACATATGGAGAACTCTATACCGGAGCAACTCGGTGCAGAGTAAATCGACAGGTCATCCTATCGCTCTCGCAAATACCGGGTCTTCAACACCGATCTTCAATGCAATTCACAACGACGTATCACATATTCGGAATGGGTTATACGACCCCATGGTCCTTTCCCGGTTAACCCGAATAGTGAGCGCTTATTCAAAAATAAGTTTAGCATTCACATTCAAACAAATCACATCAATTACCCATTCAAAGGGAAATATTGATAGTCGGCTATTGAACTATCAATTGATATGCACACATCACCAGTTTCCAAATAATTTCCCAAATTATTTATTTTCCAAAATATCTTTACAAGATATATAATTTCAACACTTCAAAAATAAATCAATATTTATTTTTAAACCAATTCCACTTCCTTTTATAAATTCCTTAGTGAATTTACATTTCACAATATCTATTGATATACGTTTTCAATTATCCATTTTCAATTTATCTTCAAAAAGATAAATTCTCTAAACGTTTCATTTCATATTGGAAAAAACATTTCCATACTTATACATTCATAAGTAATTCACACATTTTATTTATTTTCAACACTTGGAAAATATTCAATATACTTAAATCAAAATTTAGTATATATTTCATTCTTTAAGGAAAATCATTCACTTTAACATATTTATTTGGGCCAAAACGAATGTTGTGTAAAACATCGTTACGACAACCCAAAATCACTAGTATAGGGATTCGAAATTAAAATAGATATATAAATCCCAATACTATACAAAACATTTCCTTTCGGAAATTATTTACTATAACAACAGTGTTATAGTCCACTATTTCCTTTTCATTTCTCGAAAACGTCTATTTCAACAATAAATGTTGAAATCTATGGTTTCGAATCTCAACACATTTTAAAACATCGTTAGATCGTTTTAATTCTATTTCAAATATCACATTCAAAACAATTTCTTTAACATATTATTCACAATTCAAAAACGTGAATAAACTTCATTAACAATTTCATCCTTTTATTCATTTTAATTCAAAGGATTGTTCACTATTCAAAAATGTGAATATAACTCCATTTATAGGTTTCAACAAATTTTCTTGTCAAAATAAGTCATTTGCGAATTTATAAAACAACGTTTATAAATTCCATTTCTATTTGTTTATAAAAACTTCCTTTTTATAAATCTCTTTATTAACTTATTCGATTTATAATTTTAATTATAAACCAAAAGTCCAAATTATAAGTCAAACACTTATAATTTATTTATTTGCAAAAATCGTTCCTTTGAACTTTACAAATTTTATAAACCTACTGTTTATAAAATTTCCATTTATAACTTCACCGTTATATAATTCTATAAATTTCATTCATTAATGAATTTCATTTTCACTTCATTCAAACACTTATAAAAACTCGTTTTATAATGTCTATATCTCTATTTATAAATTTCCATTTATAAATCTCTTAATATAAATCAATTTATATTATTCTTTAAAACGTCTTTAAATTCCTTTAAAAACTTCATCATTCTCTTGATTTATAAAATAATTAAATTTTATAAATCCTATATTTAAACTCTTTATAATAAATTCCAAAATCTCAATTTAAACTATTTTAAAAAAATCATTAATCCATATTTCTCAAAAATCAGCTTTTAACTATATTTCACAAAAACCATAATTTTATAACTTTTAAAATTATAACGTTTATTTATTTAAAATGGATCAATTCTAAAAATATAGTATATTTTCAAAAATCACTTTATAATCATTTTAAAATCCCAAAATTTGGGTCCAATGATGCTACACACCAAATAGTCAATCACGACTACAACGATATCATATATCGATATGATAATCCATCAAATATCAAAATATCTGAAATCTAATAAATACTGTTGAGGAATCCAGTTGGATCCCTCCAACCTGTTTCCTGCATCCAAAAACATTAGCACAATACCAATTTCGCTCCAGTACGAAATTATCGCGGTATATGTTCTTATTAAATATTATCCGTTTAATAACGGCGTAATAGGGTCTCATCCGCTAAACAAATAAATGCGGGAAATCAACAACTCCAATATATACATATGCCAATATATATATATTGCTATCATATATAATACCAATTTCACTGTTTATGAAATATTCGCGGTATATGTTTTTATTAAATAACATCCGCTTACTAACGGCGTATAATGTCTATTTTAACAATCAATAAATATCAATCATCATTCAAACATGCATTCCAATATTTTAAATCTAACTATTTAAAATAAAATCGAAACTGATTCGATTGAGTGAGAAGTTCTCACCTTGATTTAAATTCCGTTTTAGCGATTTATTTCGAATAAAATTAAACGGACGTTTAATTTTACCCAAAATTCTCACTAACTCCAAACGACTCCAAACCAACTCCATCGCGTAGTGCTCGTCCATATGATTCCAACGCAACTGAGTTTGCATTTTTTCGACCTCGTATGAAAAAGTTATGAATTTTTGAAGTTTACACGTATTTATATTAACAAATTACAACATAACTTTAATAATTAAAACCCTACATTAAATCAGAGCCACACGATCCAACTCCTCTCCATCAGGCCGTCCACCCCATCATCTCCCTCATTCACGTTCACAACATATCCAGGCCGCCATCACAACCCATCCTTAGCCAACTAGGGTTCCATTTTTCTCCTCCAACACTCGATGAAACCACATCAAACCACCGCCATCTCGAAGCACAACACCCCCTCTACCCACGCCTGCCTCCCCCTTGAGTTCGGCCCCCCCATTTGCATGGAATTGCGTGCGAAAATCTGCAGGTTCGGCCCCACATAGCTCCTCCTACGTTGCACCATTTCCGATCATCACCGTATGGAATCGAAGCTCTCGTCGAGCTCTTCGACTTTGTAGTTGAGCACTTCGCGTAATTCTTTACGGATTGAGAGAGATTGATGAAGAAGTGAGAGACAATTCTGGCCATTGAATGTTAGGGTGGCGGCTAGGGTTTTAGATTAGGTTTTTATTTTTTTTTCTAAGTTATGAAGAGGTGGGTCTATTTATAGAATTTCGTTCGACACTATTCATCCGGAAATTCCGAACTCCGATTTACGCGCCGTAACCAGCATTTCTAGGGTTTACCCCGCGTTCCGGACACAATGGAACAGGTTTCGGAAGCTAATTCGGAAGTATGTGCGAGTTATGGCTATAAACGCTCAATTTAAATTAAACCGATTTAAGCGATTTTCTAGGCGTTTTAATTTGTACCGGACAAACGGTAAATCCAATTGACACGAAATTTGAAACCTTACAATAATATCACATTACGGATCCGATGAAACTGGTTTCGTCGAAATTCGAGACTTTTTGAAAAATGGCTATTTTCACTCATCAAATTTAAATTAAAAATAAATCGATGCGTTTCGAGCTGCCACGATCAAACGATAGCTCCGATTGATACGAAATTTGAAATCCGGTAATAACTAACTATTACGGATCCAATGGAACTAGTTTCGTTCCATTCTGAGACTGTCCAAAAATTGACTATTTTCACTAGTCGATTTAAATATTAAAATATTCAATTTTCACAAATTAACTTTTAATTCGATTTTAAAAGTTCTAAAATATCGTTCTAACTTCAACATGATAAAATAAAATTTTAAAAATCATTTTCAATCATATTTAACTCAATTTTCAATTATTTCCTTAATTTAACATATTAAATTATCGATTTAATAATCCAATTAAATTCAATAATTCAAATAAAAACTTATTTGACTTATAAATTCACTTATTAATATCTAAAATTAATTAAATATTCAAATTTTAATTTCTAAAAATTCTGGGTCGTTACAATCTTCCCCCCTTAAAAGAATTTCGTCCTCGAAATTACAAGTAAGAAAAGTTATAGAATTTATTTACTTTCCAAAAATTCATAATTAAATTACTTACATATCTTTACTAAGTTTTCAAATCATACTTAGTTATCTTTTCAAAAACAACTACTATTGTTTAACTTTCAATTCTAAAATCAAAGTTAAAAGTTTTCAAAATTTTCCCATTTTCTCAAATTTTTTCTAACGCCTTAAATTTTCGAAAAAATTCGCCATAGTCTCCTTTGCGCGGCTCGATCCGAAAAAAAAATGACAGTATATATATCACAAATATACATCTCATCAAGTAATGAGGCATCCCGAAGGGAAAAAAGTGTAAAAGTACGGTATTTAATCCGAGATATGTACCTTATATTTTATTAGCAAGCATATACGGCTAATATAGCGCAAAAGCGAGCTCCAAATGCGAAGCAAACGCAATCCGCACCTACTAATCACTCAACAAACAACATGAGAACCATGCATATAGACAATAGTCTCAATATACAACATATAGCAACATAATAACTATATATGTCAAACATATCAAATGAAACAAAACAACAAATGCAAACATATTCAACCATCAACCAACTAACATCCATTTTCAATTAGTTTATATTCACTAATTCACAAGTTGGTTCACTTCCAAATCAAATTCAATTCATTTAAGATTCATTTAACTTCCAATTGAATTTCAATTACTTTAGCTTCTAATTTCATTAACACTTAATGAATTTTATTTACAATCAATCAACTAACAATCATATAACAATCAATGTATATTAATTACAACCAAATTCCTTTGCTTACAATTGGTTTAATTAAATTGATTTCCATTCAATCTTTCAACTTCCAATAACATAAGATTTTAATGAATTAACACTTACATTCATTATTTCATATCAACTTAATTCACATTTCACTTAAGTTATACTTCCATTTAACTTTAAATTCATTTTTATTTACAACTCATATTCATAAATATATTCATATAGTTTCACTTCTTATATATAAGTTTATTTCACAATTGTAAATCACTTTAATTATAATTCAATTCTTATAATTCATTTGCTTATACAATTATTCTTTAATTTAGATTATTCGAACAACTAAACAATCAATTTATATACACTTTAATAATTTTGAAAAATTATTTCTTTACATATAAAAATATAATCAAGGTAAAATTATTCCATTTACCCAATTTAAAAAAAAAATTATGTCGAATTGTTCTGTACAAGTGTTTAGAGATCCCTATCAACAACGTTAATTACTCGTATTAACCAGAATCTATATACCACTCAACAAACCAATCATCACAATATAAAACAATTTATATTCACTAACAAATACGCTCTCATAGCTATTATTACACTCAAATTCAATCTAGAGTACTGCTGACTCTATCTCTAATGAGTAATACCCAACAGAACCATGGTTGTCGCTTAACCATAAGCTCTGATACCACATTGTCAGGACACGATTTTTCGTCTTCCGAAAATTCAACATCGATGCTCACTTTATCGACTGCCGAGAAATCGAACGACGGAAAACCGAACACTGAGGGTTTTAAAAAGAAGAAAAGAAGAAGAAAGAAGGAAAAGAAGAGAAAAAGATGGAAGATTAGAAAATAGAGAGCAGAGAAAATAGAGAATTTTGAAAATAGAAGAGAAGAAAGATAGAAAATTTTAAGATAGAAGAAAAAGAGAATAGAGGAAAAAGAGAACAGGACAGAAAACAACAGAACAACATCAGAATTTCACAATTCGCAGCGGAACAACATATAATAATAAATGAATAATCTTTAAACAAAGAACTATATCAGTTATTACATTTTATACATTACATTACATCATATCATCAGAGTGTACAACATCAACAACAACAGTGCAGCGGAAAAAGAAATACTATATAAACTAGTAATACGCCATGCCATCCAGCTTGCCTCCAGCAACTCCAGAATATCCAGAATATCCTGATAAACCTAACTCTTGACTGCCCGTGTGAAAATTGGTGGGCACCCAGAGTTTAGGAAGGAAAACAATAAACTCCAAGTCAGTCATGTGACTGGTGTGGGAACTCAAAACAGTTTATTTAACTTTAAAATCAAAATAGAGAGATATTTTTATTTCAATTCGCAATGCTTTTAAAAATGAGACTACCATAAGGCCTCCCGCACACACACACAATGCAAACGCAGAATCGGAGGAGATTTCTCCTTATGATAGTCAAAGATGCTTGATATGCATTTAAAATAACATTTCATATTATTATTAGTGCATAGTGTAGGAAAAATTTATTTTGAAAGTAGAATATAAATCTTAGCCAGCATAGACATTCCGAACTATGCCTACTATAGCTAACTATGTTCAATAGCAGGTTACCGCCACATTCCATAGCAGGTTATACAACTAAAACCGTACAAGTCGCGTATTGTTTCTTTGGATTTCCAACAAATGGTCAGGCCAAGGAACTTCCCATTGCCACATGAGAATGCCTCTGGAAAGACATCCTCGAGAACCAAACCGGAACTCTGCCAACACAAGGCCGGGTTACCCCTAACTGGGTAACTACTGACACGAGCACGCCATTCCCCGATCGTAAACGACCTTTCTCACGGGATCCCGATAGCCAACAACCACAAAGTAATAAATTCGTAGTAACCACATAGGTTAAATATCTGGGCTCCATACCATGATACCACCTCTATCCAGAAGGAAATGTACATACCCTAAAGGGTGCTACTCCTCATAACCTTGCCGCATCTTTCCTGTTTTGACCATTTCCGGGGTGTGAGGTTCGACGAAGTCACGTCCACAAAAACATACTTTATACAAAAGCCATGCTTTGGGTCAACAAATGATCAACACAATGATCACCAAGATAGACGATCAAATAAACGATCCTATCACAATAATCAACACAATGATCATTTCAGCATCACTCAGCATGTCACATTACCAAATTGGGAATATATCGCTGATAACTTCAACTATATAACCTCTGAACTCGTACGTCTCAGAGAAGGGTGTTAAGCTAAAAGAATAAATTCTTCGCCACCAACAGAAATATATTTGAAAGAAATCGGCTTTATATCTCAACTTGTAATGTCAGACACACAATCCATACAAGTCTGTTCCGGGCTCGAACAAAACCGAAGGCACTTACAAAGAAGTCCTTGCAATCCGGATATTCACAATCCTGATCGGATTTCCCATCACATATGGAGAACTCTATACCAGAGCAACTCGGTGCAGAGTAAATCGACAGGTCATCCTATCGCTCTCGCAAATACCGGGTCTTCAACACCGATCTTCAATGCAATTCACAACGACGTATCACATATTCGGAATGGGTTATACAACCCCATGGTCCTTTCCCGGTTAACCCGAATAGTGAGCGCTTATTCAAAAATAAGTTTAGCATTCACATTCAAACAAATCACATCAATTACCCATTCAAAGGGAAATATTGATAGTCGGCTATTGAACTATCAATTGATATGCACACATCACCAGTTTCCAAATAATTTTCCAAATTATTTATTTTCCAAAATATCTTTACAAGATATATAATTTCAACACTTCAAAAATAAATCAATATTTATTTTTAAACCAATTCCACTTCCTTTTATAAATTCCTTAGTGAATTTACATTTCACAATATCTATTGATATACGTTTTCAATTATCCATTTTCAATTTATCTTCAAAAAGATAAATTCTCTAAACGTTTCATTTCATATTGGAAAAAACATTTCCATACTTATACATTCATAAGTAATTCACACATTTTATTTATTTTCAACACTTGGAAAATATTCAATATACTTAAATCAAAATTTAGTATATATTTCATTCTTTAAGGAAAATCATTCACTTTAACATATTTATTTGGGCCAAAACGAATGTTGCGTAAAACATCGTTATGACAACCCAAAATCACTAGTATAGGGATTCGAAATTAAAATAGATATATAAATCCCAATACTATACAAAACATTTCCTTTCGGAAATTATTTACTATAACAACAGTGTTATAGTCCACTATTTCCTTTTCATTTCTCGAAAACGTCTATTTCAACAATAAATGTTGAAATCTATGGTTTCGAATCTCAACACATTTCAAAACATCGTTAGATCGTTTTAATTCTATTTCAAATATCACATTCAAAACAATTTCTTTAACATATTATTCACAATTCAAAAACGTGAATAAACTTCATTAAAAATTTCATCCTTTTATTCATTTTAATTCAAAGGATTGTTCACTATTCAAAAATGTGAATATAACTCCATTTATAGGTTTCAACAAATTTTCTTGTCAAAATAAGTCATTTGCGAATTTATAAAACAACGTTTATAAATTCCATTTCTATTTGTTTATAAAAACTTCCTTTTTATAAATCTCTTTATTAACTTATTCGATTTATAATTTTAATTATAAACCAAAAGTCCAAATTATAAGTCAAACACTTATAATTTATTTATTTGCAAAAATCGTTCCTTTGAACTTTACAAATTTTATAAACCTACTGTTTATAAAATTTCCATTTATAACTTCACCGTTATATAATTCTATAAATTTCATTCATTAATGAATTTCATTTTCACTTCATTCAAACACTTATAAAAACTCGTTTTATAATGTCTATATCTCTATTTATAAATTTCCATTTATAAATCTCTTAATATAAATCAATTTATATTATTCTTTAAAACGTCTTTAAATTCCTTTAAAAACTTCATCATTCTCTTGATTTATAAAATAATTAAATTTTATAAATCCTATATTTAAACTCTTTATAATAAATTCCAAAATCTCAATTTAAACTATTTTAAAAAAATCATTAATCCATATTTCTCAAAAATCAGCTTTTAACTATATTTCACAAAAACCATAATTTTATAACTTTTAAAATTATAACATTTATTTATTTAAAATGGATCAATTCTAAAAATATAATATATTTTCAAAAATCACTTTATAATCATTTTAAAATCCCAAAATTTGGGTCCAATGATGCTACACACCAAATAGTCAATCACGACTACAACGATATCATATATCGATATGATAATCCATCAAATATCAAAATATCTGAAATCTAATAAATACTGTTGAGGAATCCAGTTGGATCCCTCCAACCTGTTTCCTGCATCCAAAAACATTAGCACAATACCAATTTCGCTCCAGTACGAAATTATCGCGGTATATGTTCTTATTAAATATTATCCGCTTAATAACGGCGTAATAGGGTCTCATCCGCTAAACAAATAAATGCGGGAAATCAACAACTCCAATATATACATATGCCAATATATATATATATTGCTATCATATATAATACCAATTTCACTGTTTATGAAATATTCGCGGTATATGTTTTTATTAAATAACATCCGCTTACTAACGGCGTATAATGTCTATTTTAACAATCAATAAATATCAATCATCATTCAAACATGCATTCCAATATTTTAAATCTAACTATTTAAAATAAAATCGAAACTGATTCGATTGAGTGAGAAGTTCTCACCTTGATTTAAATTCCGTTTTAGCGATTTATTTCGAATAAAATTAAACGGACGTTTAATTTTACCCAAAATTCTCACTAACTCCAAACGACTCCAAACCAACTCCATCGTGTAGTGCTCGTCCATACGATTCCAACGCAACTGAGTTTGTATTTTTTCGACCTCGTATGAAAAAGTTATGAATTTTTGAAGTTTACACGTATTTATATTAACAAATTACAACATAACTTTAATAATTAAAACCCTACATTAAATCAGAGCCACACGATCCAACTCCTCTCCATCAGGCCGTCCACCCCATCATCTCCCTCATTCACGTTCACAACATTTCCAGGCCGCCATCACAACCCATCCTTAGCCAACTAGGGTTCCATTTTTCTCCTCCAACACTCGATGAAACCACATCAAACCACCGCCATCTCGAAGCACAACACCCCCTCTACCCACGCCTGCCTCCCCCTTGAGTTCGGCCCCCCATTTGCATGGAATTGCGTGCGAAAATCTGCAGGTTCGGCCCCACATAGCTCCTCCTACGTTGCACCATTTCCGATCATCACCGTATGGAATCGAAGCTCTCGTCGAGCTCTTCGACTTTGTAGTTGAGCACTTCGCGTAATTCTTTACGGATTGAAAGAGATTGATGAAGAAGTGAGAGACAATTCTGGCCATTGAATGTTAGGGTGGCGGCTAGGGTTTTATATTAGGTTTTTATTTTTTTTTCGAAGTTATGAAGAGGTGGGTCTATTTATAGAATTTCGTTCGACACTATTCATCTGGAAATTCCGAACTCCGATTTACGCGCCGTAACCAGCGTTTCTAGGGTTTACCCCGCGTTCCGGACACAATGGAACAGGTTTCAGAAGCTAATTCGGAAGTATGTGCGAGTTATGGCTATAAACGCTCAATTTAAATTAAACCGATTTAAGCGATTTTCTAGGCGTTTTAATTTGTACCGGACAAACGGTAAATCCAATTGACACGAAATTTGAAACCTTACAATAATATCACATTACGGATCCGATGAAACTAGTTTCGTCGAAATCCGAGACTTTTTGAAAAATGGCTATTTTCACTCGTCAAATTTAAATTAAAAATAAATCGATGCGTTTCGAGCTGCCACGATCAAACGATAGCTCCGATTGACACGAAATTTGAAATCCGGTAATAACTAACTATTACGGATCCAATGGAACTGGTTTCGTTCCATTCTGAGACTGTCCAAAAATTGACTATTTTCACTAGTCGATTTAAATATTAAAATATTCAATTTTCACAAATTAACTTTTAATTCGATTTTAAAAGTTCTAAAATATCGTTCTAACTTCAACATGATAAAATAAAATTTTACAAATCATTTTCAATCATATTTAACTCAATTTTCAATTATTTCCTTAATTTAACATATTAAATTATCGATTTAATAATCCAATTAAATTCAATAATTCAAATAAAAATTTATTTGACTTATAAATTCACTTATTAATATCTAAAATTAATTAAATATTCAAATTTTAATTTCTAAAAATTCTGGGTCATTACATTCTTGATTGCAAGCTTGAGCGAGTAATCTAGCCTTGTTTCGAATAATATTCCCTTGTTCATCAGCTTTATTTTTGTAAACCCACTTAGTACCGATGACTGCTTGATCACTTGATATAGGAACTAAGTCACAAACTTCAATTCGTTCAAATTGATTTAATTCCTCTTGCATAGCTACAATCCAGTAATTATCAGTTGGGGCATCTTTAGCATTTTTAGGTTCAATGTTCGATAGAAAAGCTACATAACCCATTTGATTTAATTGATTTCGAGTTCTTATGTTAGTATTTACTTCTCCAATGACATTTTCAATTGGGTGATTTCTTAAAAGTCTTGGTGGAGTTCGAATTTCATTTTCATTTGGTAAATTATTGTTTTCATTTTCAACATTATTTTCAATATCATCTACTGTGATATTTGATTTAGGAATTGTTTCTTCGTCTTCATTTTTATCATTAAATTTGAAATTTTCATCAAATGAAACATGAATTGTTTCTTTGATTATTTTAGTTTTTTTTGTTATAAATTCTATATGCCTTGCTTCGTTTCGAGTAAACTAGATTAGAAAAGAATCCATCCTAGCAGCTTCATTGCGGGGTTGCCCCCGAATCAATGACACACCTTTATGATGTGTATGCCTGAGAGCCAAGGGCCAAGAGCCATTGCTCCTATGTTATATAGGCCAACAGTTTGTTACTATCATATACACTTGTAAGGTCGTGAGCATATCAGAGTATAGTCTTGCACTTGATGGATATTAGGTCACGATAGCCATCGAGGTACTGGATTAGATTTAGATTTAAATGTCTCCCATCTAGTTATGATTGATGAGATGTTATAGACACATACCTATTCACCTATATGAGATCATTGTGTGTACAGTTAAGAGACGATCCTATCATTTGTTCAAACTGTTGTGGAAATATATATTTACGTTGTTGAGAGCACATAGGACCGAGAGTCTAGATGACTATTCATGATCCAAGAATTGGTTAGGTTAGTAGTGGTCCGAGAGACAGCATGATTTTCAATAGTTGAGAGTAGAGCCAATTACTATGAGGTTAAAAGTCTATATGATTATTATGTAATTATAAATCTCTTGGATTATTCATGAGGATATGAGTCTATGAAGTCGTGTAACCATAATACACGTTGATTACACTACTATCATGGATATCTAGATGTGTAGTGTAATGACATGCAATTCCGCACATTTCAAGCTGACAATAAACCACCATGTCCAACTTGAATTGAATGAAAAGGCGAATAGTTAGGGTAAAGAAAGAAGATGGAAGAAAAGAGGGAAGAAAGAATAGAAAGAAAACCAAAAACCAATAGAATCTCACAACGTAGCGGAACAACATATAATATAATATCAATGATCTTTACAAAAGAGCAATTGTAATATACATACATCAATCAAGTACAACAAAAAATAACTAATCATCAGTCTTGATAGTTATAACAGCATGTCCTCAAAAATGATGATAATTTCTAGACAACTAATGCAGCAGAAAAATAAACATATACATGAATATGACTTAAAGACCTCTGCCTCATCTTCGAATGCTCCAAAACATCCAATTGAATCTGTAAATATACTCAGTCTGACCTGAGCATTAAAAGAGAAGACCGGATGGATCAGTCTGGTAAACCAACGCAAGAAAACACATCTCAACTGGATTTAAAGTTATCAAAACTTTTCAAAACAAAGGTATCTCGTAAGACCACGCCATACATAAACACGGACCGGTTTTTCCTTACGATAGCTAAAACATTTCATATGTAATCTTCTAATATCATAATAGTGTCCAAGATACAAATATATGTTAATCATAGCCAAAATTGTTACGTTATTAAATTCCATCATAATAGGTTTCAACTAACAAAAGGCTCGTAATTGAGAATGGATTCCATACAATGGCAGGTAAGGTACTACCTTTCGTACAATACATTTCTAGAGGAATGTACCGAGGATCAACAACTTTAAACCTCTGCATCTGGTAAGACTGTCCTACCTGTAGACCCATCTAGTGGCAGATAGAAATAAATATGACATCACCCTGGTTTTTCCCGACCTATCCATGGCTGCAAGCATACACAACATACTCGAAATATAGAGGGTAATCTTGAAACGTGATGACCATAATAAGGGCGACCCACTTAGCCTTACGACATACCCTGTTTAAGCCATTTTCAGGGATGTGGCTTAAGGTAATGCTTACCTTTCACATAGCACATTCCATTTTGAATGCCACATTGCCAATTCCAACAATAAACAAATTGGTTCCCATAAAAGTACAACCTTGGAGTTCATATGCCTCAGAGAAGGATGTTTAGTGCAGGAGGGGTTACCTCCTACCCTACCAAATAGATGTACATTTGTAAAAGCCAATGCGTGGTTCTTAGAAATGTAATGTCAGACATCTATCCATACAAGTTGTCCAGGAATAGGACAAACCGAAAGCATTCTCCTATAACATCCTATCGAGAATCAACCCTAGGATTAGTAGCAAGCAGTGACTGCATCTAAGATTTTCATAACATAGCACTACTGCAACCATATATATATAATATGGAATCGTGGGGCTAGTGGCAAGTAGCCCTACTTTATGAATATCCCCGTCTTCAAAAATATTGTCTTCAACAATATGCACTTTCAAACACATTCATTGATCCTAGGTGGTTTTTGGATAAATCTGATCCCGTTCTCTCCGGACCAACAATCGATAAGAGGCCCTCAACTACATAAGGAAACCAAGTCTCATAGACTTAAATGGTTTCCAGCTCTCAACTTGCTATCCTTCTGCCAAGATATAAGCTCATTAGATTGGAGTACCATACTTACTACACATTACTCGAATCATCATTCTTAACACCGAACGATAATCAAGCCTATTCAGTTGGCCTCGTACATAGTGCACGACTAATCAATTCCCACATCAAGTCAAGGAACCAAAAAAGGCCAAAAATATAATCTAGCACACAAGTAGTCACTAGGCCCGATTGATTAATCTTTTATTAATTAAATCACTTTCTAATATTTATCTCAAAATATCTTTAAAAAGATATATTCTCAAAACTATTTTAATATTTTGATATTTGGAGAACATTTCCATATACTTAGTTCAACAGTATAAGTATATTCACAACCAATTTCGTTTTCAACACTTAGAAAATATTTTCTATATACTTAAACCATTATAAGTATATTTTGAAATCTTATGAGAAAAGCTTCGTATTTTATAAAACATGCTTTATTGGGTCAAAATGAATATTGCATAAAACATCATTACGACAACCCGAAACAATATTATAGAGGTTTGACTATTTATATTTATGAATCTCATATACTATATAAAACATTTCCTTTCGAAAATCACTTACCATAAGAACCATGTTATAGTCTATGCCTTCCTTGCTTTCTCGAAAACAGCCATCACAACAATAAATGTTGATATCGGTGTCTTCATCCCTTTGTACATTTTAAATCACCTTTTGAAACCATTTAACTCTATCGGGAAATATCACTTTCAAAACATTCTTTTAAAAGATTATTTTTAAATTTTAAAATGTGAATGTACTTCCTTTATAAAATCCATATTCAAATCTCAACATAAATCCTTTTCATATTTATAAAACTATGCTTATAAATCTACATTCCATTTTATAAAACTTCTCTTTATAAAATCACTTTATTTATAAAATCCTATTTTATAAATCATTCCTTTATAAATCTCATTCGTCTATAAAATCCCATTTATAAATCAAGTTACCAAATATCATTATAGTTCATTTTTAATATTTATAAAACTCCTTTTATCAATCTATTACTTTATTTATATAATATTACTTTTATAAATCCTTTATATAAACCATTTCAGGAATATTTGTTTCAAACTATTTCTACCTTCTTTAAAACTGTATTTCCTTTATAATAAAAGTAGGCTAATTTATTAAGTTTTTAAAACCTTCATAATATAGTTCAAAAATCTCTGTTCAACATATTTCACAAACTATTAGTTTACAATACCTAAAATCATGCTTTTTTATTTTATTTAAAATAAACTCCTTTTAATAATTCAAGAATAATAATTAAAAACATATATTATTTCAACTCACTTTAAAATCCTTTTAAATCAGAATCTTTACTTTATAGTATTACGAAATATTAAAAATAAGGCTAAGTGCTAATCTTTACTTTAAATCAAATATGGCATCCAACAAATCATTTACCACAATATATATGAAAAGTAAAATCAAAAGTGGTGAAGAATCCTATTGGATCCCTCCAACCTGTCCCCCGCATCACATATAGTATATAATCACATAAATGGGACATCCGCTCCAAGGATGGGAAATAAATCCTACCCAACTGACAGAGCAATAAATCATCCAAAAAATCAACAATAATCATAAATAAAATATCCACATTTATATAGAACATAAGTGGGCCAGAGAGGTGAGTTAACTCACCGAAATTCTAGTTATCGCTAAGGCATTCTAGTTTGAATTAAAATCGAATGGACATTCAATTTTAACACCAGTTCCTACTAGTTCCAAATTACTCCAATCTAATTCCATAATGCAGTTCATTGTAATAAATGCAAACAACTAACCTCATTCGATTTGGATCTCGTATGAAAGAGTTATACATTTTATAAGATTCACAATTTAAATAATATAATTATTTTAATTAAATTACATCATTAACCATATTAATCCACCTTATTCATCTTCCTTTCATTCCAGGCTGTGCATTTTCAAAATAGGTCGAACATAGGGAAAATATGACCAGTAGCATTTTCATAAATATATATTTCGAGCGACGGTTGAAAACATTAGTTTTCAGCTATAAATTAGACTCTAGCCTCCACTATTTCTTATTTCTAAACCTAGCTATTACTTGTACATAAATTTCTTATTTTCTCTCTCAAAAACTCCTTAACCTAAATAAACCTTCCCATCTCTTCTAAAAGTTTCAAAATCAAATAAAAATAAAATAAAGTAAAATTAAGATAACAAGAGAGAATCCAAATTAGAAGAGAAAATAGGAGGAAAATGAACCAATCAAGGAGATTAGGATAAAATCAAGATTAGGAAGAGGAAAGCTTCAAAATGTTAAGTGAATTGATTACTACATTTATGTTGATCATAAGCAATTGAATTGCATTTTAATTCTTTACAATTTGAAAATAAAGTTTCTGCATTTGAATAGTAATTCCTTCTTGAATATATCTTGGATTACAATTTGGGTTATGAATTAAAATAAATGGTGATGATGTAAAACCCTATTTGTTAGTTTAATGGAATAATCGGTGAAAAAGGAATATAGAATAAATTAGTGAAACCAATATCAATTTTAATAAAGATAAATCCTTACTAACAATGTTTGGATAAAAGAAGAAACCAAATACTTTTTGTTTCACTTTAAATTGATTTTGTAATTGTAAAATGTACGTAGAATTTTCATTAGAAGAACATAAGTAGTTTTTAATAAAATGGTGTAAATATATGTACATAATTGTGAAATTAACAAGTTGAATTCATGTAAACAAAGGTACAAACTATATGGAAGAATCTGACTCAAAGTGAGACCTTAACCCTATATTTGAAACTACGAAGAAGATAAATGATAATAACTAAAATACGCAAAACCTTGAAAATTTGAAACATCAACTAGATGTTTGAAAACTTAGTCAAAATATGAAAATTCATACTAGGCATTTGAAAAAGGTGCTAGACATCTGGATTTTAGTAAAAATCAACCCGAGAGTAACGAGTTTGAATTTGACTCGATTTAGACACCCGAAACCATTTTCAAACGTCTACAATTGAAGTCAAATGTTTGAATAAGAGCGATAGATGACAGAATGCCTAGAGAATTATTATTTTCAATAAAAGGGGAGGTCGATCACCTGAATCATATTTCCAGATGTTTAAATTGTTTCGAAGATCACAAGTTGAACCTAGACTTAGTGCAAATAAGTAGGGCAAAATAAGGGACTTGTGTCCCACTATATCGCTGGTAGGAGTTCGGGTAGCTTCGTGGAGTAGGTGCAACGAGTAGTATCACTTCATGGAGGGCGTATCATGGCACTCGATAGGGTGGGCATTAGTAGCACAATTAGAAGTTCTTACTGTTACTAAGGTACGCCTGGTCGCATGTTAAACATGTAGGAACCGAGGAAAGGGAGATTGAGGCATCCGTATAGTTAGGCTATGTAGTTGGGCATCGACTAGACCCATGGGGAAATCATTAGAGTGATTTTTCTTAGTAATTCATGATGAATGATAAAGAGCATATGACACATTTGCCATTGAGATTTTGACAGAATGCTTAGGTGGGCCATAAATCATCAAAGTTGTACAATCGACGTGAGGCTAGACACTGCGATGTTCGCTCAATGTGTAAGTGTGATATACATAGTTTATCATTAAAAATGTTAACCAAACGTTGATTAGAAAGTTAAAATTATGACTCGCATATTAAGAATTGACCTAGAGCTATTTGATTTTGGTTGTTCAACCTTCGATTCGAAGCCTTTATAAGTTATTTATGGTTATACGTGTAATTAGTATACCATCGTTCATAAAATAATCAATCCTTTTATGTAGTAATTAAACATAAATGGACACCCTATGTTATGTAGGTTATAAATGATGTTAATTTCTTGTGTACACCATACACTAGTAATGCAATTCATTCACAAGACTTTGTCTGATCCACTCCTTTTCTTCCTCTTCTATACCCACTATAGGAGGACATGCCAGTAAATGATTTAGGCTGATAAAGTGCGTGAAGGTGGAGAATAGATGCCTGAAGTTATATGTATTTATTGTTACTCTCCATGTACTTTATTTAGCATTATGTTATTTCACTTTATCAGACTCTATGTACTACTATTTGGAGATATTATTGTACGAACCATGTTATTATGACTATTATATGACTTGGATTATTATTAGTATCTTAATTTTATTTCCTTCTGTTGTGAGATCTGAAAGTGTAGGATACTTTAAATTTTATATTGGTTTGTATAACAGTCTTCACATATAAAAGGCCTAAATTTTGATAAATCGAAACCCAAATCCATTATGGCATGAATCATTGGTTTTAATAACTTGTAACAAAGATAAGTATATCAGAGCGAGATCAATATAAACTCACAACAGAGTAGAAAAATATAATAAATCATACTTTTTGACTAAGACTACTACCTTGGAATCAATATTATTCCTTGAGTATCTATTTACCTCGCCAGCACTGAGCATTAAAGAGAATACTTCACCATCTACCATTCTCGCCTTGCATTAATAGTCTTCCCTATAAACATATCTTGCGGGTTATAATGAAGAGGAGGTCAGAATAATGTTCTGGTGACTGGAAAAATCACATACTTTATCTTTAACACAAATTTATGCCAACCGATTCCTATTTAAGTGTTACATATCTATTATTTACGGCTAATTCGTTTAATCCTAAGTGCATGTACGATATGCCTAACCTCCTTCAAGGTATAACTATATATATGCCTATATACATTATATTTAAACAATGTACTACCCAAAAACCCTAGCCACTTAATATTTCTTGAATAGGGAGGAAGCAGACCCAATAGCCGTCTATCTCAATCCCCGAAATAGGCCCTCTGCAATGTAAACGCTAATAAATCCATCATAGCTATAGAGACTGACGCCCCCTATATACAGCCTTATAATTTATATTTAATTGCCGTAGTACTAACACATCTCAAAAACTTATCAAAGGGCCAACTAGCCCCCTTCCAATAAACAAACAACCAACCAACCAACTTTGAGGTTTGTGCGTACCTTATACGGATTTTACACAAGTGGGAAGTAAAATCCATTAGGGCATAACTCTAGCCTTTACTACCAACCTCTCGAGACCGCTGGTAGTCATAGCTTATATGTTAGCCCTACTACTAAATACCAGTATAACAAAAAACATTAGCATAGTCTACCGACCTTCCATAGCTGACATCACGTTTAGACTAACCCAATGCAAGTCAAGGAAAACACCCCTTTTAGTTAATTAATACCTCTTATTAGAAATTGAGCAGACCCTATATCCTTAAAAGTGCCGATCCATTTAATACTTCAAATTCGAGGAGAAGCCTTAGTATATTTTCCTCCATATACGCAAATGCATATCCCTTCCCCTTGGGTCCTATGGTTGGAGATTTCCTACATTAGTAGTAAGTATACACAATCATTGGTGCCTCTCGATTAAGGGCAAAGTTCTATTTTGTAACTCTACCGACCTTGCATTCCAACTCACTATATCAACCAACCATCCTCGGCTTAAATGTTGGGTGAGACCCACTAATTCATGATTTTTCTAATCCTATAATTAAGGCTATATAATTTCCGATATGAAAATTTTACTGCCTTCTAGCATTTAATTCATACCTATACTCTTATTTACTATATTCCATAAATATCTATTATCCATAATAAATAGTTGTTATTACTCTAATTGGAAAATCACTAATAACATTTATTTATCTGTTCTAATTCAGCATATTACGCATGTTTCATTTCTCCATAAATGCTAAATTAAATCCTTTAATCTGTCCTCATTTAATTCCTTTATCTCTCTATTAACTACAAAATTATTGCCCATTAAATTGTAGTTACTGTTCGCAAATTTTGGAATTACTATTCCTTCCTTTTTTAACCTCCTAGTCATATAATAACTACGCTATTAATAACTAGTCGTCCTAATTGTAACAAATATGAACTATGTATATTATTAATTACGCTATAAATATTTGTATTCTAATCGAAAGACATTATTATATGGGTGTGTATATATTTATTTCCTTCCAAACATAATAATTCTCATACTTAGAAATTCCAAAACATAAACTTGCATGCACATTCTGTGAAGAACATAAATTCCTAAGTTCCAATTCATTAGAACTATTCTCCCAAAAAGGATTACCATTATAACTTTCCCTAAATTACTGAAAAATGAGAATGGCTCCATTTGAAATTACAAGGAATTACCTCTTTTCTTTTATTGAAATATACAGTGTAAACTACAGAGAATAACCTCTGTACTTTGCACTAATCTTTCATTTTTTAGTTTATTCTTTACTATTTCAAATGTGTACTTTTTACAAATTTTACGAAAATCGGATAAATCGTGAAGATTACATGAAAATAGGTACAACTGAATTGTACTCCGCTTCCAATAAATTAAAACGTAAAAATCATAGTCTAAGTTAGCTAGGGCAACCAAATTTACAACCGAATTATAAACCTAGAATAAACATCAAAACTTTACAAACATTCTACAATAATAAATATTTGGGATTGATTTAAAATTTCTAGATTAGGTTGTACATACTATTCTAATTTCCAAACTTATAGTGTATGTTGGTAGAGTTTCAACTGATGCATTCATTTAAGCCTACAACTCAATAGATCTAATATAGGCATAATAATTGAACAAAACTCAACAATAAAATTTCAATGTTATAAATAAATTATGTAATTTCCCACTCACCTTTCTAGCTTATGTATCTCCCAAATCTGAATCCATTCCTTTACTTGATCCTTTTCCATTCTATTCCAAAAGAATATGTATAACAAAGTATATGCATACTATTAGAATTAAGATTTGAGAAGAGATTTGGGGTTAAGGGGAATATGGATTTTTAACTATGAAATTTACCTTTTCCACAGTATTGATTTGCTCATTCTCTTCTTCTCTTTTATTTTCTACCATTCTTTAACTGTGTATACATATAATATTTATAATTAATAGGAATAGCAGAGAAGGGAAAATGGCAAAGCTTTGCTGCTTTAATTATAAAATATGAGAAGAAAAGTGAGGGGTTTGGCCTGTATTTATAGAGGCTCAAATAAACCATAATCGTTAGATTAAAATAATTAAATCCGATCTGTTTGGCCAAGGTTCAAACTCTAGCCGCCACCCCCGATCGGTTGACCACCCTTATAAGCGATCTATCGCTAGCAGTTATCCTGTCTAAGTAAGGGGGTCGACCGTGGGTTCTCACATTTAATAATATTTATTTCCTATTTTCGATTTCTAATTATTTTCATTATGGAAACTTCAAACGCTAATAACTTCTTCGTTTGAGCTCCGATCGTGAAACTTCAAATATAAAAGTTCCTTAGAAAATCGCCACGAACGCAATGATGTAAGTTTCATTGCCAAATTCTTATGTTTGCTCAAATTTCATTTTTAGAGCCTTATTAATTATCATCAATTTTCATGGGATGTTACTTTTCCATTTAAAAGAAATATGTCCTCAAAATTCAACAAGGATTGAATCATGCAACATAGCACACAACCAATCTAAACTATCCAACCAATTAGTGTACAACTAATTTTGCAGCCAAACGTGTACAAGTGCATGGTGTATCACAGCATATCAGACATGTGTGTAGGATGATTCTAAATCGATGCCTTCTTTAGGAATATATTCTTTTAGAAACATTTTTGAAAATAAAATGCAAACAACATATATACAGTAGCAGTTCCGTATGTATGCAAATTTACAATCATTTTTAACACAGTAATTTGCACACTCCTACGAGTAAGAATGTGGTTCAACAATTTTGCATCCAATCCCTACCATCCAAAACCTAACACATAATTTCAAATATTTATTTTTTATGAAAAGCTAGATTTCTAAATATGTACGCCTTCGTCGAAAAGGAATTTAAGTGGAAAATTTCATGTTTCCACCCTTCTTTTGGGTACCTATTCTGTTGTACTTTGGAACATTCTCTTTTGCCCCCTAAAACTATAACGACACTAATATTTAGTAACATTATTAATTAAATAAAATAAAACAATGTAATGGTTAGGGGATTGAGATTTGTGATTAATAAGGGTAGTCGTGCTATGATAACAAATAGACTAAAATGAATTAGAATGAAATAGATAAGAGAAGTTAGATAAGGGGTAAAATAGAGAAAAGAAACATTCTAATACCCTAAAACCTTATGTTGTGTTCATTTTACACATTCATTACCAAAAATTAAAAATAAAGGCCGACACCATTAGAAGACACAAGAGGATGATAAGCAAAAGGAAGAAGCTAAATCAACCTAATCAAGTATCAAATCTCAAACTCCTTAATCACAAACCTAAGTGAATAATGACTTCATCTCATGTTTTCAAATTGCTTTCGGTTTTAGGTTAAATCCAAATTATTTTGCAAGGTTTTGCCATGTTCTGATTGTTAGAAATAAATATACATGCTTGTTGATGATCTATGATATTTCATATGGATTTTATGATATGTTTTAATGTGAAAACTCTATTAAATGACATTTCCAAATGTCTTGCGATTTTAGATTTAGATCAGAAATGATATTTTAGGGATGGGTTTCAATTTTCATTATTTTCTAAATTAATGTGGATTTTATATAAATTTTCTAGTGAGGAAAATGGATGATTGGGTTTAAAGTTGTTAGCAACAAAATTGGTCACTAACACCCAAAGAAGAATTTGTGTAGAGAGATTAACGAAGACAGAAAATTAAAATAGAGGAATATATGCAGAATCAATTGCAAAAATTTGAACATCAGATTTATAGTGGTTCGGCGTAACTGCCTATGTCCACTTTGAGTTTTTTCTTTATTGGTTTTTCAAACAACTTGAATACAGATACAATCCGTACACCAATAACTGGAATACAAGTTATAATTGAAAAAGAATAAGTATTAGAATGGCAGAGTCTCCCTAGTGTTCTTGAAAAAAGGTCCCTGTTCACTGCGCCCCTGCCCCCTCTATTTATAGGCGAAGATAGGCTGGACTTCCCTCATGGGCCCAAGTACAAGATATCTCGGCCCATAGTAGGTGACTTCTGCACACCGTGCCATGCATGCCGAACGAGTCATGCCGAGCGAGAAATGCCGGTCGACGGTCGATTGAACCAGGAACTACGAGCCATCATGGCCGACCGATGATCATCTTAACAAGTGACTCGAAGCAAGACCTCAGGGTACTCGAAGCAAATGGTGGGTTGACTCAAAGCGAAACCAGGCCGAACACCTCACTTTGTTGGGTGATGCTTGCCGAATGAGGTATGCCTAGCGACATGCGCCAAACGATGACACCCTTATTCAAGGTTGAATGTTAATCCTCTCTTTAAAGTTGAATGACATCCAAGCTAAACAAAAATGTCTAGGCCGAGCCACATGTCTATGCCGAACGACATCCAAGCTGAGCAACACGTCTAGGCCTAACGACATCTAAGCCGAGCCACACGTCTATGCCGAACGGTGTGCTTGCTCGACGAAACTCTCGTAACTGGGCCAAATAGCCAGGTAACATCTGCCCCCCAAAGTGTGTCGTGTGAGGCAACACGACACGCTTTGAGCCAGTATCCAATTCCTACTACCAAAAGTTATGTATGTTCGATGAAGGCCAAAACACGGCAGTCCACCCTAGCATCTTGTACAGTCCCGAGTCTATTCTCTCCCATCCTTTCTTTTATACATAAACATGGGGTCGTTCGGCATGTTTATTGCCGCTCGGCACAATTGCTTACTGGCCCACTAAGACATCTTGACCGGGCCACTGGTTGATGCATGTTCACCTCCCCTTCTTCATATATAAAAGCCAACACTTCTTTTTTTTTCTCTTTTACTTTTGCTTCGACTCTATAGGACCTCACAACCTACCTTCCTCCAAACTTCAACTACCTCTTCGATCTTCCTCTCTCAGCTTGAGCCTAGTATGTTTGCTCCATAACTTCCCCGATAACGAATCTAAACAAACTTCAACCCTAAGTCAAACAACTCCCCAAGCTTCGATCCGCTCTCTTAGGTATGAATTCTTCATCCACCCGGCTTTTCGAATTTGTGATTTTGCGCGAAGCACGAGTTCGAGATTAATTCTTAGCAGGAAATGTTGTAGACAAGGGAGGTTATATAGGAAATAGGTTCTTATTAATCCACCGAGTGAGGGAGAGTGGTCGTTAGGTTTGTGAGATAGGGTTAAATGTGTGATGGAAGCCACTCGGTAATCAGGGAGCGAGAGAGAAAAGAGGATGAGCGGGTCGGTGTTAGCATTTTGGGTGGATGTCTGTCTTTCGGTCACCCCTTGTGGGTGTAATGCCAAGGAGGTAGAGGAATGGGATGCCATTTGGTCTAGGGAGAGAGAGTGTTGAGGTGATTTGAGGAAGTGTGGTGGAGGTAAATGAGTGGGTCGGTGTCTTCGGTTCAGAGCGTCGTTCGGTTGTTAGAGAAATAGGAAGTGAGTGAGAGTGAGCGGGTCGGCTTCTTTGGTTTATAAGGTCGTTTGGTTGTATGCTTTGAGCGTCGCTCGACATTGAGCCTTGAAGCAGGCAATGATAGCCAAAATTATTCCAATTTGAACACAACACATGTCAAGTTCGCTTACCTCCCATGCCTAATCATAGGACAGTAAATAAGGACAAGAACTTAAACAAACAAGCATATCGAACCAATTCGGACTGATAACTCCCCAGTTTCAACAACTATAAACTTGAGTTCAACTTGATAATAACAAACATTGCTAATGTCCAAGTTCAAGACTAAAACCATCATAGGACAGGCTCTCGGAGACGGTCAGCGACGACGGTCTTCGAAGATGACAGTTCAATGCTTAACTTTCTTTATTAGCTTTATGACTTTTAATTTTTTACACTTATACTCGATCGATTGCACTAGTCCACACACCACGCGAGGGGAGCACTTTTGTCATTATGTCTAGTATCGACTGTCTTTCAAGCTGTGCAGTTAAAACGCTCGGCAGATTCAATGCGGCGGAGGTGCAAAAAATCATGGCGGGGATACAGCGAGGATATAACGGGATATAGCGGTTGACTCTAAAATAGCATATAGAACTCTTACTTAACTTTTTACAAATATATAAATGGTAACCAAATGAAAATTTAACATTCATTTAAATTATAATCAATTCATAAGTAATTTTAAATAAAAAAATGTGCGAGTGTGCTATAAATAAACATAAAATTGTTATATAACATTGTTGAATTTAGTAGAACATTAGAGTATTTTCATTTCTGAGAACATAATAAAAATTCAATTAAATCTATTAATTTCATAATTTTTATAATGTATAAATGTCATTTTTCAATTCATTTCTTTTAAAGAAGATATAGCGGAAATAGCGGAATATAGCGGGTATGATGGAATATAGCGGAAATAGCGGGGCTTAAAACGGAAGGGCTATATTTGGGGCTATATGTAAATATCGTAGTTGCAAAAATCTGCTACAGGATATAGCAGGGTTATAGCGGGGCATTAACTGCACAGCTTTCAAGTATAGTTCAAACACGTGTCTATCCAAGTTCGACGCTCATCGAAGTTGTCTAGAAAGTCTAGCTCTGCCACAGTCTCAGATAAACCTGAGCCAAGTTCTCAACAGGAGGTAGTGGAAAATTCGAATCCACCGACAACTCCTGCATAGAATATCCCGAGTCCAACGAGTACGTCTGTTGACGTGGATCTTGATGCCATAGATGGTGCAATCTTCCTAGACGATCCGGTTGATTCTCAAACTTTGAGAATGAACGAAAATGCCCTTCGTCGATTATGCTCAATCCATGGAATTCCTTTTGACAATGTACTTATTCCATCAAGGAAAGATCGTCTTCACCTGCCCCCAGCTAGATATACTACCCGCAACAAATTTATGTGCTGGGTTGGTAGCGTGCCACCATTCAATTCCTTCCTCCGCGATGTGTTACAGTATATTGAGATTGCCCCAGCATAGTTACATCCCAATAGTCATGCGTTCATATATGGCACGTGTATCCTTTTCATTAGCATTCTATTCAGGCTCCCACACCAGGTGACATCCACTATATTTACTGTTTCAAGAGACGATCCGATAGCCCATCTTTCATATTCCTGGAGCCACATAACAAGTGCCAAATCTTGACGGGGGCGTGGAGAAAATTCGCCCAATACAAGAGGAATGGTTTTACGTGCGCTGTCACATTGGCTTCGCGAGGAGATGGCTAGAAGGGAGTAAGTTTCTTTTCTTGATCATTACTTGTATGCGGCAGAAAGTACATCATTTCTAAACCCTTTCTCGACTTTTACATGCATCACCCCATGACCCGAAGGCTCTGGGTACTCAGAGGCCGTCGAAGCTATTAGAGTTGTTCCCACGGAAGACTAGGACATCAGATCCATCATTTCCAATGAATTGCTCTCAAAATTTGGGTTGTTGGCGGAAGGTCATCAAACAAGTCTTCCCTAAAGCGCCACTACAACTGGACCTGCCTTGGACAAAGGATAAAGGAAAGCTGGGCCTTCGATGCCTTCGGCACGTGATGCCCCCGACACGCCTGAGGAGGGCAAGATTAGGGACACTGGGGTGTCAGAAGCACCGGGTGAGAATGTAAATCCAGCTTCAGAACAGGTGGTTGAAGCACATGACACTGATGAACCGCCTCTCCCTTCAAAGGGAAAAAAGAAAATGGATTACGAAATGAGGAAAAAGACTATAGGCGGAACCTCATAGGTCATAATCACTTCAATGGAGAAAGAACCATCTCCAAAACACTTAGAGGGTTCACTGAAAGGCATATCTGACCTCACTATTCGCACGACTTGCTCAATTATGGCTTCAACGATCCAGAAGCCCTAAAACTCCATTCTCACTCAAGAGGTGATGAAGGCGTTCAAGCCCATAATCAAGGAGGAAAAACTTCAATAAGTAAAGCCAAAGAAACCGGTCCGTTGGGGGGAAACATTAGGACACACAATAATACTTACACCTCACCTCGTACTTAAACTTCATCAATCATGTTATTCTTGCTAACTCATGTTTACTTAATTTTTGTGCAGGTGACATGGGACACTCTCATGGATTCGACTGCCTTCATGGGTCCTTTATTTTTCATCATTTCGGTAGTGATTCGGGCTTCGGCAAATGCTAATATAGAGATGACGACAGCGATAAGGACTAGTCCCGAGATTCCCGAGATTCATCATCTCAGAGGAAAACTTACAATCAGTCTTCATACCTTCACGATCGTCCCTCTCAACCAGAGCAAGGCAGGGAGAAATCTGGTCATAAGGGGTCCCGGTCCGATACTCACCGTGACCAGCACTCTACTTCATCGAGCACCAGGAAATCCTTGGAACTTCACAAAAAACCCATAGTCTCTAGACAAACTTCTTCTGCTCCCGCATATGATCCGTCGTAGTGGAAAAGCTAGCTGAGCTTAAAGCCATGTTCCTAAGAATATGTTTCGACGGTCTGAAGTTTCTTCCAATGATTCATTAAATTGTGGGGTACATTAAACAAAGAGCCATTGCTCGCAACAATGATGTCTACATTCAACACGACGCATTTGTTCATTTGGCATAAAAAGTTTCAGAAGTCTCTATCGAACGCCAACATGAAATTGATCGTCTTAAACTCGAAGCCATCTATGACAAAGACATTGTCAAAGCCCAGAATGAAGAGCTTTGCTCGCACGAGTCTCAACTTGAAACTGCTCAAAAAAACGTTAAAGACACAGTTGAGGCAGTTAATCGTCTAGAGGCCACACACAAGAAAGAGATCAATGTAGTGGTTCAACGCTGCGGCGCCTTAGCTTTAGAGAAAGACTCCATTCAAAAGGAGAGAGATGCATTCGCTCAACAAGTCAAAGAGTTGGAAGAACTACTTCTCGAAGAGAAAGAAGAAAAGACTTCTGCTCAGGAGGAGTCGCAATGACACTGCGACGAGATTGTTGCTACACGAATCCTAAAAGCAAAGCTCGATGAAGAACTCTCCAAGGCTGAGACGTTTAAGGATGAAGCCCGTGAGGAGGGAAAAAGAATAGCGTTCAGGGAGATTGACTCTCGGCTTGAGACGGCTGCTGAGGCTGGTAGGGAGGAGATTAAGTGCATGTTTCGATCCGCTCATAGCCGAGTACATTGCTCGAGTTCTCATGCATCGCGACCTAACATTTCTTGGCAAGTGTTACCTCGAATCTTTGGCCGAAGCATGGGAGACTTTGATAAAGATCATAAAGGTTGAGTCAGGCACTAAAGAGCTTGACGAAGCAGCTTTAGTGAAGGAATTTCTCCAAGGGAATGAGCCTGCGGACTTGTCAACAGCGAAGGCTCTTTGTAGTAGAGACTCCTCCTCTTCGCAAGGAAAGAATGACATTGCTGGCCCGTCCGAAACCGAGTCTCCAGTTCCTTTCCCTACTCAACTAACTGGTCACCCATCACTTGACCCCTTCGAGCAGCACATTGGCTATAACCCAGAAGATCTTGGCATTGATATTCATGTTCTATCTCCCATTCGAGATGGTGAAACTCCTCGGACAGTTGAGAGTTAGCCAGAAACCAGTACATAACTTTTCTTCTCAAAGTTCAAAGGGTCGTCGTTTTCGGCAAGTGGTTAATGTATTCTGGCATTTGTCTTTTATGATTTTGTGCAGGCCGTTATGATCCTGAGCCAACTCCAAGGAGCGATGTCGCCATGGAGATGGAGGAGATTATAGGAGAGGCAATTCAAATGGTAGAGACTCCCGGACCTGACGCTCAAGTGATCGAGGCACTTAATGAAGACAAATCTAAAAATCCATCGCCATCGAAGAACACGATAAGGTTGAAATTACGGGTGCCTTCGGACATACTTCAAAATTGAGCATGAAGCAGCAAAATACATAAGAGAAGAAGAAGAAAGTTAAAATCAAGGTCGAGCCCAAGTAGTGGAACTAGATGATCCATTAAACAGACCTTTGAAAGTCATTCTCCTCGATGGGTCCAGGCCACTGGAAGTTCCTCTTCCTTCCTCGGATGTCACTTCCCTAGCAAGCAAAGCGTCCAAGCGAAAACACGTGGGGGAGGAGTCATCTGAGAAACCAAGGAAGGAGAAGAAGTTAAAGAAGTAGCTATCATGTTCGCTCAACGAGAGTTAGCCTGGATTGTGTAATTTTATTTATTTATTTTCATAACCAATGTAAGTAGACTTTTGACTCCAAGATTAGGAGGGATTGTAGCGAAACCTTGTTTTGGGATTTGTGAATAAAGCTTGGTTTCTTTTTTTTTCGATGACTTTTGTATTTTAGCTTATTGTCTAACTTGCTGCCATAACTGGGAATTGGGTAAGTTACACAAGCTCCAATTCACCTTCATGTGACTCGGGTTTTATGAGAATCGTAGATCCTCTATTCCATGCTTTAGGTACTTTGAATACTTTTAGTCCGCACTCTGAGGACTCAAAAGATTTTCGAGTTGTTTATACTCTATTCCGCACTCTGGGAACTCAGAGTACTCTAGTATGCACTCTGGAGACTTGAAGATTTTAAGTCATTTATGCTCTAGTCTACACTTTGGGGACTCAAAGTACTCCAATCCGCACTCTGGGGACTCAGAGTACTCCAGTCTGAACTCTAGGGACTTGGAGATTTTAAGTCGTTTATACTCTAGTCCGCACTCTAGGGACTCAGAGTACTCCAGTCCACACTCTGGGGTCTTGGAGATTTTAAGTCGTTTATACTCTAGTGTGCACTCTGGGGACTCAAAGTACTCCAGTTCGCACTTTTGGTGACTTGGAGATTTTAAGTCGTTTATACTCTAGTCCACACTCTAGGGTCTCAGAGTACTCTAGTCCATGCTCCGGGGACTTGGAGATTTTAGGTTGTTAATACTCTAGTCCATAACCTGGAGACTCATAGTACTCTAGTCCGCACTCCGGAGGCTTGGAGATTTTAAGTCGTTTGTACTCTAGTCCGCACTCTGGGGACTCAGAGCAATCCAGTCCGCACTACGGAGACTTAGAGATTTTAAGTCGTTTATACCCTAGTCCGCACTTTGGGGACTCAGAGTACTCTAGTCCGCAATCTGTGGACTTGGAGATTTTAAGTCGTTTATACTCTTGTCCGCACTCTGGGGACTCAAAGTACTCCGGTCCGCACTATGGGGACTACGAGATTTGAGGTCATTTATACTCCAGTCCGCACTCTAGGGACTCGGAGTACTCCCGTCCGCACTCCGAGGACACGGAAATTTTAAGTCATTTATACTCCAGTCCGCACTCTGGGGACTCAGAGTACTCTAGTCCGCTCTCCGAGGACATGGAGATCTTAGGTCGTTTATACTCTATTCCGCACTCTGGGGCTCGGAGTACTCTAACCTGCACTCTGGGGATTTAAGATTTTTAATTTTTTTGTGCATTCATATGCCAGACAGAATAATGTAACTTTAATTTTTGCCATATAATAGTCACACAAGGAAACATTAATATTTCATGGAAAATATGGGTTCAAGTCTTTGTTAATGAAAACAAACTGAACGTCATATTATATGCCAAAAACTAAGAATCAAGGAAATAAAAATATACTGGAAATAATTGCAATTGAAACGTGAAGGAAATAGACTAAGTATAATAACTTTGCAGATGATTGCTATTCCATGCTTGTGGGAGTGTTGCGCTATCAACGATCGCTAGCTTGAAAGTTCCTTCTCCAAGCCTCCGTTCAATGACGTATGGACCTTTCCATGTGTGATACATATGCGATGGGACCAGAAAAACTCGCTTCAAAACCATATCGGCCACATCAAAGATTCTCGGTTGGACTTTTTCATTATAATATCGAGTAACACGATGCCTGTATGCGTTCGTCTTAAATCAGCTTCTTCACATTTTTCATCAACGAAGTCCAGTGATTCCAGCAAGAGATCCTGATTCATCTTAGGGTTATAATGAATTACCCGATGTGAAGGAACTTCAAGTTCCACAGGTATAACGGTTTCCGTGCCATATGCCAATGTGAATGGAGTGTGTCCATTCGCGGACTTACGGGTGGTTTTGTAAGCCCAAAGTGCCGTTGGAAGCTCATCCACCCACTTGCCTCTTGCCTTTTCCAAACGTTTTTTTCTATATGGACTTGATTATTTTGTTTATGGCTTCTACTTGTCCATTGACTTTTGGATAAGCAAATGCTGCAAACCTTTTTTCAATGCCATACTTTTGACAAAATTCTTTGAACTCCTTACTTTCGAACCGAGTTCCATTTCCATGATGATAGTTCGTGGGAGGCCAAAACGACAGATAATGTTTCGTAGAATGAAATTAATGACCTTCTTGGTTGTGATTGTGGCTAAGGGCTCTGCTTCCGTCCACTTGGTAAAGTAATCGACCGCAACTATTGCGTATTTTGCACCACCTTTGGATATAGGCAAGGAACCGATTATATCGATTCCCCATATTGCAAACGGCCAGGGACTAACCATTTGTGTGAGTTCCGTTGGCAAGCTCTTGGCATTTTTGCGTACTTTTGACATTTGTCACATCTCCTTACGTAGTCTGCAGCATCTCGATTTATAGTTGGCCAATAGTATCCATAGCGGAGGATCTTCTTTGCCAGTGTCTACCCCCAGTATAGTCACCACATACTCCTTCATGAACTTCTTCAAAACTCCTTTTATCTCATCGTGGGCAATGCACCGGAGTAAGGGGACCGAGAGTCCCTTTCGAGACATTATTCTGTCTTGCATTACATATCGCAAAGTTTTGCGAATGACTAGTCATCTTTCGCTCTTTCTTTTGGGAAAGACCCCGTGTAGCAGGTACTGCTTGAACGGGGTTATCCAAGACTCCTTCTCGATTTCTGTTTGTAACACGAAATCTACCTCCATCACATTTATACACGGAACATGTTAGGTTTCAACGGGAACCAATCCCATTTGCTGTGAATCACTAGTACTTGCAAATTTTTCGAATGAATCGGCTTCTTTTTTTTGCTCACGCGGGACATGCAAAATATCGTAATATTCAAGGCCTGCCAATAGTTCATGAACCCGGCAAGGTATGGAGCAAGCCTCTACCCCTTCGCTTGATAATCTCCCCAACCTGGTACGCCACCAATTGTGAGTCACAAAAGATTTCAACCGATTTTACTCCAAGTTCCCCGATAAGTTTCAAGCCAGCAATCAATACTTCATACTCGGCTTCGTTATTTGTAGCTGGGAAGTCCAGCTTCAAAGCATGAAAAATTGATCGGTTTTCGAGAGTCACCAGAATTACACCAGCCCTAGAACACCGGTCGTTGGATGCCCCATTAGTGTATAGTTTCCATCAAATAGAGGGGATAACATAGTCACTATTTGGTTCATTTGATATAGTAAATTCAGCGATGAAGTCCGCTAACGCTTGCCCTTGTATGGCCCTTCGTGGCAGGTAGGTAATATCGAACTTACTCAACTCGATATTCCATTTTAACATCCTTTCAGAGGTTTCTGGTCATTGGAGTACCTGTCGCAAGGGTGGATCCATATAAACACTGATCGAGTGCGCCTGAAAGTACGAAGGAAGCTTGCGTGATGCAATCACCAAGAAGTAGGAAAACTTTTCAATTTTAGGATAATTTCTTTTTGCTCCCATTAAACGTTCTAACATAGTACACCAGCTTTTGAACACGGTCCTCCTCTCGAACCAAAGCCGTACTGATACCATGTTAGGAAAGACTAAGTATACATACGACACTTCATAATCTACTGGCTTTGACAGTATCGGGGGACTTTCCAAATGTCTTATCAGAGATTGGAATGCATCCTCACAGTTGGGCGTCCATTCAAAATTTCTCTTTCCTTTCTTTATTACATCAAAGAAAGGAATACATTTATCGGTGGCTCTGGATATGAATCGACTCAGCACGGCCACTTTTCCATTCAGGCTTTGTACTTGCTTTATAGTTCTGGGCACTTGTATGTCTCGAATAGCCTGAATCTTTTCTGGGCTAGCTTCAATTCCCCGTGCATTAACAATGAAACCCAAAAACTTCCCTTACGCAACGCCAAAGGAACACTTCAGAGGATTGATTTTCATTCCATAATATCTGAGTTTATCGAACATTTCCGCTAAGTCTCGAATGTGGACGTTTGACTACTGTGACTTCATGAGCATGTCATCCACACAGACTTCCATTGTTCTAAACATCCGATTCACCAGACGCTGATAAGTTGCTCCCACATTTTTCAATCCGAAAGGCATCACTACATAGCAATATAGCCCAACGTCTGTGATAAAACTAGTGTGTTCTTAGTCTGGAATGTACATCGGGATTTGATTATATCCCGAGTATGCATCCATGAATGATAATAACTCGTGTCCTACTGTTGAGTTGACAAGCTGATCAATTCTGGTTAAAGGGAAACTATCCTTAGGGCATGGCTTGTTCAAATCAAAGTAATCTATGCAAGTTCTCCATTTACCATTTACTTTTCACACTAGCATGGGGTTAGACACCCATTCATGGTAGAGGGTGCCGGGGATGAACGCATTGGCTTTGAGTTTCTCCACCTCCTCCCTGAGAGCAGCGGACCTCTCTGGGTCCATGCCTAACCTTTTCTGCTTTACTGGTACGTACTTCGGGTCTATGTTCAACATATGACTCGCAATGGCGGGAGAAATTCCACACATATCAAAATTTGTCCAAGAAATTCGCTCGGAGGAAATCAGTGGGATACTCGGTCATTGAGGGGTTGAGTTGTGATCCAATCTTAAGTACTCGCGATAGGTCATCTCGACTGACTAAAATGTCAATTGCCAGTTCAGCCGGTACTGTTTTGCTTCCCTGGGTTCCTCATCATCATCCCTTGGATCTATGTCTCTATAGATCCGATCGTGTTGCTTGAGATAGGGCTCGAGCACTACTTGCCAATTTTCAGTGACTCGGATGCAGACAGAGCTATCCGCAACCTTTCCTTTCTCTCTTTGCTAGGCCTCTCTCAGCTCAGCCACATAACGTGCACGACCAGTTGTCTGATCGCCATGCACAACACCGACTTCTTTGTTTGTTGGAAATTTCAAAGTGAAACACCAAGGGGCCAAAGCTACCCTAAACTCTGCTAGGGCCGGTCGACCCAAAAACATATTGTATGGAGAATCGACATCCAAAACAATGAAAGACAGGATTCATACCCTCCTACACTCACATTGCCCAAGTTCAACTGGCTATTCAACAAAACCCACTGCATCGGTAGCTGCACCATTAAAGCCATGGATACAGGATTTAGATGGTTTTAAATCCTTCATCTCCATCTTCATTTGGTTATACGCTTTTTTGAAGATGATGCTAACAAAACTTCCACAATCAATAAAAATTATTTTCACAAATTCTAGCCCGATTGTTGTGGAGATGACCATCGGGGTCGACGGTAGGAGCCTCCACCTTATTTAGCATCTCTACTCTTGAATACTATATCGCCCATCATCGTTCGCTGTTGCTTAGTCGGAGACCCATCCTCCGTCAACATTCAAAATCTGCATTCCTTAGGGAATTAGCCTACCGCTCCATTTCTTGCCAATTCTTGTCTGCAAGGTGAGGTCCTCCGACTATCATGTTTTTGACTAGTCTACTTATACTTCGAGCAAGTTCCTCTGGATGGCGTGGAGCTTGCCCGCCACTAGCGTCTGATGTTCCTTGTTTACCTTCCTATGGGTTCTCAACAAACCCCTGCAACTTTTTCTATCGAATCAGCTTTTCTATGGCATCATGGAGGTTTCTACATTCCTCGGTATTGTGCCCGTAAGTCTAATGGAAGAGGCAATACTTCCTAGTCCATTTTTGTTTCTCTGTGGACTCTTTTGGGCATGGCTTTCGGTATTGAAAAGTATTGTAAGTTGACATGTAGATATTTTCCAGAAATGCATTCAAGGGAGTGTATTCGTTGTAAGACGGAACCCTTGGTTTCCATTTTCATACTTTCCTTTTCTTTCTGGGATTTCCTTCTTCGGACCCTTTAGGTTGACCTGGCTTGTTCTGGACATTAGCCTGGACCTTCCCTAAGTTATCACCGGATTGTTTTACAGCAATATTACTCTTCACAGTTTCCTTGCTAGGCCATGGTGCATTGTCTCGCCTCGTCCACCTGGCTTCCTATCTTCTTATGAATTGGCGTGCCTTGGAATAGAAACGTTCTAGTGTAGTTGGAGGCTTTTCTGCCAGCCAATCGCCAAACTACAAATCCGGATCTACCTCTTGCATGGCATCCATTAGAATGGCATGGTCATTTGGGTTGCTAACTTTGATAGCCGCAACATAAATCTATGTAAATACTCCTTTAACGACTCGCCTAGAGCCTGAATCACGCTGGACAAGGACATCACGTCCTTAGAACAAGTGGAGTGAATCCTAAACTGTTCCATAAATTTCATCGCTAATTCACCAATGTTGGAGATTGACCGCGGAGGAAGTTGGGTGAACCACATGGTAGCAATTCCGGATAAAGTTATTGGGAACCATCTATATTTAGTTGCATCATTTGCTCTAGTTGAATCCATCATCCTTTCATATCTTATCACATGATGTCGGGGATCAGTCTTTCCTCTATAGGATGGAACAGTTGGCATGTTAAACTTTCGGGGGTACTCGGCCAGTAGAACAGTATCGGTGAAAGGAATATGACTCCTGGATATCCCCCAATCATCAGTAGTCAAGCCCCGATTTTCTCTCATCAGCTGTCTGACCATAGTCGATAGATTCGAGGTTTGTATGGAAGATGACAGGTTGGAATCTGTCCTACGAGACCATTCTGGTTGGTGTCTCCTCTATCGGCGGTCTACCAAACGTGCATCCTGAGGACCATCTTCATTAGGACCTTGGTGAGCCGGCCGTCCAGCTTGGACTTATGCTACAGATCCTAAGTTTCCTGTCCCAGCTTGGGTGTGGTTTCCTTGGTGTAAGTGAGGGGCCATGACTCCTGGTAGGGAACCTGGACCATCCCTGGTTGATCGATCAGCAACACCTGCTTGTGTTGTTTCAGTTCTGTGGCATCTACGCCTTGGAGGTTCATCGGATGAAGTCGAGCTATCAGAGACGAGTAAGTAGCGGGCTTACCTCCAGCATTCTGATGCTGTTGTTGAGTAAGCTGAGTCATGAGGTTTGCGTTAGCTTGAATCTGTTCGTTAAGTTGTCCCCTGCTTTCTATGAGTTCTCTCATCAGATCGTTGAACTCTGTTCTTGTGATAACTTCCATTTTGTTTTGGGCGGCGACAGTCCCTGCGCCTGGATTAACTTGTTGATTGTTGGGTCCTACTTACTGGACACTAGTAGTTTCGTTGACGTCCCCGTTGTGTGAGGCTGATCAGGTACGAGGTCTTCCCATTGTAGAGTTATTGGTAAGAACTCTGAGTAAAATCAACAGACTTCCTGTGAATGACTTGGATCTCCTTCGGGGGATTTCTTCAATCCAGTAACTATAAAGTAGATCCTAATAGCCTGAGAATGGGATTCTCAGTGAAAGCACCAAAATGTTAGCACCAAAATTGTCATTAACACCCAAAAAAGGATTTTTGTAGAGAGATTCATGAAGATAGAAAATTAAAATAGAGGAATATACGCAAAATCAATTGCAAAAATGTTAACACCGGATTTGTAGTGTTTCGGCGTAACTGCCTACATCCACTTTGAGTTTTTTCTTTATTGCTTTTTGAAATAATTGAATACAGTTACAATCCGTAAACCAACAACTTGAATACAAGTAATAATTGAAAAAGAATAAGTCTTAGAAATGGCAGAGTCTTCCTAGTATTCTCGAAAAAAGGTCCCTTTTCACTGCACCCCTGCCCCTCTTTTTATAGGCGAAGATAGGCTAGACTTCCCTCACGGGCCTAGGAACAAGGTATCTCGGACCACAATAAGTGACTTCTACACACCGAGCCATGCATGCCGAACGAGTCATGCTGAGCGAGAAATGCCGGTTGATAATCGGCCGAACCAAGAACTATAAGCCATCATAGCCAACCGATGATCATCTTAACAAGTGACTCGAAGCAAGACCTCAAGGTACTCGAAGCAAATGGTGGGTTGACTCGAAGCGAAACCAGGCTGAACGACTCATTTTGTTGTGTGATGCTTGCCGAGTGAGGTATGCCGAGTGACATTGCCAAACGACGACACCCTTACTCAAGGTTGAATGTTAACCCTCTCTTTAAAGCTGAACGACATCCAAGCTAAGACAAAATGTCTAGGCCGAGCCACATGTCTATGCCGAACAGCATCCAGGCCGAGCCACACGTCCAGGCTGAACGACATCTAAGCCGAGCCATACATCTATGCCGAAAAGTGTGCATGCTTGACGAACCTCTCGTAACCGAGCCAAATAGCTTGGTAACAAAAGTAATTTACGACTAAATTATATACGTTTTGAGTTTGAAATTTATATATGTTAGAAAACATATTAAAAATGATTTATAGAAATTTTGTAGAATTGTCCTAATTGTTTTAATGAATATATAAAATTATTTAAGGTATGGAACTAATTTTTTTTATATATTTATAAAAAGGAGAAGGACTGTTTTGTAAATAATTTAATTAGTTATTTCTTAAATTATGGTAGCACTTTTAGAAAAAAATAGCAACCAATAATATTTTAAAAAACAAGGCAGGTTAGTTGAAAAGATTACTTTAAAAAGCTAAAAATCGGGTTTTACATGCTTTTTTACATGTTTCACCATTTTCGGCTCCTAGGTTCCGACGGGTACTTCCGCCTCCTTCGCCATCGAACCTAATGCACATAGTATCAATGATTTGGTACATAGTGAATTGGATATGGAAGGAAGGTATTGGTTCGAAATAAGGTCTTCTGATGGGGTCGAAGCGCTACTTTGCTTTTAAATGGAAATGCGCCTGCTTTGCTTTTGAAATAAATGCTTTCAACTTGGTTGGCTTCCGACTGGGTCAAATTGATTTAAGGAATGGTTTCAGATGAGGTTTCGCCTTTTGTTTTAAGTAAATGCTTAAAGTGACCGAAACCCCTTACCGTTACTTTCTACCTTTTGAAGCTAATGGTTTCGAAAGACACTTTGTTTTTAGAACCTAGCCACTTCTCTAATGCTATCGAAGGGTTGATTTCGACATTAGTACTTCCTTATTCAGGAACTTCTTTCGAAACAGTGCTTTCGACTTAGTTGTTTTATGACCCTTTTGTTATGTTGAAGGTAGAAGCCAAATGTTTCGAAAGGAAAGGTTTTTAAATGGTTTCGAAAGGTTTCCACGTGTTTTACTTGAACCGAAATGCTTTCGAAAGGTTTGATGTTTACATAGGATTTTAATGCTTCGAAGGGTCTAAATAAAGGTTTCGAAGGGTTGGTTCTCTAATGGTTTCGAATGGTTTTAAAAGGAAGATTTCTAATGTTTCTGAAAGGCAATGTTAAGTGTTTTAAAGATATGATATCTAAGGTTTAAAAGCTATCGAAGGTGATGTTTTTCAATGGTTTCGAAAGGGTATGTTTTGGCATTCGGTCTAAGTTTTTACTTGTATCAAAAAGGGTATTTCAATGGATTCAAAAGGGGTATTTCGAAGGCTGAATGCTATCATCAATAAATTTTTGTGTAATGTATATATAACAAGGCAAGATGATATGAGTAAAGTATAGAGTATATTTTCCTTATTTAAATAATGATTTAAAGGTTTAAATCAATTTAAAAGAAATGGTTTTTAAGGAAAATTTATGGGTAGTTTACACTATGCTAAATGACTCGGATTTTAGAATACCTGAAAAGACTGGTATAGGGTTGTGCCCTATACATTAACTAGCCCTTAGCTAATTTAGTCCAAAATTCTAGTATGTAGGAGATGTTACACACAGAAAGAAATATACCGAGAGAGAATAAGTTATTGGTGAGCCAGCAAAACCATTAGGAACAGTTGACCCTAAAGAGGTAGGTTAGGGACAAACAATCCAGAAGAGGAGTATCTAACGGAAGTTAGATTATTTGTATTTTTTCTAGTAGGCCAGAGTCAGCCAAAGGTTAGTAGTTAGCCGAACAAAACTATATTGTTTGGAAAGATAATCCATTTGTTACCTAATTTATATGTGCTTTCGTGACATTGATATTATTTTTATAACCAATTTTGGTTGTAGGATTAAGATTTACAAAAGATATGTTTTAAAAAGATATTATTGAGGGGAATCCGTTCCGCTTAGCGGCATCATCTCACTTAATATCGTATAACCGAGATGTATAGTATTATTCACACAAGGCTTTATGTCTGGCTCGAAGTTTATGTTTTTCCCCTTAAACTCTCGGGTGCTCAAAATTGATTTGAGTAGGCCGAGGGTTAAGGATTTACAGGTTTTTAGTAAGTGGATGAATAAAGCTTCCAAAGACGAGTAGGAGGCTGAAGTTAGCTATTTAGGAGTTGTGTTACTTGTTTTATTCCGATGTTTTGTATTAAGTCATTTATGACTAATTAGTACTCTGGTTATCCAAGAGGGCATCTTCATATGTCGCTCTTGGCATATCTAGTAATAATTATATTTGATCTGAACCTGGGAAACAATTGGGATTATATAATGAAATATGGAACTTGTTTTGTGAAATGTAATCAGAAAAGTAGTCTTTTCTTAAATCTATGATTTTGTTTCATATTCACATGCTTCTTATATTATGGATGCCATCAACATTACCGTCTTTGGTCAGCGGATGTTAATACTATGGATGACTGCAGCATCTATAGTGCTTAGCTTCGGGTCTCCAGATAGGGGATAGTACAACTTGGTATCAGAGCATTGGTTTATGAATTTTTTTAAACTAAAATGATTTTTGATAACATAATTCTAAGGAATTAGTGTAAGATTGGGGCATAGGATAACACTACATTAGCGTACTTGTATTCGCCATTTATAAGTTTGCGCCATATCTCTATTCTCCTTTCTCTCTTAGGCTATTCTTCTGTATCTCATGAGGCATGAATACAGATATGGATGCTGGAAGTGGAAGAGTTAAGCTTAGGGGAAGCACCACAACAAATGGAAATGCCAGACCAAATACGAGAAGGAACCAAGGTCAGACACAAGCTGGAAATATGGGCGCTGCAGTCCCACAAGTTGACATGGGTGCTATATATCAGTTCTTTGTCAACATGATGCAGGTGGGTGTTGCTACTAGAGTAGTTGGAGAAATCCTGGAGTATGGAATCAGGAAGCTTCGGTAGTCAGAAATTATGCTATTTTGAGCAGAGACTATGCTAGGCTAGGAGGAAAGTCATTCATTGGCACTGAAGACGCTATTGAAGTAGAAAACTGGTTGCTGCATTATGAGAGATCTTTGCAAATTTGAGGCTCAACAATGAGCAGAAGAGAAGGCTTGCTTCGAGACAGTGTCAAGGAGCAACTTTATGCTGGTGGAATAGTGTGACAGTTGGATTTAATGAGAAGACCTTGACCTGGGCCAAGTTTAAAAGAAGATTTGAGGAAAGATTTATACCGAAGATTGCTAAGTCTGCACGCTCAGGAAGTTTGTTGAATTGGACCGGGGAGACATAACCGTGCTTGAGTATGCGAGGAGGTTTGAAGAGCTAGCAAGATATGGCAATGTTACGGTTCATATTAATATTAAGAGGAATGAAAGTTCATCAGGGAATTGAAGCCTGAGCTTGCTAGGGCAATGTTATCGCATATTAGGGATCCATGTGATGTTGTAGTAGAGATGGCTTTAAGAAACGAAGAGATGCTTACTTTTCTAGAGAGAAACAAGGCAAAGGAATTCCAGGCGGGGCAGAGTCAGAAAAGAAAGTTTTTCCATAAGAACAGAGCTTAGAAGGGAGGAGCTGCTAAGAAGGGAAAGTCAAAAGTTGTTTGCTTTGACTGTGATAAAAAGGGCATTTTTCTAATGAATGTTGCTCGGGAGATGGAAAGAAAGTGATCGGGGAGAAGAATATCAGATGCTTCAACTGCGATCAAATTGGTTATTACAAGAACCATTGCAAAGATCCCGCTAATCAAATTGGTTATTACAAGAACCATTGCAAAGATCCTGCTAGGGATGGAAGGGGCAAAGTGTTTGCATTGGAGCCAGCTACCTCAAGGCCAACAGTAGAGGAAAAAAGGAAGGTTGTACTGGGAGGTACCCTTTAGATTCATGGTATATCAGTTAGCATTCTGTTTGATACTAGTTCAGGCATTCTTTTGTATCTTGTTGTTTGGTAGATAAGCTTAGCTTAGAACCCTCATACTTAGTTATTTCCTTGAGGATTGCAAACCTAATAGGAGGATATATGACACTTGGGATGAAGTGTGATCATTTAGAGCTTGATTTGCTAGGTCACACCTTTTTTTTGCGGTTTGCATGTGTTTGATTTCATAGGGTTCGAAATTATTTTGGGTATGGATTGGTCAAGTAAGTACGATGCTAGGATATTTTTCCATGATAGGAAAATATCTCTTAGACACCCTGATTGTAGTGATCGAATTGTATATACTGTAGAAAACCCTAGTTGTGAGGTGAATGCTTTGTTGGGTGTTATGGAGGTAGAAGACGAGTTACATCGAGTTTTTGTGGTTAGAGAATTCGTGGATGTTTTTGAACCTGTAGTTGGATTGCCACCGAAACGAGCCATTGATTTTCAGATAGATTTGGTACTTGGCGCAGAATCGTTGAGTAGACCGCCAAGCAAGATGACAACTACCAAGATGAGGGAGTTAAATGTGTAGTTAGTAGATATGAAAAGCAAGAATTTTATTAGGCCAACTAGTTCACCTTAGGAAGCAACCGCATTATTTCCCAAGAAGCCGGACAGATCGTTAAGGTTATGTAACGATTCGAATTTTTCGCGTTCGAAAATCGACATCCATACTTTACATTGTACTCGAATGCCGCAGATTCGACCGTTCAAATTCGAGTCGCCGGAGCTTATAACACATTAAGTACAACACAGCGGAAGAAATGAATAATATATATCATATATACATCATTGATACAACATCAGATACAATATGATACAACAGACGATACAATATGATACAACAGACGATACAATAGATATCAACATTATCAGAGATACAAAGAATAGCAGCGGAAATATAATGATAACACTAGCAGCGGAACAAAATCTCCAAAATAGTCTTCAAGAAAGAACTCCAGCATCAGTAACTCCATCTCCAAGGCATCAATCCAGAAATAGCGAGAACTCCCAAATCAAGATGAAGAGAAGCAACTCGATCCAAAATGCGATTGCCAAATCCTAAGGCTGAAAGCTATCGAATCTACACCTACTATAGATTATCTGAAAACCCCAACTCTAGACTGCCCGTGTGGGAAAATAGTGGGCACCCAGAGTTTAGGAAAGGAACGATAAACTCCAGGTCAGTCATGGGACTGGTGTGAGCAAACAAAAGCAATTGGTCTTTTAAAACAAGCAAAGCATTTAATTTTGAAAATTCGCAATGCTTTTTTTTTTGAAAATGAAACTATCATAAGGCCTCCCGCCACACACACAATGCAAACGCAGAATTGGAGGAGATTTCTCCTTATGATAGTCAAATATGCTTAATACGAGAAATTTCTTTGATATTATTACTATAAGTGCAAAGTGTGGAAAAAACCATTTCGAAAGTAAAATATAAATCCTAGCCAACATACGACATTTCGTCGTATGCCTACTATAGCTACCATGTTCAATAGCAGGTTACCGCCACATTCCATGGCAGGTTATACAACTAAAACCGTACAGGGCTCGTATTGTTTTGATTGGATTTCCAACAAATGGTCAGGCTAAGGAACTTCCTACTGTCTATGGGATCGCCTCTGGCGGGACGTCCCGAGAACTAACGTTACGGTTAGATCTCTGCCAACACAATGCCGGGTTACCTCTGTAACTAGGTAACTACTACACGAATATGCCATCCCCCGGTCCTTTGGGACCTTTATCCGAGGCGCCTCAAAGCAACAACCACACAGTAAATGGGATTGGAGCAACCACATAGGTTAAATACCAGGGCTCCATACCTGATACCACCCTTTACCAGAAGGGAATGACATACCCTAAAGGGAGCGACCCTCATAACCTTGCCGCATCTTTCCTGTTTCGACCATTTCCGGGGAGTGAGGTCCTGATGCAGTCTCGTCCACAAAGCTACGCTTTGCCACAAAGCCATGCTTTAGGTCAACAGATGACCAAAGCAATGATCACAAAGATAAATGATCAAACAAATGATCATATCACAAATGATCAACCAATGACCATCACACAGCAGCACTCAGCATGCCACATTACCAAATTTGGGATATATCACTGATAAATATCAACTACATAACCTCTGAGCTCGTACGTCTCAGATAAGGGTGTTAAGCTAAGAGAATAAATTCTCCGCCACCAAGCAGAAATGTATTTGATAGAGATCAGTTTAATATCTCAAAGTGTAATGTCGGACATACAACCATACAAGTCTGTTCCGGGTTCGAACAGAACCGAAGGCACTTCCGAAGAAGCCCTTGCAAATCCGGGTATCCACAATCCCGATCGGACTTCCCATCACTAAGGGAATCTCTATACCGTAGCTACTCGGTGCAGAGACAATCGATAGGTTATCCTAACGTTCTCGAAGACACCCGGTCTTCAACACCGGTCTTCAAATGCAATCCATAACGTCGTATCACTATTCGGAATGGGCTATATGACACAAGGTCCTCTCCCGGCTAAACCGAATAGTAAGCGCCATATTTTAAAACATATGGATATGGGATTTCAGTTAAGTCACAACTTAAAAATCCAAACTTTTCTTTTAAATGGTTAAACAAATTACCATTTTAAAATCTTCAAACAAAAAGATTTATTTCACAAAGTTCACAAAGATCCATTCATAGATTTCAAAACAATTCCCATTTCAATTGGATTAACCCAATTAAATCCTTAAATTAAAGATTTATAGCTTTCAAACTCATTTCCAAAGATTTATCTATAACTTGGAAAACAATTTTCCTTTTAGACTTGAAAATCCTTTTAACACAACTTGGAAGTCCATTTTCTTATATGAAAGCTTCTATTATTTGAAAACAAACAGTTTTTTTTTTTGTTTTAGAAAAACCGATTTCATTTATACAAGTTAATTCTTTGGGTTAAATTTAAATTCCCAAACAACGCTTTTAAAAATGGTTTTAAAACCCATATCAACATATTTAAAAGTTGAATAACCCTTTTTAAACTATAGTTCCCAAATCATAGAATCCAATCTCAAATATTTAATTCAAATTTAAATCGAATTATTTAAATTTCAAAATTCAATTAAGTTATTCAAAATAACTTTATTTTTGAAACCCATTTTCAAAAGCTTTCAATTCCAATTCTAAACTATTTTGGATTCAAAAATTAAATTTTTAAAATAATTTCAAAATCTGTGACTTAACTCATTTCCACGTGCAATCCATATTTGTGTGTGTATGAGTGTGGTCCAGGGTTCAACACAATAGTGCACAACAGATTCAATCAAATCAATAAGCGGTATGACCCATAACGCTTATCTATATTCACAGATTCATAGATAAATAAATTACCAATCACAAAGGTTCACTGATATGATTCGATGTGGGTTTCGGATAACCAACTGGAATCCGACTCCCTGTCGCATCGAAATTCAAATGTCGTTTTATGGGTCAAAGGGTTTGCTTAACAATATATACCATAGGATATAACAACTTAGCACAAAGCATCACATAGCATCATACCACATATCAAATATATCAATCCATCACATATCATTCAATAACAATCAAACATCTTTAATTAAGGGGAATAAATCGTGCGTTTTAAATTTACTACCCACAAAATTACTTCATTAGTAATCTTAAATCAATGGTTAATTTTAATTGATTAAGTCTCAACCAAAATCATTAATTAATCACTCCTATAATTATCTAAATTAATTAACCCTTAGTTGTAATTAATTAAATCTTAATTACTTATTCCTTAATTAATTACTTTAATAATTAATTATTCCTTAATTGAAAATGATTCCTTAATCACTTTATGTTAATTAACTTTAATTTATTATTCTTGATTTAATTTCCTTGATTGATTAACTACATTAATTAATTTTACTTTAAAGTAATTAACTCTTAGTTATTTGATTTATCAATCTTCAACCTTTAACTATCTATTCTTAATTACTTTCACTAAGTAATTGCTATTTTCATTTGATCATTCATTTATTACTTGATTTATTGACTTAATAATTTAATGAGTCCAAACCATTTAATCCTATTTATTTATTTATTTATTTTTATTTATTTATTTTTAGGATAAAACATCACTTACTTATTTAAATCAATTTGCTTTCAAATTTAAATTTAAATTTCATTTTAAATTTAAGATTTAAAATGAACACGAATTTAACTTAAACAAAGTTTTAAAAACAATTCAAAAATCTTTTATCTCACAAGTTAAAAGAATGTTCATTTTATAAAAGAGGTTTAAAAGAATTTAACCCAAGTTCATTTTAAATTCAAATCAATTTAAAAATACACTATAACATTATTATTTTTAAATTTAAAAACTTCTTTTTATTCTCAAACTGGAATACATATTTAAACTTTGATTCCAAGTTACTTAGATTAAAAACTTATTTACTTTTAACTCCATTTTAAACTTCAAAACATTTTAACCATTTTTAAGGGAGTTAAACAAATAAAATTTAAAACTTTATTTATTTAAAAACTACAGTTTAAACCCAAGTCCAGACTTCAGAATTCAGATTTAAACTATTTTTTTTTTTTTTATAATTTAAACTTTCAGTTTAAATTAAAAACCAATATTCTTTATACTTTAAAAGTTGTCAATACTAAATTTAAATCTCAAAACTTAAATTATTTCAAACTTAGGTTTAAATTTCTTGAATCCAGATTCTAATTCAGGTTTTAAACTTTGTTTAAAATTTTACTTACATTTTTAAAATTTGAAAAACAGAACAGGTCTTCTGTTTTTTTTCTGAACTTAATACTTGAAATTTTTTTTATTTACTTCGAGTCAGGTCCTTCTTTGCTTCGAGTAAAACCAGAAAAACTTCGAGTAAAAATTCAAATTACCCGAGTATAACTCAAGCCCCAAACTATGCAAGTACCAACTCTTCCCCTGACACTCCACTGCACCGTGCATATGCACGGTGACTCCGGCCAACGTAGATCGTCAGAGATGGTCGCATCTCATCAGAAACCGACCCAGCTACCCACCACAAACATCAATTCGAGCTGCCATCACCAGAAATCGAAGATGATACCTAATATCAAAACCTGGAAATAAAGCTAAGTCCCCCTTCAAAACCTGTCAACGGCCATTCCTCACCGCTCCGACCACCTGAGGGATGGCAACTTCGGCCTCATACTCTTCAACCAACCAACTATCGATCCCCAAAAGCTTATTCAACTCGATCACTCCTACAAGCCAAACTGATCAAAAAAAATTGCCTAGTTAAAACTAGGGTTCTGGACAAAAACTCGTCACCGCAGCCACCACGACGAATTTCATCGCCACCCAATATTTTTCCAGACTACACTGAACACTCCTCTGCCTACTGGAAGAAACTCATCCTTCCCCATCACTGGAATCACCTGTGATCCCCTAAAACTCAAAAACAAGGCAGTGCAAAACTACACCCACAATCCTGCCTTAAAAATTTTTATTTTAGTGTTAGAAATCATGATTTGGTTTGTGTTTTCACTTTATAATACTGAATTCATAATTTACAAAGTTCAAGTTTTCACTTTGTATAACATCCACTGTTGTTTTTTTTTTTAAATACTTCCGGTGAGATTTGAATTTATTTTTACTTAAATAAACTTTAAAACTTACTTTATCAATAAACAAACAAATTTTATTTACATTCAAAATCCTGACAGTGATTTAATTCAAGGGGTGCTCAATTTTGAAATAAACTTGAGCCTTAGAACTAAGACAGGGATATTCAGAGGAAAACAAACATGCACAGACAAATTCATGCAAACATACTGACATAGTCATCACTAAACTCATATATTTCAAGCATCAACTCACATATCAAAGCATAAGAATGTGTTCAAGTGTGTTTGCTCACCTGTTTTGTTGCTCAGAGAAGAACAGAGGCAGAGAGGGACAGAGAAGACACAGTGAAGTGTTTGAGTTTTCTTTTTTCTTCTTTTTTCTTTACACTGAATTTGTTTTCCCGGCTTGATTAGATTCGCAGGTTGAAATGCAGATGTATGCTTGCATGCTCCAGACTTTAGAATAGATTTCAAATTGGCTTTCAAGTCGAATCTGCATTTTTTTGATTTTTTTTGTTTGAATTGTTTTAAATTTATACTTTAACACTGATATGAAATTCAAAGTTTAAGAAAATTTACTTATCTCTTTTTTTTTTAGATAGAATCTGCACTGTCTTGTTTCCCTGGTTTTAAAATATCAAGTTGTGGCTTCTGATTTTCCTTTGCATGACTCCAAATTTCAAATCTTTAGTTTTCCCAGGTTGAAGATTTTGAATCCACTTTGCATTATTCTCTGACAAGTTCAAGTTGTTTGCTTTTAATTTCCTTCTTCATTTGTTTTTTTCCAGTTTTAAATTTTGCCTTTTTTCTCAGGTGGCATGCTCCAGATTTTCTTTTTGTTTTGTTTCCCAGATCTTCAACTTGCTTCAGATTTAAATGCTCAGGTTGAATTTTGAACTTGTTGTTTGATTACTTCTTGTTGCTGAGAAACTTTAACTTGCTTCTTGCTTTGATCTTATTTCTGTTTCCAGATCTGGTTTTGTTTCTTTTTTTTTTTAAATGAAGATAAAACCAGGTTTGCATGCAGAGCCTTTTCCAGATTGAAATGGAAATGCTGACTTCCTTTTCATTTTGAAAATGATTTCAGGTAAATAGTTTGAAAATGTTTACTAGAATTTGTATTTCCTTGCACAGAGTTTCCAGATTTTAATTTTTTTCTTCAGATTTTGAAACAGCAACTTGATAATCTTTGAAATACTTTGAGTATGAATTTGGAAATCTGGTTTGTAGTTTGTTCATTCTCAGATTTTGATATATTTTTCAGTTTGAGAATGAATTGGAAAACAAGGTTTGAGTAGTGAAGAACAATAGCCTGGTTTCTATTTGTTTTCTTTTATTTCAGATTTGTTATTGTTTGTTTTTTTTTTTTAATGAAGATAAAATCAAGTTTGCCACTTGTAACATTCATTTACACTTGTTAATCTTTGTCTTATAGCTTACATTTGTTAAAATTTTGTATATTTATGTTTTTAACCTTGTCTTGAATTTATTTTATAAATTTTGTTTTGGTCTTTAAGTTCAATTAATTTTACAACTTAGTTCATATAAATTTTAAAAGAGAATGTATTATCAAATGAAATTTTATCTTGTTAATGTTTGTTTTAATTTTATTACAAGTCATGTTTATTCTCAAAAGATAATTTCAATCACTTCATAATTAAATTCACAATTTAATTTCAAAATTAAATAAATTGTCAAATTAAACTCGTTCAAAATTCAGGAATGTTACAGGTTATGTATTGATTATCGTAAGTTGAATAAGAAGACAATAAAGAATCAATATCCGTTACCTAGAATTGATGATTTGTTCGATCAGTTGAGTGGAGCCAAGGTGTTTTCTCAGTTGGATTTAGCAATAGGTTTTCAGCAACTTAATGTAGTAGAGGAAAGTATTCCTTTGATGGCGTTTAGAACTAGGAATGGATCGAACGAATGGTTAGTGATGCCGTTCGAACTAACTAATGCGCCAGCATTCTTTATGGATTCGATGAACTGAATTTTTGGAGAGCACTTGGATAGGTTCATGTTGATTTTAATAGATGATATTTTCATATACTCTAAGGATGAAAGGGAGCACGAAGTTCATTTTAGAGTGGTGCTTGAGACGTTGAGGCAACATTAAATGAAGGTGAAATTTTCGAAATGTCATTTCTGGAAGAAGGAAGTGAAGCTTCTTGGTCATGTAGTCTCAGAGAAAGGGTTGTCCGTAGATCCGATTAAGATTGAAGCAGTGAATAATTGGAAGAGACCCAAGACAGTGACTGAGATAAAGAATTTTCTTGGATTGGATGGATATTATAGGAGGTTCATTAAGGATTTTTCATGGATAGCAGCACCGATGACCAAGCTTACGCGAAAGGTTGTGAAGTTTGTTTGGACCGATAAGTGCGAGGAAGCATTCCAGAGCTTGAAACACTTGTTTACTCATGCACCTATACTAGTTGTTCCAGATGGGAATCAGGATTTGGTAGTTTATACAAATGCATGTGGAATTGGATTAGGAGTTGTGTTAATGCAGAGAGGTAAAGTGATTGCCTATGCTTTTCGACGGCTTAGACCACATGAGGTTAGATATCCAATGCATGATTTGAAACAAGTTACAGTGATATTTGCATTAAAGATGTGGAGACATTACCTTTTGGGAGAGAGGTTTGAGCTTTATACGGATCATAAGTCGTTAAAGTATTTATACTCTCAAAAGGAGCCGAACATGAGGTAATAAAGATGGTTTGAGTTTATTGCTGCTTATGACTTTGGGATTGAATACACACCAGGAAAGGACAATAAGGTTGCGGACGCACTTAGTAGGAAACATCAGAATGTAATGTTGGTGATGATAGCTGAGTGGAAGGATTTGGAAGCTTTGACGACATGTAGAGTGCTGTGGAGATCTGAAGTTAGATCTAGTAAGAAAATTGCTATGTTGTCATGTTTATAAGTTAGACCAATTATGATTGGAAGGATTGCTTCTAAGCGAGGAGAGGATCCAGTATTAGCTGAGCAGATCAGGAAGTTAAGGAACGGAACAAAGAGCGACGACTAGTAGGAGTTTAGTCCTGACCGGAACAGGTAGTTGAGAAAGAAAGGAAGGTTGTGTGTTCTGAATATAGGAGACTAAGGAAAGAGGTTTTAGAGGAATGCCATCATTCGTAGTTTACTATTCATCCAGGAGGAACTACGATGTATCAGGACATGGAGAGGAGTTTCTTCTGAGAAGGTATAAAGAGAGATGTAGGCTTATGGATAAAGCAGCGTTTGAATTGCCAACAGGTAAAAGCCGAACATCAGAAATCAAGTGGGTTGCTTCAACCATTAGATATCCTAGTATGGAAGCGATATTATATTTCTATGAATTTTATAGACGGGTTGCCAAGATCTAATAGAGTAAATGAAAGTATATGGATCATCGTGGATAGATTAACCAAGAGTGCCCATTTCATTTCGGTTAAGTCAAACAAGATGGCACCTGTTTTAGCTAAGTTTTTTATAAAGAATATAGTTAGACTTCATGGAATTCCTAGTAATATAATAAGTGGTAAAGATTCTATATTCACTAGCGAGTTCTAGAAGTGTCTACATAAAATTTTAGGAACCAAGCTCTGGATGAGTACCGCTTATCATCCATAGACCGATGGGCAAACGGAAAGAGTTAATATAGTCTTGGAGGATTTGTTACGAGATTGTGTGTTAGATTTTGGAGGATCATAGGAAGACTATCTACACTTAGTCGAGTTTTCGTATAACAATAGTTATCAGACTAGTATGGGCATGGCACCATTTGAAGCTTTGTATGGAAGGCCATGCAAATCACCAGTTTTTTGGTGAGAGACTGGGGATAGGTTGGTTATTGGTCCGGATCTAGTTAGAGATGCTACAGAGAAGATTGAGTTGATTCGAGCTAGAAAGAGGGAAGCTTAGTCGAGGCAGAAGAGTTATGTTGATAGAAGATGGAAAGATTTAGAGTTCTCTATTAAAGATATATTTGCATTAAGGTACACCGATGAAAGGTGTAATTCAATTCGGGAAATCAGGGAAGTTGGCACCGAGATTTGTAGGACCATTTCCTATTGTAGATGGAATTTGGAAACTCGCATATAGAATAGAGTTACTAAATAGTTTTGCAAGAGTCCACGACGTTTTTCATATTTCTCGTCTAAGAAAGTGTATTAAAGACCCAGAGACTACAATAACACCAACAGTGTTAGATGACTTAGTAGTAGAGCAGAATTTGGCTATAGTTAGAAAGCCAGTTTATATAGACGTGAGAGATTAGAAGAGTCTAAGGAACAAGACATCAGATTAGTTAAAGTTTAGTGGAGAGAAAATGAAAGAGACTGTACTTGGGTGACAAAGAGTAGGAATAGAGACACTTATCCTGATGTATTTGATGGTATGTTTTACCTTTTTGATTGATTTGTTGAGTACCTTATTGTAATTTCGAGGACGAAATTCTTTAAGGAGTGGAGTTTTTAACGACCCTAATATTTAGTAACATTATTAGTTAAATAAAATAATGTAATGGTTAGGGGATTGGGATTTGTGATTAGTAAGGGTAGCCGTGCCATGTTAACAGATAGAATAAAATGAATTAGAATGAAATAGATAAGGGAAGTTAGATAAGGGGTAAATAGGGAAAAGACACATTCTAATACCCCTAAACCCTTAAGCCGTGTTCGTTCTACACATTCATTATCAAAAAATAAAATAGATGCAACGACCATTAGAAGATACAAGAGGAAGATAAGCAAAAGGAAGAAGCTAAATCAACTAAATCCATTCTTAAATCACAAACTCCTTAAACTACAAAGCTAAGGTGAATAACTGCTTCATCTCATATTTTCTAATTGCTTTTGGTTTTAGGTTAAATCCAAATTATTTTGCAATATTTCGCCATGTTTTGATTGCTAGAAATAAATATACATGCTTATTGATGATCTATGATATTCCATATAGATTTTATGATATGTTTTAATGTGAAACATTATTGACATCCAAATGCCTTGCAATTTTAGATTTAGACCAGAAATGATATTTTAGAGATGGGTTTCAATTTTCATAATTTTCTAAATTAATGTAGATTTTATATTTATTTTCTAGTGAGGAAAATAGAAATTTGGGTTTAAATTAAATAATTTATGGCTAAATTATATTTGTTTTGGGTTTGAAATTTACATATGTTAGAAAACATATTAAAGATGATTTATAGAAATTTTTGTAGAATTTTCCAAAGTGTTTTAATGAATATATAAAATTATTTAAGGTATGGGACTTAAATGTTTTATATATTTATAAAAAGGAGAAGGGGTATTTTGTAAATAATTAAATGGTTATTTCTGAAATCATGATAGTACATTTAGAAAAAAGATAGAAACCAGTAATATTTTGACAAACAAGGGAGGTTAAAAATCAGGTTTTACACGCTTTTTACATGTTTCACAACTTTCGGCACCTAGGTTCCGACTGGGTACTTCTACATCCATCGCCATTGAAACCGATGCACATAGTACAATGATTTGGTACGTAGTGAATTGGATATGGGCGGAAGGTATTAGGTCGAAACAAGGGTTCCGATGAGGTCGAAGTGCTACTTTTCTTTCGAATGGAAATGCGCCTGCTTTGCTTTCGAAAGAAATGCTTTCGACTTGGTTGGCTTCCGACTGGATCAAATTGATTTAAGGAATGGTTTCAAACGAGGTTGTGCCTTTTATTTAAGTAAATGCTTTCGAAGGGGTCGAAAACTCTTGCTATCGCTTTTTACCTTTCGAAGAAAATGATTTCGAAAGGATAATTTGTTTTTAAAACCTAGCCACTTCTCTAATGCTTTTGAAGGGTTAGTTTCGACACCATCACTTCTTTACTTAGGAATTGCTTTTGAAAGACTACATTCGACTTAGTTGTTTTATGACGCTTTTGTTCTGTTGAAGGTAGAACCCAAAGATTTTGAAAGGAATAGTTTTAAATTGTTTTGAAAGGTTTCCACATGTTTTACTTGAACCCAAATGCTTTCGAAAGGTTTGATGTTTACAAAGGATTTTAATGCTTTCGAAAGGTCTAAATGAATGTTTCAACGTGGTGGTTCTCTAATGGTTTTGAATGGTTTTAAAAGGAAGGTTTCTAATGTTTTCGAAAGGAAATGTTAATTGTTTTAAAGATAGGATGTCAAGGTTTTAAAAGCTTTTGAAGGTGATATTTTTCAATGGTTTCGAAAGGTTTGTTATGAAGGGTTTCGAAAAGGTATGTTTTAGCCTTCGGCCTAAGATTTTATTATTATTGAAAGGGGTACCTTTAATGGATTCGAAAGGGGTACTTTCAAAGGTTAAATGCTTTCATTAATAAAGTTTTGTGTAAAGTATATATAACATGGCAAGATGATTTGAGTAAAGCATAGAGTATATTTTCCTTGTTTAAAGAATGATTTAAAGGTTTAAATCAATTTAAAAGAAATGGTATTCAAGGAAAATTTATGGGTAGTTAATCCAAAGCAAAATGACTCAGATATTAGAATACAAGATGAGACTGGTATATGGTCACGCTTTATACATTAGCTATTAGCCCTAGCTAATTTAGTCCAAAATTCTAGTGTGCAGGGCTTTCTCACAGCTAAGACCAAAATGATGTTACACACAGAAAGGAATATACAGAGAGAGAATAGGTTATTGGTGAGTTCGCAAAACCATTAGGATCAGTTAATCTTGGAAAATTAGGTTAGGGATAGATCGTCCAGAAGAGGAGTATCTAACATAAGTTAAATTATTTTTTATTTTTTTGGTAGGCCCGAGTCAGCCAAAGGTAGTAGTTAGTCAAACAAAACTATATTGTTCAAATAGGTAGTCCATTTATTACCTGATTTATATATGCTTTTATGACATTGATATTATTATTTTAACCTATTTTGGTCGTAGGATTAAGATTTGCAAAATATATGTTTTAAAAAGATATTAGTGAGGGAAACCCCATTCTGCTAAGCGGCGTGGTCTTACTTAATATCGTATAACCGAGATATATAGTATTATTCACACCAGGCTTTATATCTGACTCGAAGTTTATCTTTTTTCATATAAACTCTTGGGTTCTCAAAGTATATTTGAGTAGGCCGAGGTTTGAGAGCTTACATGTTTTTAGTAGGTAGATGAATAAAGCTTCCAAAGACGAGTAGGAGGTTGAACTTAGCTATTTAGGAGTTGTTATGTTTGTTTTATTTCACTATGTTGTATCAAGTCAGTTATGACGATTTAGTACTTTGGTCATCCAAGGGGGCATCTTCATATGTCGCTCATGGCATATTTTGTAATAATTATATTTGATCTGAACCTGGGAAACGATTAGGATTATGTAATGGAATATGAAACATGTTTTGTGAAATGTAACCAGAATAGTAGTTTTTTTGAAATCTGTGATTTTGGTTCATATTCACATGCTTTTGATATTATGGATACCATCGACATTACCGCATTTGGTCGCTGGAAGTTAATACTATGGACGACTGCAGCATTTGTAGCACTTAGCTTCATGCCTCCAGATAGGGGATGTCACAAAAACTTTTTCAACTTTTCCACTACGATTTGCATGAGAAAGTTTATTTTTGGATGTTAAAACATAATTTTCCTAACTGCAAGTTTCGTTTCATTGTCAAAAAGGTACGGAAATAGAAATTTCAAAGCTAAAACGGGTCTTTTCCCTTGTTATTATCTATGTTTTGTATACTTTCTTCCTTGTCAGACGGTAAAATTCTTACTCACTAACACAAAGGTACTCCCTACGCTTGGCATATGCCATTTGAAAGTCAAAAATTTTCTTATTTCAAAAGAAAACTTTTGCCTCTTGAAATAAACTTGCAAAATAATTTGAACAATCAAATTTTCAAAAGCATTTAAATACTATTTTTTTTCAAAAGCACTTATGCAAAATTTTCCAAAAGAATTTGAATCCAACTTCTCAAAAGTATTTAAACACCATCTTCCTTCCAAAAACATTCAAACAAAAATTTTCAAAACATTTGCTGCTCCATGTTTAAAAATAAATCAAGCCACATCTGAATGTAATTAAAACTTAGTCCATAAATTAATGCATATAATTAACCCTAGCATTGTGCATTTAATCCAAGATTTGGAGAACCTTTCCTTTTTCTCCTAAACAAGGACACACAAGCCTATTTGTAAATTTCATCTTTTAAGGTACAAGGATAACGACCCGTGATTTTGCAATATCCTTCTCTATCCTCCACTTTCTAAAAATTTTCCCCAAAATTCTCAAGTTTTTGGGATTATAGATTTCTTGTTGCTAACCTATTTTCCTAGTTAACTTCTAGCTTTTACTACATTTTATCGTTAGTTAAATGTCCTTATGAGAGCTCCTTATTTACACTGTTTCCCAATACACACACATACACACATACTATTTCCTAATATACATATATGTAAGTGTGTATATATAGCAATCAAAGCTCATCCAACCATTAACACGGTAATAAAATAGGAACATATCTCATATCATATCATATGCTTTTTCAATATTCGAAGGGAGTCAGTTAGCGATTACAACCCAAAAAACTTAAAGAAATAATTGCTGGAAGTCTGCCCTTCATCATTACCTAGTGTTAATAGTATTATGACCCTATTACTCCTCACTCAATTAAGATGGACATTTCTAATATGCTATTTAACTATAATCCACAAGCCTTAACTTACCTCCTTAGCTCTCAATAAATAAGATCCATCAACTACTCCCATAATTACACCTGATTATGAGATAAATTATGCATTCCCACACCATAATGGGTAAGATATATACACTATACATATTAGAATAGCTCACCCAAAATTTACTTGGTGGAATAAGTTTCCTACCACCTATCTTACCTTTTATAATCTTGAGTCAATCAACATCCTTTATGCGCGTTTTCCCTCTTATTACTATATTCTACAACCATAATACTATCTTATCTCAATCAAAATCTCTTGATAATATCCTCAAACATTTGTATCTACTTCCTCTATCCTTGATCTTCCATGCGAGTATACCTCAAGACTCGCAAAATTGTACTTCATACCATCCCCGTTCCCTTGAGGGTTCTTCCTATGGCTTTTACACACCTATAATAAAATATTTCTAGGTTCATGCCAATATTCCTTATACTCAACGGGGATTCCTAATTGCTACCCTACGAGCATTCGTAGCTATTTTATTCATACCTTTGACCTTTACCTTGTCTTATTTAGACAGTCATCCCTATATACTCTATATACCAAAAATTGGCTTCGTTTTCACTTCTCTTTGAAAAATAAATTCACAGTCATGAAGTACTTAATCCAAAACTTATCTCTTTGAAAATATAAACTTAGAAACCTTTTTCAAAATCCATTAGGGAGCCATTAAAAATTTCCCATTCTAACTGACTTTTCCTTTTTCAAAGACCTTCTACAACAGAGGTTTGTTTCTTTTACAAGTAGGATTTCTAAACTTAAAACATTTATCATGTTTAAACCCAATTGCCATGCTAAACCATTTTTTTCAAAAAATTCTTTAATATATTTAAACAATGAAAAGTGGAGTAGATAAGGATAACTTCCATCCTATTATTCATGCTATTTCCATCTTGGCGGAGATTTTAATAGCATATGAGAGAGACTTCTAAAAGATATGTGAATTGCAACATCTATCAAAGCGTCTATTTAATATATATGCGCAATTAGTACATATCCATGAAAATTATCCATTCCTCATATCATATTTCTATAGCTTTTCTTCTATATTATTTCTAACTAGATTACTAATCCTATTTTTATATAATTCCTACTGCTATTGCTAGTTAAACTTCCTAATATTGACTCATTGCAATGCGTTCGTTTAGTGTTTTAGTCATTGGGGTTTTCTTCAATAATATGAAAAGAGATGCATTCTATTTTAGCTGTTATTCCCCGTATTTTCCTTATACGAGTATATACTTCCTAACCACTATCGGGCATTCTTACTCTTCTATCCTCTATACCCTATTTCAATCAAGTATCATTCCCATTTATCCACCTCTTAGAAAGAATTTTTTAAAAAGTAACTTTTAAATTCACAAAAGCAGGAAAAATTATCGAGCCAAACATATGCCCTCTTTTTCATTCATTTCATCCGCATTAGGTTTCATCATTGATTCTTTGGGTACTTTTAACACATCATTACCGGGCGGTGGCCTTGTCGGACCACGATATTGAGGTGTAATGGGCAGTAGCCTTGTCGGAGCTCATTCTAGATGTACCTGAGTCTTTTTTCATTGTTTTGTGTTTGTATTAGTTACCTGCTAGGCATGTTAGCGGCACCTTTGTTTTTGGTGTTATATATATATACATACATACATACACACATACACACACATATGTGTGCTCCCCTCTATTTTTGAGGATCGTACATTTCTCTCAAAAAAAACCATTTTCTAAAAAATTTAAATCAGAAACTTTTGACTCAACCCATTTTAAACTAAAAAACTCAAAATTTTCTTGCTTTTTCAAAATAGCAACTTCCCAATAAATTATTTGAAAAACCCATTCAAATGTTTAAAGAATTTTTAAAAATCTTTTGTCAAATTCTTTCACATGAGGTTGGACTTAGAAATGGACTTTAATTGTCCTTCCTTTTGGACTTTCCTTCCTTTCTACTCACATTTATAAAAATCTACTTTATCTTCTTATGGTGATCAATGTATACCTTCTTGCAGGAACTTGCTACACTCCAATTATACCTTACTTCCAGATGCTTGTAACATATAGGTTCTTACTTCCCATTTGTTTGGATGAAATGTAAATCTTCAATCGATAATCCATCGAAATCCACCATTATAAGGCAGCGTAGGCCCAACAAAATAGTCGAGCACCATCCAGCCTTCGAAGTCCATCTATATGTCATGCCCATGCTCTTCTCGGTCAACGCCTTACGATATTACCAACAATCCATGGGATAGTCGGGGTAGGTGTACAAATTTAACTCTGTTTATTGTTCCAACTCATAATTGCCTTGCCCATCCTTTTGGAATATGGTCGCAACTACCTCCTTGGTCGGAATTTATAGAGTTTGACATATAGTATTTATATGATTATAAGTAAAAATAAAAATTACGTTCTCTTAGTGTATCCTAATTCCTATGATCGACTAACCTGGTTCTGATACCAAATGCAACAACCCACACCTTAAAAGGTCCCGAATTTCGACTAAATCGAAAGCCAAATCCGTTAAGACATGGATCATTGGTTTTGGTAAGTTGTAATATACACAAATATATCAAAGTGCGATCAATATAAACTCATAATGGAATCGAAAAATATAATAGAACATAAGACTACTACCATGAAATTTATATTATTCCTTGAGTATCTATTTGCTTTGCTAGCGCCAAGCATGAATGAGAAAAATTTACCATCTATCGTTCTCGTCTTGCACCAGTTGCCCGTCCCTCTAAATCCATCCCATAGGTTGTAAAGAGAAGGGGGTTAGAAAAACATTCTGGTGACTAGAAAAATTACATACTATATCTATAATAATAATTTATGTTGATTGATTCATATTTAAGTGTTATGTCTATTATTTACGACTAATCTGCTTAATCCTAAGTGTGCAGCCTATATGCCTAGCCTCATTTGAGGTATAACTATATAACATACATACATGCATACATACATACATACATACATACATACATACATACATACATACATACATATATATATATATATATATATATATATATCAAAATGATGTACTAGCCAAAAACCTTGACCACTTAATACTTCTTTAATAGGAGAAGGAACCCACGGTCATTTAATACATCAATCCCTAGAGCGGACCCTCCGCAAAGTAAACGCTAGTCAATTGTCCTAGTACGAAGACCGATAACCCCTATATATGGCTTTATAATTTAATTTTCACACTACTAAGAAATCTCAGAGACTCATCTAAGGGTTAACTAGCCCATCTTCTACAAACAAACAACTAACCAACTAATTTTTAGTTTTATGCATATTCCATACGGATCCTACACTTGTATGAAGCGAAGTCCATCAAGGCATATCTCAAGCCTTTGCTACCGACTACTTGAGACCGCTGGTGGTCATAGCCTATACCTCGGCCCTACTACTAAATACCGATCCAACAAAAATACTGACATAGCTTGTTGACCTTCCATAGTTGACATCCCTTTTAGACTAACCTAATATAAGTCAAGGAAAATGCCCTTTTCAGTTACTTAACACCTCTTATTAGAAATAAAGCAGACCTTATTTCCTTTAAAGTGTGGGCCATGTAATACTTCATATCCGAGGCGAACCCTCGTTATATTTTCATCTCCCTATACAAACGCATATCCCTTCCCCATGTATCCTATATTTGGAGATATCCTACATTAGTGGTAAGTATACACAGCTGTTACTAGCCTCTAGGTGAAGGGTAGACTTCTGTTGTGTAACTCGACAAACCTCACATCCCGACCTACTAAACAAAACAAACTATCTTGGACTTAAATATTAGGCTAGGCCCACTAATTCATGCTTCTCCTAATGTAAAATTTTTCGACTATGAAATTTATACCGCCTTCTAACATTTAATTCCTACATCGTATTCTTATTTACTATATTCTATAAATATCAATTTTACCTAATAAATGGTCATTATTATTCTAATTGGATGATCTCTAATAACGTCTATTTATCCGTTATAATTCAACCTATTATGCCTATTTCATTTCTCCATAAATGCCATTAAATCCTTTAATCAGTCTCCATTAATTTTTTAACTCTCTATTAGCTATAAATTTATTTCCCATTAAATTTGTGGTTATTGTCCATAAATTTTGGAACTAGTATTCCTTCCTTTTTCAACCTTCAAGTCCTATAATTACTATGCTATTAATAACTAGTTGTCCTAGTTGTAACTGATAAAAATATCTATGCATATTATTAATTACGCTATAAGTATTTGTAATCTAATTGAAAGACGCGATTATACATGTGTGTATATTTATATTCCTATTCCTAACACAATAATTCCATAATTAGGAATTCAAAAACATAAACTTGCATGTACATTCTATGAAGAACATAAATTCCTACATTCTACTTTATTAGATTTATCCTTCCAAAAAAGATTACCATTATAACTTTCCATAAATTACCAAAAATGGGACTAACTCCGCTTGAAATTACAAGAAATTACATATTTCCTTTTATTGAAAAAGATAGTGTAAACTATGATGAAAAACCTCTATACTTTACATATCTCTTTCATTTTTAGTAACGTGTACATTTTACAAATTTTGTGGAATTAGACAACTCATGGAGTTTACATGAATATAGATACAATCGAATTATACCCCACTTCCAATATATTAAAACGTAAGAATCCACATTCCAAGTCAACTAAGGCAGCCTAATTTACAACCCAATTATAAATCTAGAATAAAATTTACAACTTTACAAACATTCTACAATAATAAATATTTGGGACTGATTTTAAATTTTCACATTAAGTTATACATACTATTTCAATTTCCTAACTTATGGAATATCAAGTGGAGTTTCAAATAAATACATTCATTTAAGCCTACAACACAATAGATCTAACACATGCATATATCTAAACAAAACTCAATGATACAAATTTCAATGTTATACATAAATTATATAATTTTTCACTCACTTTTTTAGTTTTCTAAATCTTCCAGATCCAAATATATTTCTTTACTTGACTCGTTTTCCATTCTAATCCAAAAGAATATGTATAATAAAATATATGCATACTATTAAAATTATAGAGCTAGGAAGATATTTGGTGTTATGGGGAAAATAGATTTATAACTGTGAAATTTACCTTTCAGCAGTATTGATTCGCTTCTTCTCTTCTTCTTTTTTATTTTTTCCCTTCTCTAATTAAATATACATATAATATTTTATGATTAATAAAAATAGCGGAAAAGGAAAAATAGGATAGCTTCGCTACCTTAATTAGAAAGTATAAGAAGAGAAGTGAGGGGTTTGGCCTGTATTTATAGATGCTCGAATCAAGCATTACCATTAGATTAAAATAATTAAATACAGGTCATTTGGCCAAGGTTCAAACCCCAGCCGCCACCCCTAACCGATCTACTGTTCCTTATAAGCAGTCGACTGCTAATAGTTGACTGACCTAAATTAGAGGGTCGACCGTGGGGTCCTGCATTTAATAACATTTATTTCCTATTTTCAATTTCTAATTATTATTTTTCCAGAAACTTTAAACACCAATAACTTCTTTGTTCGAGCTCCGATCATGAAATTCTAAATATGAAAGTCATTCAAAAAATCATCACGAACGCAATAATGTAAGTTTCGTAGCCAGATTCCAATGTTTCCTCAAATTCCACTTTTGGAGCCTTATTAATTATTGCTAATTTTTACGGGGTATTACAGTCTCTATATTGAAATGTTTCAAAACCTCCACCACTCATACTTCTTGGCATGAGGCGAGTTCGAAAGTCATTTTACGCTTTGAATTGGTGTATCTGGAGGTGTAGATTGTCAAATCGGTTTTGAGTGGTTGTTGGGGTATTGGAAAATGTGAATTTCTTATTGACTATTTAGGCAAGTTTTTTTTATGTAGTAAGTGTGCTAAACTTTCAGATTTTCCTTTGCTTTAGTGCTTCCACTTGTCTACTACTGTATCTTCTTTCCTTACCTTTAATGCAAATTGCTAAAATTCCCTTATCTGCTGCTAGTTATGTTTACCTTTTGGATGTTGAGTGTCTTGCTGATTGAATGGTATTGCATGGCAGTTAGTTGATTTTACTATGTAGGAAAAATATGGTTTTGGCTCTTGTCACCATTCCCTATTGGTGCTCTTGTTTCATATTAGAAAAGAATCATGGAATTTGTTCTTCGTTTGAGGTTAAACTATGTCATAATTTATTGTGTTTATAGTTTTCTTATACCAAGGGAATTGTCATTATGATTGTATAAGATTGTTAGGAGATTTTGTTTTGTTGTGGTTGTAGTGGTGTGTTTGTTAGAGTTATTTTGTCTTTAGGCATTTGTGCCAATGTTGTAGAGGTGGGTAGTCACTCTTCCATTTTAACTTTGTTTTATGAAGAGTAGAAGGGCCACTATAAAAACCGACTTGCCTTGAAAAAAGAAAAAGGATTTCTAAACCAAGTATTTTAGTTTTAGGTGGATAATACTTACTTTATCTTCTTCCTAACATGTTTGAGTTTGGATCATATATGTTTTTTATGTTATAAATATGGATAACTTGTTTTAATGATGCTTAGCATTAAATTGTTCACCGTGATAGCTTCAACTTAATAGTTACTATAGCTTTATGATAATATCGAAAATCTATACATGCGATAGCTACTAAGGTCAGATATGTGATAGCCTTAAATTAATACTTACGATACCTATTTAAAATGCAATAGTTATACTTGTAATTGCATTAAAAGTGTGATAGTTATACCTTGGACAACTATTTAGAAGTGAGATGGTTAGATATGTAATAGCTATAGTTAGACCTTTAATAGCCATTAGGGTTGAACAAGCAATAGCCCAATAATGTATACTTGCGATAACTATAGATTATAGATGAAGTAGCTTTTAAGTTACACATGCGATAACCCTTTAATCCATACTTGCGATGAGTATATACATCTGATAGATTGACATGAGATAACATGGGATTATAAGGTCAATAGATATATATGTCATAGCCAGTGATAATAAATCCATTATTTAAACATGTAAATTTTTGGTTTACATTTGGAAGCCAGTTTCCATGGTGTTTAATTTGAATTTTATAGGGATGAAATTATAATTTAGCAATCATTTAAAAATAAAAGATCACGAAATGTCGACGGGGGAGAAAATAAGGTATAACTTTTCCAGATCAAGAAGTGTTAGTTAGGGAGGATGTTATTTGTTCCGATCAGAATGTGGTTGTCAGGGAGAGATTTAATAAAGTCAATGAGGGTGGTTTAATTTGCACAATGCAAGAGGGAAGGGATAATGTAGTCAGGCTTAGACATCTTGGGTCTAAGCTCTACTCAGAGGTGGTTGTACATGACAATTTGAGTGTGAGCTTGGTTGGGGATCTGTTTCAAGGTGGCCATGGGCACAAAGCGAGCCCCTAGGCAAAGTCCTTCTCATCGTGGAAGCTTGATTAGAAGGAATGCTTGGTTCCAGAGTGCAACATCTTGTTCGATTATTAGAGCTACGAGCTCTATCTTATGTTCGACCGAACTTTTAGGTAGTACTTATGATCCTACATCATTGAATGAATTATCTACTAGTTCCATTATGATGACTGTCATACACATCTATCACCCAATATAATTGAATAGTGCATTCTTGTATTGCATGGCCGATGTAGGATGATAACCAAGGGTGAGAAGAAGAGAAACAATCATAGAACTTATTGAATATCTCACAACACATTTTATACAAGATCATAATAGATTTTATACAACTAACAGAAAAAACTAAAATGAACCAAAATGTCAAAGTATATGGTTTCACAAAGTTATACAAGGTCATAATAGATTTTATACAACTGATAGTAAACTCAAACTATCTCTAAATATAGTAACGAACACTGTTTAGGCTCTACGGTGTCGCACAGTGGAATAAGCAATAGAAAGTCAATATATAATATGAGAAATCTCAATCATGCTCATCCTCTACACTGCCACCCTGAACCACATAAACCTCCTATCTATCCAACTCATTTAAGAGTACACGAGATAATAAGAAGCAAAGCATAAAACCTTGAGTCAGACAACAGTCTGGTGTTAGCAATAAGAAATCTCAAAATACTATACAAGTCGATATTGTAATGAACAAGGGTACACGGACTAGACCTGAACTGTCCTTGCAACCAAAGAGTTAGCATATATTATCAATAATATGCTACTTTACAAATATCATAAATGTGTGCTACATGCTAAGTACAACGCCGGATGTCTAGGTATGCACGTTCACAATAACCACACTATTAGAATTCCCTAGAGTTATAGACTATAAGAAAACAACCAAAGACATCCATTAAACAATCCTCACTATCACACAATATGTCTTGGATATATGATAACTCGTATGACCATCCTCTACCAGAGATTAATGGAGAGATCCTAGTTTTTAGTGTACTTTCCCACAAGACCATTCCACCAAACCAGGGTATACAGTTCCACTACACTGATCTAGGGTAGCCATTCCAAGTACCCAATGAGCATCCTCATGATACTTTACTTATGAGTATATCGAAAAACACTCTAAGTATCAACGATCCTTTAGCATGTGCATTCGAGCCCTTTCCTTTCTCCATCGAGTTTTCCATTCAACTTCAAGGAACCATTGCATATTCCTTTCTTTCCAAGATAGAACCATTCAACATTCTATTCATGGATCACCCTTCCTAGAACATGTCCCTGTAGTTAATCATCCTCACGACTCCATTCAACATCGAGCCATCATGAACGGAACATAATTCCATTATTCTTGAGTTACCATCACTGAAGTCCCAAAGCCATCATCCTTCATTTGCTTACACATCACAATTGAACATCAAACGAATGAATAAACACCTTCAGGATGACCTATAGGAACCCCTGAGCATCCCTTGGAAGTTTGGCCAAATTTGGCCACCCTAATTCATGTCGGTACCGACCTAATCTGGTTGATACCAATATGAATTAGTTACCCAGAATTTAGCCAAGCACTTCCTACCAATTTCTTACCTTCCTTTGCTTGCTTAGAGCTTCCCTTCACATATCTCCATTCCCCAAGTCCCCTCGCCCAATCTTCTTGCATGAAAAGTGGTCGGTACTGATCAGAAGTGATTAGTACCGAGTTGAATACTTAACCAATTGTGTCTTGAACTCCTGAATCTCCCTCTCTTGCCTTGACTCGACGTTTTCCCCAAAGCATCATTGTCTTCGACCCAAAACAACTTCCCACCAACTCGAATTGAAGCTTCCTCTACCGTCCATATTTTAGATCAGTACAAAGATCTAGTTAACTACCCAATCAAACTCTGATTTGCCTATGACCTGAAGTACAAGATCTCTCCTCCTCCAGAGACCCTCTTGTATGTTTTATCCCATTTTAAGCAATTTTGACATCGTTTTCCCCCAATCAAGGATTGATTCCTAACTATCCTAAAATCACTAGCAAACAATATCAAAGCAATAAATGCAATAGTAACCATCATATATATATATATATATATATATATAGACATTCATTAAGCATAAGCAAACTATCCAACGTAATTAAAAAACAAGAACCTACCTAGATCTATCTTACATTAAAGTGACAATATGATCTAAAAGGGGGTACAAAACCATATAAAATCCAACTATATCTTTTTAAATTTGGCCATAAACATGTTTTAAGGTTTAATTGAAGTTTAAAATCATTTTAAAATGAAAATCATTTCAAAACATCATCTTTAACTATATGAACAACATAAAATAGTAAGAGATCGTAAATCACTAACCTAATATCCAAAATACTAATTTAATCCTTAAAGTTTGAAATGGACTGTAACAAATCCGATTTCAAAGCACCTAAATAATAATCTACAATCTCTTTCACTAATTACCCTTCTAATGACGGATTAGGCTAAGATTAGTAAATAAAAGGCAAACTTTTTGACCAAATTAGGGTTAATACAGATTTGGAATTTTTTTGGAAAGTGGGAAATAATCTTATATGACCCATCGCTCCAATTAGGCACAAGCCTCAAAATTAGTTAGTGGGCCTAAGTATAAACTTAGTTTAATTGTCCACTATCTGTCCAGCAACAAACGAAATTAAATCAGCATATCTCCTAATGGTATGTCAACTTTTCTATTATGACCACTCTATAGAAAAAGAAACCACAATCCCTATCAAATGGATGTGATTTCAGACCTTAATTCAATCCTATCAAAAGTTACAGGCTTTACAATAATTTCTAAGTCCAATGTGATGCCCTACCCTGAGACCAACACTAAGAATATTACATAGCGGTGCCATCTGCTAGTATAGATAATAAGGCTAGTTAGTAGCATCCACCCATGAATTTTACTTTAAGCGGGCATCGATATGTCGATTAATATGTAATACATTTATTTATTCAAGTGGAATCGATGTATACAATTCAGGCTTAAAATAAAACTACGGTGGCTATAATAAAATCCAGAACGGTATATGATATTTATAAATCACATGATCATAGATCAGACATGGTGGGATACAAATAAACCAAGTCTAAACTGATACAAATAGATACATAAAGTAGACTACATAATACAATAGTACTACATCCCAAATATACGAATATATACATAAACGCAGTCTCGACATAAGATACATCATAATATCAATATACATAATGATGACAAAAGTGAACATCCAACTAACTGATAGAAAGTCCGCTCTAAAAGTATCAAGCTGAAGAACCTGAAACATCAATCTTTGACCCGAGTATTATAAAATAATAAACGAGTTGGTCTAGGCTAAATGAATGAATTAACAAGATGAATAATAGATAAAATGTACTAAATCTCAAATATGGTCATCAAGTTAGGTATCAACAAATATCAAGCTTATTTTAAAACTTCAAAAATGAAATCACTAGATATCAAAACTCAAGAAATCTCCTACAAGTAAAATCCCAAAACTATTTGGTGATAACATAAATAACATCGAATCCATAAATCACAAATAGAAATCTAGAAACCTAAAAGGGGAAAAGACTCCAAACTCCAAGATTGGTGAACAAATTCATCTATATGCATGCAACTCCAAGATAGACGTATATGTCTATAAACTCCAAAATGGGTATATTTCCTATAATAACACCAAGATAGGCGAGAGCCTATAAACTCCAAGACAGGTGCGAGACCTATAAACTCCAAGACAAGAACAAGTCCTATAAACTACATCATAGGTACAAGACTTATAAAACTTCAAGATGGGTACCAGACCTATAGAACTCCAAGGTAAGTCATAAACTCATTGATATAAGTGTTATGTACTTTCGTGCACAACCGAATAGGTAACAACCATGTGTCACATACCACACGGGTTTACTCTAACCTTTACTATATGATAGTAAAATCCACTTGCGTGTAACAATGGTTTGGCCGGTAAAACAAACATGAGCATTCCATACTACTCATTTTATTTAACCGTTTAAACCAATTCCTCATTCAATCGATGTCGTGCAATTTTGTAAGAGATTTCACTTTAAAATCGTTCTTATAAAATATTGATTTATAAGCTAGAATATATATGTTTCTAAATTCTTTATATAGAAATTAGATTTATACATAAAAAGATTTCGATAAAGCGGTTGTATTTAGTAATCAGCCTTTTTATAAATCCAAGTTGGAAAACATGCATCAAAAAGTTGTGTATTACTCCCAAGATCCATGAACAATTCTATTGTATAGAGCACCAAAATGAGTTAATCAATTCACAAATCAAAATCCAAAAATGGAATGAAGTCGATATTAAATGCAATATCAAAATCAAACAACATTAAGAAATCCACTGGACAAATGGGCTATGAACAAAAGCGATCGGGGACCAAAGCAACATGGCTTGAGGCTCAACCTTAGGCTACGACTGGTGCACCAGTCGTATAGGATGGCCCACCGGTTGCGTCGCCTAAATTGATTTTCAAGCGGCTCTGGTGCTCCTTGATGATCCGATTCCACCAATTTCTCCTTTATTTGTTCTTAGAGATCTGGAGTACTAAATTAGCAAACATACAGGCATATATACATGTACATTTGGATTCAAATCATGATTATATAAAGTAGGTTTTCAGAAAATAGAGAATCAATTTAAAGTGACAAGAGATTCAACAACCTATTGAGATCATATTCATTATAGATTCAAGCAATTCCATATATCAGCAACACACATCCATTTTAGACTAGAAATTGTGAGATTAACTCACCTAAAAATAAATAAATCTAAAACTAAGGATTAAAGCTTGGATTCTCTTAAGCTTTTCTATTTCAGCCTCAACCTTGGTTAAGTTCAAAAATTGGAGATGAATAATTAAAGTCAGAAATTAAAACTGAAATTTTTAACAAAAAATACACAAATAGGTAGAAGAGATTACCTTTCACGGTATACACTTGAATTAATCAAAAGCCATATGATTTCTAGCTTTGATTTGGTGATTAAGGTTTTTGAGACTTAGGAAATATTTTACGTTTTTCTATTTATGGGACGAAGAGAATGAGAAACTTGTACTTATGTCTATCATCCCATATTTCTTTTATTTGGAAAAAATGGTTAGGGTATGGATCCAATAGCAAAGTGTTGCTAATTTTTCTCAAAAAAGTGTTACTAATTTATTTGGTTTTATCATATTATAACCACTAATTTATACCAAATGTTTTATGTAACGACCTAGAATTTCAGTCATTCGATATTCGTATATCTAATTGATTTTAAATATGCACAAGTTAAATTTATAAGCTGAATAAATAATATTTCGAATATAGTGATTTAATTGGATAATTAAATTGTTAATTTAATATTTGAAATTGCGTAAATAATTGGAAATTGAATTAAATATGAATAAAAATGATTTATAAAGTTGAATTAAATCAATATTTGAATTAGAATGATGTTAGAGAACTTTTAAAGTTGAATTAAAAGTTAAATTGTAAAAATTGAATATTTAATATTTAATTGACGTGTAAAAATAGTCATTTTTCAAACAGTCTCGGATTTTGACGAATTCATTGGATCCGTAATATTATATTATTGTAAGATTTCAAATTTTGTGTCAATCGAATTTACGATTTATCCGAGGCAAGCTAAAACGCGTAGAAATCGGTTTAAGCGAATTTTAAATTTAAATAAGGTTATTCGAAAGCCTGTCTTCCAAACACGATTGAATTGGCTCTCGATATATATTCCATTGCGTTCGGAATAAGGGTAAAACATTATAGACGCTAGGTGGCATGCTTCGTTTCGAGTTCGGAAATTTTTTCGGATGAATAGTGTGCGTAAATTTACTATAAAAGCCCGTAACATTTCACAATTTTCAACCAAACCCTAGTTTCTAAACCCTAGCTACCGTTTACCTTTTCAATGGTTGAAAACTCGTCTCATTCTTCCTCGATTTTCTTTCGATCTACAAATATTTACGCCTCGACTTCAACTGCAGCATTGTAGAGCTTCATGAGCTTGATGTATCCAACGGCTATGATTGCCTATTGTGGCCGTGATCGTTCAAATTTGGCTCGAGAAGGCCAGCCGTTCACATGCGTTTATTGAGGCGAATACACAACCGAGTTTGACAGCGTTTAGGATGATGGTGGAGCTTGTGATGGCCGTTCGAATGACGGCGCTCGATCGTGTTCACGGCGAAGAGGGAGGGCCCAACAATCAGGGTTTCGTCGCGGGTTTGGGTTCGAAGCAAACGAACGTAGGAGGAAGAAAGGAACGTGTGGCTGGATCTGCTTGTTCACATCGTGTGGCCCAGATTAGAGTGGGTTTGAAAATAAAATAAAAATTGTAATTTTTTTACATATATAAATTTGTACAATGTTTAAAACGTGATATCTTTTTCATACGAGGTCCGTTTCGCATGAAACGACTTGCGTAGGGCTTGATGGACGAACACTACGCAATAGAGCTGGTTTGGAGTTGATTGGAGCTAGTGTGAATTTTGGGTAAAATTAAATGGCTGTTTAATTTTATTCGGAACAAAACACTTAAACGACTATTGGAAGCAATGTGAGCACAACTCACTCTTTCTGACTCACTGATATTTTTATATGAGTGAGAAATATTTTATTATATGATGATTGATGATTTTTTGGATGATATATGATATATTGGTTGATATTTGGATATATACCTGCATAGTGGAGCAGATGACCCTATACGTTCCAATATATGAGCGGATGATCTTTTGTACGCGCGTATGCCTTGAAGTGGACATTGTACACATATTCTAAAATGTATATTTGTTGCAGGTGACAGGTTGGAGGGATCTAGCTGGATTCCTCACCCATATTGATTTATTTACAGATATTGTGATATATGCTGTTATCATATTATATACGATGTTTTGGATGCCGTGATTGTTGTATTTAGTGTTGTTGCAGCATTGGGCCTATTTTCGTAATTCAAAAATGTTAAAGTGATGATTTCCAAATTTAAAAAGGATTTTTAAAGCGATTTTGGAAATCGGTGTTTTGTTAATTTTAAATGGTCAAGTAAATGGATTTATTTTAAATAAATAAAAGCTATAATTTTGTGTTATAAAACTTATGATATTTGAGAAATATAGTTGAAATGTATTTTTGGAAATATGAAATTGATTATTTTGTAAAATAGTTTAAATTAAGATTTTTTTGATTCATTATAAAAGGTTTATATATAAGATTTATAAAAGTGATATTTTTATAAATCAAAATAAGGAAATTATAAAAGGAGTTTTGGAAGTGTTAAAATGAGGTTATAGATGGATTTTATAAGTGAATAAGATTTATAATTGTGAAGTTATAAAATGAATGCATCTGTAAAATAAATGATTTATAAGCAATTAACTTATAAATTGGATTTTGGCATGTAATTAAGTTATTAAACACAATTGATTTATAAAGGAATTTGATATATTGAAGTTTTTATAAAATAATAAATGGAATTTATAAAGTTGTTTTATAAATGTGAAATCAACTTATTTTTATAAGTTAAATATAGTAATGAATTTGGTAAAGGAGATATATCCACGATTTTGGACAACGAGTTATCCTTTAAAATAAAATGTGTAGAAATAATGAATTTGGATTAGAGAAGTATATTCACGATTTTGGACAATGAATAATCTTTTGAAAATAAATAAATATTTTGGGAAGTGATATTTTAAATGGAGTAAAATGGTTTAAAGTTGTTTTAAAATGTGTTAAGTATCGAATACATAGATTTCAACATTCATTGTTGAAATAGACGTTTTCGAGAAGTAAGGAAATGATGGACTATAACACTGTTGTTATAGTAGATGATTTCCGAAAGGAAATCTTTTGTATTGTATTGGGATTTATATATCTGTCTTATTTTCGAATCCCTATACTAGTGATTTTGGGTTGTCGTAATGATGTTTTACGCAACATTCGTTTTGACCCAAATAAATGTGTTTAAAAAGAATGTTTTCCTTAAAAAATAAAATGTATAGTTAATACTGACTTAAGTATTTGCAATATTTTCTAAGTGTTGAAAATAAATTGATTTGTGAATTACTTATTACTAAATAAGTATATGGAAATGTTTTCCAATATAGAAGTTGAAATGGTTAGGAAATATACATTTTTAAAGATAATTTGAAGTGAATATTTAGCAAGTGAGTTAATCAATAAAAGATTAATTAAAAGGGACCCAGTGATTGTTATGGTGCTGAATTGTTTTGATAGTTAAATAACCGACTATCAAACTTGGCCAAAATTTTAGTTCCTCAACTTGATGTGGGAACTATTTAGTCGTACACATAGTACATAGCCTTCTGTGTAGGCTTGTTTATCGTTTGTGTTGAGGATGTTGATTCATATAGTATGGAACATTACTCCAATCTATCGAGCTTCCTTCTTGGCTCGAAGGATAGCAAGTTGAAAGTTGGAGACATGAAAAGTCTATGAGACTTAGTTTCTGTTTGAAGTTGAGAAACGGTTTTGCGTTGTTAGTGCGAAGAGATCAGGATCAGATTTATCTGAAAACCACTTCGGACCAACGTATATGCGACGACTGTGCAGGTTGCTTATGACGATATTGATATTTCGGATTTTCATAGCAGGGGACTGTTTGTTGATCGTTTGGGGTTAAAATGTAACATTCCCGGATTTTAGCCAGAATAAATTTGACAATTTAATTTAATTTTTGAATTAAATTATGGATTTATTTGAGTTTTCCCAAATAAAATAAGATGTTTGGTTGTTTGTTTAAATGTTTATAAAGAGATTTCAAATAGAATCTTAGTTCTGTAATTCAAAAGAAAATAAATATTTTTGAATAAAATTGGGTTTGAAAGAAAAAATCTTTCTTTTAAAATTAATAGAGATTTGTTTTCAAATATATAACATACATATGTAATATGTATTTTGAAAGTATATTTGAATTTAATATGGTAAATTTCTAAAAGCTATTTAAAAAAACCCAATATATATGTATACATATTTATTTATTTATGAATATGGATAAATACTTATTTCAAGGTATAATAGTTTGAAATATAATTTACTTTCAAATCATTTTTTTCTTTAATAAGTTGTATAAGTACAATTTATAGAAAATGCATAGATATAAACATAAATATATGATAAGTTATAAAAGTATAAGATACAAAAGTGTAAATTTATTAACACAAGGGTTTGAGAACAAAATTTATAAAATTACTTTAACATAAGGATTTAAAACTAAAAATATAAGTAAAATGAAACAAGGGTTTTAAATATCATCTAAAATTTAATTGAAGTAGGGACTAAACATAAAAAAATGTTGCATTTTAACAAATGTGAAGAGAACAAACTTAAGTTGAACAAGTGTAAATTATGAGATAAGTGGAAAAGATGTTTTCTTTTAAGAAATATAAGGTAAATACAAATCAAATTGTTTGATCCAGGCCATATTTTCTTCTTCCATGTATTTCAAACCTGAAAGTTTTTAAATTTCAAACTGTAAAACCTGGAAACTTAAGCCTGTGAAGAATAATGCAAAGCAATTCAAGAAATTCAAACTGAAAGCAGATTCAACATCAAACAACTTCCATTTATGTAAAGCTTCAGTTTGAATCGGGTTTAGATTCATTGTAGCAGATCAAATCCATGGCATATCAACTCACATCCATCAAAAACAAATTCCAGATTTTAGTTCAAGGTTCCCTGTATTCTCTGCTTTCAAGCATCAAATCTCTCAGATAGCAAACTCAGCCTGATATATATCTAAATGATTTGTGAATTAGGATATGAAATGTGTTTGAATGATGTGTATATTGGCCTGCACGTTTGTATATATGCAAATATCTTAGTACATAGGAAAGTAGGTTCTGTTCTAGTTCACAGGATTCAGAAATAAGATTAAAAATTCAACATCTCTTCCAATAATTGATGTTAAGCTACAATCCTTAAAGAATTTTTTTTTATATTAACCTAATGCCATTTTTAAAAAAAAATTATAAGAAATATCAGTGAACTACTTTGCTGGAAAGGAAGAACATTACAGTAAGAATCATATATGTGTTAAAATTAAATGATCATAAATTTGATTTTTGATTTCATAACTCGATTCGAATTCGAAAATAAGGATTTTTGAATATCATTTCAAGATTTTTAATTTATCAAATTATGAGAAAATATGAGATGAGCGAGATTGACATTTTCGTCAATCTCTGATGATCGCCAATGATTCTTGGGTTGTACTTTGTATCGAAGATAGCTTGGAGATGGATGAACATGGGAAAAATAAGTGGAGTTTTTATAGATGGTCATGGCGGATTTCGTTCATTAATCTAGGGTTTAAGGGTTCGTTTCGATACATGGTAAAGGCGAGATCGCCGCGACATCAACGAGGCTTCAGGGGTAACCAGTCCAAGGGAAAATGACGCGTAGGTTGTAACGTTGCTATGGCCAGGGCGGCGTGGTTTCAGGTAGTCGAAAACGTCTTGGCATGGTGGATTCTTGGTTTGAGTTCGTTTCCAGGTGAAGGTCGATGGTTCAAAATCGATTTCAGGAGATTTCAAAGAAAACTGGGAGGTTGCGATGTTTGTATGGGTCATCGATGATGTGGGAGTGATCGCGATAGTGGCCGGAGCGTCGCCGTGCGACTGTGCACGTGCACCGTACATCTGCGTGCCTGGGTGGTTTTGATGTTTGGAAGGAGGAGTTGCCTCGTGGAAATAAGGGGACGTCTCATGTTCGTTCTCGAGATTTCTATTGGGAAAATGATGATACAACTCGAGTTGCTTAATAATTTAACAGGTTTTCAAAGGTTAAAAAAAATTTAGTTTTAAAGAAAATTTAAAGGAAGAAGAAGTGGGAAAGGCTCGGGGATTGCTCGAGTGTTTTTCGGGTAGTGTTGATTGAGAGCTCGAATTGTTTTGTTAATAGCAGATTTTGAAATATATAAAGAATTTTGTATCAGGTATTCAAAGCACAATGAAATAAAGGTTTAAGGGTAAAAGCAAAAGTTGTTAAACCAAGTTTTTCGAATTTAAATTATAAACAAATTTTAAGTCAAGCTTTCAAAGAAAAAAATGATGATTATAAACAAGTTTTCGAATTTAATTACCTTAATTTAAATTACAAACCAGGTTTTTCAAAGCAAAAATTTATTCTGGGTTTTGAATAATTATTGGGATGATTATTTTAAAACATTCTAATGTATTTTCAAATAAAAACTAATGACGTGATTAAATAAGTAGTTAAGACAAGTGGGTTATCTTAAGCTAATTAAGGCCTTGGGTAATAAAAAAATAAATTAAAATTAATTAATTAATTGATTGATAATTAAAGGTTAATCAGTTAATGAAAGTAATTAAGGTATAATTACTTTGTGTAATTAATTAAGGGATAATTAATCAATTAACATTAATCAAATCAAGGTAATTAATTACTAAAAGATAATTACTTAATAAAAAGTAATTGACTAATGGTTAAAGCTAATTAATCAGGTGATTAAGATTTAAATTAGTTTATAATTAAGGATAATAAATCATTGATTAAAGATAATTAATAAAAGTAATTATGTGATTATCGAAATTCTAATCACCTGTTTAATCTATCTTATTTATAAATGATTAATCATTATTGAATGCTTTGAGCTGATTAATACCCTTGTTATAATTATGATATTTATGAATTGTTTCTGTGATTAATTTACTGCTGTGTGAATGTGAAAACCTTTTGGGCCCGTAAAACGGCATTTGAATTTCGATGCGATAGGGAGTCAGATCCCAGTTGGTTATCCGAAACCCACATCGAATTTTAATGATGAATCTTTGTGATTGATAAATTTACTTTATCTGTGAATTCGTGAATGAAGATAAGCGTTATAGATTATACCTCTTATCGAGATTGATATGATTGAATATGTGATGATTGAATTGTTTGATATCCCTGATTGTGATGCTCTGTTTTGATTTGTGCTATGTTTACTATGATCAATTATCTGTGATATATATCGGTGGTCGGTGAATGGAAGATAAGCATTACAATTGTTTTGTACCGCTTATCAAATATAAGCGTTATTGTTTATACCGCTTATTAAATATATTGCTATATTTGAATCTGTGCTGATTGATGATGTGGCACTTTTATTGTGTAAAACCCCTGGACCATACTTATACACACAAATATGGATTACACATGGAAATGGGTTAAGTCATAGATTTTGAGATAGTTTTAACGATTGAATTTTTGAATCCAAAATAGTTTTGGAATTAGAATTAAAAGATTTTGAAAATGAATTTCAAAAATAAAATAAAAGTTATTTTGAATAACTTGATCTAGTTTTGGAATTTAAATGTTTTAATTTAAATTTGAATTCAATATTTAAGATTTAATTCTATGATTTGGGAACTATGGTTTAAAAAGGGTATTCAACTTATAAATGTGTTTATATGGGTTTTTAAACAATTTAAAAGTATTCTTTTGGTACTTTAAATTTAATCCAAGAATTTAACTTGTATAGATATAATTGGATTTTTCTGAAACGAAACCTATGTGTTTTCAAATAATAAAGGCTTTCACATAAGAAATGAACGTCCAATTTGTGTTAAAAGGATTTCAGGATTAAAATGAAAATAGTTCTTCCAAGTTATGAATAAATCTTTGGAAAAGGGTTTTGAAAGCTATAAATTAAATCTTTAATTTAAATATTTAAATGAGTTAATCCATTTGAAATGGAGATTGTTTTGGAAATCTACAAATAGATCTTTGTGAAACTGGGTGAATTTTGTGAAACAAATCTTTTTGTTAAAAAGATTTAGAATGGTAATTTGTTTAACCATTTAAAGAAAGGTTTTGGATTTTATAAGTTGTGACTTAGCTGAGATCCCATATCCATATGGTTTTTAAATATTTCGCTCATTATTCGGTTTAGCCGGGAGAGGACCTTATGTCATATAACCCATTCCGAATAATGATACGACTGTTATGGATAGCATTTGAAGACCGGTGGTGAAGACCGGGTATTTGCGAGAACGATAGGATGACCTATCGATTGTCTCTGCATCGAGTAGCTACGGTATAGAGATTCCCTAAGTGATGGAAAGTCCGATCGGGATTGTGGATGCCCGGATTGCGAGGGTTTCTTTGGAAGTGCCTTCGGTTCTGTTCGAACCTGGAACAGACTTGTATGGATGTGTGTCCGACATTACACTTGGAGATGTAAAACCGGTTTCTATCAAATACATTTCTGTTTAGTGGCGGAGATTTATTCTCTTAGCTTAACACCCTTCTCTGAGACGTACGAGCTCAGAGGTTATGTAATTGATGGTTCGCAGTGATACATTCCCAATTTGGTAATGTGGCATAGAAGTGTTGCTGATAATTTGTTGATCGAAGCATGGCTTTTGTGAAAAGCGTAGCTTTGTGGACGAGACTTCGTCGAACCTCACAACCCGGTTATGGTCAAAACAGGAATTGTAGCAGCAAGGTTATTTGAGGGTAGCGCCCTCTGAGGATATGTCCATTTCCTTCTGGATTATAGGTGGTATCATGGTATGGAGCCCAGATACTTACCTTGTGGTTGCTGCAAACTTATTGCTTTGTGGTTGTTGGTTGAGAGGTACCTCGGATAAAGGTCGCAAACGACCGGGGGATGACATGCTTGTGTCAGTAGTTACCTAGTTACAAAGGTAACTCGACCTTGTCTAGCAAAGATCTGGTTAGGTTCTCGGGGGCGTCCCTCCAGAGGCGTTCCATTTTATTTGGGAAGTTTCTTTGCCCGACCATTTGTTGGAAATCCAATCATCCAATACAAGCTCTTTACGGTTTTAGTTGTATAACCTACCATTTACTTATGGTGGTCACCACTGTTTAAATGGTAGCTATAGTAGGCATAGTACGAAATGTCTATGCTGGCTAAGATTAATATTATACTTTCGAAAATGTTTTCACACTATGCACTAATAATAATATTTAAAAGTGTTTTCTCGTATTAAGCATTTTTGACTGTCATAAGGAGAAATCTCCTCAAAGTTTGCGTTTGCATTGTGTGTGTGGCGCCTTATGGTAGTTTCATTTTATAAAAAGCATTGTGGATTTCAACTTAAAATTTCTTTTGTTTGTTTTAAAGATAAAACTATTTTTCTTTGCTCACATCAGTCTCATGACTGACCCGGAGTTTAGTGTTCCTTTCCTAAACTCTGGGTGCCCACAATTTTCCACACGGGCATTCTAGAGTTGGGTTTTTCGGATAGTAGATATAGATATCGATTCAGTAGATTTCAGCTTTCTCTTTGGTATTCTTTGGAGACTTTGGATATTGAAGTATTTGGTGGGGACGACTGACCTTCCTTATCTTCGTGCAACATGATTGTGGTTCGAGCTAGTGGCTTCAGAGCATTGGATTGGAGTTGTAGTTCAATCATTGGAGTTATCTCTTTTGCTATTCGTTTTCCGCTGTTGTTTATTGTCTCTGATATTCTTGTATCATGTATATATCATTGTTGTATATCATTGGATATTGTATTCATTGGAATCGTATATGATATTCATTTTTCTTCCGCTATGTTGTTATACTTGATGTGTTATAAGCTCCAGCGAACCAGATACGACGTTTGGATCTGCGGCATTTGAATATGAGTGTCGTATTTGGTGCCGATTTTCGAAGGTCGAGTCAGGGTCGTCACATAAAATCTCAATATACATCCAGTAGCACTGTTCTCTTCATTATGAAATATCCAACATGAGGACTATTTGCTACTAATCCTAGGGATTTTCCAATAGGATGTGGTAGGAAAGTACCTTCGGTTTGTCCTATTCTTGGACAACTTGTATGGATGTTTATCTGACATTGCATTTCTATAGATTACGTACATTGGTTTTTACAAACGTACATCAGTGGTGGCGGAGAAAGCAACTTCTCTTAGCTTAACACCCTCCTTGAGACGTATGAGCTTAAGGGTTGTATTTTTGTGGAAGGCAATTATTAGTCAACGGAAATGGCCGTGTGGCATTCTAAGTGATGTGATATGTGATTGTGAAAGGTAATCGTTACCTCGTCAGGCCTTATTAACCGGAAATGACCAAAACAGGTTTAGATGCAGTAGAGCTAAGTGGGTCATTCCTATTAGGATATGATCATCCTCTTCTAGATATATCTTCACACGCTATGACGTCGCGTATCTGATTATTGTGGTTTGTATGCTAGATGGCCCTCGGTAGAGGTCGGTAACGACCGAAGGATGACATATTCGGTACCATCTAGTTATAGAGGTGGGCCGGTCTTGTGTTGGTAGATGGCAGATGTTCTGTGCCTTAGGACATCCATCTAGAGGTGTACCCCTCCGGAAGGTAGTCCCTTCACCTGGTCATTTGTATGGAAATCCAAAACCCACTACAAGCTTCGATTTTGTTTGTAAAGGCGTAATGAATAGCCTCGAAATGCTATATGGGTAACCATTTCGACTATGATTAATATTATTTGTATACTAGACACTATATAACATAACATGAATTTGATATGAAAGAAACGTCTTAGTTATCGTAAGTTAAAAACATGTCCGTGCTTATGTGTGGACTTGTCTTACGAGATACTTTTGTTTTGATAAAGGAAAAGTTTGGTAATTTAATAAATTCAGATGATTGTGTTCCTCACGTTGGTTTACCAGACTGATCCAGGCGTTCTTCCCTTTCAATGCTCGGGTCAGACCGAGTATATTTACAGGTTTAGATTGGTGCTTTTGGAGCTTCAGTAGGAGCGTTGAAGATCTTCATTTTCGTATACACGTACTTGTTTTGATTATCCGCTGTGCTTTGTTTGTTGTTGTATATTATCAACAATTATGAGGACATGTTATTATAACTGTTCAAGCTGATAACTATTGATTGATTGTTGAACTCTGATTGATGTATGTATGTATACAGTTTCTGTTTTGTAAAGATCATTGATATGATATTATATGTTTTTCACTGCGATGTGAGAATCTATATTGTTCTGTTTGGTTATCTTCTCTCTTTCTTCTCTTCTCTTCTTCTCTCTTCTTTTCTTTCTCTTGACTTTCCGACAGTCTATATTTTTTGGGTCGGACATGTGTGGATTTTTGCCGATTCAAAGGGTATGGATTTTCGGGTCGTCACAGTTAGTATCAAAGCTTAGATTTCGTATATTCCTAAGCTTTGATGTGTACTCAGTATAGATAGGGATAGTAGCACCCTAGATTGAGTTTGAGTGTATGATATATATGAGCATGTATTTGTTAGTGAATATAAGATGTTTTATATTGTGTTTTCTCATTCGTTGACCTGTTTGTGAATTCTGGTCGGTATGTGGGCCGCATGTTATTGATAGGGATTTCCAAACACTTAAACGAGGCAAGTCGACATAGTATTATTTTAAATTTGGTAAATGAAATAACTTTACCTCGATTATATTTTATATATAAAGGAAATAATTTTTCAAGAATTATTAAAGCATATATAAATGAATTGTTTGGTTGTTTAAAAATGTAAAAATATATGTAAGTTAATAAAAGCTGTTTAAATAATCTAAATAGAGACAACAATTGTAAAAGAATGAATTATATAAGAAAATGAATTATATAGTATGGAATTATAATTAAAACGATATACAATTGTGAAATAATCTTATATATAAGAAATGAAACTAAACAAGCATATTTTTAAATATGAGTTATAAATAAAAATGAATTTGAACTAAGAATTTGAGAATTTTGAATTCGTTTATTTTGAAAGTTGTTTTTCAAAGTTAAAGATGTTATATTGTTATAAATCTAAGTAAGATAAAAGGATTTGAAATGATCGTATATAAGTAAAATAGTGAAACTATATAAGTAAGAGATTTATAAATGTGATTTATACATAAAATAAAATTTTAAAAGAATATAAAGCACTGAATTCACTACTGTTACTAGGAAATAATAAGGATGATGACTGCAACATCATTAGTATCATTTTCGAGTTTCCGTGTGATGGATTTGCTACCAATTGTGAATAGAAAATTGAAGTTTTATTTTGATAAATAAATTTGGATTTAAAATCCAAGTTGAAATTGATAAATATAACTGAAACGAATTTTGGATTTATAATATGAAATAAAATTTTAGCCTTGGTAAAGTTGAAATAAAATGTGAGTTAGCATAATAAATATATGATTTGAAATTTAACTAAAGTAAAGTTAAATAAATTGAATTGGATTTAAACTGGATTAGATATGTTATTGAAATCGAAATTAAACTTAAGATGGTAAGTGATTACATAGTATGAATTTGGAAGTTTATAAAAATAAGTTGGATAACATATAAAATGAGATAATGTAAGTAAAACCAATTGTTAAAATGGTTAAACAATTTTGTTAAGCAAAACAAAATCTGAATTTGAATAGCAGAATGAAATTTGACTTAAGTAAAAGTTAAATAAAATAGAGTTTGAAATAAATTAGAAATAAACTTAAGTTGTATAGTGAAAGTAAATGTAAATGAAATTGAAATGAAACATAGCTTAAGTAATGTTGAATGAAGTTGATTTTGGTATCGAAGTAAATTAATAATGTGAATTAATAAAGTAAAGTGGTGAATATGAACTTGAGTTATATTATGAAATTCAACTTTAAGATGTAAAATGAATCAGCATTAGAAAATGTCGTTGTTAAGAATTGAATAAAACTTAAGTTAAGAAGTTGTGAATTGAATAATGGAATGTTAAACCAATTGAAATTAAAAGTGTTGAACCAAATTGAATGAATGTAAAGTAAATTAATTTGGTAAATGTTGGCTACATATTGGTTGTTAAATGGATGTTAGTTGATTGTATAAGAAATTCATATGAAATTGAATTAATAAAATTGGAAGCTAAATAATCGAATTCAAATTGGAGTAAGTGAATTTAAGTAGAATTGAATTGAATTTGAAAGCGAACCAACTTCAATATAAATTAGTGAATGTAAACTAACTTGAATTTGAATGAATGAATGTTAGTAAAATCCAATGTTAATGAATCAAATGTGAATAAATTGAAAATCAATTTAGTAAATATTAATGAGAAGTGAAAGTGTATTGATTTAGTTATGCATGTTAGTTGGATGATAGTTGGTTGATGGTTGGATTTGTTGTGGGGATTGCATTTGCTATATTAGCATATATAGTTGTTGTAGTGACATATGTGGTATATTGATATTACTTTCATATATACATGTTTCTCATTTGTTTGTTGTGTATTTAGTAGGTGCGCATTGTGCTTACTTCGCATTTGGAGCTCGCTTTCGTGCTATATTAGCCGTATATGCTTGCTAATAGTATATAAGGTACATATCTCGGATTACATATCGTACTTTTACACTCTTTTCCCTTCGGGATGCCTCATCCTTGATGATGAGATGTATATTTGTGATATATATATTGTTATTTTTTTCGGATCGAACCATGCAAAGGAGGCTATGACGATTTTTTCTGAAAATTTAAGGCATTAGAATTTTTTGGAAAAGTTGGAAAAATTTGTGAAAACTAAAATTTTGGTTTTTGAGTTAAAAGTTAAACGATATTAGTTGGTTTTGAAAAGATAAATAAGTAGATTTGGAACTTAGTAAAGTTTTACAAGAAGTTTAACTAAATGATTTTGGGAAAGTTAAACATTTAATAGGTTTGATTTCTAATTTGAACAAATTACTTTGAAAAGTTGATGAATTTTATAACCTTTTCTTACTTTGTAATTTCGAGGACGAAATTCTTTTAAGTATGGGTGAATGTAACGACCCAGAATTTTAGTCATTCGATATTCGTATATCTAATTAATTTTAAATATGCACAAGTTAAATTTATAAGCTGAATAAATAATATTTCGAATATAGTGAGTTAATTGGATAATTAAATCGTTAATTTAATATTTGAAATTGCGTAAATAATTGAAAATCGAATTAAATATGAATAAAAATGATTTATAAAGTTGAATTAAATCATATTTGAATTAGAATGATGTCAGAGAACTTTTAAAGTCGAATTAAAAGTTAAATTGTAAAAATTGAATATTTAATATTTAATTGACATGTAAAAATAGTCATTTTTCAAACAGTCTCGGATTTCAATGAAAGCAGATTCATTGGATCCGTATTGTTATATTATTATAAGATTTCAAATTTCGTGTCAATCGATTTACGGTTTGTCCGAGGCAAGCTAAAACGCGTAGAAGTCGGTTTAAGTGCATTTTAAATTTAAATACGTTGATTCAAAAACCTATCTTCCAAATATGATCGAATTGGCTCTCGGTATATATTACATTGCATTCAGAATAGGGGTAAAACATTATAAACGCCAGGCGGCATGCTTCGTTTCGAGTTCGGAAAATTTTTGCATGAATAGTGCGCGTAAATTTTCTATAAAAGGCCGTAACATTTCCCAATTTTCAACCAAACCCTTGTTTCCAAACCCTTGCCACCGTTTGGCTTTTCAATGGCTGAAAAGTCGTCTCGTTCTTCCTCGATTTCTTTCGATCTACAAATTTTTATGCCTCGACTTCAACTGTAACATTGTAGAGCTTGACGAGCTCGATGTATCCAACGGCTACGATCGCCTATCGTGGCCACGAACGTTCAAATTTGGCTCAAGAAGGCCGGCCTTTCACATGCGTTTATTGAGGCGAATACACAACCGAGTTTGAAAGCGTTCAGGACAATGGTGGAGCTTGTGATGGCCGTTCGAATGACGGCGCTCGATCGTGTTTACGGCGAAGAGGAAGGCGCGACCATCAGGGTTTCGTCGCGGGTTTGAGTTCGAAACAGATGAACGTGGGAGGAAGAAAGGAACATGTGGCTGGATCTGCTTGTTTACATCATGCGGCCCAGATTAGAGTGGGTTTGAAAATAAAATAAAAATTGTAATTTATTTACATATATAAATTCGTATAATGTTTAAAACGTGATATCTTTTTCATACGAGGTTTGTTTCGCACGAAACGACTTGCATTGGGTTCGTATGGACGAACACTACGCGATGGAGCTAGTTTGGAGTTGATTGGAGCTAGTGTGAATTTTGGGTAAAATTAAATGGCTGTTTAATTTTATTCGGAACAAAACACTGAAACGGTTATTGGAAGCAATGTGAGTACAACTCATTCTTTCTGACTCACTGGTATTTTTATATAAGTGAGAAATAATTTATTATATGATGATTGATGATTGTTTGGATGATATATGATATATTGGTTGATATTTGGATATATACCTACCTAGTGGAGCAGATGACCCTATACGTTCCCGTGTATGAGCGGATGACCCTTTGTACGCGCATCTGCATTGAAGCGGACATTGTACACATATTCTAATATGTATATTTGTTGCAGGTGATAGGTTGGAGGGATCCAACTGGATTCCTCACCCTTATTGATTTATTTAAAGATATTGTGATATATGCTATTATCATATTATATATGATGTTTCAGATGCCGTGATTGTTGTATTTAGTGCTGTTGCAGCATTGGGCCTATTTTGATAATTTAAAAATGTTAAAGTGATGATTTCCAAATTTAAAAAGGATTTTTAAAGTGATTTTGGAAATCGATGTTTTGTTAATTTTAAATGGTCAAGTAAATGGATTTATTTTAAATAAACAAAAGCTATAATATTTGTGTAAAATTATGATATTTGAGAAATATAGTTGAAATGTGATTTTTGGAAATATGAAGTTGATTATTTTATAAAATAGTTTAAATTTAGATTTTTTTGATTTATTATAAAAGGTTTATATATAAGATTTATAAAAGTGATATTTTATAAATCAAAATAAGGAAATTATAAAAGGAGTTTTGGAAGTGTTAAAATGAGGTTATAAATGGATTCTAAGTGATGTGATTGTGAAAGGTAATCGTTACCTCATCAGGCCTCATCAACCGAAAATGACCAAAACAGGGTTAGATGCAGCAGGGCTAAGTGGGTCAATCCCATTAGGATATGATCATCCTCTTCTAGATATATCTTTACACGCTATGACGTCGTGCATCTGGTTACTGTGGTTTGTATGCTAGAGGGCCCTTGGTAAAGGTCGGTAACGATCGGAGGATGACATATTCGGTACCATCTAGTTATAGAGGTGGGCCGGTCTTGTGTTGGTAGGGGACAGATGTTCTGTGCCTCAGGACATCCATCTAGAGGTGTACCCCTTCGAAAGGTAGTCCCTTCACTTGGTCATTTTTATGGAAATCCAAAACCCACTATGAGCTGCGATTTTGTTAGTAAAGGAGTAATGAATAGCCTCGAAATGCATATGGGTAACCATTTTGATTACGATTAATATTATTTGTATACTAGACACTAGTATAATATAACATGAATTTGATATGAAAGAAATGTTTTAGTTATCGTAAGGTAAAAACATATCCGTGTTTATGTGTGGACTTGTCTTATGAGATACTTTTGTATTGATAAAGGAAAAGTTTGGTAATTTAATAAATTCAGATCAGTGTGTTTCTCACGCTGGTTTACCAGACTGATCCGGACGTTCTTCCCTTTCAATGCTCGGGTCAGACCGAGTATATTTACTGGTTTAGATTGGTGCTTTCGGAGCTTCAGCAGGAGCACTGGAGATCTTCATTTTCGTATACACGTACTTGTTTTGATTATCCGCTGTGCTTTGTTTGTTGTTGTATATTATCAGCAATTGTGAGGACATGTTATTATAACTGTTCAAGCTAATAACTATTGATTGATTGTTGAACTCTGGCTGGTGTATGTATATAGTTTCTGTTTTGTAAAAATCATTGATATGATATTATATGTTTTTCGCCGCGATGTGAGATTCTGTATTGTTCTGTTTGGTTCTATCTTCTCTCTTTCTTCTCTTCTCTTCTTCTCTCTTCTTTTCTTTCTCTTGATTTTCCGTCAGTCTGTGTTTTTTGGGTCGGACATGTGTGGATTATTGTCGATTCAAAGGGTACGGATTTTTGGGTCGTCACATTTTATTTACTCAACATTGATTTTTAATTTTACCAAAATAAATAACCATGTTAAAATTCTCATCTCCATTAATATTGAAATATTTTATAAAATTTATGTACAACTTTTGAACTTAAAGGTTATTCTCATAGTTTTATTACAATAAACTATCAATTGAGAAATCTCATTTTTAACAATAAATCTCAACATTAACCTTTATATAAATTTATAACACTTGGTATGATAATTTTAGAATTGAAAGATATTTGTCATAAATCTCCTATTAAAGTAAATAAGCAAATAAACCCTTGGAAAAATTCATGTAAATTAGAAAATTATTTCCATATATTTTATTTACTTATTTCTCCAAGATTGTTCTTATATTATTAAATATAAGAATTAAATTACATAAAAGGACAATTCATTAAATTTCCAATTTATTTTATTCCAAATCCATTTTAAATTTAGAAATACAATAACTATAAATTCCCCAAATTTATTCAATTAATTAGTTTTAATTAACTTAATCATATCTAAAATTCTAATTTCAAGTAATCTTAACCGTGGTTATTACATTAAAACCGTCTAATAAAAATTCTAAAGGTGGAAAATGTCCCATGTAGCTGTTTTCTAAAGTTTTAGAGTCATACGACCTCGTATGACTTAAATAATAATATTTTATGATCCTTTAATATGTAAAATATGGGTCGTCGCGTCCATGCTTAGCATAGCTAAGAGGATGGGATTTAGTTTTGATATACATCATTTTGATATCGAATACATTAGAAATAAAGAAATTGAGAGGGTTTGTTCACTTAGATAACGAGACTCATTAGACAGAATATTAGAGGTTTGCTCGATCTTAGCAACAAAATAATGTCATTTTAGAAGATAATAACATTGACATTGCCTTCTTATCAGAAAATAAATAAATAAATATCCTAGATTATTGCTTATATACAAGTTTAAGGGGATTCTAACTTAGTAACTGGGTTTGTCTCCTAGCTAGGAGTAGCTTGAAATCTCTAATGGTGGGTTCGAAACATAAATATGTTTAGATTATTTAGTTATTTATTAAGATTTACTCGATGCATCTTATTTTTACCTATTTTAAGAGATGGTTCCCTTTTAAATGTCATTAATGTCTATGGTCCGCATAATATGTTTGACAAGAGGGTTCTTTGGGCGGCCCTGTCTAGTGTTTAGATCCCTTACCATCGTTCCATGGGCAATAAAGGGGATTTCAACATGACTAGCTTTATAGGGGAGCAATCGCTTAGAGAAGGTGATATTTATGCTATGGAAGAGTCTGACAAGTTTATTGTTAATGCTAATTTAATAGAATTACCACTGACTAATAGGTTATTTACTTAGTCGAACTCAAGAAAGTCCCTTCGACTGCACTCCTCGATCATTTCTTTATTAGTGAAGAAATGGAAGTTAGGTTCTGATTTTGTATGTTAATGGGCATCCAACTATGTACTCTGATCATTGTCCCATTATTCTCTTTTGCGAGAACCAATATATAATGCATAAATCATTTAGATTAAAAACATATAGCTTTTAGAAAGTAATTTTATCAGCTTTGTCTCTAACAAATGGCTTTCTAAGAGTAGTGATAATTTTACATTTTTAGGAAATATAACTAAATTTATTGTTATGAAACATTAGATTATCTCTTAAGAAATGAAATAGCGATGTTTTTTGGAATATTAAGGTTGGAAAAGAAAAAAGAGTATCAAATATTCTAAGACTAGACAAATTAGAAGAATTTGGGATTTTGCTTTCTGAACAACACTTCTTTTGAATTTTAAGAAAGAATTATACAAAGTCATAACGATAGAGGATATAATGTGGAAACAAAGGTCTAAGGTCTAATGGATGGACGACACTACAACAAAAATAGTCTATTACAACGCCCTTTTTACAACGGGCATTTTCAGCCCGTTATAATAGAAGGCTATTACAACGGTCCATTCAGGACCATTGTAGTAGATGCTTATACAACACCCTTTTTACAACAGGCAATGGCTGTCCATTGTAATAGAATGCTATTACAACGGTCCTTTCGTGCCCGCTGTAATAGATGCCAATTTTACAACGTTCACAAAATGACCGTTGTAATAGATACCAATTTTACAACAGTCTCATAGTGCCCGTTGTAAGAGGCTCGAGCAGCACTTTAATAGACTTTTTACTTTCCTGTGATTAGAGAATCACTTTGTTCAAAGTGAATATTCATTTTTTCACGAAATAATGGCGACCGGCGACCCATCCTCATCAAATCCCTAATTCAAATCGCCTTTGTTTGTCGTCCTCCTCAAATTCCTAATTTCTAATTACCTTCGTTCGGCCTCCTCCGCCTCTTCACCTCACCCCTTGTGTCGCTTGTCGCCCTCCCTTGTAATCTGTAATCTGCGCGTGTTAACGTGAAATGAAACCGGGCTTTTTCAACCCAATGGAGACCGCCTCCAAAGCCACATCCAGCAAGATTCGAGTGCCGCCTTGTCTGTCGAAGCCCCGGCCTCCTCAATCCCCTACTGGTTCGCCATACCAATTTTCTCATCCCCGTTCTTTCTCAAAATGTTCCGGTTACATAATAGTTGAGTGATAAAATCAAGCTACTCTATAAGATATTTCCAAAATAAAGAATGGCCCTAATTGCTTCGACGCCGTTGATTTCTGAGGTGGCAATGGACGGTAGTTCTGAGACCGCCTCTACTACATTTAGGGCTACCGTTGTTCAGGCGTCCACTGTTTTTTACGACACCAATGCAACTCTCGGTATGCAAATCAGTCAATACAACAAAACAATTCAAATTGGGTGACCTATGTTTTTATTTGAATTAATTTGAAATCATCGATTTTAGGCTTTGTAAAATTAAAGTTAGCTACTCCTTGATAGTCAATTTTCTTTTTTTAGCTGGATGTATAAAATTGAGAATAATGAAGTTATATGTTTGGAAGAGATTAAATTTAGTCTAAAAGTGCTTATAAGCTAGCGTTAAATCTACCTAGTGAACTCAGGAAGTTGTCAGTGTGATTTTGAAAAGGCAGATTGTATTAAGTTTTTCATATATCTCATTGGTATTAAGCTATTAGCTTATTTTGTTTCATTTGCATCAACTGAAAAATTATTTGTATCTGCAGAGAAGGCGGAGAGATTGATTGGAGCAGCAGCAGCATATGGATCACAGTTGGTTGTGTTTCCAGAAGCATTTGTGGGTGGTTACCCTCGCGGTTCAAGCTTTGGTGTTACCATAGGTAGCCATTCAGCTAAAGGCTGGGAAGATTTGCGTAAATATCATGCTTCAGCTATTGATGTGCCTGGTATGTTGTTTTACTACATTTCCCCCCCTCTTCTTGTTTAAACTTGTGCACATTATTTGCTGTAGAGACAACCCCTAAACCTTGTATTAGCATTTCTAAGGCCAAAGCATTGCAAATATTTACGGGTACAGTTTGCTAATAACAAATACAGGAGCTTTCCTTTGTAGTAGCATGAGCATTCTACAATTTTGAAATCATGTGCATGTACGGTATTTGTTGCAGGCAAAAGAAAAGTAGTTCATAACAGATGCCAATATTTGAATATTGTTTCAGCTTGCACCAGACCTGCAAATATAAATGCAGATGAAACAATTAACACTCTTATGTATGCCAACTGTGCTCACAACATTCGAAATAAACACATTGTACGTTTTTAGTACTATGTTAAATTTTTGTGTAAAGTTATTGTATTTATATAATTCTAGAAGGCTTATATAAACAACACGGTTTCACATAGCTCTTTTCCATTGTTTTCTATGTTTTTGTTTACATTAAACTTTTACCTATCGTTTCTTATCACTTATAGTCTTATACTATTTGACAAGAAATGAAAATATTATAATAAGATGGATTATGTAAGAAATCTTACTTAAACATTGTGTGAATATGCTTATATATTGTATGTGAGAATCTATTAGTGGGTGAGTATGTGCGTTAGCTATGTGTGTAGGTGCTTTGAATGCATATGTCTGTGTGTACTAGTGTTAGTGTGTAAATGCTGGGTGGTGTGTGTGCATGGGGACCGTTTAGTGCGTGAGATATGTGTGTGTTTAAGTTTGTAGGCATGTGTCTGTATTTGTAAAGTTGGACGGGTGGGGGATGCGCATGTGGTTATGGTGATGTGTGAGTTTATTAGCTCTTGCTGTTTCTTTGCATGGTCTTCTATATCCTCATAATTAATTAAATTTAGTCTCCCTTCTAGATTCATTTACCTACTCCAGTATACATGCCACTGAAGTGCAAGTTATGTGCTGGAGCCTGACATCGATTTCATTCGTTTAAGTATTTGATCCCTGCCTTCTACTCTACTTCCTGCATGTGTTGCTAGGTGTGCTTGTGTGTGTTGATATGTGTGCCTGCATGTGTTTTTGGCAGTAAAAATTCTTTTTAGCGTTTGTGTTAGTGATTAGCATGACAGTGTGTGTGTGTTAGTGTGTGGTGAGTTTTTGTGTGCTCCTGTATATGTATACGTGTTGTGTGAGTATGGGTGTTTTGAGTGCATGAGTCATTTATGTGCTGTGTCATTATTTTTATATCTCCTTATTTCTATGCTTTATATCTTGCATGTTTTTACACCTGAACTATTTTCTTGCTGAACTGAGGTAAATCCCTTGCTGTATTGATTTTTAGTTTCATCCTTTGGTCTATTTCACCGTTCCTAGTTTCACACTGATTCCATTTGCATTACTTTGACTCTTTCATGTTTGATCCTATTTTCTTAATGATGAGTTCGTGCGCTATTTAGATTTAAATTTAAGTGAATTTGCAACTATTATATTTTTGGTTTTCAAGGCACCTTATATTTTGATTACCAGCTGTTATTTGTTTTGTTGTGTTGAAAATTAGTACAAATACAAAGTATTGAAAAAAATTTCTCAACTTGGTTTTAAATGTGTTTGAATCAGAATGAAAATCGAATCGAAACGGGAGAGATCTGATCCGAAAAGGGATTTAAATCGTAAGGTTTTAAGATTTTTGATAACAATGGTTGGTACGCATGTATTATAAAGAACCCGCAAGGACTGAAATTCATAGTGTAACTAGTTTTGACTTTGCTGATATGTCAAGATGAAGATCTTTTCAGGAAATAGTTGTTTTAATCCCTTGACTTATATTATCTTCAACAAAAACTAAAATTTAGAAGTTTAATTACTACCTCCCAATTGCAGATTGAGGCTTCTGGTGGTCAAGCCATTACTTTTGGCGGTGATGTTTCAAAAGAGGCTGAAGATAATATATAATCTGTTATTACAGTTCATATTTTGGTTAACAATGCAGGTTAGAGGTTCTAGCCACTAGTAATCTGTCACTACAGTTCATATATAATCTACAGCATCTTGTAATCTATTTTATTCAGGAATCACAAGGGATACTTTGCTGATGAGAATGAAGAAAAATCACTGGCAAGACATAATTGATCTGAACTTAGCCGGTGTTTTCCTCTGCATACGGGTATTTTTTATTTTAACTAGTCTTTTTTTACAAGCTTTCACTACTTTGCATTTCTCTCTTAGTTTTAGTCTGCATATTAATAAATAACTGACAGGCTGCTGCTAAAGTAATAATGAAAAAGAGGAAGGTATGTCAAATTTCTTGCATCATGTGATTAATGTATTGTTTTGCAACCCCTTTTTTGCTATAGATCAAGTATTATATTTGTGTGTATCATATTTATGATTATCGTAGGATAATGTATCAAATAGAATATTTAACATATGCTAGTGATCCATTTGGCATCATATTATTTTAAATATGATTGATTCTTATCTGGTAATTTTAATGTATGCAGGGCAGAATAATAAATATAGCATCAGTAGTGGGAAGAATAATTTTAATGTATGATTGATTCTTATCATGTAATTTTAATGTATGCTTGGTGACGTAGATTGTATGGAGGCAAAAGGGTGTGAACTGTGAATGGTTTATAAATTTAGCAGTGTGGATGGAGTGGTGGTTAAGGTGATTTTGTATGTTGAAGTTGGCCAGGTATAGGTGCAGAAATGGTTGATGGGAAGTTGTAGTTGCTTGGATGGTTGTTGAAATTTGAAGTATTTGAGTTTGGTTTAGGTGCATCAATTGTATGTGTGTGGGGTGTTTGAGGAAAGTAACTGTCAATTTGGCAGTGAGGTTGGTTTGTTGTTCGAGCACTACAGTGGTCTGGAGCAAGTAGTGGATAGCAGTTGGTTTAATGTTGTGCTGTGAAGTATGTGAATTGCAGGCAAGTTGGGGATGTATGGCTTAGGGTGTTAATGCTTTATGTATTCGACATGTAAACTTATCTAACTTTTTGGAGTGTTAGAATTCTATGGCTCTTACTTTTAGTCTTTTCGTATGTGATTTTAATTATTTTACGACAATATTTATTATTAGTATGGATGTATTGCACGGATGCTGCTGTAATTTTTTTTTTAAAATTTGCATTTATTTTGCAACGGGCAATGTGAGTTGTTATATGAGCTTTTTACAATGGTCAATGCATGTTGTGAAACAGGCTATGCAATTAGTACGGTTAGTCTATTACAACGGGTTATGGCCGTTGTATTATAGTCTATTACAACGGTCATAACCCGTCGTAAAAAGGTATACTGCAACGTGCTTTGCCCGTTGTAAAATATGGTGGATCTATTACAACGAGGCCTATTACAACGGACACATGCCCGTTGCGAAAACCATATTACAACGGGCATTGCCCGTTGTAAAAAGACTATTTTGTTGTGGTGATAGTGACAAGAATAACAATTTTTGCTACAAAATAGCCAATGGTTGCATGCTTAGTAATTCAATAAACTCCTTGCTGGTTAACAATATGGAAATTTTTGATCAAAATGATCCCAATAATGCCTTTACAACTACTATAAATATATATTTGGATCCAATAGATGTCACATAATTAAACCCAGGTGGAATGATTTATATCTTGAAAATTCTCGGATTGCTTTAGATGGTTTAGATTTTCCATTCTCGAAAGAGGAGATTGTTAGGGCTAAAGATGATATACCTGGCGAAAAATCGCCTAGATCGGATGGATTTCCCATTTCATTTTATTATTGGCATGTTTTAAAATATGACATAGATAAAATATTTAATTATTTTTATAATGGTAATTTAAAACTAGGCAGACTTAGCGTTAATACTATAATTATTCTTCATAAGAAAGTGGATGTGAGAGAGCTTGAGTATTTTAAGCCTATATCATTAATAACTTCTCTATAAAAATAATTTCAAAGGTCTCAACGAGTAGGTTAAGCACTAAAATAAATAATTTAATCGGTATCACACAATCCTCTTTTATTAAAGAGTAGAAACATCATGAAGGAGGTCGTTGTGGTCCAAGAATTTATAAATAACCGTCGTAAAAATAATATCACTTATGCATTTTTAAAACATGGTTTAGCTAAAGTCTTGGATTCAATTCATTGAATTTTTCTAAAAGATTTATTACTGCCTGGGGGCTTTTGTTCTGGATGGGTAGGTTGGATTGTAACATGCTCAAAACTGAAAACACAAGTATTATGTTCAACAGTGTTCTAGGAGATTAAATTCAATCTAAATGTGATCTAAGATAAGGAGATCATTTGTCGTCTTTATTGTTCAACTTAGCAAAGAATGTGTTCACTAGGACCATATTGCTATCTATTACAAATGGCACTCTTGTTAGCAATGGTAATGACATCACTAGTAATGAACTCTCGATTCTTCAATTCACCTATGACACCATGCTTTTTTACTTCTCGTTTACCTTACATTACAACCTTAAATTTAATTTAAATTAGATAGTTAATAACCCATTTATATATCACTATATGTATATATTTCAATTAATTATTTTATTTAATTAAATAATTTAAGTTAATTTGAAATTTTAATTTAATTTATCATAAACAATTTTAAGATAAATAAATAATTATAATAATTATAGCTATACACATACATCGGTACATATGTTTTAATCAATTAAATTTTAATTAACTATTTTATTTTACTTAATTAATCATACTAATTAAATTTTAAATTTCGTAATTTCAAATTTAATTATTTAGTTGTCAAAAAAATTGAAAATTTTGAATGCATTTTATATATAAAATTTCACTTTTATATTTTAAACTTAACTTTGAATTTAAATAGAGCTTTAAAATTTCTTACTAATTGTGAAATTAGCTCGAAACCCAAATTAATTCGACATTTATACTGGGATAACCTTTGGGATTACTTTATCCTTCGGGTTAGGCCAGCAACCCGATAGGGCAGAGTACTTATTACCAAATCCCAATCTTCAACATTACCTTTCTAGACACACTACTAGATGGGCATGCTTTAATCAGTTATTCCTAACATTACTTTAGACCGTATAGACCATTATGACTTTGATAAAATTGAAGGAGTCAGGCTAGTTGAAAGCGGATGAAATAGGTAGATTTTAGTTTTTTTCCCCCTATTTTGGACCTTGGGCATATGAACACTAAAGGGTTATAAAATTCAATCTAATATGTGTTAAAAAGATTTATATTTAATCTGTTTTAAAAAAAAATATTTTTTGTAATTTTTAGTTTATAAGTGTATCAAATACACTTACATATAGCTCACGTGCTACAAATATGAAGTATACATGGTTAACGTGACCGTATGTCAGTATTGGGATTTACACCATAACAGACTCATTTATCACTTTACGTATGCCTTTGTTGCCCGAATTTTTGATTAAAAATATGCACAAACATACATGTGTGTGTGTATATGATAATATTAAATTTTACTATATTGTGTGTTTTAAAATCTAAAATTAACAGTAACAAATTTAGTTACAGTTAAGAAAGAGTTTGAAATTAAGTTTTACATATTTACAAAATTCCATCTTATGAATTGAGTTATAATAACATACACGTATATGCCTCAATATATAAATGATTTGTCTCTCATCCTTATCCTTTTATAATGGTTCATATAAACTCAAAATCATTTTCAGAAGTCTCCTTTCCTTTTAATAGCGATATTCTCCTTTGACTTTCCCCGCCCGATCGCTTCATCTGCTCCCATCGTACTTTCTTCTTCATTTGATCCACTCCTCATGTTCCTCCCCTAGCCCCCCTATACCTCCCGACCCTCCTCCTGATGTTCCTCTCCGTCCTAATCCTTTATCTCTTTCTACCTTCCCTTCTCTTCCTTCCTCCTTTGTTTTAACTATTCCTCCTCCATCCCCCATCTCCAGTCTAGTTCAGCTGTTCCCTCTTCCAAGCTACTCTGGTCTAGCTTATTAAAAAGTTCTCCTAAAAATGCAGGGAAACATATGCCTACTAACTTTGATTTGAATGTCACTGGTGTTCCTCTAGCCTCTCCATGTGAGGTGATTAATGAAGGTATTTGATCTTGGTTTGAATTCTTGGTGGGGTTTTTTATGGGAGGACCTATGAACTATATGGCTGTGACTTCTCATCTTGCTAAAATTTGGAGACTAAAAGCTTATGAGGTATTTCCTTGCTTATGAGGTATTTTCTGATGGGCAGAAGTTTTTTATTTTTTATTTTTATTTTTATTTTTATTTTTTTATTATTTTTAAATTTGAATCTGAAGAAGACAAGGCCAAAATTCTGGCATCTGATCCTATATTCGTCAAAGGACAGATGGTGATCATTACTGCTTGGAACTCTAGCTTTGATTGTGTAGAAACACAAATAAAAACAGTTCCTTTACGGGATGTATACAATAACCCCTATTGACTTGGACATTATCAGGGATAAACTGGTTGGCCTGTCAAATAGGCAAACCAGTGTGCTTTGATGAGAATACTGAAAAAAATGAGGAGATTTGAATATGTAAAGTGTTTGACTGAGAAAAGTGCATAAAAAGAATCACCTGATTTTATTTAGGTTGTGGAGACAAAAATTAGAATGTGGCTTTAGAGCATTCATGGAGACCTTTGATATGTACGATCTGCAAGTGTTTTGGATATGAAAAGAAGACATGCAGTAGATATAATCAGTCTGAAGCAATAGTTGAAGAAGCAAAAGGAAGTATTGATAACAATCCAAACAAAAAAGGGATGGACAAGTTGGCTAACTAGACCCAGTTTGCAAGGCAGAAACATACAAATCACAAAAACAATAATTCCAAACCTTTACTTGGCAAAGTGGCAAGTAATAATCAAGAATGGAAAAATGTCTCCATTAATCCATAAGCAATCACCTCTAATCCAAAAGAAATTTCCTCTAATCTCAATGTTGATCCTGATATTAATGATTCTGATAATGTCCACCAATGTGACAAATCAAATGAAATAATCCCCTCTAAGATTGAATATCTTGAAGTAACAAATCAGTTTGATGCTTTAGCTAATACGGAAGAAGGATAAATTGATCAATCTTTAAGTGCTGATACTTCTAAACTGATAGAACCTAATTCAAATTCTCATCTTGATCTTAATGATATCCTAATCGTCTCTTCTAATAAATTCAATAGTTCCGGTATCAATGATTATATATCTAATTAAAGCTCTCTTCTTCCTTCTATCTTTCCTCTACCTGTCAACTCTGTTGTGCATGTATCCTTGCACAAAGACATTCTTGTACATTCCCATGCATCCTATCAAATTCAAAACTTGTCCCCTATAAATGATTCTTCTAAATCCAAAACTCCTCTCAATCCTCATCTACCTTCCTCTTCTGATTATTCTGTCCTAAATCATTATAACAACTTATCTCCTCCTCATATAACTAGATTATTTACTGAACTAACTCCTGCCATTAATCTCAAGAAGAAAGGTAAGTCTACTATTTCCTCATCTAATGGGGCTCTCTCTGATTATCATGATGTTGGAATCACTTACACTGCTAATCAGATTGCCATAAAACAATCGAGAACTATCATCTAGATCAACTGGAGTTATCACAAGGCACTCTGCCAATAAACTCAAAAATTCAAAATGATTGAAAGAATATGCATGTGGAATGTTAGGGGTGCTCATGAAATTGCAAAGCAAACTAGAATCAAACACTTAATCTCTTCCAGGAGCATTCAGCTGATGTCAATATGTGAAACAAAATTGAATCATGAGTCCACCATAGCATCTATTAATAATATTGCTCCCACTTGGTACATTATTCACAATTTATCTCAAGCACCATATGGTCGAATTCTTATTATTTATAATCCTCTCATTTTCATAGTGTGTCCTTTATCTGTCCACAAACAATATATTCACTCTAAATGTATACATATTTCTACCTCCTCCTCCTTTCTTCTCACTATTGTATATGCTGATAACAATGCAGTATCAAGGCAACTACTTCTTGATTCTCTTCCTTTTCTTCAGACTTCTCATTCTCCGTGGATATGCCTAGGAAACTGGAACTACATGATGCTTCATTCTGACAAACATGGTGTGTACTCCTCTATCTTTAAAATCCATTATCCCTCCGAATCATGCCATAACTGCCTTCAACCTATATCAAACCTCTATCACTGGCACTTCATTTACCTGGAATAATTGTAGTAGGTCAGGCAAGCTAACTATGTGCAAGCTTGATAGGATTTTCTACTATCTTTCAGCAATTTCCAAATGACCATCTTTATTCTGCTCCATTCCTCCACCTTCCTTATCATACCATTCCCCTTTGATAGTCAACTTGGATCATGTCTCCATAAAAAGGGGTTCCTCCTTTTCAATTTTTAATTATTGGAAAACTCACCATAGCTATAAAAATATTCTTACTTCTGCATGGAACAATAATTTTTATGCTAATCCTATGTATTTTTTGCTGGAAAAACTAAAAGTTCTAAAAGGCAAGATGAAAGTCTGGTCTCACAAACTTTTGGTTATGACTCTAAACAATCCACTACTCTCAGGAACAACCTATTTGATGCTCAACTTACTTTGATTAATAATCCAGATATTGCTTTTTTAGCATCTGAATCCCTTTTATTATCAAAACAACAGGATAAAGCCCTCTTATTAGAACACAACATCCTCAATCAAAAATTATAAGACCAATGAGAGCATCATGGTGGCAAAAATAACTCCATTTTTCATGCCTCATTGAAGATCAAGAATTCCAAAAGAAATATACACACTATTAAGGACATGAATGGTGCATCTTGCTCCAATCCTGCAGATATAAAGATAGCCTTCTTGTCCTACTTTCAATGTACTTTTTCTGATCCTACCCCTATTCACCCAGATTTTAATATTCTCTCTGATATCCCATTATCAACTATCAATCATATAAGATCTAATGGCCTAATAAAAGCTATAACTACTTAAGAAATAAAACAATCAATCTTTAGTATGAACCCTTCTAGGTCTGCTAGTCCTGATGGCTTTAATGCCTTCTTTTTCTAAAATGCTTGGGATATTATTAAAAATGATTTGATCAAAGTAGTTCAACATTTCCTTAAAAATAGATTTATGCCTTTGGGAGTAAATGCTACTAAACTAGCATTTATCCCTAAAACTGAATCTCTAGAGTGTGTCTCCTTGTATAGGCCAATTGCTTGTTGCAATGTCATTTACAAATGCATTGCAAACGTCAGTGCATCTAGGAATAAAATGAAACTTCCTTTGCCTTTTCTAGCCTGGATATACTTACGCATATCTTCCCCTTATTACAACTTAAATCTTAATGGTGATACTTTTGGATATTTAAAAGCAACTCAAGGAATTCGGCAAGGAGACCTCAACTCTCCTTATTTGTTCATTATTGTCGTGGAATGCCTATCTATTATGCTCCTATTTGCTGCCAACAAGAAACGTTTTAACACTCATCCTATATGCAAAAACCCTATTGCTACATCCTTGATGTTTGCTGATAACATGCTAATATTTAGTAATCCTAATATAAAATCCATATCTTATATTACATCTATTCTAGATGAATTTTATAATCTCTCTGGTCTCAAAATCAATTATAACAAATATAACATTATGATAGCTGGGCTATCTGATTCTGAATCCTTAAATGTAGCCTCACTTCTTCATTAGCTGTTTCTTTTGGTGATACTATGTATTTGGATGTTTCCTTGATTTTCCCAAGAATAACTATTGCTCAATGCCTGCCTACGTTCAAGAAAATTATCAACAAATTAAGCTCGTAGCCTGTCCATAAACTTTCTACTATGGGTAGAATTCTTATTATCAAGTCCATAGCCATTCCAAACAGTTTGTATTATTCTAATTTATATATTCTTCCTAAAAAACTGATTAGTATGATCAATAAAGCTCTTAATCGTTTTATTTGGCATGCTAATCCCAACTCAAACAAACTTATTCCTATATTTGTCAAGAAAATCATTTTTCCATATGAAAAGGGAGGTCTTGGGATAATGACTATCTCTCTCTGGAACCATGCTGCTATCTCAAAGCACATTTATAGCGAGTTGGCAGGCAAAACTAATCTATTAACCTCTTGGATTAGGACAAACCTGATCAAAAAAAAATCATACTTTTGGACCATGGAGCTTCCTCTTGATTGTAGCTGGTATTGAAGAAATGTCCTGAGATTTAGGCAACATTGTTTTCTATTGTTTTAGAATAGAATTACCTAGAACACTTCCTTCTGGCACGACCCTTGGGTCAGTAAAGCCTCATCTTATCCACTACTTTAAATCATAATTTGAGAATTGTGTCTGGTATACATAAAAATGCTAAAGTCATTTCCTTTCTTAATGAAGACTATATCTCTTCCTCACTCTAGTTCTACATTTATCAAAAATGTATGGAACCAAATAGAAACAAAATGTTAAGAATTTTCTAAGGCAGCTAATATTTGCTGTGGCAAAAGGCATTCCATTAACATGGTATACAATTCTAAGTTAATCAAGATCAAACCCCAATTTTCCTTGGCACTCTAGAATATGGTGCTCTAATTCTAAGCCTAAGGAAAATATGATGAAGAAGTTTGTTCATTTATATGGCAGCAAAAATGTAATCACATATTTAATAAAATGAAGAATTCTCCTGAGTTACTGATTGCAGCTCTTATAAAATAAGGTATTCTAGGTGTTATTATGCAGTGTTTTTGAATTGGGTTAAGTCTACTGTTTTGTATTGTTTTGTACGTTTTATTTTCTTTGTTTATTTTGCCTTTGTAACATGTAGCTAAGGTATTTTTCTCCTTCTCTAATCTGCTCGGGTAGGGGCTAGTTAACCCCGTTTGCTTTGCTAAAAAAATAAATAAATGATTGCAAACTATAATATAAATTTAAAACAATATACGTATGTGAAGTTTGTAATTTTTGTATACATACATACATACATACATACATACATACATACATATGTTTAAATTTAAAGTTAACAAATTTAAATCAAACTTTAATTGTAAAGGAAATAATAAATTTATGTTTTACATAAAAGTCCAATTATGAAATGTGGATTGAAACAAACTTTGCTTTTATATAAACAATAATCAAAAGAACTATATTCGAAATTGTGACGCCCCACCTCTATGCTCACAATAACAAAGGTTATTATAAGGAATAGCGTCTGCTAATGCGAAGAATAAGGCTTGCTAGAAGCGACCATCCGTAAGTTATGCCTTAGATGAGTATTGAATACATCGATAGGAGTTGTATAAATTACTCCCAAAGATATATATTCAATCCAAATCTAAGACGAAACTACAGTGGCTAAAGAAAAATCCAGAACAACTCATAATAACAACAACACTGATAGTATAATCACATCAGAGCAGAAATATCAGATATATAGCGGAAGACAAGTCTGGAATACATGCTACAAACATCACTAGTTCACATGAACCAAATGTACATATACATATACATCAACATACATAAGATAGGAGTCAATAAACCAAAAGTACTCCTCGAGGACTAGACAAAAGATGATGCAAATCCCAAAAGCTGAAGCTGCTACGGAATCAAAGATAGAGATCACCCTGAAATAACTCGGTCTGACCCGAGTATTATTTAAAAGAAAATAATAAACGGATCAGTCTAATTTATTCTCAGAAATAAGTGAATGATAAACAACACTTAAATAAATAACTATAGTCTGGAATGAGACTATACAACATAAATAATCAGCATAGTTTAAATGAAGAAATCTCAATTTAAAGTCCATCAAAATCAGTTTTCAAATTCACAATTGAATTCAAAGCAGAAATTCATAAAATCTAGAAATCAAAATAGATAACTAGAAAACCAACAGTCGCAAAATCTAGAAATCAAAATAAGATAACTAGAAAAATCAGCATAAAAGTGGATCGATCCCAACAGATGGCGAGTTTTAGCTACGCCGCACGTGCATCTCAGATGGCCGAAGCCTACCAAGTACTATAAATTTTGGCGCCCATCAGATGACCCGAAGGTCCGCAGAGTGACCCGAAGGTCTAGTACTGGTAATTGACCCGAAGGTCCATCAGATGACCCGAAGGTCCAACAAATGACCCAAAGGTCCAACAGAGTGGCTCGAAAGCCCAACAAAATCTTCAAAATCATCAAACAGCAGATGTTTCAATTAGCGAGTCCGGAATTAACCGAAATAGTAAAAGTATGGTTCCATACTACGTACTTTTGCTAAATCGTTTAAATCGCTTCATCGTTTCCTTGAAAGTGCAAAATTGTGTATTTTAAACAAATAACATTTTACGTTCTCAAACGGACAAGTCCGGAATTAAGCGAATCAGTAAAAGTGAGGGTTCATAGTCCCCAATTTTGCTGAAGCGTTTAAATCGCTTCCTCATTCTTTTGAAAGCGTAAACTGTAAAAAAATTTGAAAACAATTTTATTTTAAAACGATTTTTAAAACACGTGATTAGAACAGTAACATCTGTAGCAATTTCGAAGAGCAAATTGCGCTTCACAAAACACCGTAAAAACGGATACCAAATCAGCGTTGCGGAATAACCGCTTAAAAATTTACTTTAAAATTGACGGTTATTGAAGTCAAAATGATAGTAATTTATATTCATCAAAATTCTCATAAAAACAACGCGCTTCAAAAATATAATACCGGCGTAAAAATTCTGTTATAAAAATAACAGCAACAAAATACGTTTAAAAATGAAACGCCGGTTCAACGTAAATTAAATAGTGGACTGCGCCACTTTATTTTCATCAAACTATTTTGCACTGTCCACTTGTACAAAATAAAGTAGACAACAATTAATGTAATAGGATAAACTATATGCGTATGCAAAATACTTGGACAATGCATACATACACAAAACAACTTGGATAATGCATTTTTACCCCTGTACACGTTTTTGATGAAGAAAACAATTATGGGAAAGGTGGATTGTACACATTATGTTGGATGAAATTATGAACCACTGTACAAAACTTTAAACTAACCTGGCTACATTTTCATCACTTTACAAAATCACATAATAAGGCTTACCTCACGTGTAGTGCAACAAAGAAAATCCAAGTAAACTACATGTGTGCTTACTTAAACTATTAACCAGATCGTTATGGCTTCTCACTTATAATAGCGCATGCATGTAAACATGTTTCAACAACATGCATAACACGTACTGAGGCCACACACATGCATTAAAAAAAAGTTCTGGACATTTTTGTGCTTAGTAACTAAAACAATCTCATACTCAAAATCTTTAAACCCTGACCATAACTGTTTCACACAACACTCTGCATGCAAGAGAGAAAATTACGCACATTTTTATAATTTACACCTTAAAAATGTCAGGGCCAGGTATTTATGTGTGCTACAACTTGCACTAAACATGCGTTATACGCATGCAACAAATGGGTGAAAAATCTCTGGACAAATTGTCATAGCAAGTATTAAAAAAAAAACATTAGCTGAGTGATGCATGCACACGCCACTTCGTGAATTAGGAACTCAACAAAATTTTCATGCAAATCATGACATGCCCTGAACACCGAAGTATGAAAAATTCACACTGAACACGCCAAGCAGGCCACTGAAGGTGAAACGTGCGTGTATAGCAAATAAAAAGGAAAAGAATAAGCATGGTTTCAACACAGCTCCAATATTTCAGAAATTTTATGCGCTTATAGCAAGTAAAAGGAAATTCATTTTTCTGTGAAACAGAACATCTGTGGATATGAAGATAAAAATTGGAGATGTGAGTTGCAGTGTTGCACTCACCTTAGATTGGGTTCGAAATTAGTGAGCAACAAAAAAATTCCAGCTTTAGAACCAGTTACTCCCCATAATCCAGAATAATCCAAAAGAAGCAATAATATGGAACCGCCATTGATATTTCGTTTGCAAAAGCTACGGAAGGAATGAACGAACGAACAAACGAATGAAGTGTTTACTGTAATTTTTGAGACAAAATAAAATACGCAGTTGCTCTTTTTTTTGCAAATTGTGAACAAGTCTCAAGTGATGTGCGAATTGTACAAAGGCAATTAATGAAGACGTGCCCTAGTGGGGTTAAGTACTTGCTGCATATATAAAATGATGATGAACATTTCTTTAGAAATTTGGTGACAGCAAGATCAATTTGTGTTCACACTTGCCTCACAACTCCAGTCACAGCAAGGCAAAAATGGTGATGTAAATGATGCAAAGTGTTCAACTTGTTTTACGCAATTTGTGTGTGTGACAGCACGTTCTCATTTTTGTTTAATAAATTGAACCAACGCTAGATTTTGAAAAATATGTGACGGCATAGTAAGGTTCCAATTTGTTTCATAAAATGGACCATTCATTTTCACACGTAAAGGAAAAATGCAAGTCCTTCACAACGTGCACCATGCAACTGACTTTACAACAAATTTCATTTTTGCATTGCAATTTTTTTTTTCAAAACTCGATTTAAAATTTCTATTTTAAATATTTATTTCGACAGTAATCAAAGATCACGGTCGTTACAGCCTTTTAAAATATTTTACGACGGTAAAAATCACGGTCGTTACAGAAATAGTAACCATATAACTTAAGAAATTGATTTTTTAAGGTAAGCCTAGACAATCAACATAAACAGTTTAATTATATTTGTGTTTACAAATGTTAAATAATTATAAAATAGTTTTGCAGTTAAAAATTAGTTTTTTTCCCAAGAATAGTTTCTTAAATAAAAAAATGAATTAGATAACTTAGGCATATGTAAACTCGTTGTAAAACCATTTAGATCTAAATTATACAAAGAATAACAACAAATAAACAAATGAGATATAGAAAAAGGGGACCTGAATTAAATCAACATAATGAACATGCAATTAATTAAGGTGGACAAAAGGGGATCTAAATTATATATTGTAAGATGAACAATCAAGTAGGTAAGATGAGACATATAGAATCTGAAACATGTGAACAAGAGAAACATATAATTAAATCAAATCAAGATGGTATATGAGGATGTAGCAAAAAAGTTGTACCTTGAATGACGAACGAAGCTCTTAGATTCAACTAAATCAACCTTTAGATTTTGCAAGAATAAATGGAGATAATAACAACCTTTTATTTTGGTTTAGTTTGGATTTCTTTTAGGATTTCTTCCTCCATAGTGCCATGGAATTTCGATCACGAGAGTGATGAGAAGAGAGAAAGAGAAGTATATTATCACAAGGAATATTAGAATAAATGAAAGAAAATTTGTTTAAAGGGAACATTGAAACCTTTCAATTTCCTCCTTTAAAACATTTCCTATTTAATTCCTCACTAAATCTCATCAAATCCTTTACGCCTCTTCATATTTTCTTTGGTAAATAGAATGAAGAGAAAAGCGAAAAAATCATTTCATAAATGTGGTTTAAAGATGGGTTGAGGATGGATATTTACTTCCTTCCTTTAATTGTTCCTTTGGAGTTTTAATCACATTTGAAACATCTCCCCCCAATTTAAATCTAGTTTAAATATTCTATCGATATCATATATTAATGCACATGTCTATAACTTTTATATGCACACTTTATTAAATACTAACGATATTCAAACAAATCAGATAAAAAATAATAATTAGTATTTCATGAATATTAGTTAACTAAGATGATTATAAATTAATTAAATCGTGCAGTTTTTCTTGAGTATTCATCATCACGTTTGTAACAGTTCGAATATTAATGTCACATTTTACCTTAGGTAGTGGTGTAACATTTTGGTAGCATTTTTTGCTTATACATCTTTTTAGTAAAATCCAATTTTACTTATTATAAGAAGTATCAGGTAGTAACGATTATTTGTGCCATTTCTCTTCATCAACATTATATTACATTAGGAATTATGAAATTTGGTTTTGGTCAAAATTGCAGCATCGTCCACCTTGAACTTGAAAATACAGAATCCTTGATTCGATAGTAACAATCATTATCAATCATGATGATATGGCCAAAGACTTTAACTTTGAGTGGACTACAGTTGATCGTGATACTAACCTCATATAATGGAAGAGACGAATTTTAAAATAAACAGTGTTTTACTTCCAATGCTTCCACTCAGACCTAACTATAGTCATGTAGTGCACATCGTACCATGATTTTACCATAATCAAAGTGGAGTGCCCACATTGAAGTTCAATAGTATCCTCTAGTCCAAAGAACTGTGTAATATCGTCACTTCAAGGTTCTTTGTTTGAACTTAGTTATATTAACCATCAAATAACTCTCAATTGAGTTATTCCATAGTTATCTATTAAATATGTAATATCATAAATAATGCACTGCCTAACATTTGAAAAACGTTACGCAATCTAGTCTCAACGGATGTATCAATATCCCATTTCGAAACATCTTGACTAGAAATATTTAAAATAATATGTTATTTTTAATTTGATAAATTTCTCACGATTATAACACATTGTCGTTACTATAACATAAAACATCATTTAAAAAATTTCTATTTAATTTACTTTAAATTATTTACTTAATTAATTATATCATAATATAACAATTACACAATAGAAAGAAAACACATTTTATTTTGAAGAAAATTGGTTATCAAGTTAGATATATGTAAAAAAATTACATAATTGCCCCTAATACTTACCTTTAACTCTATTAGTAAATATTACCAATAAAGTAAATAATAGTTATCTTTAGCATCGTAGACTAGGCCATATTTGTAAGTAACCACTAAATGAGTTAAGAAATCAAGTGTTTCCGGCCATCATTTCTCTGAACCATTCGATACTTATGGTCCTAAAGGTAAAATGACCAAGCATCCATTTAGTAGGAGCAATGAAAGAGTTGAAAACTCTAAGAGCTAGCATATACTGATGTATGTGGTCCTATGTGTACAACTACCAAAGGTGGACCTCGTACTTTGTAACATCCATTGATTATTTATCTGGATATGGATATGTGGCCCTTATGAAATAAATATTAGAGGTTTATGATAAATTCATTAAATATAAGAACGAAGCAGAAAAGAAAACTAACATGAAAATATAAATATTTCAATCTGATTGAGGACACTAGTACGTTGGATCTGAATCCAAGGGTTCTTAAATAAGAATAAGGTTCTTTCTCATATCACTCCTCTGTAAACTTTGCAACACAATGGTATTTCATAAAGGAGAAACCGAAACTTATTAGACGTGGTTCAATCAATGATGAGTGACAGTAAGTTGACCCTTTCATTTTGGAGATATATGCTAGAAACCATCGCATATATATTGGATAGATCTATGCCTAAGACTATGGAATCAACAGAAACTTTACCTAAATTACCTTAAGATTGGGGGTTGTTCGACATATGTTAAGATGTAAACCCTAGTAAGCTTGTAACAACCCAACCCAACCCAAAACATGCCCAAATTTGGATCCAAAAGGGCCCATCAAAATTTAGATCCATTCTAAGGTAAGTTGTTGGTTGTAAAATGAAATAACAGTGCAGAGCCATAACTGAACTTTCAGAACTTTCAGAATTCACAGCGGATGGAAAGAAATATAAGTAAAGTGTACCTATTTATTTCAAAAACAAAAAAAGAGATAACACAAAATCCCATAAAAATCGTAGTATAATATCCGTTACAATAATTGTTTAAATTCATGGGTACTTATGAAAGCAAATAATAGTAAATACAGCCGCTGACGAAGCTTTCCTATCTTTAAGCATCCTTACCGCAATCACTCTGTCCTTAACCTGTGTTGGAATGAGAAGGGAGTCAGAACAACTAGTGTCTAGTGAATAAAAAACCTTATGTCTTACCTTTTCAGTACCTAGATAGTATATTTTAAAGTAAGAATATATCTACGAACGTAAAACAATTTAAAATCATTTAATACTTCTTTATAAGGAATGGAGGCAGGTCCAACCACTTAATACCTTCCATTCTAGAAGTAGATCCCATATCTCAATCATACATCATAAATAACTATTAACATGATAGACGGTACCCAAGCCGCTTAATGCTTCCCAATGGAAAATAGGCAGATCCCGTCATTTAAGGCCTATTTCTAAAAGTGTGCTTCTCAATGGTACTATCTAGCTGACATCATATAGAATCTCATAGGACACTTAATACTTCAAAGTGGAAAATAGGCAGATCTCGTCATTTACGGCCCAATTCCTGAAACGAAACCCTGTAGAGATACCACCTAGCATAACCTCTTGGCTATTTAATACTTTATTTGGGGAAAAAGGTCGGTCCAACCACTTAATACCTCAAACCTCAAAGCAAGCCCTTCGTCTTATGGCCTATATCTATAACGACGTCTCACATTAGTCCTCTATTCGTAGGAACTGGTAGTTAGGTTAGCTGGGCAGATTTTCGCTATAGAATTTAGAACTAACATCGCGCCATTACAAATATTTATCATAAGGATATTTCACATCAATAAAAGCGTACACAACTGTCGGTAGCCTCAAAATGAAGGGAGAACTTTTGTTATATAACTCTATTGACCTCATCACCACTATAACTTAGCCATAAATTAATTACTCTACACACATGCATCACACCATTTCAATAAGGTCTTATAAAGAATCTTTCTTATGTCGCCTTAAAATAATAATTATGCTATATATATAAGAGTTTCCTCTTATTTTCACCTTAAAATCAATTACCTTCCTAATAAGGAAAAATAAATGTAAATAAAGGCCTAATTAATTATGCCATATACACAATAGTTATACGTTAATTACGTAAATAGAAATAAATAAATATTCACACTTAATAAGTCCTAATGCACTGATTTTATGCCCTGAGCTAGCATTTATTGTCAGTTCCCTAACCAATTATGGTTATAAGTCCTTTTACTCATTTTTCGAAGGTTTCATGGAATTCAAATGTCCAAAACAGAGAATAAATATTCATAATCAAAACTGCAATAAAGACTTGTAAATAAAATAGAAACTTAATTTATTACACCAATTAAATGAAATATCTTAAATGTTGAATATGCGCTTTGCGCTTATATGATTTTTGTTTGATGATAAAAAACATATATACATTCGTTTAAATGTATTTGTTAATATACTATTCTATTTTTCACAGTTTAAATAAATATTTGTTGAATAAAATAAATTACATAGAATTTGAATTCAAACAGATATTTTATTCAAATAAATATTTATTACAACTTTGAATAGTACAATTTCAAGCTCTCACTATAACTATACAACTTTGGTTACAATTACATCACATTACATATTTACAGTTCACCTCACTACATATCACTCACACTCGTATTTATCTTCAACTGCATTCCAGTTTGAATCCAGCATCTGAGCAATCTGCAAAAATATAAACTAACGCAGTAAAATTGAAAAAGAAATATTTTTGCAATTCAAAAATAAAAGGTAATTTTTGAAAATATGATTTGCCTCAGTTATTTGGGTTGTTCGTCATAATTTAAATTTGAATTCATCATACACGAACAACTTGTGACATACATAGTATATTACTGTATATGCCACAAGGCCGTGCACACCGATATATACACTTGATAATGCTACAGGGACAGGTGAGCACAGGTCAAACCCAAATGAAAAGCCGGGTTAAACTCACATGCAATATATTCAAAATCACGACACGAGCACAAGGTCAAACCCGAGTTTTTATAACTGGATTCAACACAAGGCTACAAAAAGAATGCAAAGCTTAGACAAATTCCAAATTCACAGTGAAGTCAAGACAGAAAATTCATGAATGCAACATGATGAACAACCAAAGGTGCAACAAGAATTTTACAGTGTCAAGTTCATGTATGCAACAGGTAAAATGCAGTATGGCCAGAGTGAAATCAACATTATCACTAAATGAATCAAAGCACAAAGGCTTGAATGATCAAGTGCTCAAAGATACAACAAATACAGTATGCAAACATGAAGTGAACAATGTCACAACAAGCTGCAAACTGCAACAAAGCACAAATTCATTCAAAGTGTACATGGAACAATGCAATACAGGCCAGAAGCACAAGTACATCAGGTACACCAGTGTGCCTGAGAAAGAAAGGATGGAAGCAGTGATACAAGTATGCAACAACAAGAAAACCAGTTTAACATGCACAACTAAATGAAACAGGTCAAGCATATATGGATATGCAGTGACAAAGTGATTGCAACAAACATCAGCAGGTACAAGATGCCCAACCAAATGAATATCAATGCAAACCAGCAATCAAGCTCATGTATGCAATAAATAAGGATGCAGATACAAAATGACCAAGTGCAACTGAACTACAGCACGACCAAATGGCCAAGATGAAAAACCAGAGTTTAATGCATATGAGATCATGCAGTACTACAAAGACCATGTCAAACACAGAGGCAACATGAATGGAAACTGCATCAATGAAAATCAAAACAGAGAGTATGGTGATGCAGTCAACAAGGCAACAGTGCAGGTGAACAAATGTGCAAATGCTCAAGACCACACAGTGCATATATGTCAAACATGAATGCTACAACTTCAAACGAACCAACAACATAGCAAGCTACATGAAGACAGAGCTCGATCAAAATGCCTTATTGAAAAAGAAATGAAATTCATGTAATAAGTTAAAAGTCAATCAGTGATACAAGACCGAAGTTTAGAAAATCGAAAGGCCGAAGTGACAGTGAAATCGCCAATTCAATGTTGAATAAGTCAACAGTAAAATGATCGAGCCGAAGCGGAAGCAAGCATGTGTACAGGTTCAATCAATATCATGAAGTGCAGTTTAAAAAAATTAAAAATGACCGAAGTCAAAGTCAGAAACGATAAAGCCGTAATTCGCATGAAGGCCGTGCGCATCAAGCAAATTGAACAAGTCACAATTCAAAACCGTGGTAGCCAAGCAATTTGAATTAGTCAGTGAAAATCTCAAGCATCAATATCAGATCGAACGATCAAAGCAGCAAATATGAAATTATCAGACGAACGAGAAAATAGGGTAACGAACCCTATAAAAGACCCAACATCATCATCGGCAGAACGTGTGAGTTCGAATAAAAAAGAACGAATAGGAACAGAGCTAAAGCAAAATCGAACTCACCAAAGCGCGAAGCCATAGTCAAGTACAAATCTAATTTGCGCCAAGCCGAAGCCATAGCAAATTCTCACAGAGGCAAAAGCAACCTTGAAAGCCCTAATTTATTGAAGGAAGAGGAACGAAGAAGGACGCAAGCCCTAATTCAAGCGCAAAGAGGAACGAAAGGGAGGCCGTGTTCTTTGTTACAGAAGAAAATAAAAAGGAACGGGCTAAAATAAAAAAATAGGGGCCGGCCGTGTTTTTAAAAGGGCTTTATTATATTGTTAATTAGGGTTTAGGGTTATTTTCTATTGTTTTTTAATTGTTGTTTTGTTTTTACTTTACGAATCAAAACTTTGTAAATCACCACCTAGGGTTTAGGTAGTGTCAGATTGTCTAGTTAGAATTAGTTCAGTGAGCATGGTGTGCGAGTTTGCAAAGCTCTATAGGCGGGAGCAGAGTTTGCGAGTAAGCGAAGCTCTATAGGCGGGAAGCAAAGTTTGCAAATAAGCGAAACTCTATAGGCGGAGCAGGGTGTGCGAGTCTAGTAGAGTGTTTGTGAGCGGGAGCAAATGTTTGCGAGCAGGGTGTGCGAGTCTAGTAGAGTGTTTGTGAGCGGGAGCAAATGTCTGCGAGTCTAGTAGAGTGTTTGTAAGCGTGATACTGTTTAATTCTAATAGAAATCTGTGAATGCAGCAGTAGGCAGGGGTTGCAGAAGCTGGGTAAATTTTGTGTGTGATTTACGTTTCAGCATATTTATTTCTGCAGTTTTGTTTCTGTAACGACCCGTTGAAATTAATAATATTTAATAAATTAAATTAATATAATTTCTAATTTGTTTAAGAATAAATGTAGAAATTTGGTATAGTAGTTGTAACCTAGTGTAACAATAAAATTTTATGACAATAGATTTGGATAATGTAATTTGTCACTTTTTGTTAAAAGTAAATTTTAAGAAATCAATAAATGTTGAATTGAGAATATTAATAAAAAAATATTAACTAAAATGAGATTCATTAATATAAAATCAGTAGTGAAGATGTCACCTTTGGTTGTAATAAAGGTGAATGCTATTAGTGGATGTCAACACTTAATAAAATTTATTTAGAATAAAAGGAATTTAAATGCATGTTTGAATAGAGTATTAAATTGATAGATTAAGCGTAAGTAATTAGAATTTAACCCTATAAGATATGGAACTGAATGTATGAATATAATTTTGTAGAAATAGTTAATTAACAACTTATTTGTGCATACCCAATTTAATATAATAACAAAAGGGCTAGCACTTGATGTGCCTAAGTATTAATATATTGGAACTATAATAAAATAGAGAGTTCGGTAGTAAATAGAAATAAAAAGACCGTTATTAACTAGTAAATTAATAAATGGATTCTAACAATAGGTAGTAATTAATGCGTGTATATTGGGCATTTGCGGATTACCAATTTTTCCACCTATTCATATAATTTATTTATGTAAATCTAAACCTATGGCAACATTTTGTTAATAAATGTTGGAAGTGAATTTGAATATATCAAAGGATAACAAGTGTTTAGGTTAACCATTTATTTTATTTAGTTAAGAAGGGAAATAGATTGAAATAAAGCTAATTTAATTTTTTTGGTTGTTAATGGGTATAGTTAAATAAGGAGAAGTTATAGGAAATAAAACGCGCACTAATGAGATGTAATATAATTCCAAAGTTATTTATACCCACAAATAGGTTAATTACTGTATAGAAAGAGTCTAAATCAATAAATGAATTTATTAAGATTACATTTATAATTTTATAACCTTTATGCTGATTTAAGTTCAATTAATTTATTTGATTAAATAGTGCAGTAGCGTAGTTTTGTGCGGTAGTTGAAATAGCTAATTCTTTTAGGTGAAGTTAAGGCTAATTCTATGTATATATTTGACCTATTGTTGATATAGATTCTAGGAAGCAGGATCTATTAATTAAATGGAGTATTAGATTCAATAATTGCATTTATCGCATAAATAAAGAGAATATAACGGTTAAATTTGGCGTTATTGAAATTAAAAAGGAATGGGGGAATAATAATTTGAAATCATTGCAATAGATATTAATTTAAGGTTACCTTAAATAAATTAAGGTAATAAATGGAGGATAGTGTAAATATCTTTATAACACGATGATTTGTGTAGTTAGGGTAGTTTTGATTTGTCACTTAAGATGGAGGATTTTTATAAAATGTAATAAATGCAGTTTAAATTAAGGCATTGACGTTTGGGTATTTAAGAAGTGATAAACTAAAATTTATTTATTTATTTGAAAATTTGAAATCCAATTTGTGGATTTATTGCAAATAAGTGAAATTTGTGTTTAATCATTACATCGATAGGAATAAATTAAATTTAAGGTTATATTAATAAAATTTGGACTAGAGAAATGATATGAATCGGTTTTAGAAGCCTTAAATATAAAATGGAAAGTAGACGAGATTTCACGTTACAACCATTTTTAAAAAAATCCTGATGTATGTAGAAATATTTATGAAATATAACGTAAACCAATGTTGAATCAAAAGAATAGAGTCAACACTTATTTATTCATTTAATGTGATATAACTACGAGTATGATTTATTGCAAATTACATGGAAATCTAATATATAGGACATTACCTAAAAAGGAAGAGTAGATAAAATTTATGATAAACATATTTGTATATGAAGGTTATTGATTTAAGGAGAAATTGGGTAAGTTTTATGTATTTGGGTTAAGTGCAACCTTTAATAGATAAATTTAGTGCAATTAAAGAAATTGACAATTAATATTTCGATAACCTAAAATTTGATAGGATAAGAACATTTGGGTAATGAAGGGATGACAAATATTAGCTATGATTCTAGAAGGAATTAAATAGATAATGGGAAGATTAAAATCAGATTCTAAGCAATAATTATTAAATAAGAGAAGTTTAGGAGTAAAGTGAGATAATTGAAAATTTTAATCATTCATATAAGTCATTTGTTTATTAATATGAGTTAGCTAATAAATTTAATTTGGGCAATACCTATATATTGGAAAGACATTTGTAAAGTGTAATTAATTGAATTTGGTGAATTGGGAATGAATCCAAGGTTATAGGAATTGATGTAATACTACGCAAATAAAAGGTAACTGCATAAAATCAATGTTTCGTAATAAATTGTAATTGATAATTAAGTAGGAATGGGTTTGAATTTGACAAAAAGGAAAATTTATTATTTGCTTACCCATCTATTCAATCTATTAAATTTGATCAGATCCATTTGCAATTAAACGAATTTATTTACAAGTTAGTATGTATTTAGCTGATAACTATAAACCAATTAGGGCAATTGGGTATATATATATTACCAGTTAAGTTATATAAGATAATGGTTGACTTAATTAAGGGAGTTTATTTAATAATTTCATTTATTTTGTAAGTGGAAATAAAACGTTGATGATAACAAGTATTCAAAATTTACCATCTATTTAGTATATTAAGTATAATTGATAATCAACTGCAGCAAGTAATAAATAATAAATACGTAACGTTAAATGAAGTAATATTTGAAATTTAATATTTAGAAACTATGTAAATATAAGTGTAGATGAAATTGGGGATATTTACATATTGAAATATGAATCCAATGATAAATCAATCTAATTGACAATAAATAATGGAAAGTAAATTTAATTAAATTTTGGAAATTTAATATATATATACAGTTATAAACCCTAGCTCCATCCTATTGTCATTTGCTGTATATTCATTTCTTCATCTCCTTCTCCTCCTCAAATGGTTGCAAAACCTAGATCTACTTCAATCCAAATTTCAATGAAAATGCAAACACTTCAGAAAAATTCCACAAAAAAATATATGTTAATGTTCTCGAGGCACGTAATCTACTGGTGCAATTCGTTTTCTGTTTTGAACATTCTTTGACCAGAATTAATTCAAACAGTCCGTGACCATTCATCATCGTCGTCGCAAACTTCGTCGGATCGTCAAACCTTTTCTGGGTTTTCTAGAGTGGACGATGAGGATCGCATCTATATGGTTTGTGTGTCGTTTTATTTATTTTCAATTTTGAATTCAATCATCATTTTTCGCCATAACTTTCTCATACGAAGTCGGATTCACACGAAATTTCTTTTGTTAGGATCGTAATTTAATTCCGGATTTGATGACGCTGGTTTGGACGAATTTCGAGAAGGGCGAATTTTTGGGTTTAAATCGAATTTAAATTCGATTTAAATTCCAAAGGTGAGTGTTTAAACCACTCACAACTACTAAAAGTTTTTATGTTTGTTTAAATTAATTTTAGAAATGAATAGAAATTTATTTATGAGTATTTGGCATGTTTATTTTATTCATATCTGTTGAATTGCATTTATTTAATTTAACTGTTAATTTAATTAATTTATTTCGTATAAATTTACAGTTAAAATTTATTTGTTTGTATATGAACTGCTAGTTAACAGTTATATAATTTATTACTGAATATAGACTGTAGATTAATAGCTGTTAAATTTAATTTGAATAAAATTGCCAGTAATACCTGTTATGTAGTACCAAAAATAATATTGTTATTGATTGATACTGATTGATGATTGCGATTTGGATGATGGATGATGTTGATGAATGGATGTTTATTGTATATCATTAAATTGCAAATTATCATGCATATTTCATTTCATTCGGGATTGTGGTTTGAAATGATATACAACCGCAAAATTTTATATCTTTTAAATTGCGGATTGAAATGATAAATATCCGTATCACTTGACCATATGATAGAAAATTATATACAGGCACCGCGGTATATATATAACTATTTAAAGGTGATTTCTATGGTTTGGATGGAATACGGTTTATAATAATCTTAAATTTTATATTGTATAAATATTTTTCTTCCATATATATATACATATGAAGTTGAAAATTTTGAAATTAAAAGGTGTATAAAAATCTTTATTAAAAATGGAAGAAAATAAGAAAATGGAGTTTAATAATTTATATCATATGTTTAAATGTTAAGTTTGGAAATTTTAAGATATGATATTTATAATTGGATTTTTCCCAAAATAAATTGAAATGAATATTCTAGTATAATTTGAATTGGGAAAATATATATATTTTATTACTAGAAACTGAAGTCTTATTATTTATGGATTTTATGTGAATATTCAAGACTAATTAATAGAACAATTGATCTGTTGAAAGAATAAAATCCAATTTTAGTTTGAAATATTGTTACTCAAAATGGATATACGTATATATATATAAATTGAAGTGGTTTTGGAACTTGAGAGAGATAATACAAATTTTGGTTTAGACTTTAATAAAGAAATGTATTTGTAAAGCCATGAGAACTATTTCTTTACAAAGTAACATTTAAGTTAAACCTTTTAATTCATATACCGTTGAATATCCAAACCATTCAAGTTTTAAAAGTTATGGTTTTTAAATTATGAATTTCGAAATATTATGCTTTGAAAGGATATTTGGCTTTCAGACGTTATAAATTTTAAAGCATTTGGATTTTTGAAAAGGTTTATATTTGGGATAAAGGATATCATATTTTTTGGGTTTTAAAATGATATCGTATTCAAAATTTTAAAATGGAAATGTTTATTCTGGTTTTAAAGTATGAGCTATTTTTAAATGACCGCGGTGTTATAATAACGATGGGTTGGCAAAGAGACCGGGATCGGATATGGACATACTCTCTGTCGATACCGAAAACCACTTTGACTAACCGTGTACGCGGTGGAGATTCCAGAATGAAGTAGGTGGTGGCGACGTTTCCTGTAAGGTAAATACGTGGACCCGACTCCCGTGAGTTGGCATAAGGTGGCTAAAACAGGAGCGATTCTCAGGCCAATGAGGTCATTCCTCTGATCGGACCCTCCTCTTCGATATTATACTTTGATTTTGGATTGATTCAGTGGCCACTTCTATATTTTGATTTTGGGGAGTTAGTCCGAGGTGGGCGGTAACTGCGGCTACGCGTTTCCACCAGCCTGGATAGCAATTGGTATATCTACCCTGGCATTGCCTAGTTGTGCCGTGTCACCTACCATACCGAGCCTTTACTACGAGTTTCTATTTGTGTCGTACCTATGGAGTATCCTCTGGTAGCTTCCCGATCAGGAGGTATTACGGTACTGTATAGACTATTGGCATTATTTGTGTTAAGGGCTATATGGGTAACCCCTTAACGCTATTAAAAAGTAAGTTTACTTTATAAATAGACACTATTATAATAGCGCAATATACTACATAGTAAATAGTTTAACGGATCCTTAGGAGATGTAAATCCCGAGCATCTCTTGAGTTACTGCACTCATATTTATTTCTGTTAATTTAACTCACATAAGATCTTTTAGTTCTGACTCGAGTGTTTTTGTCTTTTCAAATTCGCTCGGGTCAGTCCGAGCGTTTCAGGATCGAAGACTTTAACTTTGGAGGACGAAGACGAAGAATCCGTATTATTATTATTTATAGTATGCACCACACTCTTTCTATTCCGCTGCATTGTGTGTATTGGTATGTGTAACTCTGATATTTATTGTATAAAGAAGAATTAACTGTTTTGTAACCATTTATGAACTGTATATTTATTATTATATTTTATCCTTCCGCTGTGAGATTCTATTTTGTTTTATTTCTTCTCTGTTTTTTTTTCTTATTTACCCCATAACAATCCGCCCTTGCGTATGCTTTTAATTGGCACGTGTGTCGGTTTAAAGTGTGCGAAAATGCGGGATGTTACAATTGGTATCAGAGCTTTGGTTTAGCGATAAACCTTGGCTTTGTGGGGTTTGACTCTTCATTAATAGGGTAGTAATACCCTATGGGAGTCGCTGAGTGTATATATATATATATATGAGAGAGCGTATTTGTTAGTATTAATAAAAGATTTTGATATTGTGTTAATCTGTTCCGCTTTGTATTTATAAATTCTGGTTGATGCATAGGACGCTATGTCATCAATAGGGATTTCTAAACACTTAATAGGACAGACCGACATAATATTTGTTTTTAATATAGGTGAATGAAATAATTTTGCCTATTATATTTTCTATATATAAAAATATTTTTATAAAGATATATATATATATATATATATATATATATATATATATATATATATATATGTATGTATATTTGGTTGCTATGGATTGGGTGTTAGGTAATAAAATATTTATAATAATTGAAGCTAAGCTGAAATTATAATAAATCAAATTGGAGATTTTTGAACTTAAGTCCGGGATTTTGAAATCTGCTTTCAAAGGATTTATGAAATATAATGATTTGGTTTATAAATATTTTCTTATATAAATATTTAGTATAATTCGAAAGAATTGGTTTAAAGAGGATTTTGAAGAAAATAGGTTTGTACTTTCCTCTCTGTCGCTGGAAAATAATTTCGGTGATGACGGCCGCATCATCGACTTTCATTTTCGAGTTTCGAAGGGAAAGGCCACTGTAGTAAATTCTACTGTAGATTTGTTTTGAAATTATTTAAAATTTTAATTGTTTAAAGGTAATTAGAGATATAAAAGTTGTAAGAAATTAATTATCTATTATTTTAAAGAAATTTTGGAATTTGACCCGGTATTAATTCTTGAATTTCCATTAATTAGTTGTAAAAATTTAGGTTAGTGAAATAAAAGAAGTAATCAATGAATTAAAAGGGTTGAGATTAAACTTGTATAAGTTCTTTTGCTTTTTCTTTAACATAAATAACTTACCAAGTATAAAAAGTTGAAATGTAAATTAAGAGTGGAATAGAATATTATGCAAGTAGAATTTTTGGAAATAATGAAGTATTCAATAAATTACTGTTATAAATAAGAATTTAATGGTATTAACTTAAGTGATGATTGGAATTTTACTAAAATTAAAGGTTGTATTATTAATAGGTGATTTTAACCGTAAGAAAGTAAAAATGAAATTCCTTAATTTATAAAGTTTGATTGTAGGGTTATTAACTTAAGTACGCCTTAATTTTCCCCTATTCTAATATAATAGAAAGTAGGAAAAATATAAATGACTGCAATCCATAGTTAATGAATGAGTAAAATCTTTCACTTATAGGAATGCAAGTTATAAGGTTAATAAATTAAGTGTAAGTAGAGGGTTACTGTAATTAAATTTAATGGAAACTTCAACATTAAATAAATGAATGAGATTAAAGGTAAGTTGAAATTGTAGGTTATAAAACAAATATATATTAATTAAAGGAATGAAAAGAAACTTGTAAATTTTCACTTACATTCTTAAAATATATATAACTTACCATAAAATAAAAGTTGCAATTTCTAGTAAGAAAGTGTAAAGGGAAATCTTACAAGTGAAGCTTGAGGTAATTAAAGTATTCAATTAATTGCTGTTAAAACTTAAGCTAAATCGGAAATTTTACTATATAAGAAAGGTAAGTAGAATAAATGGGTGATATAAACTTTAGTCAATAAATTGGAACACAAATATGATAATTTTGTAATAAATGAAAATGAAAATTGTAAGAAGTAAAGGGATCACTCCATAAATGAAAGAAAGAAAATCAAACCATTGAAGCATGAGATAAATGTATAATAAATAAATTTGGGTGTTGGTTTGAATTGTGTTGTTTGATTTATGTTGTTGGGTAAGAAATTTGAAGTGGTTAAATGAATAAGTATCTATCTTTGTTCCATCTAAGACTGTTGAGTAAAGGATGCACTTGATAGTTAATTTCATTTCATACAAATTTCAAGTTTTGAACCCAAACAACTATTTGTTTGATGGATTAAATGGTTGCTTTGTTTGTGTATGTATGTTGTTTGTAAGGTTGATGGTTGTTGAATTGTTTGGTTGATTAATGATTGAATCCACTTGAATAGTTCACTTTAAAATAAATAATATTTGAAATAAGATGTACTGTTTTATTCTTCCTTCTCCCTTCTTTTTCCTTTTCGGGGACGAAAAGTTTTGAGTGGGGGAGATTGTAACGACCCGTTGAAATTAATAATATTTAATAAATTAAATTAATATAATTTCTAATTTGTTTAAGAATAAATGTAGAAATTTGGTATAGTAGTTGTAACCTAGTGTAACAATAAAATTTTATGACAATAGATTTGGATAATGTAATTTGTCACTTTTTGTTAAAAGTAAATTTTAAGAAATCAATAAATGTTGAATTGAGAATATTAATAAAAAAATATTAACTAAAATGAGATTCATTAATATAAAATCAGTAGTGAAGATGTCACCTTTGGTTGTAATAAAGGTGAATGCTATTAGTGGATGTCAACACTTAATAAAATTTATTTAGAATAAAAGGAATTTAAATGCATGTTTGAATAGAGTATTAAATTGATAGATTAAGCGTAAGTAATTAGAATTTAACCCTATAAGATATGGAACTGAATGTATGAATATAATTTTGTAGAAATAGTTAATTAACAACTTATTTGTGCATACCCAATTTAATATAAATAACAAAAGGGCTAGCACTTGATGTGCCTAAGTATTAATATATTGGAACTATAATAAAATAGAGAGTTCGGTAGTAAATAGAAATAAAAAGACCGTTATTAACTAGTAAATTAATAAATGGATTCTAACAATAGGTAGTAATTAATGCGTGTATATTGGGCATTTACGGATTACCAATTTTTCCACCTATTCATATAATTTATTTATGTAAATCTAAACCTATGGCAACATTTTGTTAATAAATGTTGGAAGTGAATTTGAATATATCAAAGGATAACAAGTGTTTAGGTTAACCATTTATTTTATTTAGTTAAGAAGGGAAATAGATTGAAATAAAGCTAATTTAATTTTTTTGGTTGTTAATGGGTATAGTTAAATAAGGAGAAGTTATAGGAAATAAAACGCGCACTAATGAGATGTAATATAATTCCAAAGTTATTTATACCCACAAATAGGTTAATTACTGTATAGAAAGAGTCTAAATCAATAAATGAATTTATTAAGATTACATTTATAATTTTATAACCTTTATGCTGATTTAAGTTCAATTAATTTATTTGATTAAATAGTGCAGTAGCGTAGTTTTGTGCGGTAGTTGAAATAGCTAATTCTTTTAGGTGAAGTTAAGGCTAATTCTATGTATATATTTGACCTATTGTTGATATAGATTCTAGGAAGCAGGATCTATTAATTAAATGGAGTATTAGATTCAATAATTGCATTTATCGCATAAATAAAGAGAATATAACGGTTAAATTTGGCGTTATTGAAATTAAAAAGGAATGGGGGAATAATAATTTGAAATCATTGCAATAGATATTAATTTAAGGTTACCTTAAATAAATTAAGGTAATAAATGGAGGATAGTGTAAATATCTTTATAACACGATGATTTGTGTAGTTAGGGTAGTTTTGATTTGTCACTTAAGATGGAGGATTTTTATAAAATGTAATAAATGCAGTTTAAATTAAGGCATTGACGTTTGGGTATTTAAGAAGTGATAAACTAAAATTTATTTATTTATTTGAAAATTTGAAATCCAATTTGTGGATTTATTGCAAATAAGTGAAATTTGTGTTTAATCATTACATCGATAGGAATAAATTAAATTTAAGGTTATATTAATAAAATTTGGACTAGAGAAATGATATGAATCGGTTTTAGAAGCCTTAAATATAAAATGGGAAGTAGACGAGATTTCACGTTACAACCATTTTTAAAAAAATCCTGATGTATGTAGAAATATTTATGAAATATAACGTAAACCAATGTTGAATCAAAAGAATAGAGTCAACACTTATTTATTCATTTAATGTGATATAACTACGAGTATGATTTATTGCAAATTACATGGAAATCTAATATATAGGACATTACCTAAAAAGGAAGAGTAGATAAAATTTATGATAAACATATTTGTATATGAAGGTTATTGATTTAAGGAGAAATTGGGTAAGTTTTATGTATTTGGGTTAAGTGCAACCTTTAATAGATAAATTTAGTGCAATTAAAGAAATTGACAATTAATATTTCGATAACCTAAAATTTGATGGGATAAGAACATTTGGATAATGAAGGGATGAAAAATATTAGCTATGATTCTAGAAGGAATTAAATAGATAATGGGAAGATTAAAATCAGGTTCTAAGCAATAATTATTAAATAACAGAAGTTTAGGAGTAAAGTGAGATAATTGAAAATTTTAATCATTCATATAAGTCATTTGTTTATTAATATGAGTTAGCTAATAAATTTAATTTGGGCAATACCTATATATTGGAAACACATTTGTAAAGTGTAATTAATTGAATTTGGTGAATTGGGAATGAATCCAAGGTTATAGGAATTGATGTAATACTACGCAAATAAAAGGTAACTGCATAAAATCAATGTTTCGTAATAAATTGTAATTGATAATTAAGTAGGAATGGGTTTGAATTTGACAAAAAGGAAAATTTATTATTTGCTTACCCATCTATTCAATCTATTAAATTTGATCAGATCCATTTGCAATTAAATGAATTTATTTACAAGTTAGTATGTATTTAGCTGATAACTATAAACCAATTAGGGCAATTGGGTATATATATATTACCAGTTAAGTTATATAAGATAATGGTTGACTTAATTAAGGGAGTTTATGTAATAATTTCATTTATTTTGTAAGTGGAAATAAAACGTTAATGATAACAAGTATTCAAAATTTACCATCTATTTAGTATATTAAGTATAATTGATAATCAACTGCAGCAAGTAATAAATAATAAATACGTAACGTTAAATGAAGTAATATTTGAAATTTAATATTTAGAAACTATGTAAATATAAGTGTAGATGAAATTGGGGATATTTACATATTGAAATATGAATCCAATGATAAATCAATCTAATTGACAATAAATAATGGAAAGTAAATTTAATTAAATTTTGGAAATTTAATATATATATATACAGTTATAAACCCTAGCTCCATCCTATTGTCATTTGCTGTATATTCATTTCTTCATCTCCTTCTCCTCCTCAAATGGTTGCAAAACCTAGATCTACTTCAATCCAAATTTCAATGAAAATGCAAACACTTCAGAAAAATTCCACAAAAAAATATATGTTAATGTTCTCGAGGCACGTAATCTACTGGTGCAATTCGTTTTCTGTTTTGAACATTCGTTTGACCAGAATTAATTCAAACAGTCCGTGACCATTCATCATCGTCGTCGCAAACTTCGTCGGATCGTCAAACCTTTTCTGGGTTTTGTAGAGTGGACGATGAGGATCGCATCTATATGGTTTGTGTGTCGTTTTATTTATTTTCAATTTTGAATTCAATCATCATTTTTCGCCATAACTTTCTCATACGAAGTCGGATTCACACGAAATTTCTTTTGTTAGGATCGTAATTTAATTCCGGATTTGATGACGCTGGTTTGGACGAATTTCGAGAAGGGCGAATTTTTGGGTTTAAATCGAATTTAAATTCGATTTAAATTCCAAAGGTGAGTGTTTAAACCACTCACAACTACTAGAAGTTTTTATGTTTGTTTAAATTAATTTTAGAAATGAATAGAAATTTATTTATGAGTATTTGGCATGTTTATTTTATTCATATCTGTTGAATTGCATTTATTTAATTTAACTGTTAATTTAATTAATTTATTTCGTATAAATTTACAGTTAAAATTTATTTGTTTGTATATGAACTGCTAGTTAACAGTTATATAATTTATTACTGAATATAGACTGTAGATTAATAGCTGTTAAATTTAATTTGAATAAAATTGCCAGTAATACCTGTTATGTAGTACCAAAAATAATATTGTTATTGATTGATACTGATTGATGATTGCGATTTGGATGATGGATGATGTTGATGAATGGATGTTTATTGTATATCATTAAATTGCAAATTATCATGCATATTTCATTTCATTCGGGATTGTGGTTTGAAATGATATACAACCGCAAAATTTTATATCTTTTAAATTGCGGATTGAAATGATAAATATCCGTATCACTTGACCATATGATAGAAAATTATATACAGGCACCGCGGTATATATATAACTATTTAAAGGTGATTTCTATGGTTTGGATGGAATACGGTTTATAATAATCTTAAATTTTATATTGTATAAATATTTTTCTTCCATATATATATACATATGAAGTTGAAAATTTTGAAATTAAAAGGTGTATAAAAATCTTTATTAAAAATGGAAGAAAATAAGAAAATGGAGTTTAATAATTTATATCATATGTTTAAATGTTAAGTTTGGAAATTTTAAGATATGATATTTATAATTGGATTTTTCCCAAAATAAATTGAAATGAATATTCTAGTATAATTTGAATTGGGAAAATATATATATTTTATTACTAGAAACTGAAGTCTTATTATTTATGGATTTTATGTGAATATTCAAGACTAATTAATAGAACAATTGATCTGTTGAAAGAATAAAATCCAATTTTAGTTTGAAATATTGTTACTCAAAATGGATATACGTATATATATATATATATATAAATTGAAGTGGTTTTGGAACTTGAGAGAGATAATATAAATTTTGGTTTAGACTTTAATAAAGAAATGTATTTGTAAAGCCATGAGAACTATTTCTTTACAAAGTAACATTTAAGTTAAACCTTTTAATTCATATACCGTTGAATATCCAAACCATTCAAGTTTTAAAAGTTATGGTTTTTAAATTATGAATTTCGAAATATTATGCTTTGAAAGGATATTTGGCTTTCAGACGTTATAAATTTTAAAGCATTTGGATTTTTGAAAAGGTTTATATTTGGGATAAAGGATATCATATTTTTTGGGTTTTAAAATGATATCGTATTCAAAATTTTAAAATGGAAATGTTTATTCTGGTTTTAAAGTATGAGCTATTTTTAAATGACCGCGGTGTTATAATAACGATGGGTTGGCAAAGAGACCGGGATCGGATATGGACATACTCTCTGTCGATACCGAAAACCACTTTGACTAACCGTGTACGCGATGGAGATTCCAGAATGAAGTAGGTGGTGGCGACGTTTCCTGTAAGGTAAATACGTGGACCCGACTCCCGTGAGTTGGCATAAGGTGGCTAAAACAGGAGCGATTCTCAGGCCAATGAGGTCATTCATCTGATCGGACCCTCCTCTTCGATATTATACTTTGATTTTGGATTGATTCAGTGGCCACTTCCATATTTTGATTTTGGGGAGTTAGTCCGAGGTGGGCGGTAACTGCGGCTACGCGTTTCCACCAGCCTGGATAGCAATTGGTATATCTACCCTGGCATTGCCTAGTTGTGCCGTGTCACCTACCATACCGAGCCTTTACTACGAGTTTCTATTTGTGTCGTACCTATGGAGTATCCTCTGGTAGCTTCCCGATCAGGAGGTATTACGGTACTGTATAGACTATTGGCATTATTTGTGTTAAGGGCTATATGGGTAACCCCTTAACGCTATTAAAAAGTAAGTTTACTTTATAAATAGACACTATTATAATAGCGCAATATACTACATAGTAAATAGTTTAACGGATCCTTAGGAGATGTAAATCCCGAGCATCTCTTGAGTTACTGCACTCATATTTATTTCTGTTAATTTAACTCACATAAGATCTTTTAGTTCTGACTCGAGTGTTTTTGTCTTTTCAAATTCGCTCGGGTCAGTCCGAGCGTTTCAGGATCGAAGACTTTAGCTTTGGAGGACGAAGACGAAGAATCCGTATTATTATTATTTATAGTATGCACCACACTCTTTCTATTCCGCTGCATTGTGTGTATTGGTATGTGTAACTCTGATATTTATTGTATGAAGAAGAATTAACTGTTTTGTAACCATTTATGAACTGTATATTTATTATTATATTTTATCCTTCCGCTGTGAGATTCTATTTTGTTTTATTTCTTCTCTGTTTTTTTTTCTTATTTACCCCATAACAATCCGCCCTTGCGTATGCTTTTAATTGGCACGTGTGTCGGTTTAAAGTGTGCGAAAAGGCGGGATGTTACAGTTTCTGTGTTTAAAATCAAGAAAATTTGCTATAACCCTATTCACCCCCCCTCTAGGGTTAAATCTAGATCCTACAAGTGGTATCAGAGCCCGGTATTTTTCTTTAACTCTAGAGTCATGAATCCACCAGATAATATTTTTGTTGAGGGTCATTTCAATATTATTCCTTCTATTTTCGATGGAACAGATTTTTTTGAACTGGAAATTGAAAATGGAATTTTATTTAAAATCTGTTAATATTAAATGTTGGGATATTATTGAAAATGGGTGTGATAAAACCGATAAGGAAAGTATCTCGATTAATGCTCTTACTATACATATATTATATTCTCATATTAATCGTGATAATTTTAATTTTGTTTCTCTTAGTGAAAATGCACAGAAAATCTGGAAAACTCTCGACGCAATATATGGTGCAAATATCAACAGTAATGAGATGTTCTCCACAACCAACTCAGCTAAAGAAATGTGCTTAACAGGATTGGTAAATAGCAGTTGTGATGAGGATGATGATGATGGAGCATCCGAGCTGGCATTACTAATGAAGAATTCAAAAAGGAAATTTGCAGCCACGGGGAATATAACCGATAGCGACAATGACGAGCCAATCGAGGTATCAAAACTCATTCACTCTGAATTACTTACCTATTTCCACGAAGTGAATGGCTGTTTTAAACGACTTAGGGAGAAGTATGCCAAACTTGAATCACAAAATGATACTTTGTTAGAATTAAATGAGCAACTCGACAAATTAGTTAAAACCTATCAAAGTAAGATCCCTAAGTGTGATAAGTGTCCAACATTCGAAAAGGAAATTGAAAAATCAGAAATCAATATAAAATCACTTGAAAATGAAATTCTGATTTTAAAAGAGAATGAAAATAATAGGAGAGAGAATTCTATTGAAAAGTGCACACAATTGATAAATGAAAATGAATCTCTCAAAACACAAGTCCAACAATTGTCAACGACTTTAGATAAATTTTCAAAAAGTGAAAAATCGTTGAATATGCTATTAGGAAAGCAAACTGTTAATACGGTTAGACAAGGACTTGGATATAATAATTCGAAAATTGTTGAAAGCAATATTAATCAAGTTAATTCTATGTGCACAATTTGTATAAAATTTGGACACAATCAAAATAATTGTTGGTATAGACCCAAACATGTGAAAACTATACCAATTTGGGTTCCAAAAGGCACAAATATAAAAATTTTGAAAGTTAAACAAATTTGGGTGCCAAAGGGAACAATTTTAAATAGTTTTGGGTCTTCACAAAATTATTTTTCGAAATATTCTGCCACTAACAACCATGGACCTATAAAAACAAATAGGTCACATAAATTTTTTCCCGTGTAGGTGTGGTGGCAGGCTAAGGAACAACAACGGTGTTCTCTGGATTTTGGCTGTTCCAGAAACACAACGAGCGACTAAGCAAAGTTCCTTAGCCTAGTATAAAGGTGACAGAATCACAATGGGCAATCACGAAAAATTATCGTAAAGGTAAAACAGGTAAAATTGTTTTTAACGATATATTAAATGTGACTATCTGCACCATACTCTAAATCAGCCAATATTGAGATGAACAAAAGATGATGTTTTTGATTCTATGACTTTTTCTAAATATTGACCAATCATCTTTAAATAGAATTACTTGGAGTAATTATGATGGTTGACTGATTCGGACTTACTTGATATGATTCTACATGACTTGTTTTTATTTATGACCTTGATTTGTGCTTAAATAATGACCAATCAGATTTTCAACTTTGAACTAATCCATATAAATTTGTTCGGTCAAATGATGGTTACTCATGCTACACATAGATATAGTTGTTTTGACATTTTGGCCACTGCTTGTAAATTTGCACGATTTCATGTGAAAGTTGCTAAATTTTTTTTTAAGAAATTGTTGAACTTCAAGAAATTGTTTTTGAAATAATTATGATGTTGATTGACTGTTGATTACTCATGAATATAACTGTTCATCCTACGGTTTTTGAAATTAACACTATGATATTTGTTTGAGTGTTAACATGGCTTCATTTCAAATTTCATTCTGAGATAGCTTGTTAAACCTTCACAATTTGGTCCTTGTAAATTAATCCAACGAGTGAATATTTTGGAGTGAAAAAAAAGAAAAAGAAATTCAGATGCAGATTACACTGGTAATATAGTTGATAGAAAAATTACTAGTGGAACGTGATTAATTTTTTGAAACATTCATTTGCTGCATCGTTTTTTAAAGAAAATATCTGCATGTTTTTCACTTGAAATAATTTTCAAATAGCAGAATTTTTTTTTTAAAACCCCCTCGAGAAAATCATGTTTGACCATATTTACAGATTAGTCATTTTTGTAAAATTGATTTTATAATTTTTGAATTTGATTTTAAATGACTATTTTGACTAATCTAACTCCCTTTGATTATCGAAAAGATGAATAGTGATTGAAAAAGTGATGAGTGTTGATATTTATCATATATTATAACTCGAAAAAGTATAATTAGAATATTTCTTTAGAATCTCATAACAAGAGTTATAAAAACTTTTTGTTGGGTAAAAATTCCATGACCATTTCTATTTCTATCATCTTTCTATCGACCACCACTCATCAAAATCATATATAGCATGTAAATTTGTGGTAGTTTACAAAGGAAATCATTCGTTCTTCAATATCTTTAAATTTGTGAAAGAAATTATTTGTGCTTCAATTTATTATATTCTTCAATAAAAATAAATATCCAAAGTATTCACTCTCATTTAAAAGTCCTCACGGTTATGCATGAGTGAATTACTTGGATTTTTGATTATGTGCTTGCATGCTCATTTAAAAGTCCTCACGGTTATGCATGTATGGAACGCATATCAAAATTAATTGATTTAATAGACAAGTTCATTCTAATCCCATTTAATAGTCCTCACGGTTATGCGTGGTTAGAAGATACTTGAATTTTTTTTTTAAAATTAAATTGGAATACTACTAATCTTATTTAAAAGTCCTAACGGTTATGCATGGTTAGTAGATATTCAAATTTCCTAAAATAATATACCACAAATCGACACGACTATATTTTTTTTGATGAAATAATTCATATCATTCTAAAGTGGAATATGCGTCAATTAAAGTATTTATGATTTTTGTTTGATTTTTTATTGAAATTCGATATTTATATTCAATTGAGTTAAATGTTTGATTCATGTCTGTCACTTCATTCCTATTTTTATAACACTGTTATTCTTTTGCTGATAACAAAAGGGGGAGAGAAAAGTTAAGATTTTGTCAAATAGAATCAAGCAAATGTCAAATAATTTTCAATTTGCATATAGGCTCATTTACATATTTTTACTTGTATGCATATATGTAGGGGGAGTATCATGTAGAGAGGAAGCATTCAAATAGGGGGAGCAAATTGAACGATCAAATACATTTAATACATTCAAAATCTTAAATATATGTTTGTTATCATCAAAAGAGGGAGATTGTTGAATATGCGCTTTGCGCTTATATGATTTTTGTTTGATGATAAAAAACATATATACATTCGTTTAAATGTATTTGTTAATATACTATTCTATTTTTCACAGTTTAAATAAATATTTGTTGAATAAAATAAATTACACGGAATTTGAATTCAAACAGATATTTTATTCAAATAAATATTTATTACAACTTTGAATAGTACAATTTCAAGCTCTCACTATAACTATACAACTTTGATTACACTTACATCACATTACATATTTACAGTTCACCTCACTACATATCACTCACACTCGTATTTATCTTCAACTGCATTTCAGTTTGAATCCAGCATCTGAGCAATCTGCAAAAATATAAACTAACGCAGTAAAATTGAAAAAGAAATATTTTTGCAATTCAAAAATAAAAGATAATTTTTGAAAATATGATTTGCCTCAGTTATTTGGGTTGTTCGTCATAATTTAAATTTGAATTCATCATACACGAACAACTTGTGACATACACAGTATATTACTGTATATGCCACAAGGCCGTGCACACCGATATATACACTTGATAATGCTACAGGGACAGGTGAGCACAGGTCAAACCCAAATGAAAAGCCGGGTTCAACTCACATGCAATATATTCAAAATCACGACACGAGCACAAGGTCAAACCCGAGTTTTTATAACTGGATTCAACACAAGGCTACAAAAAGAATGCCAAGCTTAGACAAATTCCAAATTCACAGTGAAGTCAAGACAGAAAATTCATGAATGCAACATGATGAACAACCAAAGGTGCAACAAGAATTTTACAGTGTCAAGTTCATGTATGCAACAGGTAAAATGCAGTATGGCCAGAGTGAAATCAACATTATCACTAAATGAATCAAAGCACAAAGGCTTGAATGATCAAGTGCTCAAAGATACAACAAATACAGTATGCAAACATGAAGTGAACAATGTCACAGCAAGCTGCAAACTGCAACAAAGCACAAATTCATTCAAAGTGTACATGGAACAATGCAATACAGGCCAGAAGCACAAGTACATCAGGTACACCAGTGTGCCTGAGAAAGAAAGGATGGAAGCAGTGATACAAGTATGCAACAACAAGAAAACCAGTTCAACATGCACAACTAAATGAAACAGGTCAAGCATATATGGATATGCAGTGACAAAGTGATTGCAACAAACATCAGCAGGTACAAGATGCCCAACCAAATGAATATCAATGCAAACCAGCAATCAAGCTCATGTATGCAATAAACAAGGATGCAGATACAAAATGACCAAGTGCAACTGAACTACAGCACGACCAAATGGCCAAGATGAAAAACCAGAGTTTAATGCATATGAGATCATGCAGTACTACAAAGACCATGTCAAACACAGAGGCAACATGAATGGAAACTGCATCAATGAAAATCAAAACAGAGAGTATGGTGATGCAGTCAACAAGGCAACAGTGCAGGTGAACAAATGTGCAAATGCTCAAGACCACACAGTGCATATATGTCAAACATGAATGCTACAACTTCAAATGAACCAACAACATAGCAAGCTACATGAAGACAGAGCTCGATCAAAATGCCTTATTGACAAAGAAATGAAATTCATGTAATAAGTTAAAAGTCAATCAGTGATACAAGACCGAAGTTTAGAAAATCAAAAGGCCGAAGTGACAGTGAAATCGCCAATTCAATGTTGAATAAGTCAACAGTAAAATGATCGAGCTGAAGCCGAAGGAAGCATGTGTACAGGTTCAATCAATATCATGAAGTGCAGTTTAAAAATAAAAATAAAAATGACCGAAGTCAAAGTTAGAAATGATAAAGCCGTAATTCACATGAAGGCCGTGCGCATCAAGCAAATTGAACAAGTCACAATTCAAAACCGTGGTAGCCAAGCAATTTGAATTAGTCAGTGAAAATCTCAAGCATCAATATCAGATCGAACGATCAAAGCAGCAAATATGAAATTATCAGACGAACGAGAAAATAGGGTAACGAACCCTATAAAAGACCCAACATCATCATCGGCAGAACGTGTGAGTTCGAATGAAAAAGAACGAAGAGGAACAGAGCTAAAGCAAAAACGAACTCACCAAAGGGTGAAGCCATAGTCAAGTACAAATCTAATTTGCGCCAAGCCGAAGCCATAGCAAATTCTCACAGAGGCAAAAGCAACCTTGAAAGCCCTAATTTATTGAAGGAAGAGGAACGAAGAAGGACGCAAGCCCTAATTCAAGCGCAAAGAGGAACGAAAGGGAGGCCGTGTTCTTTGTTACAGAAGAAAATAAAAAGGAACGGGCTAAAATAAAAAAATAGGGGCCGACCGTGTTTTTAAAAGGGCTTTATTATATTGTTAATTAGGGTTTAGGGTTATTTTCTATTGTTTTTTAATTGTTGTTTTGGTTTTACTTTACGAATCAAAACTTTGTAAATCACCACCTAGGGTTTAGGTAGTGTCAGATTGTCTAGTTAGAATTAGTTCAGTGAGCAGGGTGTGCGAGTTTGCAAAGCTCTATAGGCGGGAGCAGAGTTTGCGAGTAAGCGAAGCTCTATAGGCGGGAAGCAAAGTTTGCAAGTAAGCGAAACACTATAGGCGGAGCAGGGTGTGCAAGTCTAGTAGAGTGTTTGTGAGCGGGAGCAAATGTTTGCGAGCAGGGTGTGCGAGTCTAGTAGAGTGTTTGTGAGCGGGAGCAAATGTCTGCGAGTCTAGTAGAGTGTTTGTAAGCGTGATACTGTTTAATTCTAATAGAAATCTGTGAATGCAGCAGTAGGCAGGGGTTGCCGAAGCTGGGTAAATTTTGTGTGTGATTTACGTTTCAGCATATTTATTTCTGCAGTTTTGTTTCTGTGTTTAAAATCAAGAAAATTTGCTATAACCCTATTCACCCCCCCTCTAGGGTTAAATCTAGATCCTACATTAAACACTAAGAATCATTGTGAATCCCATATTCTATTCAACTCCTCTTTTTACAAAGAAATAGATATGAATAATTGGTGTAAGCTACGAATAAAATTCGTAATCTGAATCCCTTATTTTATCAAAGAATAACAATTTAACCCAAAGAAGAAGGAGAAGTGGAATATACTACGAAATTGTCAAAAATTACATAAACGGGACAAATTCCATCAAATTAATGTAAATAATTGGGAATCTCATCATAGAATAGACATTTAAAAATAAAAAGGAATTTTGGGGGACTTTATCTATTATATTTTTGAAATCCCAAAATCCTAAGATGTAACGATTCGAATTTTTCGCGTTCGAAAATCGACATCCATACTTTACATTGTACTCGAATGCCGCAGATTCGACCGTTCAAATTCGAGTCGCCGGAGCTTATAACACATTAAGTAAATAACACAGCGGAAGAAATGAATAATATATTTCATATACAGCATTTGATACAATAACTGATACAACATGAATGGTACAATGAATATACATCAGAGATACAGGAAATAGCAGCGGAAAGAAAAGATAACACTAGCAGCGGAACAAAATCTCCAATGTAGCTTCAAGAAAGAACTCCAGCTGTAACTCCATCTCCAAGGCATCAATCCAGAAATAGCGAGAACTCCCAAATCAAGATGAAGAGAAGCAACTCGATCCAATTGTAATTGCCAAATCCTAAGGCTGAAAGCTATCGAATCTACACCTACTACTGATTATCTGAAAACCCCAACTCTAGACTGCCCGTGTGGGAAAATAGTGGGCACCCAGAGTTTAGGAAAGGAACAATAAACTCCAGGTCAGTCATGGGACTGGTATGAGCAAACAAAAACATTTGGTCTTTTAAAACAAACAACATAATTTAAATTTGAAATCCGCAATGCTTTTTGAAAAATGAAACTACCATAAGGCCTCCCGGCACACACACAATGCAAACGCACACATGGGGGAGATTTCTCCTTATGATAGTCAAACATGCTTACTACGAGAACAATTCTTTGATATTATTTCTAGTGCATAGTGGAAAATCTTTCGAAAGTATAATATAAATCCTAGCCAGCATAGGTACCATGATGCTATGCCAACTATAGCTGCCATGTTAAATGGCAGGTTCTACAACTAAAACCGTACAAGGCACGTATTGGATGAATGGATTTCCAACAAATGGTCAGGCTAAGGAACTTCCTACTGCCACATGGGATCGCCTCTGGCGGGACGTCCCGAGAACTAACGTTACGGTTAGATCTCTGCCAACACAAGGCCGGGTTACCTCTGTAACTAGGTAACTACTACACGAATATGTCATCCCCCGGTCCTTTGGGACCTTTATCCGAGGCGCCTCAAAGCAACAACCACACAGTAAATGAGATTGGAGCAACCACATAGGTTAAATACCAGGGCTCCATACCTGATACCACCCTTTACCAGAAGGGAATGACACACCCTAAAGGGAGCGACCCTCATAACCTTGCCGCATCTTTCCTGTTTCGACCATTTCCGAGGTGTGAGGTCTTGATGCAGTCTCGTCCACAAAGCTACGCTTTGGCACAAAGCCATGCTTTGGGTCAACAGATGACCAAAGCAATGATCACAAAGATAAATGATCAAACAAATGATCCTATCACAAATGATCAACCAATGATCATCACACAGCAACACTCAGTATGTCACATTACCAAGTTGGGAATATATCACTGATAAATATCAACTACATAACCTCTGAGCTCGTACGTCTCAGAGAAGGGTGTTAAGCTAAGAGAATAAATTCTCCGCCACCAAGCAGAAATGTATTTGATAGGGATCAGTTAATATCTCAAAGTGTAATGTCAGACATACAACCATACAAGTCTGTCCCGGGTTCGAACAGAACCGAAGGCACTTCCGAAGAAGCCCTTGCAAATTCGGATAATCCCTAATCACGTCCGGACTTCCCATCACATATGGAGATCTCTATACCGGGGATCAGCCAGTGCAGAGACAATCGACGAGTTACCCTTTTGTTTTCGGAAATATCCGGTCTTCACCACCGGTCTTCAATTGCTATCCATAACGTCGTATCACTATTCGGAATGGGCTATATGACACTAGGTCCTCTCCCGGCTAAACCGAATAATGAGCGCCATATTTTAAAACATATGGATATGGGATTTTAGTTAAGTCACAACTTATAAAATCCAAAACTTTTCTTTCAAATGGTTAAACAAATTACCATTTTAAATCTTTAAACAAAAAGATTTATTTCACAAAGTTTCACCTAATTTCACAAAGATCTATTCATAGATTTCAAAACAACTTCCATTTCAATTGGATTAACTCAATAAACCTTTAAATTAAAGATTTAATTTATAGCTTTCAAAACACGTTCCAAAGATTTATTAATAACTCGGAAAACCATTTTCATTTCAACTTAAATTCCTTTTAACACACATTGAAAATCCATTTCTTATATGAAAGCTTCTATTATTGGAAAACAACAGTTTTCGTTTCAGAAAAGTCCGATTTATACAAGTTGGAATCTTGGGTTAATTTTAAATTTCAAAACATCACTTTTAAATTGGTTTAAAAACCCATATAAATCCATTTATAAGTTGAATAACTTTTTAAAACCCTAGTTTCCAAATCATAGAATTCAATTCAATTATTGAATTCAAATTTAACTCAAATTATTTAAATTTCAAAACTCAATTAAGTTATTCACATAACTTTTATTTTTTGAAATTCATTTTTTTTCAAAAATTTCAATTCTAATTCCAAAACTATTTTGGATTCTAAAATTCAAATTTTAAAACAATTTCAAAATCTGTGACTTAACCCATTTCCACGTGCAATCCATGTTTGTGTGTGTATAAGTGTGGTCTAGGGGTTCAACACAATAGTGCACAACATCATCATCACAGATTCAATCATAAAGATAAGCGGTATAACCCATAGCGCTTATCTATATTCACAGATTCATAGATAAAGTAAATTATCAATCACAAAAATTCACTAATATGATTCGATGTGGGTTTCGGATAACCAGCTAGAATCCGACTCCCTGTCGCATCGAAATTCAAATGTCGTTTTACGGGTCAAAGGGTTTCATATTCATACAACAGTATATTCATCACAAATATAGCAGATCAGCATAAAGTATCACATAGCATCACATCACATACCAAATATATCAATCCATCACACAACATTCAATAACAATCAGCATCCACAATTAAGATGAATAAACTGGGTGGTTTTAAATTTATTACCTACATGATTACTTTCATTTATTATTCCTAATTAATTAACTATCCATATTTATTCAATTAATAAATCTTCAATTATTAATTTAAAATCTAATATCATTCAATTAATGATTTCTTGATTACAAATTAATTATTCTAAGAAAAATTAATCTTAAACTTTAATAAATCAAATTAAAACCCTTAATTACTTTAATTAATTATCCATTTCTTAATTAATTAATTATATTAATTATCCATTTGTACTACCTTAATAATTAAATGAATTACAAATCATTATACTTTTCTTTATCTTTAGATAAACATTCCTTATTTAAATTATGCATTTAAAAACAAAATGTTTTTAAATTTACATTAAATTCCATTTAACATTTTCTTTTAAACTTAAAGGCTCAAATTTGTCTTAAATAAGAGTTTAAAACAATACACAACTTAATCTTATATGTTTAAAAGAAACATATACTTTATTACTAAGTTCAAAAAGATTTAAATTCAAATTTAAATCAAATTCAAATCAATTTAAAAATTTCTTTAAAATCTCAAAATTGAAATATAACTTCTAAACTCATTCTAGTTTAATTCTTTAAAACTCTTTCTATAATTTACATCTTCAATTCAAATACAAATCATTTGAAGCAATTTAAATTTAAATCTTTATTTTAAAACTGAAGTTTAAAATTTAAATTAAGATTTAAAACTCAGTTTTGAATTCATTTGAACTTCTAATTTTAAATACTTAACTTTCCAATTCAATATGCAAAACAACAATGCATTTACACTTGAGAGTTTAAGATCAAATTTGAATTTAAAAACATAAATGTTTTCAAATATCTGACAAATTAAATTTGAATTCATATTCAAATTCCAAACTTACACTCAGTTTAAATCTCCACTTTCAAATTTAAACTTACCTTTTTATTTAAAACAGAAAACAGTTTTTCTGTTTATTTAAAAACTTAAACTTTGAATTTTTTTCCAGAATTTAAACTATTTTCAAAAAACATAATTCAAACCTATTTGAATTCAACTAAAATTCAGTTTTCAAAATTCTAAGTCACATTTGTAGTTTGCATTTAATTCAAATCTTATAAAACTGAAACAGTTCCGTTTTTTTTTTTTTTTTATCAAACCAAATTTAAAATTCTGCATTTAAATTATTACAGAATAATAATTCAAACAATTTGAATTCATCCTTAGGTTCAAGTTAAATTCTAAGCTAAACTTTTAGTTTAAATTTAAACTTAACTTAAATTTCAAAACTGCAAAAAAACAAGCTTCTGTTTTGCTTAAATCCTGAAATAATGTACTCGAGCAAGCTAAAATTTTACTTCGGGTCAGAAGCTTACATGCTTCGAGTTATTTCCCATTTTCCCCGAGATCCACCCGAGTCAAAAAAAAATCCCTGCAACTACCCACATCAAAACCTGGAACAGACAAACCCCATTCTCCCTCCAACCTGTCAACACCAGTATCAACCACCTCCGACCACTAACAACATCCAAACTCCGGCACGAGCTTCATCACTTCACCATCCATCAATACCCTAAACATCTTTGAATTCGATACACAGAGGAGTTCAAATTCGACCCAAAACAGTAACCCAAAGTAAACTAGGGTTCATCATCTAAAATCCCAAATTTCAAATCCAAACTTGAATTGAAAATCAATTCAATACTTTTCCTATGATCAATGATTTATAAACTACTTCCAGAAAACAATTCACTCAATTCAAATGCATGGATCAAATGATCTTCATAAAATTGTAAAATACAGTTCACATGAACTGCATTTTATTTTCTTAACACTGTACTTAATCTTTGATCTAAAATTCTTGCATCCACTTAATGATTCAATAAGTAAATCTGAACATTAACTCATGGTACCTATGTTTCCCAATTTTAACAGAATTTAGTTTGTGTTTTATTTTTCCAGACATCGCAGAAAACTAAATAACTTATATAGGCTTAAAAATTTATTTTATCAGGAAATAAACCAATTCCTTTCAAATTCTAATTCCTAATAACAACCAGATTAAATGCAAGAAAACTATTTATCAAATTTTATCTTAAACTATAGCTATCAGAACCCTGAAATCAATACATGCATTGCATTCAACAAGCAAGCACAACAAAGCAATTCACAGATTCATAGATATCAGATTCAAAGGGAAGATTTTCAAGTTTGCTCACCTGGGTATTGGCAGCAGAAACAAGAACAGAGAAGAGAAGAATTTCTTTTTGAGCCTGTGTATATTTTTTTCTTTTGTTTTCCTTCTTTAAATCTTGGATTTTTTATATCTATAAATTGTAAGAAGAAACCTTGCTTACTTTCTATTGTATTTACTTCAACAATTACAAACATATTTGATTTTACTTACAGTTTAAATTTCCATACAACAGAAAAAGCTTCTCTGCAGTTAAAACCAGAAAGGGTTTTAAACTTCTTTGATCTTGATTTCTTCCTACAATTTATTAAATAAAGTTGTTTTAAATGTTTGTTTTATTTACTGATTATCAATATAAAATTAAAAGCTTTTAAAGAAATTTACTTATCTTTTCTTCAGGAAGCAGAGACTAAATCCCAGATTTGCTTTGAGATGATCTTGTTTGAATTGAAATGCAGAGCTTCTTGATTCATACATGCATGTTCCAGGGTTTAAAAATGAATGCATGCTGGCCTTCTAACTTGGAATTGCAGATTTGTTTTCATATGCAAAAACATGCAGGCAGAAATTTAGGAAAAGAGGAGTTGTTTGGTTTCAGATTTGAAATGTAGGGCTTTCACTTGTTTCTAACATGCAGGCTTCTTTTCTTGCTTTTAAAATTGAAATGCAGATAGTATTTTGGTTTTGAAAAGAGGAGCTACAGTCTTATTTGAAAATGAGATTTTCATGGTTGCAGATTTGAAAATGGAAGATGCAGACTTGTATATGGTTTGTGAAAATGCGATTTGGGTTTTACTTTTGTTTAGAGTTCAAACTGAATTGTTTTTTTTTTTTTCTTATCTTATGTTTTGAACAGCTTTATGGCTTTGAAAGATGTGAAGCCAAATCTTTTTCTACTATTCTTTTCAGATTTTCTAAGATACTATATGATGGCATATGGGAAGATGTGAAGTTTTTTGTATTTTTTTTTTTTTTAAATTTCATTATTTTAAACAAAAGAAATGATGCTATTTGTATGTATATAAACATGTAAGATCTAAAGGTATGATTACATTGTTTGTACATATACATATGTAATATATATATTTTTCATGTTCTACCTCTTTTGTATTATTGATTTGTAAATATGGAAGTGATTTGTATTATTTATATTTTCATTCTCCTAACATTTGTAAATATTTTTACAATTTAAATTTTGGGAATATACAATTATATTTTTTTCCAGAAGAAGATGTATTTTTTTAAATCTTTTAATCAAATCAAATAAAAAAGTATATAATAGGGTTGAATTAAAATTCTTAAATAGCTTTTGTAAATTTTTTTATTTATTTATATCAATTTTATAATATTACTTTTTAAACCAATATTATTTTTTAAGCTTAGTTTTAAATCATTTATATCTAATTCAAAATAAAATTTTCAAAAGAAATATTACCAAATTTCTACTAGTATAAAATTATGTGGTTTTAAAATCCAAATTTATAAATATATACATATTTATTCAAATTATAGTGCATATTCATCTCAAATAAAATTATCCTTAAATTCCCACCAAATTTCTATTTATAATCTAAAATTTTTAAGTTTATTTTGGAAATCTCAAATTAATTCACAATTAAATTCACAGTTTAAATTCAAAATCAATTTAATTATTGAATTATTTTGGCTAATATTTCAGGAATGTTACATAAGATATATTCAAATCCAAAAGAAATACACTAAACAATTGCTGAAAGGAAATACTAGGGTTTCCACTCACAGATTAGCCTTTGCTTTACTCAAATGGATCTGTAGCCTTCCGATCTCTTCCAAAATCCCTCTCTTTTGATATATATAAACACAATAGGTAAAAGGAGTATATATTCATTAGATTCAAAATAATTGGAGAAGAATATGATAAGAATAGATTGGAGGAAGAAGAAACAAATAGAAAATAGGTTGAATCCTTACTTGAATTCTCTATAGAGTTTCTAAATCTTATCAGAGAGATAACAATGGCATAGTTTCATCATTTTTTCCAAAATAAGTAGAGAGGATAGGATCCTATTTATAGAAGTTGAAACGCACCAGAATCGTAAGATGAAAGTAGGTAGGAAATGGGTAAATCTAGAGCGCACAACCAAATAGAACATAATGTAAAACCCTAGCTTGGCAACTATCGTTGCCAAGAGGTCGACCACCCTTGGACGATCAATTGACTGCTACGGTTGACCTGTTGACTTATTCAGGTCGACCGCTCTCTTATTCGGGGACATTTATTCTTGTTTCCACCGCCTTATTATTTTATTCCATAATTAACTTTTTAACATTAGCGTTAATTAATCGTTTGCTTAGCCCCAAGCTAAAATTTGCAATTTAAACCCTAAATTTGATTTTTCATTTGAATTTGAATTCAAACTATATTAATTTAAATCCGAGAACTTCAAATGCTTATAACTTCTTTGCTTGAGCTTCGTTTTCAGCATATTATATATGGAAACTGATTAGAAGTTCACCATGAACACAATGGAATAACTTTCGTCGTAAAATTCCAATTGTTATAAAACTTTCATATCCAACCCTTATCATATTTAATTTACTTTATTTATTTATGGTTCATTTTATGGGGTGTTATAAAGCTTGATGCAAGATCGATCTTAAGAGAGTTGTTGGCTATGCAAGAAATTCTCAATGTTACATATTCTTCCATACCCGAGGAAAAAAATGTTTTTGTTTTGCGACATGCCACCTTTTTGGAAAACGAATTTCTCTCAAGTCCATAGAGTGAAAGTAAGATTGACTTGGATGAGATCCAAGAAACTTCCATAGAGACCAGGTTTATATACAGTAGTTCAACATCTGTTGAAACTACGCAACCTATCAGAAGGTCTAATAGGGAATCTTGTGTGCTAGAGAGATACTGCTGAGTTTTTCATTAATATCAAGAATGTAGATTGTTTCATTCACGATGATAATCCCCTTACGTACCGATAGGAATTATAGAGTGGATATTTTGCATTATGGTTTGACGCTATGAAATCCGAAGTGGATTCCATGTAAAAAAAGTATAGACTTTTGAGAATGTATCAGAAGGGGTGAAACCCTATGGTTACAAGTGGATCTTTAAGAAAAATATTGGTGAAGATGGTAAGGTCAAGACCAATAAAGCTAGGTTAGTTATGAAGGTTTCTGTAAGGATCTCGATTTTTAGTTAAATTTAATTTGGTAATTAATGTTAAATTGGGAATTTAATGGTGAATTAATTCAAAATTTTCCAAATTAATAAAGAAATGTTTTGTTATTTATTATTTTTATAAATTTATTTTAAATAAAATCTTGGAATTGAAATTCAAAATTTAAAAATCTTATAAATATATTGGATTTGAATCATTATATTTTCAATTAGTAAAGATTTGTTTTCCAATTACATTAAATAAGCATTTTTAATTTGGGAGTTATATTTTGAAATTAATGCAATAATTTTTGAATTCCTATTTAAAAGTTATATTTTAAGAAAATAATGATTATTTGTGTATAATTTGATTCTAAATCATTTTCTTTAAAAGCTATTTAAAGAGTTAAATTTAAATATATACGAATATATATATATATATATGTGTGTGTGTGTGTGTGTGTGTGTGTGTGTGTGTGTGTATGTAAACCTTTAAAGCATAAGAAACATAGTCTATAAATTTAAAATAAGATTTAAGAAAAATTTATATATACTTTCTTTTTGAAATTTTCTTGAAATTAAATTTGGTTTGTAAATGTATAATGAGAATAATAAAATGGTTAAACTTCTTTTGTAACAACCTGAAATTTTCGAAGCCGAAAATCCCAGATAGTTATGAAAAGAAGAAAGAGATAGAAGAAGAAAAACAAAAAAAACATCAACAACTCACATTCGCAGCGGATAAAATATAATAATAAATAATAGCAGTTTACAAAGGAATATTATATATGTCGATTACATTTAATTTACATCAGAGTTTCACATACATTCAGTCACTGATCATATACAAATCATGTATCTGATATATAATAATATACTGCAGCGGAAAATACTTTATACGTACTTGTCATCCAGCTCGTCTCTTGAGCTCCAGAACGTACCTACCTGAAAATCTTGTAATACTCGGTCTGACCCGAGCATTACACCAAAGTAACACCCGGGTCAGGCTGGAAACCAGCGTGAGTAAACCCAACTAACGTGGAATACCAAAGAAATCAACTTTTAAAAACCTGGGATAACATATATCAATTTATCCAATTCACATCTTGCTATAGACGACCCTTATTTCACATATAAATTTCTAAGTATCAAACTTAGATAAATTAATCCAATCTACTTACATCATTTCATTCCTGCCTATAGGTTTCAGAAATCAATTTATAAAAATCGAAGGGGTTTTCGGATATTTCTTAATACCCGACCCAGTCTCTTCGAAACCCATGCTACCTTAACCCAAGTTATTCAGATGAAACACACAACATTTCTTATCAGAAATATTAACCCATTCAAATCATCCAATGACATTCAATCATCCATAATCAAATTTGATCCCTTTCAAATTAATTCAATTGATTCTAATTGGATTTCAATCCTCAATCACTTAGTTTTCTTTTCTTGATAATTAATTAATTTCAAATCTAATAATTCAATTATCCCTTCAACATTCATCAGCGTTAATCAACTTGGATTAATTATCCTTCAATTTCATTTAAACAACTATCTTTAAGTAACTACACCATATTTCTTATCCTTAACTAAACGATAAGTAATCTTAATTACTCCATGAACAAATTAACTGATTTAGTTACATTCATCCTTCATTACTTATATTAACTTCACATAAGTCACTCATTAATGATTTATCAATCTTAATTAGTCAATCTTTATTTATGTCATTGATTTTATAAATTAATTATTTTCAAGTATAATTTAATTAATCCTAATCTAACTAATTTCATTCAACAATCAATCATTAATTACACCACAAATATTAATCATTCTTGATTTATCTCAACCTTTAAATTAACTATCTATTTATCTACTCCTTTAAATAAATCAATCTCCTCTTAATTAGTCGTCTTAAATAACCTCTTAATAAATTACACAATGTAATTATATTTTATTTTAATTAAGTAATTATTCATCAAACCATCCAAGACTATTCTGAATTAATTAAACTTCATTTATTAACTTAAACCATAATTAATTCCAAACTTTTAATTACTAAATGGATTGACCCAAATTATTAATTAATTGAACTAATTTTTTATTTATTTTAATTACACTTCAAATTTTATGCACCAGAATTTATTAAGCCCTCAACAACATTCTCTTGTTTATAACATTAAATCTTAAACAATTTAAAAACCCGAATACTTCGAGTCAACCCAAATTGACTCGAGATCAAATCAAAACAAAGTCACATCAACTTCAATAGCAAATTTAATCAATTTATTCATTCAGCCAATTATTAAAATTTAACCATTTTAAATTTAAATTAAAATCCAACATAGTGAGATTTACTCACTTTGATTCCTGAATTTGCAATCTACTTTATTCTTCACTTTGTTTGTCCACATTTTGACCTTGTATAAATAATTATATAGGTTATTTATACTCAAACAAATTGAACTATCTATTGCCATTAAATTTTATTAACTTATAATTTAATTCTAAGAAATAAATTTCCTTTATATTCTTGAAAATACATATATTTCTTAATTAACTATCCTAATATATCTATTGGTAAATTGCTAAAACACATTCTACAACACTTACCTTTACCTAACACTTAACGTAATTTAAAGAATTAAATGATTATAATAATTCATTTCATTCTTTTCATTTTTATTTTTATAGGTTTAAGTTTAAAGCAAACAAAGCTGCAGATAAATTACTCACCTTACTCCATCGCGAGAGAACCCTAGCCTTCATGCAACTCCATAAGCACGACTTCCCACCGTAGCCACCTCCTCCCTCGAACACGCTTCCTCGGCCGTAGTTGTTCGAGACGACATCAAGTCGTACCATTGCGATCCACGCGCCCAAGATCACCGCGTCCACTTCGCGCGCGCGTACGCGAATCCCATCGCGTCCCCAAATCTGAGCTACAAACGAACCTTCGTGATGCGAAATCCCATAGCTGCCGATCGAAAACCTCTCCAGCACCATTCGCCCCCCCCCCCCGCGCATCACCGTAAAGCGATTCAATCGCGTCATTCCCCCCTCCCCTTTTTTTTTATTATTAGCCGAAGACTCAAGATTTGGGAATCTCAGGGCGTCGGCTTCGGCCATGTTTTATATATGCATACTTTTATGAGATCGCACTGCTTAAAAAAAAAATCAAGGGAAACGAGATAATAAAGAAGTTGGAGGGAGGCTTTCTGCGTATGATGATGGAACAAAATATCTCAGGCAAAAGTACTTCATAATTTATTATACTATAAAACTTCAAAACGTCTCTCAAAGCATAACGCGAAATTCCGGACCCCGAATCAGCCATGCCGACAGGCGTTTTTAAAGTTTTACTCGCATTCCGAACACAATAGAACATGTTCCAAAGGCCAATTTGAACGTATGTGTGAGTTACGGAATTAAACGATCCGTATTAAATTAAATCGATTAAATAAATCTAAGCGTTTCGAGCTGCCAGGGTCAAACGACAACTCTGATTGCTCCGAAAATTGAAATCCGATAATAATTAACTATTACTGATCCAATGGAACTAGTTTCGTCGAATTCCGAGACTGTGCCTCGGAAGGCTATTTTTAAATTCCAATTTAAACGATATAATTTCAAAACTGAGCAAATCACTTATAAATTAAATTTCAACCATTCTATTACCTCCAGTATTATCATTATAAATTTTATAAGCCTACAAATTATTTAAACAGGCTTAGAAATTTCAGATTCAACAATTTACCCAATTTTCAATTATGAAATTCAATATTTAAACTATATAATTCGATGATTAAATTTTAAGTAAATATTGATATTTGGAATTCACGTTTAAAATTAACCTTCAAATATTTTAAAATCAATTACTATTCCAATTTACATTGTTAAAAATTCGGGGTCGTCACATTCCTCCCCCCTTAAAAGAATTTTGTCTCCGAAATTACTGGATAGGAAGAATGGTCCGATACCCGTTTACTATTCCCAAAACTCACAAATCAACATCCAACCAACTATCCTTTATTAAAGACCCACTATCACCTTAACCAACTTTCTAAAATCTTTTATAGTTTCAAACAATACCCTCTTGCTCACTCATTTAAATTTCAATTTAAAACCAAATTTGGGATTATCAAAATTTTCTCAAATTTTTTCTAACTCCCTAAATTTCCGAAATTTTTTGCCAGTGTCTCCTTTGCGCGGCTAACTCGGTACTACTACAGAAAGGCCTCTACGGGCTCCCAAATTCCAAAAGAAAACAAAAGCCAAGTGGCTACATCAAAAACCCAATCCAATTCCATACAGATATTTAAATACATACCTTTTGTCGTGCAATTCACATTTATCATTTGGAATCAAATCCAATTTCCATTTCCCTTTTATAATACCTGCATATCCTGCTTAGTACTAATATCCGATCACAATATTCCAAAATCATTTTATACATCTCTTTACATAAGTTTCATACCCACTTCTATTCAAATTAGTTTTCGCCGTTTCATATGAATTCATTTTATTTTCGATTTCTAATATTGAGTTTTATCTTTCATTTAACTGATTCATATTAGTTCCATTTACTAGTTTACTGTAATTTCCAATTTTGAAATTGTTTTGTTATTAACCAAATTTTTTCAAGAATTTTCTAACTCCCAAAATTTCCAAATTTTTTTGGCAGAGTCTCCTTTGTACGGGGGAGCTTTTGCAATTTGACAATATATATAAATATGTATACATCGACCCACACGGTCGGAAAAAGCAAAAACAGTTCATATTTCCTATTTTTATTGCGTAGGCGTACCTTATTTAGCATTTTAAGCAAGCTGCCTATTTATTTTAGCAATTAGCATACCCCAAATCTAGTCAAACGGCTTCCCTGTACCTGTACTTACTCAATTTAAATATGTAAGTGTCACATATAGAAATTCTATTAGCATTTCACTTACTTTTAATGGCTAAACACAAGCAATTCAAAAGCAACAAGCACCAAACGCTTACCATAAGCGATTTATATAATTTAAAGCAAATCCAATTGCTTCCAACTAAATTCATAAGCCATTCATTTAATTTTAAGGGTTTACAACACAATTGCTTACATTCATTTTATTTTAAGCAAAACAAACTCATATTCATATCAATTGATTCAAAATCAATTATATTTGCTTCCACTAATTTATAGAAATTAAATCTCATTTACGTTAAACGACAATTATTTCTACGCAATTTGATAATATCCATGTGAATAAATAATTACTTAAGTTTTATAACCAATTAAAATTGATTCCAACTCAATTTAATTTAATTCAGTTCCATTTTAATTTATTCACAATCATTTTATTTAGCTCGACACATTCCATGCTCATGTACTACTAACCATTCCCAAATTAATTTAGACCGAGCTTTTATTTAATGGTTTTTACCCTTATTCGAAGCCAAGCTTCCATAAATTTTGAACTTACATTGATTTATTTTAATTTATCCCAACATCACTTTAAGTTTACTTCCATTCAATTTGATCCTCATCGAATCAAATTCCATTTAATTCAGTTAGCCCATCTATTTCATTTTAATTCACCTCCATAATTTATCAAAATAATATCCAAGCACCTACTTAGCTCATTTATACTTCAAATTATTATGCTACCGAACTTAAGTTCAGTCTGATAATCCAATTCCAATCACATCTTTGATTTAGTCTAAATCAGACTTCATCCATTATTATTTAATTCAATTAACCCATTTAACTGTTTAATTTACCCACTTAATTCATCATCGAATTTATTTTATTAATACAAAGTCATTCTCTATTTATTTCTATTCACTTGAATTTTGTTTTTGCAACTCAAACTATTTCTATTATAATCACTTCTCTTATATCCAATTTACTTGCAAATCTCATTAAATATTATTCAAATCACCCTTGAATTTTATTTATAATTCAAACCATCACATTTTTTTTCCTCAATCCAACCCTATTTTATTTTTACAACATCTCTTCTAATTTATTTCATTATTAAATCCAAGTCGAGTTCTATTTACAATTTGAATTCATTTCCAAACTCCATTATTAATTTACAATCCATTTATTTACCAAAGTTAAATTTTATCAACGTATTAAATCAAACAATTATTTAACCAATTAGCTTATTTTCAATTTCTAAATCAATATTCGATTCTAATGACAAAGAATCACTTCTTAAATTTCCCGAGTTTCAAATTTTATTTTATAATTCCAGTTTGGGTTTCCTTATTTTCCAAACTTCCAATATCTTTATTTAAAAATTTTGAGAAATGCTTTTAAATTCACATCATACTATTAAAATAACTCTATAAAAAAAATACTTTTTATAACTCGATGTCTCAACCAGTCCATCCTTGTTCTCATAGAAATTCAGTCATACGTTGATCAGGGGTAGAACTGAAAATTTATAAGTACTTGGTAAACCCGTTTTCAACACCCAGTGAAAATATTTTTGAAAATAATTTTATTAAAAATATAGAAAACAGTTTTGTTGAAAATAGAAGAAATATCTTTAGTGACAATGCTCTGAAAATCATCACCCCCATCCATGGTCGCAGTCAACCCGATGGTTACGTTGCCATCCCGACAAAATCCATAGATTAACTGTAGGCCTCTGCGCCCCTCGATTACACCATGGAACCCGTTACAGATCGCAGCTACAACTGGGGTTACGTAGCTATCACAGCAAAAACCCATATAACTGTAGGCATCAGCGCCCTCGAATTTCGCTGCCAAAAGAATGAAACTTCTCCACTCCACTTGATCATAGATCGCAGTCTACCGATGTTGCGTTGCCTTCCCGGCAAAATCAAGTGTAGACCGTTGGCACTCATCCTCCACACAATTTTCGCTATGGTCCTCCACAGTAGATCGCAGCGACATCGAATTACACTGTCGTCACAGCATAACCCAAATGCCCCCGTAGGCATCAGCGCCATCGACTTTCGCTACCAAAATAATCCTCAGGAACTAGTTTGTCCGGACTCCTCACAGGATCATTTTTAACTTGTATAAAACCCATTTTATACTTCAAACACTTTCAAAATCTCTTTTCTTCCGACAATAGATTCAACAAGGGGAGATTTATCTTATATAACAAAGATATTCAACTTTGTTTATTCAAAACCAAATATCCCAATTTAATTTCTCTTTCCAATATCAATTTCATTCAAATCCGTACGATGTACACATACAAATCCGTACGATGTACACATACCATCTATACACTATATCAACTTGATCGCTCACTCGATCACACAATTTCATTTCCGAACTAGGATCGTCCACCCGACTTCCTAGTGTGGACACAGATCTGATTTCTTGATCAGAAACCGTCATTCTCCTTGCATAGCCGTAACTATGATAGAGAATATCCAGAACCAATCAACAATCCATATCCAGGTTCGCCGTCAAAAAATCAAGTGAAAAATCCCACTCGGGTCGATATAACTATCTCGAAATTCTGTGCTCGAATCTGGATCAAATCATTATGCGAATAGAATAATATACGTACACCCTACGTATTTAACTTCATTGATCATTACCTAAATCAATTTCCTTTCTATTCACTTTCACTTAAATTTTCATTCACTTATCCACATTTACTTTAGTCCCCATTTGGATTATCACTTCAATTCTCATCTCAGTTGGGTATTTTACCAATAACAGTTTGAACTCCGACCAGTTTATATTTAGAAAATAGCTTGAAAATTTTAAAAAATAGATAAGTAGTTGAAAAATAATTGTTAGTTTGGAAAATAGCTATAAAATAGGTAACTAATTGTAAAATAGTTGAAAAATAGTTAAATAGTTTCAGAAATTTTAAATAATTGCAAAATAGTTGAAAAATAGTAATTAATTTGTAAAATAGTTAGAAAGTAGCAATTAGTTTATAAAATAGTTGAAAAATGGTTAAATAGCTCCCAAATAATTTGGCTTTAAGAAAGAAAGGTTGTATATATTTGATAGCTTAGAAAAATAAGTTTATATTAAAACAATTTATATTGAAAATAGTCCAGAGCCAAAACTGTTCAACTTTCCCAACTTCCAATTCCAATTTATTTCCACTGAAAATTGGTTTAACACCAATCCAAGTTGAATTAATTCTCAATTTCTTTTCGAATTTAAATCAAATTCCATTTTAAATTATCTTTACTTACTTATTTCAAAGTTTACATAAGAGTTCAATAATTTATTTAAAAATTTTAATTTATTACCCAAATTTTATCTTTCTAGTTTGAAACCAATTCTTAAACAAATTTAAATATTCAAATTTTCAGTTCAAAGTATTACTATATCCTTAATTTCAAATTAACGTTAGATTTTTCTTTTATCTCAATAATGGATATATTACCACACTTCGTTTCTCATCCATTTAAACAAATCCAATCCACAATTTAAAGATTTTTAACAACAACAGGATGGTATCATCGAATTTATTTTAAAACATCCATTCATTTTCAATTTCCAAATCTCAAACCCGTTTGAGATCACACAATTTCCCAATTCAAATTACCACTTAACTATCCAAGTTAAATATCAATTTCATCTTGAAATTTCCAATTCAAGTGGTTCATTCACACTTATTTAACTTCTCCCAAGTTAAATTTCAATTTGCTTAATCCAATCAATCTTACTCAATTTGAATTCTCACTTCAAATTTCAAAATTCTTTCCCTCCTATAAGTTCAAGACTTATATCACTTTGGGTTTTCCATCATACTTCAGGGAAAATCAAAACTCAACATTTAGAGTTTATTTCAAATTAACCTTGATATCATGTATATCCATACATATATACATATTTATTTCCTTTACACACCGGATTACCTTTAAAATTTAAACCACCCTTGGTTTTAATTACAAAACAAACCCCTTAAAAATCTTCCAAACATTCATTGTTTTATAATAAGACTATGTTTAATTTCAATCTCGCTTTTAAACCATCTCAAATTATATAAATTCGAGTTGAATTCTGAAAGGTTGGTTTAACCTTTTAAACCAAATTAACTTTGCTCATTTAAAGTTTTTAAACAATTTAATTTCTGAGTCCTAATCCCAGAATTTCTTTCTTAATTAAATTTAATTTTAATTTGGTTGTATTTTCTGTTACCACTTAATTTAATTTCAATTCAAGATTTCAATTTGGTTGTATTTTATATTACTTCTTAACTTAATTCCAATAATTTAACAACCAATCACCTAAATATTTATTAGAAGGCAATACTGTTTTATATATATCAAAATATACTTTTATATAAAATCATTTAAAACCTTTATAAGAAAATAACAAATACGCTCTCATATATATATATATATACACACACACATACTCAACTCATTCTAGAGTACTACGGACTCTATTTAATGAGTCATCCCCACCAGAGCCAAGGTTCTCGCTTAACCTTTCTGCTCTGATACCAAATGTAACAACCTGAAATTTTCAAAGCCGCAAATCCCAGATAGTTATGAAAAGAAGAAAGAGATAGAAGAAGAAAAACAAAAAAATATCAACAACTCACATTCGCAGCGGATAAAATATAATAATAAATAATAGCAGTTTACAAAGGAATATTATATCTGTCGATTACATTTAATTTACATCAGAGTTTCACATACATTCAGTCACTGATCATATACAAATCATGTATCTGATATATAATAATATACTGCAGCGGAAAATACTTTATACGTACTTGTCATCCAGCTCGTCTCTTGAGCTCCAGAACGTACCTACCTGAAAATCTTGTAATACTCGGTCTGACCTGAGCATTACACCAAAGTAACACCCGGGTCAGGCTGGAAACCAGCGTGAGTAAACCCAATTAACATGGAATACCAAAGAAATCAACTTTTAAAAACCCGGGATAACATATATCAATTTATCCAATTCACATCTTGCTATAGACGACCCTTATTTCACATATAAATTTCTAAGTATCAAACTTAGATAAATTAATCCAATCTACTTACATCATTTCATTCCTGCCTATAGGTTTCAGAAATCAATTTATAAAAATCGAAGGGGTTTTCGGATATTTCTTAATACTCGACCCAGTCTCTTCGAAACCCATGCTATCTTAACCCAAGTTATTCAGATGAAACACACAACATTTCTTATCAGAAATATTAACCCATTCAAATCATCCAATGACATTCAATCATCCATAATCAAATTTGATCCCTTTCAAATTAATTCAATTGATTCTAATTGAATTTCAATCCTCAATCACTTAGTTTTCTTTTCTTGATAATTAATTAATTTCAAATCTAATAATTCAATTATCCCTTCAGCATTCATCAGCGTTAATCAACTTGGATTAATTATCCTTCAATTTCATTTAAACAACTATCTTTAAGTAACCACACCATATTTCTTATCCTTAACTAAACAATAAGTAATCTTAATTACTCCATGAACAAATTAACTGATTTAGTTACATTCATCCTTCATTACTTATATTAACTTCACATAAGTCACTCATTAATGATTTATCAATCTTAATTAGTCAATCTTTATTTATGTCATTGATTTTATAAATTAATTATTTTCAAGTATAATTTAATTAATCCTAATCTAACTAATTTCATTCAACAATCAATCACTAATTACACCACAAATATTAATCATTCTTGATTTATCTCAACCTTTAAATTAACTATCTATTTATCAACTCCTTTAAATAAATCAATCTCCTCTTAATTAGTCGTCTTAAATAATCTCTTAATAAATTACACAATGTAATTATATTTTATTTTAATTAAGTAATTATTCATCAAACCATCCAATGACTATTCTGAATTAATTAAACTTCATTTATTAACTTAAACCATAATTAATTCCAAACTTTTTAATTACTAAATGGATTAACCCAAATTATTAATGTAACGACCCGTTAAATTCGATAATTTTAAATGTGATAATTTAATAGGATTTCTAATTTAATTTAGAATGAAATCCAAATGAATTAAGTAGAAAAAGGATTCTCACCTGGATATGGAATTTAATATGAGAAATTTATGAAAATGTTAAATGGTTTTAATGCGATGAAAGATTTTAAAACGGTAAATGGGAATAAATTAAGGAATCTTATTAGTTCCAGTCAATAGATTTCGACTTGAATGAGATTCCAATTTAATAAAATCATTTAAATGTTATGATTTGATGGAATATGAGAAATACAAATTTAAGGAGTTGATTAATATATATGTTATTTGTTCAGGGTATTGAATAAAATTGGGAATCCAATTTAAATTAATGATAGTAACGTTGATATTAGTAATAAATAAATTTCAATGCAATGCCCATAAATGAATGAAATGAAATGAATATATGTAAAATGTATACTAGGTTATTTATCAAATAGGTGGAAAGAAGAATGAATATCGAATTTATTTATGAATAAATATATATATTAAATAGTAATGAAATGTAAAGTAAATGGCGATTGTATAAAACCAATGCAATAAGATTTTCTAATAGTAACTAAATGTAGACGTGTGAAATAAAGTTAATGACTATAATTATTGTACGTTACTTATCTTATTAGTTGTCAATGTTAATCTGGAATCAAATTCAATTTATCCCCAAAATTACTGCAGTTAAAGTGGAATAAATTGGTAAATGAAGAAGGTTGGATCCAAATAAGTTGTAACCAAGAAAAATCCCATTTTTAATAAACTATGCGGGAAAAGAAATGAAACCAAAATGAAAATGTGAAAATATAGAATGTAATGAAATTCTAAGTAATAATGACTTTGTTAGTTAAGTGAAAACTGATTTAATATTAAGTTGTAACTGAATAAAAATCAAATTTATTTGGAATTGATTTGCAATCAATTGAATTTATTGCAATTAAATGGATTCAATATTTAAAATAATTATTTAAATATTATTTGGAAGAAATTGAGGTTATTTGGGTAATAAGTATTGTAATTGGCTAATTTAGATACTTTAAAGTGAAACGGAAATTTTTAACGCAATAGTTTGATTGCAATATTTAATTCATCTAATTGATGATAAAGATTAGTTAGATTTATTTAATAGGAATTTTGGGGCATTTAATAGGTAATTGCTGATTTTGAATCGAATTAAAGGGATTACTGAAATCAAAATTTAGCAACTTTTAAACCATTGCAATTGATTTAGAATATAAAGAGTTGTCTATTTAATTGAGTTAAATTTTTTGAAATTGCATTGTTGCAATTAAATGGGAAATAAAACGTTAAGGATAACCAATATTCAAGATTTACCATCTATTTAGTATATTAATTGTAACTGATAATCAACTGCAATAAATAATAAATAATGATTACGTTAACGTTAATTGAAGTGATATTTGAAATTTAATATTTAGGAATTATGTAAATAGAAGTTCAGATGAAATTAGAAATATTTACATATTGAAATATGAATACAATGATAAATTCTTCTATTTGACAATAATAATGGAAAGTAAATTTAATTAAAATTTTTGGAAATTTAATTTATAATTTGGTGAAATTAATGAAATTTGGGGATTTCTAAAATTTTAAATTCGACAAGTTAATTTTTGTTAAATTAGTATAGGTGATTGGAAAATTTGTAATAATAAGAATCGTCAATTATCAAAAAGAAATGGGAAATTTGATTTAATTGACTATTTTTTATTTATTTAATTAGTATAAAAATAGCCATTTTTGTCACGGACTCGTATTTCGACGAAACCAGTTTCATCGGATCCGTATCAGTGAATTATTGTAGGGTTTCAAGTTTCGTATCGATCAGACTTTTCGTTTGATCGTACGAACGCGAAACGCCTTGAAATCGATTTAACTAAAATCAATTTGAAATCAATTTGGAAATTTTGTTTTCATCATAACTTCTTAATACGATCAAATTTGGACGTGAAACTTTTTCCATCGCGTTCAGAATATTTTAAAATACCTATTTGGATATATGGGTTTAACAAATTTCGTTCCGGCATCAGAACGGGCTTTTTGGGCCAACTACCGCTTAGCACGTTCGTAATTCGTTCCCACCTAGCCTACTACCATTTGTCTATAAATATGTTGTGATAAACCCTAGCCTCCATCTTCTATCATTTGTCTGTACGTTCATTTTCTTCATCTCTTTTTCTTCCTCAATGGTTGCAAAACCTAGATCTATTTCAATTCAAAATTTCAATGAAAATTCAAACTCTCCAGAAAAATTCCAGAGAAATATATGTCGATGTTCTCGAGATGCGTAATCTGGTGGTGCAATTCGTTCTTTGATTCGAATCATAGTTTGGCCTGTAATTGCAAATCAGTTCTGGCCGTTCGTTTTGGTTCCTTTTGATCCAACGGTGGATTCGCGATGATTGGACGATCGGGAAGTGGAAGTGGGGAGAGGACGACGAGCAGGCCTGGCTGTGTCATTCGTGTGTCGTGATGCGGTCTAACTTCGCTAGAAATCAAAGATTTGGGGCCGATTTTTCATCTCGGCCAGGAGGAAAGTGACGGCACCAGAAGGCGCCGGTCGGTGGGTGATGGGGCGTCTCGGCCTGAGCTTGTTTGGGGTGTTGGCCGATCGTCGCAAGGATCGAGATAGAGGCGGTAGAAATTTCGAATAGGGTCTGGAAAGGCGGCTCGTCTTCGACCTGAAGAGGTTGCGCGTTTTCACTGTACGCGTTTGGAAGTTTTGCGTGAGAAGGATAAGGGCTGACGTGGCTTATTGTTAGGGTGAGTTGTTTAATTTTTTTGTTTTAATGAACTTGATTTTAAATCCCGTTTATCGCTGTGATTTCTTCATACGATAGCCGTTTCTCACGAAATTTCTTTTGTTAGGATCGTAATTTAATTCCGGATCTGATGACGCTGGTTTGGTCAGATTTGGAGACCGTCGAATTTTGGGTTTAAATCGGATTTAAATTCGATTTAAATTCAAAAGGTGAGTGTTTTAACCCACTCACAACTTCTAAAAGTTTTTATGTTTGTTAAATTTATTTTAGATATGAGTAGAAATTTAATTATGACTGTTTGGTATGTTTTATTCAGCATATCTGTTAATTTGCATTTAGTTAATTTAACTGTTAATTTATTTTATTTATTGCATAAAATTTGACAGTTAGAATTTATTTTTGCACATAAACAGCTAGTTAACAGTCATTTAATTTATTATGGAACATAAACTGTTAGTTAATATCTGTTATTGATTTCTGTATAAATTCATATGCTATGTATCGATGATTGTTTAAAATTGGATGATGATTGCAATTGATGATTGATGATTGATATTTGGATGAATGAATGCTATAATTATATTGTATAAACTGCAAGTCATCATGCATTTTCATTTCATTCGGGATTGCGGTTTGAAATGATATACAACCGCATTTTATTTAAATTGCGGATTGAAATGATAAATATCCGTATCACTTGACCATAGGATAGAAAATTTTATACAGGCACCTTGGTCTATATATAAATATTTTTAAAGTGATTTCTATGGTTTGGATGGTATACGGTTTATAAAAATTTTAATTTTGATATTTTATAAATAGTATATTTTTCCCTATATATATAAATACATATGAAGTTAAAATTTTGAATTCAAGCTGGGTATAAATCTGCAAATGAAAATGGAATTTTTTTGAGAAATGGGATTTAATAATTTATATCATATGTTAATGTTTAAGTTTGGAAATTTTAAGATATGATATTTATAACTGGATTTTTCAAGATAATTAAAAATGAATATGTTAGTATAAATTAAATTGAAGAAAATATTTAATTGCTAGAAATTGGAGTTTTATTTTATATATTCAAGACTAAATAATAGTACGTTTAATTTGCTGAAAGAATAAATTCCAACTTTAGTTTTGAAATATTAATACTCCAAATGGATATATATATATATATATATATATATATATATAGAAATTGAAGTGGTTTTGTAACCTGAAGGGATATTTAAATTTTGGTTTAGACTTTAAATAAAGAAATATATTTGGGAAGCCATGGAAATTATTTTTCTTTACAAAGTAACCTTAAAGTTAAACCATTTATTTTATATACTGTTGAATATCCAAACCATTCAAGTTTTAGAAGTATGATTTTTAAAAGTATGAAGTCCGAAATATTATGTTTTGAAAGTATAATTCAAATGTTTGGTTTCCAGATATTATAAATTTTAAAGCAGTATGATTTTTGGATAAGAATTATATTTGGGATAAAATGATATCATATTGTTTGGGTTTTAAAATGATATCGTATCCATAGTTTGAAATGGAAAATTTTATTCTGGTTTTAAAGTATAAACTATTTTTAAATGACCGCGGTGTTATAATAACGATGGGTTGGCAAAGAGACAGGGATCGGATATGGACATACTCTCTGTCGATACCGAAAACCACTTTGACTAACCGTGTACGCGGTGGAGATTCCAGAATGAAGTAGGTGGTGGCGAAGTTTCCTGTAAGGTAAATACGTGGACCCAACTCCCGTGAGTTGGCATAAGGTGGCTAAAACAGGAGCGATTCTCGGGCCAATGAGGTCATTCCTCTGATCGAGCGCACTCCTTCGATACTATACTCTGACTTTGGATTGATTCGGTGGCCACTATTGATTTCTTTGATTTGGGGGTGTTAGTTCGAGGTGGGCGGTAGCTGCGGCTACGCGTTACCACCAGCCCGGATAGCAATTGGTATATCTACCCTGGCATTGCCTAGTTGTTCCGTGTCACCTACCCTAGCGCGCCTTATACGATTTTGGCTTTGTACCATACCTATGGAGTGCCCTCTGACGACGTCCAGTACGGGGGAGATTACGGTACTGTATAAACTATGGGAATATATTCTGTGTTAAGGGCTATATGGGTAATCCCTTAACGCTATTAAAAAGTAAGTTTATTTTACAATTAGACACTATTATAATAGCGCAATATGCTACATAGTAAATAGTTTAACGGATCCTTAGGAGATGTAAATCCCGAGCATCTCTTGAGTTAGTGCACTCATATTTACTCCTGTTGATTTAACTCACATAAGATCTTTTAGTTCTTACTCGAGTGTTTTGTCTTTTCAATTCGCTCGGGTCAGTCCGAGCGTTTCAGGATTTGAAGATTTAGCTCTGGAGGACGAAGACGAAGATGTGTATTATTATTATTTATATTATTGCACTACACTCACACTGTATTCCGCTGCATTGATATTTTTGGTATGTGAACTCTGATATTTAATTGTATAAAGAAGAATCAAATGTTTTTGTAAACAGTTTTATAAATTGAATATTTTGTTATTATATTTTATCCTTCCGCTGTGAGATTATATTTTGTTTTATTTCTTCTCTATTTTCTTATTTACCCCATAACAATCCGCCCTTCCGTATGGTTTGAATTGGCACGTGTGTCTGTTTGAATCGTGCGAAAAGGCGGGACGTTACAGCTGGTATCAGAGCTTTGGTTTAGCGATAAACCTTAACTTTGTGGGGTTTGACTCTTTGTTCATAGGGTAGTAATACCCTATGGGAGTCGCTGAGTGTATATATATGAGAGAGCGTATTTGTTAGTGTTATAAAAAGATTTTGATATTGTGTTAATCTGTTCCGTTTTGTATTTATAAATACTGGTTGGTGCATGGGACGCTGTGACATCAATAGGGATTTCTAAACACTTAATAGGACAGACCGACATAATATTTGTTTTTAATATAGGTGAATGAAATAAATTTGCCTATTATATTTTCTATATATATAAAATAAAATTTTCAAATGATATCTATCTTTGGTTGCAATAGATTGGTTGTTAGGAATAAAGTTTATAATAAAACAGGTGAAATAAGAATGAAATTAACAATTAATGAAAGTTGGAAATTTTAGAACTTAAGTCCGGGATTTTGAAAATCTGCTTTCAAAGGATTTATGAAATATAATAATTGGTTTATAAGTATTTTCTTATATAAATGTTAGTATAATTCGGAAGAATTGTTTTAAAGAAGATTTTGGAGAAAATAAGTTTTGTACTTTCCTCTCTGTCACTGGAAAATAATTTCGGTGATGGCGGCCGCATCATCGACTTTCATTTTCGAGTTTCGAAGGGGAAAGGCCACGGTAGTAAATTCTACTGCAGATTTATTTTGAAATTATCTAAAATTTTAATTGTTTTGAATATAATTAGAGATATTGAAGCGGTAAGAAATTATTTATCTATTATTTTTAAAATAATTTGAAATTTGACCCGGTATTTAATTCTAAATTTCCATTAATTAATTGTTTCAATTATGGTAGTGAAACAGAATTTAATTAATAATTGAAACCCTAAATAAAATAAGAGACTTAAATGCAAAGTTATAAAGGAAAATTTAAAATTTTAACATATGAGACAAAAAGTAATATTGTTGAACATTAAATTTAGTTAAAAGAAGAGATAAAATTTGTATAAGTTCTTTTGCATTTTCTTTAACATATATAACTTACCAAATATGAAAAGTTGTAATGTTAAATAAGAGATTTGAATAGAATATTATACAAGTAGAAAATTTTGGGGAAAATGAAGTATTCAATGAATTGCTATTATAAATAAGAATTTAATGGTTATAAACTTAAGTATGATATAAATGCTACTAGTTTAATATAATGGAAAGTAGGTAATATAAATAAATGATTGCAAACCATAGTTAATGAATAAATAAAAATCCTTTACTTATAAAATGAATGTTATAAGGTTAAGAATTTAAGTGAAATTAAAAATGATTACTATAATTAAATATAATAGATATGTAAGCATTAAATAAATGATTGAATTTGAAGAAGTGCATTAAATATAATACAAATAAAAGAAACTTACATGACCTGAATAAATATTTTTTTTGGATAATTGTGAGTAATAAGTAAAAATAAAGGAAACAACCACTGATTAGTAAATAAAATTAAAAGTTGTTAGAAATAGATGTAAATATTAAAAGAATAATTTATGTGGTCTGAATAAAAGAAAGGAAATCAAACAACTAAAGTATGTAATGAATTTATATAAGTTAAATTGATTTGTTGGTTTAAATCGATATTGTTTGCTTTATGGTTGGTTGGGTAAGGAAATTTGAAGTAGTTGGATGAATAAATAATCTATTCGATCTCATCTAAGACTGTTGAGTATATGATGCACTGGATAGTTATTTTTCATTCCGTACCATTTCAAGCTTTGAACCCGAGCAACTATTTGTTTGTTGATTATATGGTTGTTTATATTTGTTGTGTATGATGTTTGTTGAAATGAATGGTTATTGGATTGATTTGATTGTTAGTGATTGAAACCACTTAGAGATTATTTGAAAATGTTATCCAAACTTTATTTATTTAAGTACATAAAGATATAATGATTATAAGACGAGTATATTTTATGTAAGGTAATGAATTTAGTAAATTATTGGTTATAGGTTAAATATTTTGACTAAGATGTATTGTTATTTAAATTCTTTTTCTCCCTTCATTTTCCTTTTCGGGGACGAAAAGTTTTGAGTGGGGGAGAGTGTAACGACCCGTTAAATTCGATAATTTTAAATGTGATAATTTAATAGGATTTCTAATTTAATTTAGAATGAAATCCAAATGAATTAAGTAGAAAAGGGATTCTCACCTGGATATGGAATTTAATATGAGAAATTTATGAAAATGTTAAATGGTTTTAACGCGATGAAAGATTTTAAAACGGTAAATGGGAATAAATTAAGGAATCATATTAGTTCCAGTCAATAGATTTCGACTTGAATGAGATTCCAATTTAATAAAATCATTTAAATGTTATGATTTGATGGAATATAAGAAATAAAAATTTAAGGAGTTGATTAATATATATGTTATTTGTTCAGGGTATTAAATAAAATTGGTAATCCAATTTAAATTAATGATAGTAACGTTGATATTAGTAATAAATAAATTCCAATGCAATGCCCATAAATGAATGAAATGAAATGAATATATGTAAAATGTATACTAGGTTATTTATCAAATAGGAGGAAAGAAGAATGAATATCGAATTTATTTATGAATAAATATATAAATCAAATAGTAATGAAATGTAAAGTAAATGGCGATTGTAAAAAACCAATGCAATAAGATTTTCTAATAGTAACTGAATGTAGACGTGTGAAATAGAGTTAATGACTATAATTATTGTACGTTACTTATTTTATTAGTTGTCAATGTTAATCTGGAATCAAATTCAATTTATCCCCAAAATTACTGCAGTTAAAGTGGAATAAATTGGTAAATGAAGAAGGTTGGATCCAAATAAGTTGTAACCAAGAAAAATCCCATTTTTAATAAACTATGCGGGAGAAGAAATGAAACCAAAATGAAAATGTGAAAATATAGAATGTAATGAAATTCTAAGTAATAATGACTTTGTTAGTTAAGTGAAAACTGATTTAATATTAAGTTGTAACTGAATAAAAATGAAATTTACTTGGAATTGATTTGCAATCAATTGAATTTATTGCAATTAAATGGATTCAATATTTAAAATAATTATGTAAATATTATTTGGAAGAAATTGAAGTTATTTGGGTAATAAGTATTGTAATTGGCTAATTTAGATACTTTAAAGTGAAACGGAAATTTTTAACGCAATAGTTTGATTGCAATATTTAATTCATCTAATTGATGATAAAGATTAGTTAGATTTATTCAATAGGAATTTTGGGGCATTTAATAGGTAATTGCTGATTTTGAATCGAATTAAAGGGATTACTGAAATCAAAATTTAGTAACTTTTAAACCATTGCAATTGATTTAGAATATAAAGAGTTGTCTATTTAATTGAGTTAAATTTTTTGAAATTGCGTTGTTGCAATTAAATGGGAAATAAAACGTTAAGGATAACCAGTATTCAAGATTTACCATCTATTTAGTATATTAATTGTAACTGATAATCAATAAATAATAAATAATGATTACGTTAACGTTAATTGAAGTGATATTTGAAATTTAATATTTAGGAATTATGTAAATAGAAGTTCAGATGAAATTGAAAATATTTACATATTGAAATATGAATACAATGATAAATTCTTCTATTTGACAATAATAATGGAAAGTAAATTTAATTAAAATTTTTGGAAATTTAATTTATAATTTGGTGAAATTAATGAAATTTGGGGATTTCTAAAATTTTAAATTCGACAAGTTAAATTTTGTTAAATTAGTTGTAACAACCCGCATATTTGTCGATTTTATATTTAAATATTTTATCGTTAGTCGAATTTTAGTCCGAAAAGCTACTTTTTGCATACGGTCGAATTAGGGCTCGGGACCACTCCCATTGAGTTTAAAATGCCGTTTGCGACCTTTTTGAGTATAAGCTTCGATATGTTTGGAGAAAGTTGATTTCTGCTACTTTTTACTTTGGGTTTGGTTTTTTGGGCTCAACCCTATGTTAACTTATGCTCAAATCTGAGCCACCCTTCCCCACTCACCCTCATTCTCTTCTCATTTCAGTTTTTAGAGTGTTAATGGTGGGAGAGATTGGAAATTAAAATTTCAAAACCCTAGATTCTCTTGCAAATCCATCTCCTTGCTCCAAACTCAAGAAGAACCCCTTGGTAAGCATCTCCTTCTTCTTCTCCAACTCTTTCTCCATTCAATTTCAGAAATTCCTAAACCTAGTTTCGGGAATGTTCTTGTTTTGAGCTTAGATTCAAGCTCATTTGGGTTGTGATTGAAGAGAGGTTGATTCTCCATTTGCTTTCAAGCTTCTTCTTGTTCGATTTTTGTGAAAAGGTGAGATTTTTATCTCACATCTATGACTATAATTATCTTTGGTTGTTGGGTATGAATTCCTAACACTTCTTCATGTGCATTTGCTCTTGATTTGGATTGGTTTTGTGAATATTCCAATTTTTGGGCTTTTAAGTCAAATTTGTGTAAAATCCTTTTATGGATGTTTGATCATGCTTTTGGTGATGCATCGAGGAGCATATAGGGCCGGGTTGCCGATTGGCATAAACCCTTGGAGCCAATGTTCGTCCGATTGCATTTTGGAAGAGTTTGCTCTTCATTTGAATAAGGCTGAAAAACAGCCCAGGCATGATTCAGTCGACTGAAATTCTCTGTTCAGTCGACTGAACCTGAAAACCGAGAGTTTCCAGGCATGATTCAGTCGACTGAAAAACTCTGCACAGTCGACTGAAACTGGAAACAGAAAGTTTCCTGAACCTGGAAAATTTCCATGTACAGGGTCAGTCGACTGAAATTCTCTGTTCAGTCGACTGAACCTGCTGTTTGAGTCCAATTTGCCTTTTTGGATTGGAATTCCAATTTAAATCGATTCGTGATAATCCTATTTGTTGTTATCATCTATTATGATTTTGATGACTCTTTTTAGGGATTTTTGAATATCCATTTCGATGGATTCTTTATCGAATTCTTTGGATTTTATTCACGTCTTCGTATGTTAATTTTTGGTGATTGGTTGTTCTTACAATCTTCTTCGTGATTTGTCACTTTAAAAATATAAAGGTTTCCTATACTAGTAGTAAATATCAAAACTCTTTACATAAACGATTTCAATACTCTTTTAATACCAAATTCGTTTATAAAACCGTTTTCCAATCTATTAGTATATACAAACCTTTACCTCACTCGTATGAGAAATCTAATTAAACGGCTTAGTAAAACAAGTGGTATGAAACACTTGCGTTTACTTTGTCGGTTAATTCTTGGACTTGTTCGATTGAACTTCTTGTGACAATTTTCTAGTGGGGATTTACAGTTTGTTCGTAAATATTTAAGTTAAGCAAGTGGTTATGGGACATGAAGCTAAACTCATTTATTTACTAGCTTAGTGTAATCGACACTTCTCGTTGATCATGACGATCATCTTTGTGATTTAGACTAGCAATGTGCGATGTCTCTTTGTCTGCGAGGGAGACTAAACCCCGTTTTGTGGAGTTTCGGCTCAATTTGTGATGGTTAGCGACCATGAAATTAGCGTTCCGTTTGTGATACACGTGTTGGTGAGCTTTATGCTCCCGTTTGTGATAGGCCTTCCCCCCTTTGTGATTTCTGGATTTCTTGTGTAGATTTCTAGAATTTGTGTTTCACCAATTTTCGTGATTTCCATTGATAAGTTTTATCAATATTTGTGCATTGGTGAATTTGTGTGTCATTGACTTTTGTGATTTCTGGATTTCTTGTGTAGTCTTCTGGAATTTGTGCGTCTTTTACTTTGGTGATTGACATTGATATTATCGTCAATATTTGTGGTTTGATGAACGAAATAATGAGTATGACACTTCTTTGATTCTTGTGTAGATTTGGTGACATTGATTAATCTCTTGATGATTATCAACTAAGTATATATATATATATATATATATATATATATATATATATATATATATATCACAGCTTGGCATTGTGATTATTACGTGTTTAGTCATATCTCTTATTCTATATCGTTTCATCTGATATTTATAGTTAGACTGATCCGTTTATTATTTTCTTATTAAATAATACTCGGGTCAGACCGAGATGTTACAGGTGCTTCTGCTTGACTTCTCATCCAGGATTAACTCCTTGACTTTTGGGTTAACTACTTAGATTAGTAGTTATTTTGTTGTATACATTTGAGATATAGACTCCATAATGTATACTTATTCTTTTGTGTAGTTCATGTAACTATTCTTTTGTGATATTGTGGAACTTTTGAGACCACTACTCTGATGTACACTTTCTAGTGTAATATTCATATCTTATTCCGCCTTTGTGATATGAATTGTCTGTGACTGATTTGTGTTATGTTTATTTCTATATTCGTTTCCGAAGGATTTTATAGCCACTGTGTAGTAGCTTTGAGTTTGTGTTGGTATGTCGTATTTCATCTTGTAATAGAATGCATGTTATATTATCTGACATATCGATGCTCGCTCAAAGAAATTACACGGATGGTCGCTCCTCAACAGCCTTATTCTCCATGCTAGTCGACAGCATTCACCGTAATGTTCTTGGCTAGCGTGGGTATAGACGTGGGGCGTCACAGCTTGGTATCAGAGCCAAACTTCGGAACAATATGGAATATTATAACAAGGATCATCGTCCTAAGTCTTTCTTAGGAGTTGTGCTTTAGGATTTTATTCGGGTCTTCGTACCGTTCTATCCTATTTTCTTTATGATTCCTTGTTTATCTATCAAGATTTCTTGATATTCAATTTGGTGAATAACCTTTTTCTTCTTCTTCCTTCTTTCTTAAGGAAGAGAAATGTCTAGACCTGGCCGCCCCAGAGCCGTGCCATCTAGCACTCCGCCCCAGGATGGAGTTTTTATGACTACTCAACAGCTTCTTGATTTGGTAACAAATGCTCAAGCAGCTGGAGCTAACCCGGAACCTACTCACCCAAAGTCGGGATTTGCACGCTTGTGTAGCGATTACACTAATTTGGGTGGGGAGCCATTCAGAGGTTCCGAAACTGTTATTGAAGTACAAGCTTGGCTTAGAACATGCGATCGCATCTTTTCGCGCATGAACCTTATTGACCTTCACCGAGTTCAGGTGGCCTCTAGTATGCTCCGAGAAAGAGCATTGGATCGGTACGAGCTTCTTATTTCTGAGATTAATGAAGCGGATCTCACTTGGGAGAGATTTCGAGAACGCTTCGAGTTGAAATTTGTACCGGAAGCAGAGAAAGTGACATTGGCTCGACGATTTATAGACCTTGTTCAAGGTGAGTCCTCCATGACTGATTACGTCGCCTCCTTCGAGTCGCTTTCCAAATATGGGGTTGAATACATCAACACCCCTCTTAAGAAGAATCAGAGATTCGTTTATGGCTTAAACAAAAGCCTCAAGAAGCCATTACTTTTAAAGTTAGAAGTTTCTTTCGACCAACTTGTTGATATCGCTCTTCGTCTTGAAGAGGCGGATAGAGAGAATGATGTTGAAGTGGTGGGTTCCAAACCAAACTTCAACAACAGAAAGAGGTCAAACAAATTTAAAGGCCCTTATCCCAATAAGAAAGGGAAGCAAGCAACCTCCGTGGCAAAGACTTCTTCTTTTGGTCGTGGGGAATGCTATAATTGTGGTTCGAAGGACCATTATGCGAACAAGTGCCCAAAGTCTCTTTCTTGTCGCTACTGCAAAGTTCCCGGTCATGTTATATCTTTATGCCCCAAGCTTCAGGGCAGGAAGGAGGGAAAGTTAAATGTTGCTCAAGCCCCTGGCAACACATCTCGTGGCCAAGGTATTTCTCATTCTATTCTAGATGGAATTATTTTGTTTCGTGATCATCCTATTCGAGTTGTTTTTGATACGGGTGCGTCCCATTCTTTTATATCAAAAGAACTTGTTGATACTTTTTCCTTGGATGTTTTGTGTTTAATGACTTCTTTGAGAATTGCGAATCCGGTTGGTGGATCCGCAACAATCAGTTTATTGTGTAAAGATGTTGAGATTATTTTGTGTGATTTTTCTTTCCGAGCCGATTTGCATGTCATGCGTTATTTAGGCTTTGGAATGATTTTGGGAATGGGTTGGCTTAACCGTTATAAAGCTCATATCCTATGTCCTGAGCGGACTATTCATCTTCGACATCCTCAATCTGTTAATCAGGTTTCTGTTATTCTTAAAGATTCAGATTCTGCTTTGGTTGCATCTTTGTATTCTTTAAATCCTCGTGATGATGATGATGATGAGGGTGATATTATTTCTCTTATTCACGTCGTTTGTGAATTTTCCGACATATTCGAGCCCGTTTTAGGATTACCACCTAAACGAGCAATTGAGTTCAGAATTAATCTTACTCCGGGAGCTCAACCTATCACTCGTCCTCCTTATCGTATGTCCAATAAAGAAAACGAGGAGATTCGTAAACAATTATCTGAATTGGAAACGAAGCAATTTATTCGCTCTAGTTCCTCGCCTTGGGGAGCTTCAGCTATTTTTGTGAAGAAATCCGATGGTACACTTAGGCTTTGCGTTGACTATCGCAAGCTTAATGATCTTACTATCAAAAATAAATATCCTTTACCTCGGATGATGATCTATTCGATCAACTTAGTGGTGCTAGAGTCTTTTCACGATTGGACTTGGCTACTGGTTTTCATCAGCTTCGTATCGCAGAGGATAGCATTCCTTTGACATCGTTCCGCACTCGGTATGGATCTTATGAATGGCTTGTTATGCCATTTGGGTTAACAAATGCCCCAGCTTATTTCGTTGACTTAATGAATCGAGTTTTTAAAGACTTTCTCGACCGGTTTGTTCTCATCTTTATCGATGATATTCTTGTTTATTCTAAAACCGAGGAGGAGCATGAAAAACATCTTCGGATTGTGTTGGAAACTCTTAGGAGTAATCAATTAAAGGCAAAATTTTCTAAATGCCATTTTTGGCAATCACGTGTGAAGTTTCTCGGTCACATCATTTCCGAATCCGGAATTTCCGTGGATCCTTCAAAGATTGAAGCGATTCAAGATTGGAAGAGACCGGAGAATGTGACAGAGATTCGTAGTTTTCTTGGATTGGCGGGCTATTACCGTCGTTTTATTAAAGACTTTTCTAAAATTGCCGTGCCTCTCACTAGCTTGACGAAGAAAGGTGTTAAATACATTTGGTCGGACAAATGTGAAGCTTCTTTTCAGAAATTAAAAGAACTTCTTTCTGATGCTCCTATTCTTGTTATTCCCGATGGGAATCAAGATTTCGTTGTTTATACCGATGCTAGTCGCATTGGTTTGGGTGCCGTTCTTATGCAAAAGGAACGCGTTATTGCTTATGCTTCTAAGCAATTAAAGCCTGCTGAGACTAGATATGCCACTCATGATTTAGAGCTCGCGGCTATTGTTTTTGCTCTTCGGATTTGGCGTCATTATCTCTTAGGAGAGAAATTTGTTCTTTACACAGATCATAAGTCTTTGAAATATTTATTCTCTCAAAAGGAACTTAATTTGCGTCAACAGCGTTGGCTCGAATTTCTTGCACCATATGATCTTGATATTCTTTATACTCCCGGTAAGGGTAATCTTGTCGCCGATGCTCTTAGCCGTAAACAACAAGCCGTTGTTTCTATGATGATATTCGAATGGAACGATCTCGAGATTTTATCCACTTGCGAAATTCGAGACCGTGTTTCTGATTTATGCTCATCGTTTGTTTTATGTAGCCTTGTGGCTCATCCATCTCTTTTAGACCGCATTCTTGAAGCTCAAGGGCTAGATCCCGACTTGGCTCTTCTTGGCCAAAATATTAGGGATAAAATGGATATTGAAGGTTTAAAAGACTTTGATATCGATTCTCGTGGCGGCATTCGGAAATTTGGTAGACTTGTCGTGCCAAATATTGGTGATCTTCGTAAAGATATTTTAGAAGATTCACATCGTTCTAAATTTACCATTCATCCCGGTAGTAGTAAAATGTACGGGACATGATGCGACTTTATTATTGGGAGGGAATGAAACTTGACATCGCTAACTTCGTTAAACGTTGCATGACTTGCCAACTCGTTAAGGCCGAACATCAAAGGCCCGGAGGGTTATTGCAACCTTTAGAAATTCCAGTTTGGAAGTGGGATCAAATTTCCATGGATTTTATAGATGGCCTTCCCCGTTCTCGATCGGGTTATGATAGCTTATGGGTAATTGTTGATAGACTTACTAAATCCGCCCATTTTATTCCCGTTCGGTCTAACCGAACTGTTCCTCTTTTGGCCAAGATATTTATCAAAGAAATTGTTAAATTGCATGGTGTTCCTACTTCTATTGTTAGTGATCGTGATCCATTGTTTACTAGTGGATTTTGGAAGAGTCTTCAAAAAGCTTTGGGAACGAAGCTTAATTTTAGCACCGCTTATCATCCCCAGTCCGATGGACAAACCGAGCGTGTGAATCAAACTCTTGAAGATCTTCTTCGTGCTTGTGTTCTTGATTTTGGTGGAGGTTGGGAAGATCATATTTCACTTGTTGAATTTTCCTATAATAATAGCTTCCAATCTAGTATTGGTATGGCACCTTTCGAGGCACTCTATGGTAGGCCATGCCGATCTCCATCTTGTTGGCTTGAGGCCGGTGAGAAGCTGGCTTTAGGTCCAGATTTTATTCGTGATTCCACAGAAAGATTGATCTTATTCGTCATAGGATGAAAGAAGCCCAAAGTAGACAAAAATCCTATACCGATAACCGGAGAAGGAAGTTAGAATTTTCTGTGGGAGATCTTGTGTTCATTCGTGTTTCACCTATGAAAGGTGTTGTGCGTTTCAGTCGATCGGGAAAGTTAGCGCCTCGATATATTGGGCCATTTCCTATCACCGAACGTATTGGTTCCATGGCTTATCGCCTTTTATTACCGGCTCAGTTTTCTGCTATTCATGACATGTTTCACGTTTCTCAACTTCGGAAATGTCTTTGAGATTCCGATTCTATTCTTGAGCCCGGTGTTGTGGAAGAGATTGAAGTTTCGCCTAATTTAACTGATGAGAAACATCCTATTCGTATCATTGCTTCGGAAGTCAAACGACTTCGAAATAAAGATGTTCCGCTTGTTAAAGTTCAATGGTCTTCAAATCCTAAGGATTGCTCTTGGGAATCTAGAGAGTACATCGAGCGTACACATCCGGACTTACTTTCTTGTGCTCTTTGAGGTGAACTTCTTATTTCAAACTTCTTTTGTGTTGAATATGCTTCTATGGTTGTTACTATATATCTTCTTCTTGTAATATTGCGAGGACGCAATTTCTTTAAGGAGGGGAGTCTGTAACAACCCGCATATTTGTCGATTTTATATTTAAATATTTTATTTAAATATTTTATCGTTAGTCGGATTTTAGTCCGAAAAGCTACTTTTTGCATACGGTCGAATTAGGGCTCGGGACCACTCCCATTGAGTTTAAAATGCCGTTTGCGACCTTTTTGAGTATAAGCTTCGATATGTTTGGAGAAAGTTGATTTCTGCTACTTTTTACTTTGGGTTTGGTTTTTTGGGCTCAACCCTATGTTAACTTATGCTCAAATCTGAGCCACTCTTCCCCACTCACCCTCATTCTCTTCTCATTTCAGTTTTTAGAGTGTTAATGGTGGGAGAGATTGGAAATTAAAATTCCAAAACCCTAGATTCTCTTGCAAATCCATCTCCTTGCTCCAAACTCAAGAAGAACCCCTTGGTAAGCATCTCCTTCTTCTTCTCCAACTCTTTCTCCATTCAATTTCAGAAATTCCTAAACCTAGTTTCGGGAATGTTCTTGTTTGAGCTTAGATTCAAGCTCATTTGGGTTGTGATTGAAGAGAGGTTGATTCTCCATTTGCTTTCAAGCTTCTTCTTGTTCGATTTTTGTGAAAAGGTGAGATTTTTATCTCACATCTATGACTATAATTATCTTTGGTTGTTGGGTATGAATTCCTAACACTTCTTCATGTGCATTTGCTCTTGATTTGGATTGGTTTTGTGAATATTCCAATTTTTGGGCTTTTAAGTCAAATTTGTGTAAAATCCTTTTATGGATGTTTGATCATGCTTTTGGTGATGCATCGAGGAGCATATAGGGCCGGGTTGCCGATTGGCATAAACCCTTGGAGCAAATGTTCGTCCGATTGCATTTTGGAAGAGTTTGCTCTTCATTTGAATAAGGCTGAAAAACAGCCCAGGCATGATTCAGTCGACTGAAATTCTCTGTTCAGTCGACTGAACCTGAAAACCGAGAGTTTCCAGGCATGATTCAGTCGACTGAAAAACTCTGCACAGTCGACTGAAACTGGAAACAGAAAGTTTCCTGAACCTGGAAAATTTCCATGTACAGGGTCAGTCGACTGAAATTCTCTGTTCAGTCGACTGAACCTGCTGTTTGAGTCCAATTTGCCTTTTTGGATTGGAATTCCAATTTAAATCGATTCGTGATAATCCTATTTGTTGTTATCATCTATTATGATTTTGATGACTCTTTTTAGGGATTTTTGAATATCCATTTCGATGGATTCTTTATCGATTTCTTTGGATTTTATTCACGTCTTCGTATGTGAATTTTTGGTGATTGGTTGTTCTTACAATCTTCTTCGCGATTTGTCAGTTTAAAAATATAAAGGTTTCCTATACTAGTAGTAAATATCAAAACTCTTTACTCAAACGATTTCAATACTCTTTTAATACCAAATTCGTTTATAAAACCATTTTCCAATCTATTAGTATATACAAACCTTTACCTCACTCGTATGAGAAATCTAATTAAACGGCTTAGTAAAACAAGTTGTATGAAACGCTTGCGTTTACTTTGTCGGTTAATTCTTGGACTTGTTCGATTGAACCTCTTGTGACAATTTTCTAGTGGGGATTTACAGTTTGTTCGTAAATATTTAAGTTAAGCAAGTGGTTATGGGACATGAAGCTAAACTCATTTATTTACTAGCTTAGTGTAATCGACACTTCTCGTTGATCATGACGATCATCTTTGTGATTTAGACTAGCAATGTGCGATGTCTCTTTGTCTGCGAGGGAGACTAAACCCCGTTTTGTGGAGTTTCGGCTCAATTTGTGATGGTTAGCGACCATGGAATTAGCATTCCGTTTGTGATACACGTGTTGGTGAGCTTTATGCTCCCGTTTGTGATAGGCCTTCCCCCCTTTGTGATTTCTGGATTTCTTGTGTAGATTTCTAGAATTTGTGTTTCACCAATTTTCGTGATTTCCATTGATAAGTTTTATCAATATTTGTGCATTGGTGAATTTGTGTGTCATTGACTTTTGTGATTTCTGGATTTCTTGTGTAGTCTTCTGGTATTTGTGCGTCTTTGACTTTGGTGATTGACATTGATATTATCGTCAATATTTGTGGTTTGATGAACGAAATAATGAGTATGACACTTCTTTGATTCTTGTGTAGATTTGGTGACATTGATTAATCTCTTGATGATTATCAACTAAGTACATATATATATATATATATATATATATCACAGCTTGGCATTGTGATTATTACGTGTTTAGTCATATCTCTTATTCTATATCGTTTCATCTGATATTTATAGTTAGACTGATCCGTTTATTATTTTCTTATTAAATAATACTCGGGCCAGACCGAGATGTTACATGTGCTTCTGCTTGACTTCTCATCCGGGATTAACTCCTTGACTTTTGGGTTAACTACTTAGATTAGTAGTTATTTTGTTGTATACATTTGAGATATAGACTCCATAATGTATACTTATTCTTTTGTGTAGTTCATGTAACTATTCTTTTGTGATATTGTGGAACTTTTGAGACCACTACTCTGATGTACACTTTCTAGTGTAATATTCATATCTTATTCCGCCTTTGTGATATGAATTGTCTGTGACTGATTTGTGTTATGTTTATTTCTATATTTGTTTCCGAAGGATTTTATAGCCACTGTGTAGTAGCTTTGAGTTTGTGTTGGTATGTCGGATTTCCTCTTGAAATAGAATGCATGTTATATTATCTGACATATCGGTGCTCGCTCAAAGAAATTACATGGATGGTCGCTCCTCAACAGCCTTATTCTCCATGCTAGTCGACAGCATTCACCGTAATGTTCTTGGCTAGCGTGGGTATAGAGGTGGGGCGTCACATTAGTATAGGTGATTGGAAAATTTATAATAATAAGAATCGTCAATTATCAAAAAGAAATGGGAAATTTGATTTAATTGACTATTTTTTTTATTTAATTAGTATAAAAATAGCTATTTTTGTCACGGACTCGGATTTCGACGAAACCAGTTTCATCGGATCCGTATCAGTGAGTTATTGTAGGGTTTCAAGTTTCGTATCGATCAGACTTTTCGTTTGATCGTACGAACGCGAAACGCCTTGAAATCGATTTAACTAAAATCAATTTGAAATCAATTTGGAAATTTTGTTTTCATCATAACTTCTTCATACGATCAAATTTGGACGTGAAACTTTTTCCATCGCGTTCAGAATATTTTAAAATACCTATTTGGATATATGGGTTTAATAAATTTCGTTACGGGGTCAGAACGGGCTTTTTGGGCCAACTACCACTTAGCACGTTCGTAATTCGTGCCCACCTAGCCTACTACCATTTGTCTATAAATATGTTGTGATAAACCCTAGCCTCCATCTTCTATCATTTGTCTGTACGTTCATTTTCTTCATCTCTTTTTCTTCCTCAATGGTTGCAAAACCTAGATCTATTTCAATTCAAAATTTCAATGAAAATTCAAACTCTCCAGAAAAATTCCAGAGAAATATATGTCGATGTTCTCGAGATGCGTAATCTGGTGGTGCAATTCGTTCTTTGATTCGAATCATAGTTTGGCCTGTAATTGCAAATCAGTTCTGGCCGTTCGTTTTGGTTCCTTTTGATCCAACGGCGGATTCGCGATGATTGGACGATCGGGAAGTGGAAGTGGGGAGAGGACGACGAGCAGGCCCGACTGTGTCATTCGTGTGTCGTGATGCGGTCTAACTTCGCTAGAAATCAAAGATTTGGGGCCGATTTTTCATCTCGGCCTGGAGGAAAGCGACGGCACCAGAAGGCGCCGGTCGGTGGGTGATGGGGCGTCTCGGCCTGAGCTTGTTTGGGGTGTTGGCCGATCGTGGCAAGGATCGAGATAGAGGCGGTAGAAATTTCGAATAGGGTTTGGAAAGGCGGCTCGTCTTCGACCTGGAGAGGTTGCACGTTTTCACTGTACGCGTTTGGAAGTTTTGCGTGAGAAGGATTGTAACGACCCGTTAAATTAATAATATTAAATGAATTGAATTAATATAATTTCTAATCTAATTGAGAATAAATGTAGAAATTTGGTATAGTAGTTGTAATTTAGTGTAACAATAAAATTTTATGACAATAGATTTGGATAATGTAGATTGTCACAATTTGATTTAAAGTTAAATATAAGAAACTGATATAAGGGTTGAATTAGTGAATATCAATAAAAAGATTAAGTAGAATGGAATTCATTTAATATAAAATAAATAGTGGAAGACTTACATTGGATTGTAAAATGGATAGTAACTAAATAAAAGGTGACCGCTGAATAAATCAATGCAATAAGTGTTGATAAGGAAATTTAATGAATGTTGTCAATAATAAATGGACTTAAGATAGTAATAAAATTTGTTTTGCCTATGTAAATTTTATGTATTGATAAGCTATAATTAAATTTGAAAATTGGTAGTAAATAGGGGATAAGTTGACTAAGGCAATTAGTAATTTAATAAATGAATGCATAGTAAGTAAGTGGAAATGTATGCATAAAAATATTTTCATATATGGGATAATTACAAAAGTTTACCCATTTATCTAATGTATATAATTGAATCTAAATTTAGGGCAACATTTTGTTATTGATGGTATAAGTGAATTTGAATAAAAGGGTAAAAATTATGTAGATTTAACATGTATTGAGTATATAGCTAAGAAGGGCATTCGATGTAAATGAATCTAAATTAATGTGTCTAGTCAATAAAGGAGAACTTTAAGGGAATAAATATAAATGAATGTATTTGGGGAAAGGAGTCCTTTTATATGTTGAATAGTATAACGTTGTTATTAAGAATGAACGTTACTTTAGTAATTATTAATATGGTAACGGAAGAGTGTATAAATTTTATAGTAACGTAAAACGTATTGTAAGGTAATAATTATGTGTAGACTTATAAAAAAGATTTATGACAATAATTATTGTACGTATTTATTCTATTTGTTTGTTAAGTTTATTTTAATCAATTTCAATTTATGCACTAAATTATTTCAGTTAGTGTGGAATTTTTGTAAGTGGATAAATAAGATGTAACCAAGGGAAAATTTCATTTTTATAATATAATAATTAGTGTAATCTTAAGAATGAAACCGAAGTGGAATGAATTAATTGAGGTTTTAAGTTTTATTCAAGTGTTAAGTTAACAAAATTTCCAATAAGATTGAAATACAGTAATTTATGCAAATAAAAGATGGAAATTGGGTAAATATTAATGTATTGGAATATAAAAGAAACATTAACTATGTAGGGAGTAATAATTGATTTATTTGTGAGTTGTAATCAAATAGAGTCAAATTTATTAGAATTTATTGCAATTAATGGGATTAATTGCAGTAACCTTTGAAGATTTATTCACTAAAATAATTGACGATGGAAATTATATGTAAATTTGCTTTTAGTTAATATTAAATATCCAGAGGGCTAGAAATGACACAAATCTACTAGTTTAGAAATTTACAATAAAAAGTGGTAAATAATTTTTCTAAATATTTAGATAGTAGGAAGATGTAGATTTAGATGGAATTTATTATTTAACTATTTCATAAGTTGAGATCTAAGTTTAGAATTGAGATTTTTAATGTATAGATATTGAGCCAATGTTAGTTTCATTAAATTGACATCAATAACTTTGAATAATAGAAAGAAAGTGAATTTAATAAATTTAATCAAACGTATAATGTTGAATTTATTAAAAATTGGAATTTAACCTTTAAGTAAGGATTAACAACTAAATTGATGAATAGAACAACTATGTATTGACACTTGAATTGTTTAGAATTGGAGTAAATAATTAAGAAAATTTAAAGGGAGAAATTTGGTCAATTTTTGAATTTAGATGTAAAAATTGGATTTTTATAATTTATTTAATTTATTTAATGAATATTGAAAATAGCCATTTTGGTCACGGACTCGGATTTCGATGAAACCAGTTTCATCGGATCCGTATTGGTGAATTATTATAGGGTTTCAAGTTTCGTATCGATCGGACCTGTCGTTTGATCGTACGGACGCGAAACGCCTTGAAAATCAATTTTATTAAAATCAATTTGGAAATCTTGTTTTCAGCATAACTTCTTCATACGATCAAATTTGGACGTGAAACTTTTCCATCGCGTTCAGAATATTTTAAAATACCTATCTGGATATATGGGTTTGATAAATTTCGTTCCGGGGTCAGAACGGGCTTTTTGGGCCTTAGTTTGTTTCGTACGTTCATCTATCTAGTCTATCTACTCTAACCCAACCCTACCTATAAATATACAGTTATAAACCCTAGCTCCATTCTATTGTCTATTTGCTGTACGTTCATCTTCTTCAAGCTTCTCTTCTTCTTCAATGGGGGCTAACCCTAGATCCAGTCAGTTCAAAAAAAAAAAAGTTCAAAAAAAAAAAAAAATTTCGGATCTGCAGCAGCTTCTGGTCGCGCTTCGGGTTTCAGGGGAGAAAACCCTAGAGCAACTTCGGGTCAGGAAGAAAATGACTCTGGTCGATCCGGGTCATTTTGGCGAAAACTCCAAGCAAGCATCGGGGAATTGAGGCGGCGCACCGAAGTCGAACCCGAAGTCGACCCAGGACCAGAATTTTCCATTTTTCAAATTTTCATAACTTTTGCATACGAGCTCGGATTCACGCGCGGTTTGTTTTGCTGGGATCGTATCGGAATTTCTGACGTTTTGGCATGAGTTTGGATGGATTTGGAGACTGTCAAATTTTTGGGTTTAAATTGAATTTGAATTCAATTTAAATTCAAAAGGTGAGTGTTTTAACCCACTCACAACTACTAGAAGCTTTTATGTTTGTTTAAATTAATTTTAGAAATGAATAGAAATTTATCTATGAGTATTTGGCATGTTTATTTTATTCATATCTGTTGAATTGCATTTATTTAATTTAACTGTTAATTTAATTAATTTATTGCGAATAAATTTACAGTTAAAATTTATTTGTTTGTATATGAACTGCTAGTTAACAGTTATATAATTTATTTCTGAATATAGGCTGTAGATTAATAGCTGTTAAATTTAATTTGAATAAAATTGCCAGTATTACCTGTTATGTAGTACCAAAAATAATATTGTTATTGATTGATATTGATTGATGATTGCGATTTGGATGATGGATGATGTTGATGAATGGATGTTTATTGTATATCATTAAATTGCAAATTATCATGCATATTTCATTTCATTCGGGATTGTGATTTGAAATGATATATAATCGCAAAATTTTATATCTTTTAAATTGCGGATTGAAATGATAAATATCCGTATCACTTGACCATAGGATAGAAAATTATATACAGGCACCGCGGTATATATATAACTATTTTAATGTGATTTCTATGGTTTGGATGGAATACGGTTTATAATAATCTTAAATTTTATATTGTATAAATATTTTTCTTCCATATATATATACATATGAAGTTGAAAATTTTGAAATTAAAAGGTGTATAAAAATCTTTATTAAAAATGGAAGAAAATTAAGAAAATGGAGTTTAATAATTTATATCATATGTTTAAATGTTAAGTTTGGAAATTTTAAGATATGATATTTATAATTGGATTTTTCCCAAAATAAATTGAAATGAATATTCTAGTATAATTTGAATTGGGAAAAATATATATATTTTATTACTAGAAATTGAAGTCTTATTATTTATGGATTTTATATGAATATTCAAGACTAATTAATAGAACAATTGATTTGTTGAAAGCATAAAATCCGACTTTAGTTTGAAATATTGATACTCAAAATGGATATACGTATATATAAATAAATTGAAGTGGTTTTGGAACTTGAGAGAGATAATATAAATTTTGGTTTAGACTTTAATAAAGAAATGTATTTGTAAAGCCATGAGAACTATTTTCTTTACAAAGTAACATTTAAGTTAAACCATTTAATTCATACACCGTTGAATGTCCAAACCATTCAAGTTTTTAGAAGTTATGGTTTTAAATTATTATTTTCAAAATATTATGCTTTGAAATATTTGATTTTCAGACGTTATGAAGTTAAAGCATTATGATTTTGGAAAAGAATTATATTTGGGATAAGTGATAAAATATGGTTTTGGGTTTTGAAATGATATCGTATTCATGGTTATGAAATGGAATGTTTATTCTGATTTATAAAGTATAACCTATTTTTAAATGACCGCGGTGTTATAATAACGATGGGTTGGCAAAGAGACCGGGATCGGATATGGACATACTATCTGTCGATATCGAAAACCACTTTGACTAACCGTGTACGCGGTGGAGATTCCAGAATGAAGTAGGTGGTGGCGACGTTTCCTGTAAGGTAAATACGTGGACCCGACTCCCGTGAGTTGGCATAAGGTGGCTAAAACAGGAGCGATTCTCAGGCCAATGAGGTCATTCCTCTGATCAGACCCTCCTCTTCGATATTATACTTTGATTTTAGATTGATTCAGTGGCCACTTCTATATTTTGATTTTGGGGAGTTAGTCCGAGGTGGGCGGTAACTGCGGCTACGCGTTTCCACCATCCTGGATAGCAATTGGTATATCTACCCTGGCATTGCCTAGTTGTGCCGTGTCACCTACCATGCCGAGCCTTTACTACGAGTTTTTATTTGTGTCGTACCTATGGAGTATCCTCTGGTAGCTTCCCGATCAGGAGGTATTACGGTACTGTATAGACTATTGGCATTATTTGTGTTAAGGGCTATATGGGTAACCCCTTAACGCTATTAAAAAGTAAGTTTATTTTATAAATAGACACTATTATAATAGCGCAATATACTACATAGTAAATAGTTTAACGGATCCTTAGGAGATGTAAATCCCGAACATCTCTTGAGTTACTGTACTCATATTTATTTCTGTTAATTTAACTCACATAAGATCTTTTAGTCTGACTCGAGTGTTTTTGTCTTTTCAAATTCGCTCGGGTCAGTCCGAGCGTTTCAGGATCGAAGATTTTAGCTTTGGAGGACGAAGACGAAGAATCCGTATTATATTATTTGTAGTATTGCACCACACTCTAAATTTCCGCTGCATTGATTGTATTGGTATGTGTAACTCTGATATTCATTGTATAAGTAAAATAAATATTTTGTAAACAGTTATCATGAACTGTATATTGATTATTATATTTTATCCTTCCGCTGTGAGATTCTATTTTGTTTTATTTCTTCTCTGTTTTTTTCTTATTTACCCCATAACAATCCGCCCTTGCGTATGCTTTGAATTGGAAAGTGTGCGAAAAGGCGGGATGTTACAAGGATAAGGGCTGACGTGGCTTATTGTTAGGGTGAGTTGTTTAATTTTTTTGTTTTAATAAACTTGATTTTAAATCCCGTTTATCGCTGTGATTTCTTCATACGATAGCCGTTTCTCACGAAATTTCTTTTGTTAGGATCGTAATTTAATTCCGGATCTGATGACGCTGGTTTGGATAGATTTGGAGACCGTCGAATTTTGGGTTTAAATCGGATTTAAATTCGATTTAAATTCAAAAGGTGAGTGTTTTAACCCACTCACAACTTCTAAAAGTTTTTATGTTTGTTAAATTTATTTTAAATATGAGTAGAAATTTAATTATGACTGTTTGGTATGTTTTATTCAGCATATCTGTTAATTTGCATTTAGTTAATTTAACTGTTAATTTATTTTATTTATCGCATAAAATTTGACAGTTAGAATTTATTTTTGCACATAAACTGCTAGTTAACAGTCATTTAATTTATTATGGAATATAAACTGTTAGTTAATATCTGTTATTGATTTCTGTATAAATTCATATGCTATGTATCGATGATTGTTTAAAATTGGATGATGATTGCAATTGATGATTGATGATTGATATTTGGATGAATGAATGCTATAATTATATTGTATAAACTGCAAGTCATCATGCATTTTCATTTCATTCGGGATTGCGGTTTGAAATGATATACAACCGCAATTTATTTAAATTGCGGATTGAAATGAAAAATATCCGTATCACTTGACCATAGGATAGAAAATTTTATACAGGCACCGTGGTCTATATATAAATATTTTTAAAGTGATTTCTATGGTTTGGATGGGATACGGTTTATAAAAATTTTAATTTTGATATTTTGTAAATAGTATATTTTTCCCTATATATATAAATACATATGAAGTTAAAATTTTGAATTCAAGCTGGGTATAAATCTACAAATGAAAATGGAATTTTTTTGAGAAATGGGATTTAATAATTTATATCATATGTTAATGTTTAAGTTTGGAAATTTTAAGATATGATATTTATAACTGGATTTTTCAAGATAATTAAAAATGAATATGTTAGTATAAATTAAATTGAAGAAAATATTTAATTGCTAGAAATTGGAGTTTTATTTTATATATTCAAGACTAAATAATAGTACGTTTAATTTGCTGAAAGAATAAATTCCAACTTTAGTTTTGAAATATTAATACTCCAAATGGATATATATATATATATATATATATAGAAATTGAAGTGGTTTTGTAACCTGAAGGGATATTTAAATTTTGGTTTAGACTTTAAATAAAGAAATATATTTGGGAAGCCATGGAAATTATTTTTCTTTACAGAGTAACCTTAAAGTTAAACCATTTATTTTGTATACTGTTGAATATCCAAACCATTCAAGTTTTAGAAGTATGATTTTTAAAAGTATGAAGTCCGAAATATTATGTTTTGAAAGTATAATTCAAATGTTTGGTTTCCAGATATTATAAATTTTAAAGCAGTATGATTTTTGGAAAAGAATTATATTTGGGATAAAATGATATCATATTGTTTGGGTTTTAAAATGATATCGTATCCATAGTTTGAAATGGAAAATTTTATTCTGGTTTTAAAATATAAACTATTTTTAAATGACCGCGGTGTTATAATAACGATGGGTTGGCAAAGAGACCGGGATCGGATATGGACATACTCTCTGTCGATACCGAAAACCACTTTGACTAACCGTGTACGCGGTGGAGATTCTAGAATGAAGTAGGTGGTGGCGACGTTTCCTGTAAGGTAAATACGTGGACCCAACTCCCGTGAGTTGGCATAAGGTGGCTAAAACATGAGCGATTCTCGGGCCAATGAGGTCATTCCTCTGATCGAACGCACTCCTTCGATACTATACTCTGACTTTGGATTGATTCGGTGGCCACTATTGATTTCTTTGATTTGGGGGTGTTAGTTCGAGGTGGGTGGTAGCTGCGGCTACGCGTTACCACCAGCCCGGATAGCAATTGGTATATCTACCCTGGCATTGCCTAGTTGTGCCGTGTCACCTACCCTAGCGTGCCTTATACGATTTTGGCTTTGTACCATACCTATGGAGTGCCCTTTGACGACGCCCAGTACGGGGGAGATTACGGTACTGTATAGACTATGGGAATATATTCTGTGTTAAGGGCTATATGGGTAACCCCTTAACGCTATTAAAAAGTAAGTTTATTTTGCAATTAGACACTATTATAATAGCGCAATATACTACATAGTAAATAGTTTAACGGATCCTTAGGAGATGTAAATCCCGAGCATCTCTTGAGTTAGTGCACTCATATTTACTCCTGTTGATTTAACTCACATAAGATCTTTTAGTTCTTACTCGAGTGTTTTGTCTTTTCAATTCGCTCGGGTCAGTCCGAGCGTTTCAGGATTTGAAGATTTAGCTCTGGAGGACGAAGACGAAGATGTGTATTATTATTATTTATAGTATTGTACTACACTCACACTGTATTCCGCTGCATTGATATTTTTGGTATGTGAACTCTGATATTTAATTGTATAAAGAAGAATCAAATGTTTTTGTAAACAGTTTTATAAACTGAATATTTTGTTATTATATTTTATCCTTCCGCTGTGTGATTATATTTTGTTTTATTTCTTCTCTATTTTCTTATTTACCCCATAACAATCCGCCCTTCCATATGGTTTGAATTGGCACGTGTGTCTGTTTGAATCGTGCGAAAAGGCGGGACGTTACAATTATTTAATCGAACTAATTATTTATTTATTTTAATTACACTTCAAATTTTATGCAACAAAATTTATTAAGCCCTCAACAACATTCTCTTGTTTATAACATTAAATCTTAAACAATTTAAAAACCCAAATACTTCGAGTCAACCCAAATTGACTCGAGATCAAATCAAAACAAAGTCACATCAAATTCAATAGAAAATTTAATCAATTTATTCATTCAGCCAATTATTAAAATTTAACCATTTTAAATTTAAATTAAAATCCAACATAGTGAGATTTACTCACTTTGATTCCTGAATTTGCAATCTACTTTATTCTTCACTTTGTTTGTCCACATTTTGACCTTGTATAAATAATTATATAGGTTATTTATACTCAAACAAATTGAACTATCTATTGCCATTAAATTTTATTAACTTATAATTTAATTCTAAGAAATAAATTTCCTTTATATTCTTGAAAATACATATATTTCTTAATTAACTATCCTAATATATCTATTGGTAAATTGCTAAAACACATTCTACAACACTTACCTTTACCTAACACTTAACGTAATTTAAAGAATTAAATGATTACAACAATTCATTTCATTCTTTTCATTTTTATTTTTATAGGTTTAAGTTTAAAGCAAACAAAGCTGCAGATAAATTACTCACCTTACTCCATCACGAGAGAACCCTAGCCTTCACGCAACTCGATAAGCACGACTTCCCACCGTAGCACCCTCCTCCCTCGAACATGCTTCCTCGGCTGCAGTTGTTCGAGACGACATCAAGTCGTACCATCGCGATCCACGCGACCAAGATCACTGCCTCCACTTCGCGCGCGCGTACGCGAATCCCATCGCGTCCCCAAATCTGAGCTACAAACGAACCTTCGTGATGCGAAATCCCATAGCTGCCGATCGAAAACCTCTCCAACACCATTCCCCCCCCCCCCCCCCCCCCCCGCGCATCACCGTAAAGCGATTCAATCGCGTCGTTTCCCCCCCTTTTTTATTATTATTAGCCGAAGACTCAAGATTTAGGAATCTCAGGGCGTCGGCTTCGGCCATGTTTTATATATGTATACTTTTATGAGATCGCACTGCTTAAAAAAAAATCAGGGGAAACGAGATAATAAAGAAGTTGGAGGGATGCTTTCTGCGTACGATGATGAAACAAAATATCTCAGGAAAAAGTACTTCATAATTTATTATACTATAAAACTTCAAAACGTCTCTCAAAGCATAACGCGAAATTCCGGACCCCGAATCAGCCATGCCGACAGGCGTTCTTAAAGTTTTACTCGCATTCCGAACACAATAGAACATGTTCCAGAGGCCAATTTGAACGTATGTGCGAGTTACGGAATTAAACGATCGGTATTAAATTGAATCGATTAAATAAATCTAAGCGTTTCGAGGTGCCAGGGTCAAACGACAACTCTGATTGCTCCGAAAATTGAAATCCGATAATAATTAACTATTACTGATCCAATGGAACTAGTTTCGTCGAATTCCGAGACTGTGCCTCGGAAGGCTATTTTTAAATTTCAATTTAAACGATATAATTTCAAAACTGAGCAAATCACTTCTAAATTAAATTTCAACCATTCTATTACCTCCAGTATTATCATTATAAATTTTACAAGCCTTCAAATTATTTAAACAGGCTTAGAAATTTCAGATTCAACAATTTACCCAATTTTCAATTATGAAATTCAATATTTAAACTATATAATTCAATGATTAAATTTTCAAGTAAATATTGATATTTGGAATTCACGTTTAAAATTAACCTTCAAATATTTTAAAATCAATTACTATTCCAATTTACATTGTTAGAAATTCGGGGTCGTCACATTTTTCTTGTAAAATTTTAATATAGGCTACAGTTTATTAAACAAGGATTTAAACATAAAATTTTAAATTTATTTAAGGTGAGGGTTTAAACACAAATTACCTTCATTTTAACAAATGTAAGGTTGAGATTATATGAATTAACAAGTGTACTGTTTTAATAATATACATTAACAAGTGTTAGATTGATTTTATTTTAGAAATACAAGTGGCAAGCAAAAGATTTTTTTTCTTTTAATCTAAAATTTATAAAAGTATGAGTAAGAAATAAACCAGGCTTTACTTCTCAAGTCCTGTTATCTTCTCAAAAACCTGAAATAAAACCAGAGAAGAAAATTCAAATCATCAAAGCAAGCATAGATTCAACAAAGGTAAAGTAAAGATTCAAACCAAATAGCTTCAATGAAAATCCGTAAGCTAAAAAGGAAATAAATTCAAGCTTCAACTTGAATTATAGATCTGATCAACTTAGATCAAACAATATATGGATTCAATTTAACATCAAAGTGAACCTGAGAAAAGATCAAAACTTTAAACTTAGAAGACCAAAGATCAGATCAAGTTTCCAGGTTAAAAGGTGTAACGACGCAGAATTTTTGTCATTTGAAATTCGTATATTTAATTGATTTTAAATATTAACAAGTAAAATTTGTGAGTCGAATAAATTTTATTTCGACTATCTAGATTTAATTGAATAATTTAAATCGATAATTTAATATTTGAAATTACAGAAATAATTGGAAATGGGGTTTAATATGATTAAATTTGATTTTTAAAGTTGTATTTAATCATATTGGAGTTAGGATGATGTTATCGAACTTTTAAAATTGAATTAAAAGTTAAACTGTAGAAATTGAATATTTTAATATTTAACTGACGAGTAAAAATAGTCATTTTTTCAAATAGTCTCGGATTTCGACGAAACCAGTTTCATCGGATCCGTAATGTTATATTATTGTATGCTTTCAAATTTCGTGTCAATCGGACTTACGGTTTGTCCGGGGCAAACTAAAACGCACTGAAATCGGTTTAAGTGAATTTTAAATTTAAATAGTCGATTTGAAATCGTATCTTCCAAATATGATCGAATTGGCTCCCGATGTATATTCCATTGCATTCGGAATGGGGGTAAAACATTATAAATGCCAGGCGGCACGCTTCGTTTGGAGTTCGAAAAATTTCGGGATGAATAGTGTTTCGATATTTTCTATATAAGGACCTCAACCTTCATTATTTACACTAAACCCTAACCTCCAAGCCCTAGCCACCACCTTCAGATTAATGGCCGATATTTTTCGAATTTCTTCTTTTAATCTCTTTCAATCCGTAAACAATTAGCCAAAACACTCAACTACATTCTAGAAGAGCATTGCGAGAATTTCGAATCCATATGGAGATGATAGATTATAGAGCAACGGATCGACGGCGAACTGCATTCAAACGCTCACCATTCATTCGCGTTTTTCGAGGAGCGTAGACGACCGAGTGGCACGAGATTCATGGTGTTGGCAGAGTGGAGCAAGGTGATTCGAACGGCTATGCCTGATCGTCGTCAAAATCATCGAGGAAGTTGCGAAAATTTGATAAAAGGAGGTGGCCGATGGGTTGAAGTCGCGTATTATCCTGGAGATGGAAGAAAAGGGTTGTGCGAACGAGATCGGGGGGATGAACGAACGGCCCAGATGTAAATTAGGTTAAGAAATTAAAAGAAAATAGTAATTAATTTATTTAAAATTCGTGTAATCTTTGTAACGCGATATCTCTTCATACGAGATCAAAAATTGACGAAACGAATTGCGTTGGCTTCGTATTGATGAACACTACGCGATGTAGCTGGATTGGAGTTGATTGGAGCTAGTGAATATTTTGAGTAAAATTAAACGTGCGTTTAATTTTATTCGAAATAGAACACTGCAACTGTGTTGGAAGCAAGGTGAGAACTTCTCACTCAATTGAATCTGTTTCAATTTAAATTTTAAATAGTTAGATTTAAAATTGCTTGATTGTATGTTTGAATGATAAATTATTATCTGTTGTATTGAAATAGACCCTATACGCCGTATATTAAGCGGATGTTATTTATTAAACACATATACCGTGATATTCCGTCTTGAAGTGGAATTGGTATTATTATATGTACTTGGAGTTGATTTTCCCGCATTATATAGCGGATGAGACCCTATTGCGCAATAGCGGATAATATTTTATATGAACCCATATACCGCGATATTCCGTCTTGAAATGGGATTGGTATTGTGCTAACATCCGTGGATGCAGGGAAACAGGTTGGAGGGATCCAACTGGATTCCTCACCCGTATTGATTGATTTATTTACAGATATTGTGATATATTCTGTTATCATATGGTATATGATGTTTTGGATGCGGTGATTGTTATATTTAGTGCTGTTGCAACATTGGGCCTATTTTGGAAATTAAAAGTGTTAAAGCGATGATTTTCAACTTTAAAAGGATTTTTAAAGTGATTTTTGAAAATATACGTTTTATTGAATTTTGGAATTGATTCATTTTAAATAAATAAACGTTATAATTTTTATGTTATAAAAATTATGATTTTTGTGAAATATAACCAAAATGTGATTTTTGAAATAAGTAGTTGATTAATTTGTAAAATGGTTTAAATTGGGATTTTTGAATTATTATAAACGGTTTATATAAAAGATTTATAAAATTGATATTTATAAATTAAAATATTGGAATTTTAAAACGAGTTTTATAAGTGATAAAAAGAAGTATAAATGGATTTCATAAGCGAATGAAATTTATAGATTTATAAAATTGTGATGTTATAAAATGAATAGATTTTGTAAAATAAAAGATTTATAAGTAATTAACTTATAAATTGAATTTTGGCATTTAAATGAGATATGAATAGAACTTGTTAATTAGGGGATTTTATAAGTTGAAGTTTTTATAAAATTTTATATAAATGTGAATTTATAAACATTGTTTTATAAATCCGAAATCAATTGAATTTGATAAGTAAATATGAAAGCTTATTAAAGGAGATATATCCACGATTTTGGATAGTGGATAATCCTTTAATTAAATATGTAGAAGTGTTGAATTTGGTAAACGATTTATATTCACGATTTTGGACAGTGAATAATATATTAAAGAAATGTTTTGGGAAAGTGATATTTTAAATAGAATTAAAACGATTTGAAGTTGTTTTAAATTGTGTTAAGGATCGAAACCATAGATTTCACATTTATTGTTGAAATAGACGTTTTCGAGAAATAAGGAAAAGATGGACTATAACACTGTTGTTATAGTAAATGATTTTTGAAAGGAAATGTTTTTGTATAGTATTGGGATTTATATATCTATCTTAATTTCGAATCCCTATACTATTGATTTTGGGTTGTCGTAACGATGTTTTACGCAACATTCGTTTTTGACCCAAATAAAGGTGTTTAAGAGAATGTTTTCCTTAAAGAATAAATTATATACTTAATTGTGATTTAAGTATATTGAGTATTTTCCAAATGTTAAAAATAAATAGATTTGTGAATTACTTATTATTAAATAAGTATGGAAATGTTTTCCAATATGAAGTGAAATGTTTTGAGATTTATATCTTTTAAAGATAAATTGAAAGTGAATATTTGAAATTGGTTTTCAGATGGTTGAAGTGTGAAAATATATCTTGCGAAGATATTTGAAAATAAATAATTGTGAAAATTATTTAAATCTGGAAATTGTAGTGAGTTGATTAATAGTTAAATAATCGACTATCAATATTTGCCTTTGAATGACGTTTGAATTTCGATGCGATCAGGGGTTGGATTCCAAGTGGATATCCGAAAACCACATCGAATCTTTGTGATTGTGATGAATCTTTTATTTAAAAGATCAAAGTGAAAATTGTTGTGATTTGTTGAAATCTGAATGAACACTTACTTTTATAAATAAGCGCTCGTTATTCGGTTTAGCCGGGAGAGGACCTTTGGGTCATGAAATCCCATTCCGAATAGTGGTTCGTCGTATGGATAGAATTTGAAGACCGGTGTTGAAGAACCGGTATTTGCGAGAATGATAGGATGACCTATCGATTGTCTCTGCACCGATAGCTACGGTATGGAGATTTCCTTTGTGATGGGAAATTTGATCGGGATTGTGAATACCCGGATTGCAAGGGATTCTTTGGTAGTGCCTTCGGTTTTGTTAAAACCCAGAACAGACTTGTATGGATTGTATGTTTGACATTACATTTTGAGATACAAAACAGATTTCTTTCAAATACATTTCTGTTGGTGGCGGAGAATTTATTCTCTTAGCTTAACACCATTCTCTGGGACGTACGAGCTCAGAGGTTATGTAGTTGATGGTTATCAGTGATATACTCCCAATTTGGTAGTGTGGCATGCTGAGTGCTGCTAATCATTTGTTGATCAAAGCGTGACTTTTGTGAAAAACGTAGCTTTTTGGACGAGACTTCGTCGAACCTCACAACCCGGTTATGGTCGAAACAGGAATCGTAGCAGCAAGGTTATTTGAGGATAGCGCCCTCTGAGGGTATGTCATTTCCTTCTGGATTATGAGTGGTATCATGGTATGGAGCCCACATACTTACTTTGTGGTTGCTGCAAACTTATTATTTTGTGGTTGTTGGTTGAGAGGATCCTCAGATAAAGGTTGTTTACAAACGGGGGATGACATACTCGTGTCAGTTGTTACCCAGCGAGGGGTAACCCGACCTTGTCTAGCAGAGATCCGGTTGGGACCCGGGGACGTCCCTCCAGACGCCTTCCATTTTACTTGGGAAGTTCCTTTGCCCGACCATTTGTTGGAAATCCAATCAAAGCAATACGAGCCCTGTACGGTTTTAGTTGTATAACCTGCCATGGAATGTGGCGGTAACCTGCTATTGAATATGGTAGCTATAGTAGGCAAACGATAATGGTCGTATGTTGGCTAAGATTTATATCATACTTTCGAAATGTTTTCCAACACTTTGCACTTATAGTAATAATATCAAAGAAATTTGCGTATCAAGCATGTTTGACTATCATAAGGAGAAATCTCCTCCGATTCTGCGTTTGCATTGTGTGTGTGTGCGGGAGGCTTTATGGTACTTACATTTTCTAAAAGCATTATGGATCTATTTCAAAAGTATTTCTTTGTTTATTCTAAAGATATAAACTGTTTAAGTTCTCACACCAGTCACATGACTGACCTGGAGTTTATTGTCCCCTTCTTAAACTGTGGGTGCCCACCAATTTCCACACGAGCAGTCTAAAGTCAGGATATCAGGTCATTCTGGAATTCAGGAGATGATGTGGAGCTAAAGAGGCGAGCTGGATGGCATGGCGTATCAACTAGTATATAGTATTATTTTTTCCGCTGTTTGTTGTTGTAAACTCTGATAATGTAATGATAATGTGATGTAATGTAATAACTGACATAGTTCTTTGTTATAAAGATATTCGTTTATCTATTATATGTTGTTCCGCTGCGATTGTGAGATTCTGATATTGTTCTGTTGCTTTTCTTCTTTCTTTCTTCTTCTATCTTCTAACTCTTCTTCTTTAACCATAATGGTATGGTTTTCCGGCCTTCGATTGCTCGGCAGTTAATACAGTGGACGTATTGATGTCGACTTTCGTGAGTCGAAAATCCCAATCGTTACAAAAGATGTAGATTTGTTCTCTGTTCTAAAAATCAAAATCTAAATTGACTCAAGTTCTTTAAACTGGAATCAAGCAAGTTTCAAGATCATTTCAAAAAGTCATTCTAGATCAAAGAAGTTTCCAGTTCTTAAAATCAAATATCATGTTCTCAGATCAAATCATTTTCCAGGCACCAGGCTTTTACTCTGTTCCTCTCTGTTCTTCATACTTCCAAGTGAGCAAACTTGACCTTATTATATCTTTTGATGTTGGATTTGTATGTGAAATATGTGCTAGTATGATTATGTGAATATTTCTGCACATATAAGTATATATATGTATGCATGTTTGTGTATACATGTAGATTGTCTCTGTTAGCAACACGATAACAAAAAAAAAGTTCGAAAAATTTTATATCTCAAAATCTAAAAAGATTTAGGAGATGATGTTCAAATGAAAGTTGTTTTAACAGACCAGGTCTTAATTGTAAAAATATTCTTGAGAAGAATTTATTTAAGTTTGTTTGGAAATTTAAAAGTATAGTGGAAAATCAAATTTTGGTCAAAAATCAATATTTAAGATTTTGAATTTGGATTCCATAATATGATGTGTTAAGAAAAATGATGAATTTAGATAGTCAAATCATGATTTTTAGCGTAGTATTCATCGAGATATGCGGATATGATCAATTTCGACATTTTTGTCGATTTGAGTTGATCGACGACAAGGATTGCGGCGAGGTTTGAGCTGGAGATGGTCGGGATGTCGTTGCACTCAGAAAAATTGGTGCGGCGATTTATCGATGGACGTGATGGTCAGGCACGGTTAAATTAGGGTTCGATGGTTGATTTGGTACGATGATGTTCGCAAAGCAATGGCGATGGCCATTGGGGATTGGAGTGGATTGCGTGGTGGGGAAGTTGTTCGTCGGAGTATGGCGTAGCTTCTAGTAGGTTGGCAGATGATCTAGTGGTCGGAGGTGGTGGCTGGTGGTTTGGCCGATCGTGTTTGCCCCAGTTTCGATCGAAATGCTCGATCTTGTTTCATGAAGTCTTCCATCGATCTGGGTTCGTGTGAGGAATTGCCGTGCACATGCACGGTGTATTCGTGTATCTGGGTTGTGTCGAAGCTTTAGGAAGAAAGCTGTTGGATCGGGGTGAACTCGAGTATTGCTGGGTTTTCTCGAAGCAGTGAGGCGTGGGGTTCTCGTGAGTGTCTCGAGCGTTGGCATGGGAAAGATGGGTTTTGGATCGAGTACATTTGAAATGTATTAAATAAATTTTAAAATTGGTTAAACAAATCTCCAAAAGAAACATTGACAAAGTTTTCAAATAAAAATTATTAAACAAGTTTTCAATGTTTAGAATGTTTAAAGTCAAATATCTTTGAATTGTTTTAAAATTGGATTAAGTGAGTGATTAAAGAAAATTAATTAAGGATAACTAAATTTTGTGATTAATTAATTAAGATAATTTATTTAAAGATAATTAATTAATTAAAGGTGATTAATTAATTAAAGGTGATTAATTACTTAAAGACAATTACTTAATTAAAAGTAATTAATTAATGATTAAAGTTGATTAATCAAATGACTAATTAAAGGTTAATTAATTAATATGGTTAATTAATTAAAGAATTAATTTGAAGATAATTAATTAATTAAAGGTTAACTAATTAATGTAAGTGATTAGGGATAATCACTTATTGTAATTTTATTAATTCAATGGTAATTAATTAAGGATTAATTAATTATGTAATTAATTTAAGGTTAATTTAATTAATGTAATTAATTAAGGACAATTAGTTAAAGGATAATTACATAATTAAAAGGTTAACTATTTGATGATCAAAGGTTAATTGATTTATTAATTGAGATTAATTAATTAATGTTTTAAGATTTACTAATTAATTAAAGGTTAATTAAAACGATTTATAATTAATTAATGTTAATTAACTTGGATAAGTAATTATTCTGATTTAAATTAATCAGATAATTTATTGATCCTACTTATCAATGTTTGGGTTTTATTGAATGTTGAATTGTTTGATGTCCTTGATGTGTGATGCTCTGTTTTGATTTTGAGTTGTGATGAATGTAATTATCTGTGATGAATGTAATTTATTTATCTGTGATAAATTTATATTATCTGTGAATCTGTGAGTGAAGATAAGCGTTATAGATTATACCGCTTATCGATATTGATATGATTGAATTTGTGATGATTGATGTTGTTGCACTATTGTGTAATAGCCCTGGACTACACCATACACACATAGATATGGATTGCACGAGGAAATCAGTTAAGTCATAGATATTTTGAAATCTAAATATTATTTTTGAAAGTTGAAATTTGAATCCAAATGGTTTTTGAAATGGAATTGGGTTAAACATGAAAAGCTTTTGAAAAGGAGTTTTGAAGATAAAAGTTATTTTGAATAACTTAATAAAGTTTTGAAATTTAAATAAATTGATTTGAATTTGAATTTAATATTTGAAATTGAATTCTATGTTTGGAAATTATGGTTTAAAAAGATTATACAAGTTACAAATGTGTTTATATGGGTTTTAAAGCATTTTAAAAGTATTGTTTTGGGAATTTGAATTTAACCCAAGTTTTATACTTGAAGGGCTTTAACTCATGCAAATGTAATCGAATTTTCCCGAAACGAAAACTATTTATTTTCAAATAATAATAGCTTTCATATAAAGAAAGGATTTCCAATTTATGTTGAAAAGATTTCAAGTTTGAAATGAAAATTGTTTTGAAAGCTATTAATGAATCTTGGTTACAGATTAGTGAACGTTGTTTCCAAAATAAGAGGATCTTAAAGGTGTAACTTTTGTATAAAAGATTTGAATTATGAATAGTTTTGAAAGCTATGAATTAATCTTTGTGAAAGTTTGTTGAATTTTGCTTTGAAATTGAAGAGGATTTAAAAGGTGTATCTTTTGTATAAACAATTTGAAATGAAAATTGTTTTTGAAAGATATGAATCTTTAGAAATGGTTTTGAAAGCTATGAATTGAATCTTTGACTTAAAGATTGGATGAGTTAATCCAATTTGAAAAGGGAAATTGTTTAGAAAGCTATGGATGAATCTTTATGAAAGATAGGTGATCTTCGTGAAGTGAATCTTTTTAGTTAAAAGATTTGGAAATGGTAATTTGTTTAAACCATTTAAGGAAAGGTTTTGGGTAATAAGTTATGACTTAACTGAGATTTCAATATCCATATGTTTTTAAAATATTGCGCTCATTATTCGGTTTAGCTGGGAGAGGACTTTGTGTCAGAAAACCCATTCGAATAATGATACGACGTTATGGATAGCATTTGAAGACCGGTGGTAAGGACCATATATTTTCTAAAGCGAAAGGATAATTCGTCGAATGTCTCTGCACCGGCTGATCCCTGGTATAGAGATTTGATCACCCTTTGTGATGGGGAGTCCGGACATGATTAGGGATTATTTGTATTTGCAAGGGCTTCTTTGTGAAGTGCCTACGGTTCTGCTCGAACCCGAAACAGACTTGTATGGATGTATGTCTGACATTACACTTTGAGATGTAAAGCTGGTTTCTATCAAATACATTTCTGTTTGGTGGCGGAGAATTTATTCCCTTAGCTTAACACCATTCTCTGAGACGTACGAGCTCAGAGGTTATGCAGTTGATGGTTACTAGTAATATATTCCCAATTTGGTAATGTGGCATACGAAGTGCTGCTGATCATTTGTTGATCAAAGCATGTCTTTGTGAAAAGTGTAGCTTTGTGGATGAGACTTCGTCGGACCTCACACCCCGGAAATGGTCGAAACAAGAAAGATGCGGTAAGGTTATGAGGGTCGTGCCCTTTAGGGTATGTCATTTCCTTCTGGATAAGGGTGGTATCATGGTATGGAACCCAGATATTTAACCTATGTGGTTACTGCAAATTTATTACTTTGTGGTTGTTGATTTGTGGTTGAGGATCCTCAGATAAAGGTCGCAAACGACCGGGGGATTGCATACTCGTGTAGTAGTTACCTAGTTATAGAGGTAACCGGCCTTGTGTTGGCAGAGGCTAGTTAAGTTCTCGGGACGTCCCTCTAGAGGCATACCCATGTGGCAATAGGAAGTTCCTTAGCCTGACCATTTGTTGGAAAATCCAAAGAAACAATACGCGCCCTGTACGGTTTTAATTGTATAACCTACCATGGAATATGGTGGTAACCTGCTATTGAAAATGGTAGCTATAGTAGGCATACGACGAAATGTGGTATGCTGGCTAAGTTTAATATTATATTTGCAAATGTTTTCTACTATGCACTAATAATAATATCAAAATGGTTTTCGCGTATCAAGCATGTTTGACTGTCATAAGGAGAAATCTCCTCCAATTCTACGTTTGCATTGTGTGTGCGGCGGAAGGCCTTATGGTAGTTCATTTCTAAAAAGCGTAGCGGATTTCCTTTTTATTTCTTTTGTTGTTTGTTGTTTAAAAGATTAAACTATTTTCGTTTTCTCACACCAGTCCCATGACTAACCTGGAGTTTATTGTTCCATTTCTAAACTCTGCATGCCCATAATTTTCCACACGGGCAGTCTAGAATTGGGTTTTTCAGATAATCAAGTAGTAGATATAGATTCGATCGCATCCAGCCTTTGAATTTGGCGATAGCATTCTTTTCACTTGGACCGGCCTTGCTTAATACAATGTGATGGGGGTTTCTCGCTTCGCATTTGGAAAGCATGTTGGTGGTTCTATCTTATGGAGTCTTTGGAGCTTTGGTAATGGAGTCGCAATATGTCAAAGTATCTATCTGGTGGACTTACGAAGATATTATCTTTTGGGTTTTTTCTTTCCGTTGTATCTTGTATCTCTGATAATATTTGATATTCAGTTATATCTCTGTTGTATCGAATGTTGTATATCAATGTTATTCATTTTCTTCCGCCGTGTTGTTATACTAAATGTGTTATAAGCTCCGACGAATCAGACTTTAACGTTTGAATCTGCGGCATGCGAATACGAGTGAAGTACGGATGTCGATTTTCGAACGCGAAAAATCTGGGTCGTCAAGTTTCCATCAAATTAAAGGCATTGATAACGTTTTCGCCAATAGCTATGCTTAAATCCATTTGGACACTACTTTCTATTGCAGCTTATTATTACTACAAAATATGGAAATGGATGTTAAAACAACATTTCTACATGGTGATTTTGAATTGACTATTTATATATCATGGTTGGAGAGTTTCAAGGTTAATGAAAGGGGCGTTAAAGCATGTAGACTCCCAAGATCGATTTATCGTCTTAAGCAACGTCAAAATGTTGGAATAAATGTTTTGATAAGGTAATCAGATAGTTTAGTTTTTATCAAAACATATAGGAAATGTGTGTGTATAAGAAGGAGAAAAATTGTATCGTAACTTTTTTAGTATTATAGGTCGATGACTTACTACCGATTAGGAAAGATGTGCCAATGTTATACTCAGTGAAAGCTTGGTTATCCAATAATTTCTCAATGAAAAGATTAGGTGAGCCCTTTATACAGTAAGTATAAAAATCTATAGAGATACATCTAAAAGGATATTGGGATTGTCCAATTTATTTACATAGACACCATACTACAATTATTTAATATAGAAAATTCCAAGCATGGAAATATTCCAGTTGATAGAATTAGAAGTATTCCCAAGGGGCAATTATGTAATTATTACATATATCCAACTTGATAATCAACATTGTTCGAGCTAAAATGTGTTTTCTTCATATTATATACTTAATATAATGTGTAATATTAATTAATTATTTTGATTAAAAGTATATTTAATAGAATACCCATAAATGGTATGTTTTGTGATATTAGTTACAATGTATTGTAATCATGAGTGATTTATCATAATAAAAAAATACAATTTTAAATATTCATAGTCAAAATTGTATCAAGATTGGATATCGATATTTCAGCCGAGACTAGATATGTCACACTCTCCAAATGTTAGGAAGTGTATTACTCATGATTGCTAGGGACATAAAAGGGTTACGTATTAATAGTTATTGGATAATTATGGAATGATACACTTGATTTTTTTTATGTTAATAATACTAAGGCCAAACAGAAAATACCAATGTGACCATGTTATACAATTCCCTCGACTTGAGAATATAATCAAGCTTCGATGTGGAAACTATGCTTTGATTACAGTTAATCGTGGCACGATGTCCGTTGAACGACTAAGTTGGGTTGAGTGGAAGTATTGGAAGTGAAACATTATTAAGGGAGTATTTGTCATAATGGTCAATTGAAGTCAACTCGATGTTAAAGTCTCTGGTCAAAGCAGTGTAGTCAATAATAATTGTTATTATTAAACCAAAGACTTTTGTGTTTGGACTATAAAGTTGAATATGGATGATACTGAATTTTCACCACCACCAAATTCCATAAGTCTAATGTGATATAGTTCTGATGAAGAGAATTATTGTAAATAATTATCACTAAAAGGTTACATTTTAAATAAGTAAAATCGGATTTTATCGTAGTTATATAAGCAGTAAATTTACCCACAAAGTCACACCACTTGCTAAGCGACATGTGAACGTTAATATTTGAATTTTTTGATATTAATCGCTGACCTAATTTACACCTAAGATTAATACAACCAAAATTTTGAATACTCTTGTTATCACATGATTTAATTAATTATAATTGTTATAAATTAATTAATATTTTTAAATATTGATTATAAAATTTTAGTTAATTTGTGTTGATTAATGTTATATAGTATGTATATAATAGTTACAGACACACATATCGATATACGATATCAAAGTGTAACTAAATTAGATTTAAATGCATCTTTGTTTGATCTGAACCAGTTTGGAGGCACAAACATAAGAATGTTATAGCCAGCCATGAGGAGCTAAAGAGGGGTTTAATGTTGGTTTAAAATGAGACGAAATAGTAAGCGAAGAAGGATGATCCAATCTCCCTTTTGCTCCTTATTACCTTTGCTATTCATTTATCTCAAAATCTCACCTTAGAACTCTTTCTTTTTTATCCTCCTAGACTAGTCATGGCCAACCCTATCTTGCCCTCTTTCTCCAACCTTTGCAGACCATTAAAACATAAGTTAAATGCAGTTTGAAGTTTGTGGTTGCTGCACTAAGATTGATAGCTCTTTCTAGATTCTAGATAATGATTCAAGGAGTTCATCGATTCAACACTTCAACTTGTTACAACTAGGCTTCAATCAAGGTAAATCGTTCATTTATATTTATACTCAACTGTTCATCATGTTATATGCATATGTTTAGACAATATATGAATTATCACGAATCCATATATGTTTGTGGTGTCTACATTGGAATATATATATATGTGTGTGTGTGTGTGTGTGTGTATAAACATATAAATCACATCCAAAAAATTAATTTTTTGAATGTAGTAATATTTGAAATAATTTTAAAATACAAACACAATTATATAAATTTTATTATTTTATATATATACATTACTATTTTTGGAAATAAAAAAGTTTTTCTTATGTGTAAATATATATATATATATATATTTAAATCTGTGTATAACATATTTGTATGTAAATATATACTAATGTTGTATCTAATTTTATTATATATATATTATAAAAGAAACATTTAATAAAATATACATATGTTTTAGAATAGTTTTCGTAAACAAAAAAAACTAAATTTTATTAGGATTTCCATATAATAAAAAAACTAAATTTAAAAAAAACCCATAAGTTTTTTAAAAAGTTAATTTGATTAAGGCCGAATATATGTTAATATGTATATATATATATTTCATATGTATATATATATGTTTATTTTGCGATTTATTCATATTATAACATATTTTTATATAGTTATTATATATAATCATAACATTGTATATATATAAGAATACATGTATATACAAATTATTATTTTTGAAATATACATATATATAAATATTTGTTAAAAAGTAATATATTGATTTGACTTGGTAATCTCTAGATATTTTGTTATATAGATCTATATTAGAAATTTAAAATTTAATTTTGAATTTAAAGTCAAAGTTATTTATATTAATATTTTTAACTACTTTATATTATAATATCATTTATACATACACAAACACATATATTTATAATCATTTTTATGTTATAAATTTTATTGTATAATATTTAAAACTATATATACATACAGATACATACATACATACATACATACATACATACATACATACATACATACATACATACATACATACATACATACATACATACATACATGCATGCATACATATAAGTACATTGGCACGTGTGATGCATGTGTGCAAGAGTAACTGGTGTTAAAAACCATCAGTCGTAAGCTTTCACGGATCTTATAATGTGAATTTGAAGTATACGTAATGTTGTATGTTTATACACACACATTCACAGATCAACCATTTATCGAGATATTACTAAAGACTAAGATTTAGAAAATAAAAAACATGACAAAAAATTAATTAACTATTATATCAATATTTTGAAAAGTACAATAAACATTAAAATTAGCGCTTCATGTAGTTTGGAACTTGGAAAATTGCATATTCTCTCTTTTTAAAAGTAATCAACCACCATATTAATATATAAAGAATTGTTCTTGTCCACCATTGTGATCGCACTTCCCATAATTGTAGCGACCCGACTTTCTATCACCAGAAAGACGCATCACTATTAAAGAAAGAAAGGGATAGAAGAAGAAAAGAAAGAGAAGAAAAAAAACAACACATCAGAATCTCACAACGGAACAAATGAAATATAATATATAACATATATATAGAATCATATACATCAGAGTACACAACTTACATCTCAATTTAGATAGTTATAACGTTTCTGTCTAATATACAATACAAGAACAACTATACAGAATAACATACAACGGAAACTCTATCTATATATCTACACGCTGAAGCCTCCTGCTCCAAAGCTCCTCCAGAATTCGTCGAGGAAAACCAGAATCACTTAACTACTCATACATAATATGAGTACCCAAGAGTTTAATAAAATAGAAAATAAACACTCGGGTCAGACAGGGGTCAGTGTGAGTAAACGGTTTAAGATTGCTTAACTTTAGAAAATCCTTTGGAAAGAAAAGGTATCATGTAAGACTTCCCACACATAAACATGGAAAAGTTTTTACCTTACGCTGACCAAAACATTTGATAGGAAATCCAGTGATATTATAATAGTGTCTAGGGTTTTCAAGTAAATATGAAATAGCTGAAATTGTTACATCTATTAAATTCCAGCTACTAGCCACAAAAGTGGGTAGTACAAACAAAACCGTAGGGTCTTAAAGGAAGAATGGGTTTCCATCAATGGTAGTGCTACTGGGGTACCGCCCGTCACAATACATGGCCTAGATCACTGTACCGAGGAGCCACCCTAACTCCCTTGCAACACAAGGCCGGGACCATTCCTTACTGAACAGTCCCGAACAAGACCACCCCGCAGTTGGATGCAGATCCAACCGCCCACAAAGCCGAAATAAAAAGGGACATCTAGACAGGTGCAAATCTCGTCCTACTTGGGTATGACCCATATAACCTTGCTGCACTCCCCTGTTTTAGCCATTCCCGGTTGATGAGGATAGAGGCTGCGATTACCTTTATAGTGCACATTTATCTAAGAATTCTCATCGTCCACCTAACGATGTTTTGAAAGCATTCAATCCATACAAGTCCGTTCTGGGCTCGAAAGGAACCGAAGGCACCATCTCGTTGCACTCATTTTGGAATCACCCTCAGAGTCAACGACCATAGCCCTTGCACTCTGAATCACCATCTCGAATCTGTAAGTACTATCTCCATCAAACTCATCACGGAATCACCCCCAGAGTTATACCGACGAATAGTTCTTACACCTTGAGTCCTCACTTTCACTCCACTTGGATACATGTAATAATCCGCTTTTCCGTCCCCCTTGAAGTGACACTAATCTCCGTCGATTAACTCAAGATGAATGGAAAACCGAACCATTAGGATTTTAAGAAAAGAAAGAGGTAGAAGAAGAGAGAAAAGATAGAACAGAACAGAAAGAAAACAACAGAACCACATCAAAATCTCACAATCGCAGCGGAACAACATATAATAAATAAATGAATAATCTTTAAACAAAGAACTATATCAGTTATTACATTTTATACATTACATTACATAATCAGAGTGTACAACAACAAACAACAACAAACAGCGGAAAAAAAACATACTATATACTAGTGATACGCCATGCCATCCATCTTGCCCCCTGCAACTTCTGAATTCCAGAATATCCTGATAAACCTTAACTCTCGACTGCCCGTGTGGAAATTGGTGGGCACCCAGAGTTTAGGAAGGAAAACAATAAACTCCGAGTCAGTCATGTGACTGGTGTGAGAACTCAAAACAGTTTATTTATCTTTAAAATCAAAATAGAGGAATATTTTTAAAGTCAATTCGCAATGCTTTTAAAAATGAGACTACCATAAGGCCTTCCGCACACACACACAATGCAAACGCAGAATCAGAGGAGATTTCTCCTTATGATAGTCAAAGATGCTTGATACGCATTAAAAAGAACACTTGATATTATTACTAGTGCATAGTGTAGAGAAAAATCATTTCCAAAATAAAGATATAAATCTTAGCCAACATACGACCATTATCGTATGCCTACTATAGCTACCATCCAAACAGTGGGGCGCCACCATAAGTGAATGATAGGTTCTACAACTAAAACCGTACAAGATCGTATTGTTTCTTTGGATTTCCAACAAATGGTCAGGCCAAGGAACTTTCCATTGCCACATGAGAACGCCTCTGGAAGGACGTCCCCGAGAACCAAACCGGATCTCTGCCAACACAAGGCCGGGTTACCTTTCAAATTAGGTAACAACTGACACAAGTATGCCATCCCCCGGTCCTTTGGGACCTTTATCCGAGCGCTCGTAACCATCATCACACAATCATAAATAAAGTGTTTCAACATGAGTAAGTATCTGTGCCCATACCATGATATCACCCTTTTCCAGAAGGAAATGCACATACCCTAAAGGGAGCTACCCCTCATAACCTTGCTGCATCTTTCCTGTTTTGACCATTCCGGGGTGTGAGGCTCGACGAAGTCTCGTCCACAAAGCCACGCTTTATACAAAAGCTGTGCTTTGGGTCAACAAATGATCATAGAAATGATCACAAAGATAAGTGATCAAACAAATGATCATATCACAAATGATCAAACAATGATCATTTCACAGCAACACTCAGCATGTCACATCACCAAATTGGGAATATATCGCTGATAACCTTCAACTAAATAACCTCTGAGCTCGTACGTCTCAGAGAAGGGTGTTAAGATAAAAGAATAAATTCTCCTCCACCAACAGAAATATATTTGAAAGAAATCAGCTTTATATCTCAATTTGTAATGTCAGACATACTATCCATACAAGTCTATACGGGGATCGAACAGAACCGAATGCACTTACGAAGAAGTCCTTGAAATCCGGATATTCACTAATCACGTTCGGACTTCCCATCACATATGGAGTCTTTATACCGGGGACCAGTCGATGCAAAGACATTCGACGAGTTGTCCTTTCGCTTTCAAAAATATCCGGTCTTCAACACCGGCCATCAATGCTATCCATTACGTCGTATCACTATTCGGAATGGGTAATCCGAATAACGAGCGCAATAATTTAAAAATAAGTGTGGCATTCAAATTCAGCAAATCACAACAAATACCCATTCAAAGGTAAATATTGATAGTCGGTTATTGAACTATCAATGGATATGCACACATCACCAGATTCCAAATAATTTTCCAAATTATTTATTTCCTAAAAATATCTTTACAAGACATAAAATTTTCACACTTCAACCATTTTGAAAACAATTTTCAAAATCACTTTTCACCTTTACCACTTTTGGAAACATGTTTCAAACATTTCCTTATGCGAAAATACTTTCATTTCAACATGGTTCATTTAAACCAATTAAATAAATCCTTAACGATTTACTTTATATTTAGGTTCCAAATCTGCAAATTTATTCCCATACTTCAAAAATAAATCAACGTTTATTTTTAAACAAATTCCCCTTTTTATTTATAAATTCCATAGTGAATTTACATTCCAAAATATTTATGAATATACAATTTCAATTATTCATTTTCAATTTATCTTCAAAAAGATAAATTCTCAAAACGTTTCATTTCACATTGGAAAACATTTTCCATGCTTATTTATTCATAAGTAATTCACAAATCTATTTATTTTCAACACTTGGAAAATATTCAGTATACTTAAATCGAAATTAAGTATATATTTCATTCTTTAAGGAAATCATTCTCTTAAACATATTTATTTGGGTCAAAACGAATGTTACGTAAAACATCGTTACAACGTCCCAAAATCACTAGTATAGGGATTCGAAATTAAGATAGATATATAAATCCCAATACTAAATAAAACATTTCCTTTCGGAAACCATTTACTATAACAACGGTGTTATAGTCCACCATTTCCTTCTATTTCTTGAAAACGTCTATTTCAACAATGAATGTTGAAATCTATGGTTTCGAATCTTAACACATTTTGAAAACATCGTTAGATCGTTTTAATTCTATTTAAAACATCACATCCAAAACATTTTCTTTAACATATTATTCACTATTCAAAATCGTGAATATACTACGTTAACCAATTTCATCATTTCTGTATATTTTATTTTAAAGGATTATTCACTGTCTAAAACGTGAATATAACTCCATTAATAAGTTATAACAATTTACTTATCAAAATAAGTCGTTTGCGAATTTATAAAACAACGTTTATAAATTCCATTTCTATTTATTTAATAACAACTTCCTTTTTATAAATCTCCTTTATTAAGCTATTTCAATTTATAACTCAATTATATAACAAAATTTCATATTATAAGTTAAACACTTATAATTTATTTGTTTGCAAAATCGTTCCTTTAACTTCCCAAATTATAAATCTTATAACTTATAAGATTCATTTATTTATCCAAAACCATTCTTTTAATAACTTTATAAATTTTATAAACCTACTGCTTATAAAATTCCATTTATAACTTCATCTTTTATAATTCTATAAATTTCATTCATTTATGAAATTCATTTACAATTCATTCTAACACTTATAAAAACTCATTTTATAATCCCAATATTTTTAATTTATAAATCCTTTATATAAATCAATTTATACTATTATTTCAAAACATCTTTAAACTCCTTTATAATTTCACCATTTTGATTTATAAAATAATCAAATTTCATAAATCCTATATTTAAACTTTTCACAATAAATTCAAAAATCCCAATTTAAACTATTTTATAAAATCATTTACCCCATATTTTCAAAAATCAACCTTTAACTATTTTTCACAAAAAAAATGAAAATTTTATAACATTAAAATTATACGTTTATTTATTTATAATCGATCAATTCCAAAAATATTTTATAAACGTATACTTTCAAAAAATCAATTTTTAAAATCCTTTTAAAATTCCAAAATTGTCCCAATGATGCTACAGACCAAATAGTCAATCACGACAACAACGACATCATATATCGATATGATAATCCATCAAATATCAAAATATCTGAAATCAAATAAATACTGTTGAGGAATCCAGTTGGATCCCTCCAACCTGTTTTCCTACATCCAAAGATGTTAGCACAATACCAATTCCGTTCCAGTACGAAATTATCGCGGTATATGTGATTTAAAATATTATCCGCTTAATAGACGGCGCAATAGGGTCTCATCCGCTATATACAGCAGGAAATCAACTCCAAGTACATAAATAATACCAATTTCATCGTTCATGAAATATTCGCGGTATATGTTTTTAATAAATAACATTCGCTTACTAACGGCGCATAATGTCTATTTTAACAATCAATAGATAACAATCATCATTCAAAAATACATTCAAGAATTTTAAATCTAACTATTTAAAATTAAAATCGAAACTGATTCGATTGAGTGAGAAGTTCTCACCTTGATTTCAATTTCGTTTTCAGCTTTTATTTCGAATAAAATTACACGTGCGTTTAATTTTACCCGAAATTTTCGCTAACTCCAAACGAATCCAATCCCTTTCCATAGCGTAGTGCTCGTCCATACGATTCCAATGCAACTGATTTCGCGCGTTTTCGATCTGGTATGAAAAAGATATCGCGTTACAAAGATTACACGAATTTAAACTATATAAATTTACAATTTATTTTATAATTTTCTAAACCTACAGATCCAAGCCGTGCATTCTCCCCCTGATTCATCCAGGCCATGCGTGCTTGTCTTCCTTCACGCGTTCCATCTCCCAGTACGCGTTCTTCATTCGCGTGAGAACAAACCCAAACCGCCATAAACCCTAATTATTTTGAGCCAATTCCTTCACTGTTACGTCGATCAAACTACTCCACGACGAAGCTCCCCACTTGCTCAACGCTCGGCTCTAGGGGCTTGAAAATCGGTCCCCTATTTTGCACGCACATCGAGGCCGAACTGCAGGCCTTTGAGCTTGATTTGTCGTCAATTCGAAACTCCAAACACGATCATAGCCGTTGAGATGCTAGATCTCACTCCCCTCTACAATCTTCTAGTTGAAAGATTTCGCTAATTGTTGATGGATGAAGAGATAATTGGGAAGAAGGAGGGTGTGTTTCAGCCATTGAACATATAAGAGGCGGCTGTGCTTTCATGAAACCCTAGGTTAATAATTTTTTGCAAATTTATGAAGAACATGGGCTTATATAGAAAATTCGCGCGACACTATTCATCCCGGATTTTCCGAACTCCAAACGAAGCGTGCCGGTTGGCGTTTCTAAAGTTTACCCCACGTTCCGAACACGATGGAACGTGTTTCGAGAGCTAATTCGGTCATCTGTGCGAGTTATGGCAATAAACATTCGATTTAAAATTAAACCGATTAAACGATTTTCTAGGCGTTTTAGCTTGCACCGGACAAACGGTAAATCCGATTAACACGAAATTTGAAATCATACAATAATATCACATTACGGATCCGATGAAACTGGTTTCGTCGAAATCCGACACTGTTTGAAAAATGACTATTTTAACTCGCCAATTTAATATTAAAACAATTTTGATGCGTTTCGAGCTGCCACGATCAAACGATAACTCCGATTGCTACGAAAATTGAAATCCGATAATAATAAACTATTACGGATCCAATAGAACTAATTTCGTCCAATTCTGAGATTGTTCAAAAATTGGCTATTTTCACTAGTCGATTTAATATTAAAATATTCAATTTTCACAAATAAACTCTTAATCCAATTTTAGAAGTTCTATAACATCATTCTAATTTCAATATGATAAAATAAAATTTTACAAATCATTTTCAATCATATTTAACTCTAATTTCAATTATTTCTGTATTTCCAACTATTTAATTATCGATTTAATTATCTAATTAAATCCAATTATTCAAATTAAAATTTATTCAACTTATAAATTTCACTTATTAATATTTAAAATTAATTAAATATACAAATTTTAATTAGTAGAAATTCTGGGTCGTTACATACTTCCCCCCTTAAAAGAATTTCGTCCTCGAAATTATCAAGTAAGAAAAGTTACAGAACCTATTACCTTTTCCAAAATTCATAGTTAAACTTCTTACAATACTTTTACTAAGTTTTCAAATCATACTTAGTTATCTTTTCAAACCAATCTACTATTGTTTAACTTTCAATTCCAAATCAAAGTTATAGTTTTCAAAATTTCCCAATTTTTCTCAAAAATATTCTAACGCCTTAAATTTTCGAAAAAATTCGCCATAGTCTCCTTTGCGCGGCTCGATCTAAAAAAATGACAGTATATATATCACAAATATACATACCATCAAGTGAGGAGGCATCCCGCAGGGAAAAAAGTATAAAAGTACGATATTTAATCCGAGATATGTACCTTATATTTTATTAGCAAGCATATACGGCTAATATAGCGCGAAAGCGAGCTCCAAATGCGAAGCAAACGCGATCCGCACCTACTAAACACTCAACAAACAGATGAGAAACATGTATATAGACAATAGTATCGATATACAACATATAGCAACATAATAACTATATATGCCAACATAGCAAATGTAGTAAAAGCAATATATCCAACCATCAACCAACTATCATCCAACTAACATTCATAACCGATAAATATTCATTCATATTCTCATTAATATTCAATGAAATGGTTTTCAATTTAATCACATTTGATTCATTAACAGTGGATGTTCTTACTAACATTCATTTTCAATTAGTTTATATTCACTAATTCATATTCAAGTTGGTTCACTTCCAAATCAAATTCAATTCTATTTAAGATTCACTTAACTTCCAATTTGATTTCAATTACTTTAGCTTTCAATTTCATTAACACTTAATGAATTATATACAATCAACTAACAATCATATAACAACCAATGTATATTAATTACAACCAAATTCCTTTGCTTATATTCATTCAATTTGGTTTAACACCTTCACTTTCAATTGGTTTAATTAAATTGATTTTCATTCAATTGATTTACATATTCAATCCATTCATTCAATTCAATTTCTAAAGTTGAATTTCATTTATATAACTCAAGTTCACATTTATCACTTATCTTTATTAATTTACTTTGATACCAAAATCAACTTCATTCAACATCACTTAAGTTATACTTCCATTTTACAAACATCACTTGGTTTTACTTAACTTAAATTCCCACTTATAAATCAATTTCAGATTCAAATTCTAAAGTAAATTTCCATTTAACTTTAAATTCATCAGTATATTCATATAGTTTCACTTCTTATATATATAAGTTTATTTCGCAATTGTAAATCACTTTAATTATAATTCAATTCTTATAATTCTTTTTACTTATACAATTATTCTTTTATTTAGATTATTCAAACAACTAAGCAATCAACTTATATACACTTTAATAATTCTGAAAAATTATTCCTTTATATATAAAAATATAATCAAGGTAAAATTATTTCATTTACCCAATTTAAAACAATACTGTGTCGAATTGTTCTGTACAAGTGTTTAGAGATCCCTATCAACAAAGCTGATCACACGTATTAACCAGAATCCATATACCACTCAACAAACCAATCATCACAATATAAAACAATTTTATATTCACTAACAGATACGCGCTCATATCTATTATTACACTCAAACTCATTCTAGAGTACTACTGACTCTATCTCTAATGAGTAATACCCAACAGAGCCATGGTTGTCGCTTAACCATATGCTCTGATACCAAATGTAATAATCCGCTTTTCCCTCCCCCTTGAAGTGACACTAATCTCCATCGATTAACTCAAGATGAACGGAAAACCGAACCATTAGGGTTTTAAGAAAAGAAAGAGGTAGAAGAAGAGAGAAAAGATAGAACAGAACAGAAAGAAAACAACAGAACCACATCAGAATCTCACAATCGCAGCGGAACAACATATAATAAATAAATGAATAATCTTTAAACAAAGAACTATATCAGTTATTACATTTTATACATTACATTACATCATCAGAGTGTACAACAACAAACAACAACAAACAGCGGAAAAAAAAACATACTATATACTAGTGATACGTTATGCCATCCATCTTGCCTCCAGCAACTTCTGAATTCCAGAATATCCTGATAAACCTTAACTCTTGACTGCCCGTATGGAAATTGGTGGGCACCCAGAGTTTATGAAGGAAAACAATAAACTCCGAGTCAGTCATGTGACTGGTGTGAGAACTCAAAACAGTTTATTTATCTTTAAAATCAAAATAGAGGAATATTTTTAAAGTCAATTCGCAATGCTTTTAAAAATGAGACTACCATAAGGCCTCCCGCACACACACACAATGCAAACGCAGAATCGGAGGAGATTTCTCCTTATGATAGTCAAAGATGCTTGATACGCATTAAAAAGAACATTTGATATTATTACTAGTGCATAGTGTAGAGAAAAATCATTTCGAAAATAAAGATATAAATCTTAGCCAACATACGACCATTATCGTATGCCTACTATAGCTACCATCCAAATAGTGGGGCGCCACCATAAGTGAATGATAGGTTCTACAACTAAAACCGTACAAGATCGTATTGTTTCTTTGGATTTCCAACAAATGGTCAGGCCAAGGAACTTCCCATTGCCACATGAGAAAGCCTCTGGAAGGACGTCCCCGAGAACCAAACCGGATCTCTGCCAACACAAGGCCGGGTTACCTTTCAAACTAGGTAACAACTGACACGAGTATGCCATCCCCCGGTCCTTTGGGACCTTTGTCCGAACGCTCGTAACCATCATCACACAATCATAAATAAAGTGTTTCAACATGAGTAAGTATCTGGGCTCCATACCATGATATCACCCTTTTTCAGAAGGAAATGCACATACCCTAAAGGGAGCTACCCCTCATAACCTTGCTGCATCTTTTCTGTTTTGACCATTCCGAGGTGTGAGGCTCGACGAAGTCTCGTCCACAAAGCCACGCTTTGTACAAAAGCTGCTCTTTGGGTCAACAAATGATCATAGAAATGATCACAAAGATAAGTGATCAAACAAATGATCATATCATAAATGATCAAACAATGATCATTTCACAGCAACAATCGGCATGTCACATTACCAAATTGGGAATATATCGCTGATAACCTTCAACTACATAACCTCTGAGCTCGTACGTCTCAGAGAAGGGTGTTAAGCTAAAAGAATAAATTCTTCGCCACCAACAGAAATATATTTGAAAGAAATCAGCTTTATATCTCAATTTGTAATGTCAGACATACTTTCCATACAAGTCTGTTCCGGGATCGAACATAACCGAAGGCACTTACAAAGAAGTCCTTGAAATCCAGATATTCACTAATCACGTTCGGACATCCCATCACATATGGAGTCTCTATACCGGGGACCAGTCGATGCAAAGACATTCGACGAGTTGTCCTTTCGCTTTCAAAAATATCCGGTCTTCAACACCGGTAATCAATGCTATCCATTACGTCGTCGGAATGGGTAATCCGAATAACGAGCGCAATAATTTAAAAATAAGTGTGGCATTCAAATTCAGCAAATCACAACAAATACCCATTCAGAGGTAAATATTGATAGTCGGTTATTGAACCATCAATGGATATGCACACATCACCAGATTCCAAATAATTTTCCAAATTATTTATTTCCCAAAAATATCTTTACAAGACATAAAATTTTCACATTTCAACCATTTTGAAAACAATTTTCAAAATCACTTTTCACCTTTACCACTTTTGGAAACATGTTTCAAACATTTCCTTATGCGAAAATACTTTCATTTCAACATGGTTCATTTAAACCAATTAAATAAATCCTTAACGATTTACTTTATATTTACGTTCCAAATCTGTAAATTTATTCCCATACTTCAAAAATAAATCAACGTTTATTTTTAAACAAATTCCCCTTTTTATTTATAAATTCCATAGTGAATTAATATTCCAAAATATTTATGAATATACAATTTCAATTATTCATTTTCAATTTATCTTCAAAAATATAAATTCTCAAAACGTTTCATTTCACATTGGAAAACATTTTCCATACTTATTTATTCATAAGTAATTCACAAATCTATTTATTTTCAACACTTGGAAAATATTCAATATACTTAAATCGAAATTAAGTATATAGTTCATTCTTTAAGGAAATCATTCTCTTAAACATATTTATTTGGGTCAAAACGAATGTTACGTAAAACATCGTTACAACGTCCCAAAATCACTAGTATAGGGATTCGAAATTAAGATAGATATATAAATCCCAATACTAAATAAAACATTTCCTTTCGGAATCCATTTACTATAACAACAGTGTTATAGTCCACCATTTCCTTCTATTTCTCGAAAACGTCTATTTCAACAATGAATGTTGAAATCTATGGTTTCGAATCTTAACACATTTTGAAAACATCGTTAGATCATTTTAATTCTATTTAAAACATCACATCCAAAACATTTTCTTTAACATATTATTCACTATTCAAAAACGTGAATATACTACGTTAAACAATTTCATCATTTCTATATATTTTATTTTAAAGGATTATTCACTGTCTAAAACGTGAATATAACTCCATTAATAAGTTATAACAATTTACTTATCAAAATAAGTCGTTTGCGAATTTATAAAACAACGTTTATATATTCCATTTCTATTTATTTAATAACAACTTCCTTTTTATAGATCTCCTTTATTAAGCTATTTCAATTTATAACTCAATTATATAACAAAAGTTCATATTATAAGTTAAACACTTATAATTTATTTGTTTGCAAAATCGTTCCTTTAACTTCCCAAATTATAAATCTTATAACTTATAAGATTCATTTATTTATCTAAAACCATTCTTTTAATAACTTTATAAAGTTTATAAATCTACTTCTTATAAAATTCCATTTATAACTTCACCGTTTATAATTCTATAAATTTCATTCATTTATGAAATTCATTTACAATTCATTCTAACACTTATAAAAACTCATTTTATAATCCCAATATTTTTAATTTATAAATATCAATTTATAAATCCTTTATATAAATCAATTTATACTATTATTTCAAAACATCTTTAAACTCCTTTATAATTTCACCATTTTGATTTATAAAATAATCAAATTTCATAAATCCTATATTTAAACTTTTCACAATAAATTCAAAAATCCCAATTTAAACTATTTTATAAAATCATTTACCCCATATTTTCAAAAATCAACTTTTAACTATTTTTCTAAAAAAAAAAATTTATAACATTAAATTTATACGTTTATTTATTTATAATGGATCAATTCCAAAAATATTTTATAAACGTATACTTTCAAAAAATCAATTTTTAAAATCCTTTTAAAATTCCAAAATCGCCCAATGATGCTACACACCAAATAGTCAATCACGACAACAACGACATCATATATCGATACGATAATCCATCAAATATCAAAATATCTGAAATCAAATAAATACTGTTGAGGAATCCAGTTGGATCCCTCCAACCTGTTTTCCTGCATCCAAAGATGTTAGCACAATACCAATTCCGTTCCAGTACGAAATTATCGCGGTATATGGGATTTAAAATATCATCCGCTTAATAGACGGCGCAATAGGATCTCATCCGCTATATACTGTGGGAAATCAACTCCAAGTACCTAAATAATACCAATTTCACTGTTTATGAAATATTCGCGGTATATGTTTTTAATAAATAACATCCGCTTACTAACGGCGCATAATGTCTATTTTAACAATCAATAGATAACAATCATCATTCAAACATACATTCAAGAATTTTAAATCTAACTATTTAAAATTAAAATCGAAACTGATTCGATTGAGTGAGAAGTTCTCACCTTGATTTCAATTTCGTTTTCAGCTTTTATTTCGAATAAAATTAAACGTGCGTTTTATTTTACCCGAAATTTTCGCTAACTCCAAACGACTCCAATCAAATTCCATTGCATAGTGCTCGTCCATACGATTCCAACGCAACTGATTTCACGCGTTTTCGACCTTGTATGAAAAAGATATCGCGTTACAAAGATTACACGAATTTAAACTATATAAATTTACAATTTATTTTATAATTTTCTAAACCTACAGATCCAAGCCGTGCATTCTTCCCCTGATTCATCCAGGCCGTGCATGCTTGTCTTCCTTCACGCGTTCCATCTCCCAGTACGCGTTCTTCATTCGCGTGAGAACAAACCCAAACCGCCATAAACCCTAATTTTTTTGAGCCAATTCCTTCACTTTTACGTCGATCAAACTACTCCACGACGAAGCTCCCCACTTGCTCAACGCTCGGCTCTAGGGGCTTGAAACTCGGTCCCCTATTTTGCACGCACTTCGAGGCCGAACTACAGGCCTTTGAGCTTGATTTGTCGTCAATTCGAAACTCCAAACACGATCATAGCCGTTGAGATGCTAGATCTCACTCCCCTCTACAATCTTCTAGTTGAAAGATTTTGCTAATTGTTGATGGATGAAGAGATAATTGAGGAAGAAGGAGGGTGTGTTTCAGACATTGAACATATAAGAGGCGGCTGTGCTTTCATGAAACCCTAGGTTAATAATTTTTTGCAAATTTATGAAGAATATGGGCTTATATAGAAAATTCGCGCGACACTATTCATCCCGGATTTTCCGAACTCCAAACGAAGCATGCCGGTTAGCGTTTCTAAGGTTTACCCCGCGTTCCGAACACAATAGAATGTGTTTCGGGAGCTAATTCGGTCATCTGTGCGAGTTATGGCAATAAACGTTCGATTTAAAATTAAACCGATTAAACGATTTTCTAGGCGTTTTAGCTTGCACCGGACAAACGGTAAATCCGATTGACACGAAATTTGAAACCATACAATAATATCACATTACGGATCCGATAAAACTGGTTTCGTTGAAATCCGATACTGTTTGAAAAATGGCTATTTTAACTCGCCAATTTAATATTAAAACAATTTCGATGCGTTTCGAGCTGCCACGATCAAACGATAACTCCGATTGCTACGAAAATTGAAATCCGATAATAATAAAATATTATGGATCCAATGGAACTAGTTTCGTCCAATTCTGAGACTGTTCAAAAATTGGCTATTTTCACTAGTCGATTTAATATTAAAATATTCAATTTTCACAAATAAACTCTTAATCCGATTTTAAAAGTTCTATAACATCATTCTAATTTCAACATGATAAAATAAAATTTTACAAATCATTTTCAATCATATTTAACCCTAATTTCAATTATTTCTGTATTTCCAACTATTTAATTATCGATTTAATTATCCAATTAAATCCAATTATTCAAATTAAAATTTATTCAACCTATAAATTTCACTTATTAATATTTAAAATTAATTAAATATACAAATTTTAATTAATATAAATTCTGGGTCGTTACAATACATGACTTAACGTTTATTTTGGATCGGTGTGGTTTTTGGATATCAAATATGGGAACTCGATCCCGGTCTCACCGAATCCAAAAGCCATTTTAATGTCCAAGTTGTACTTAAGGGTTTAAACAGTGGATATTTAGAATATCACTTAACATAAATGGATGATTCACATTACACAGATAGATAATCCACTATTATCACATTCATTCATACATATCACAAAGCAGCATATATATCATATCTCAGATATATCACATTCATATCATCACATATCAACCCATGACATACGAAATCATCCAATATCATTAATTCATCCAATGATGTTTAACAACCAATCATTAATCATCCATAACAAGTTTGATCCAAACTTACTTAATTTAATTGATCCTTAATTAAATTAATTCCTTACTTAATCACTTGGATTATCATCAATCCAGCTTACATATTCATTAATTAATTACATATTAATTAATAAACATCATGTAATTATCCACTTTAAATTAATCATCCTTGATTAATTATTACTTAATTACTATAAGTAATCATTCCTTGATTACAAATTTAATTAATCATCTTGATTAATTACTTCTTAATTATACCAAGTAATTATCTCCTAATTACTCTTTTAAATTGATCACACTTGATTAATTATTATTTAATTACATTGATAATTATTCCTTAATTATCCTTTAATTAATCACACCTGATTAATCACCTTTGAATTAATCACACTTGATTAATTACTTTTAATTTAACACATTTGATTAATTACTTTTAATTAATCACATTTAATTAACTACTCTTAATTAATCACATTTGATTAATTACTTTTAATTAACCACATTTGATTAATTACTTTTAATTACATTTAGTAATTAAGACTTATTTATATATTAATTATCCTTTAATGATTAATTCACAATTAATTTTTTTCATTAATTAATGATTACTTCATTAATTAAATTTCTTTTTTAATTAATTACTTTGACAAGTAATTAATCACATTATTAAATACACTTATTCTTTCATTAATTAACCATTAATTAAATAATTTAAACCTTTAATTAATTGCATTAATTAATTCTTTAATTAATAACACAAGTGATTAACCCTTAATCACATCCACTTAATTACTCCCATAAGGTAATTATCTTTTATTTAATTACCTCCAGTAATCAATCACTTAACTACTTTACCCAGTAATCATACTTAATTAATTCCAAAGTGATTATCTTTCACTAATTAATTACTTAATTAATTATTTAATTAATCATTTAAATTCAATTAAATGATTCTTTAATTTACTATATTAAAAAGATCCTTAATTAAGAAAATCATTTTCTTGATTAAATCATTTATATTAACCAAAACAATTTGATTATTAATAAAAATTGAACTGTCTTAATTATTTTCACAAGCTTATTTATCTTTAATTAAATCAAAATTCTAAATTTACATAAGATAAATCTTTATTATAATTGATTATCAAATTCTTAATTATTAAACTTTATTTCAAATAAAATATATTTGAAATCAATTATAATTAAAATAATCTAAACATTCAAATTAAAAACTTTTAAATCCTTGAACTTCCCAAAGTTATTAAATAAAATTTAATTCAAACTTTATTGTTAAAATTTCATTTAATTTATTTTGAAAACTTTCATATTTTAATATATATATATATATATAAACTTGTTTAAAACCAAACTTTAAAACAATTTAGTTTTATAAATAAACTTGTTTAACTTTTGTTTTTAATCTTGAATTATCTACAAAATCATATTATCTTTGTTTTAAAACTTTTAAAACCTTTACTGTTAAATTTTTAAAACTTTACTGTCACATTTTTAAAACCTTTAAAACTTAAACTTTCAAAACAAAAACCTGCTCAAACAACACACGAGCAACCTACAGCAAATTCACGTGACAACCCCGAGTAAAGCAAACAAAACCCCGAGCCACCCCTAACCTACACCTGCTTCGAGCCAAATCAACACGAACCCGAGGTAATCTTCGAGCTCAATCCATCTTCTCCCAAAAACCATGGCAGAAACACGAAACTTTGCACGTTAACATGCACGTCGCCGCCGGCCGACGGTGAACACCACGCCGGCCTTCCACACGACGCACTCGACCTCTACAACAATTCGTGCAACCCAGAAAACCCCATATGATCGAGAATCAAAATATGACTATCGAACCCAAACTGTTCGAAACCACCATCACCCAAAAACCACCACTCCACGGCAACACCAAACTCGAGAAGACCTACCATCACCGCCGAAGCTACATCACAACCTCCTAACCCCACGACAACACTCGCGATCCACTCCGGTTGTCTCTCGACGCCGTAAATCCCAGAAGAATAACGTCGACAGTCACAATCGGTTATACCCTAATCCCTCGATTATCGGCCATCTCAAACATTAGTAAATTCCCAAATCAATTTTCTCATGATCCCTGACTTCCACATGATCTTCATGCTCAACGGCACCGCTCATCTCGTCGTAATTCACCGTGAATTGATTAATATGCCCAAAACAGAAAATCCAAGAATTCTCTTTAATTACTAAACTAGAAATCATGATTCATATCTCAAAATCATTATTTTCCAATTGTAATACAATTATAAAATCAAAACTAAGATTTGAATTCATAAATTTTGACCCAAATTTGATTATTTACTGTAAATTCACAAATTCGAGCTAATCATACATTTTAAAAACTCGTGATTATTTTTAGATGATAGCTTACTTGATTACAATCAACATCTATTTACAATTCAAGGTCAAATTCGAATTCAAGAACAAGTTATTGAATTTATAATAAAACTGTAAACTTTTATTTTACACAAAGTATATGTTTAAACTACCCAGGCATTCAACTAAACTTAATTCAAACATGCATCTAATTTTTAATCCAAGTATTTAAATAACATCAAGATACTCAATCACAAGAACATGATGAAATTCAGATTTTAAAACTATTTTTAAAAATTCATTTATTCACCTTTGTTTGCAGAGGACAGAAATTGAAACTTTCCAGGCTTATGAATTTCATTACCCTTTTCAAATTTTCACTTGCATGCTGAATTTCTTGATTGATTCCAGATTTGCATGTTGATGTTTCCTGAATTACTTGTTGATTACTGAATCTCTTGATTGAACTTGAAGATTATGCATTGATGTTGTAATTTCCAGATTGAAACTCCAGATTTCACTTTATTTTCAGATTTCTTTAACAGATTTCCTTCTCCTGATTTTTGATTTGCATTTGTATTCATTTTTTTATTTGATCTTTGTATTATGTTTGAGTTAAAATAAAGAAAAGATTTTCAGCAGAAGAATAAAACTCTTCCTTTAATTTTACAATTTTAATTTTAATTTTTCTTTCAAGAGAGTATTGCCAATTGTCTATCCCATGTTCCCATTATCTTACACCATAGCACATGCAATTACAAATGTCTTTTAATAAGCCAAAATACTTACAAGTGTAAAATTGTTTAATTATTATTTACAAAAGTTATTTTCTAATGTTTTATTAATGTTTTAAATGTTATTTCCTTTTTAATAATTTTATTTAAGCTATATATATGTATTTATGTAATATTTATATAATTATAAAATGTGTATACTTATCTTTTAATAAATATTCGTGTGAATTCATTAACTTATATTTTGATCAAATCATATAACATATGTTTATAAATTTGAGAAATTAAGTTTGACTCTTTATATAAAATTTTAAAACAATCTATCTTATGTTGAAATTAAAATGAAGGAGTATTAAATCAAATGAACTTTTAATTTAAATCTTATTTAGAACTTAAGTACAAAATATATATGTATCTAAATTAAATAAGAAATTAACTTTGTTATACAAATTTAAATCTCAAATATCTTTTTCAAAAGTATTAAATCAAATTAACATTTCAAATTACAAATTATATATATATATATATTAAAGTTTGAAACCACTTATTAAATTCAAATCAATATTTTTTTATTTCTAATATATATATATATATATATATATATACACACACAAATATATACACACATTTCAAATAGAAAAACATTTTAACATTAAATTTGAAAATTACTGTATTAAATCTTAAAACAAATTTCAAATCACAATATATACATTCATATATATTACAATTTTAATAGATAACTTTTATTACATTAAACACTTCCTATTTACAAGATATATCAATATATATATATATATATATATATATATATATATTATAAATAGAAAATATTTTGATTAACTTTTGAAAAATAAATCTTACTAATTTTATATTGTTAAGAAAAATATTAATAGATATTATCAAATTATTATTATCAGCCTTTAAAATAATTTTAACTTGTCCATTTATAATGTAAAATGATCAAATTAATTTAATTATTATTAAAGATTATTAAATTGATATTGTTCAAAATTCCGGGTCATTACATTCCTCCCCCCTTAAAAGAAATTCGTCCCCGAAATTTAAAAGCAAAGATGATTCAATAACCCATCAAAAAAATTTAAATTTCAAATCAACAATCACACAATCAATCATACACTATCAATCATAGCAACCAATTCAAACAAACAATTTTATCTATCCAGACAGAATTCTGAATAGAACTTCCTAATATTATCAAGATTTTTCCATGTACCTATACTGGAATATTTGCTCTATAGAATCTTTATTAACTATACTACTATAACCAAGAACTCCTCATCTGATCTACAAATGTGAACAAGATATCAGACTAAACTCAAAACCAGCTCAACTACCAGATCCTTCTGAACTGCTGATTCTATTATTCGAAGAATCATACACATATTCCTCAGAGATATGTGAAATACAATGAATTCCAGTTATTCGAACTGGCAATTCAATCCTGTAGATAAAAATCTAATCTCTAGAGAACACAGGAAAAACTCAAAATACTACCGGAGCTAACTCTCCAGTTTTACCCAGTCTTATATCTCCTTTGATTGAATAAAACTAAAACAATATCCAAATTCCAACTTCACATTCCAAATCTCCTCAATTCTGAACTGCATAACTCTTCTGATGCTCCTGTGTCACCTTCAACTTTCCTGAACAGCTTAACCCTTACTGATTTCTTCATTAAACAATCTAGACCAAAATCAAATCAATCTCCAAATCGTACTCAACAAAATGACTCTCTCAAAAATATGCTGAAATCCAATACACAACTCTATTCCACAAGTATTAGTGAATTTCAGATCTACATCTCTTATCTGGAATAACCAAACAGTTATACTTGACAACCTTGCCTTCCAAATCCTGAAAATTTCTTCATACTTGAATTTCTTGTAGAAATCCTCTAATCCAAGAAAACTGCAACTCTAGGTTGCTCCCATACTAGAACAACAGCTATCTCGCCTTCACTGCACAACTCTGATTTGGAGTAGATGAGAATGCTATCGAAGAATTCGAGCACAAACTTTCTCCATACCCTGCTCATCCGACTCATAAAATCTTAGTGACCCATTCCACTTGGTCAAAACATCTCAACAGAACCTTAACTAGAAACTAGATGATCAATCCCTCTCCAAAGAATCCTGAGCTGCCTTGCCAACTTCTTCACGCTCCAAGAGTCACCCCTCTACATGGTTGCACCATCAATACTACTCCTGGAATCCAAGTTGATAAGAAAACTCAATCTCCGATTTGGGTAAACTTCTGATTTCCTCAAAATCCTCTGAGAAAATCTCTGACTATTTAAATTGTTTTTACCTCCATATGAGATGCCTCAATTCCCAAACCAAAGAATACTCAAGGATTTCCCAAACTAATCGCAAGTCACTTTCGCGATCTTACCCAGTTCAGAATCCAAAGAACCATCTCTCCAACTAGAACAGCTTTCCTAATCAAGATCAATCCTTCCAGAATGGCTTATCTACCAGGAAAACTGATAGATCACTTCCAACAAATATCCTGCTCTGCTGAGCCTCTTGAAGAAATGGATAAGCCTTCTCTATCTGCCTGGTCTTCTGATAGTAGAATCCCGAAGATTTCTGAACCATCGAAGAGTCGGATCCACGCTGCTGCTTCCAAACTTCACTTCAATGATACTGCTAAGCCAAAAGATCATCCTTAACCACAAGCTCCTTGAAACACAAAACTATCACCCAATTCCACCAAAAATCCTTGAGACGAGTAGACATCTTCTCAAGAAACTCGGCTCCAAACCAAACACCAACCACTAGTTCTTATTCAGATAAACAATGAGACCATGTCCAAAATGAGGTAACTCATTGACCTTAGTCTCATACTTAAATAAAGATAAGACACCCTTACTTAAGATCCAGAAAATCCCTAAACATCCGAATTTTCCCTGCAGTAGGCATCACTTTCCTTCAATACCATCTAAATCTTGTTCCAGAAGAACATCTTCAGAACCATCTATGGATACTGCATCTCATTACACAGCTATTCCTTCCTGAAACCACCAAGATACCATCACCATCTTCTGCTCAGCTGACAGACTTAACTCTTGGAGATCCCGCTCACTCGAGAGCAAATCAACCTCACACTTCAAGAATATATTCCAATTCTTGAAAATACTTCCTCTAGGATCAATGAAATCCTTTCACGAATCTACAAAGCTTATTCGAGACGGTATTAGGTCTACAATCTCGACAGATACACCTCCAACCACAACATATGAGCCTCTACCATTAGTGGTAGTCGTGTTCCACACACTCCTACCTTATCTACCTTTATAACCTATGTTGGAAGATCCGAACAGATAACCCAACAAATTAGGTGTGTGTATATATATATATATATATATATATATATATATATAAATTACAAGTACGCTCTCTCAAGATAGACATCACTCCAGAGCCTAGGTATTCACTCAACCTAATGCTTTGACACCAACTGTAGTGACCCGACTTTCTATCACCAGAAAGACGCATCACTATTAAAGAATGAAAGGGATAGAAGAAGAAAAGAAAGAGAAGGAAGAAACACAACACATCAGAATCTCACAAAGGAACGAATGGAATATAATATATAACATATATATAGAATCATTTACATCAAAGTACACAACTTACATCTCAATTTAGACAGTTATAACATTTCTGTCTAATATACAATACAAGAACAACTATACAGAATAACATATAGCGGAAACTCTATCTATATATCTACACGCTGAAGCCTCCTGCTCCAAAGCTCCTCCAGAATTCGTCAAGGAAAACCTGAATCACTTGACTAATCGTACATAATATGAGTACCCAAGAGTTTAATAAAATAGAAAATAAACACTCGGGTCAGACAGGGGTCTGGTGTGAGTAAACGGTTTAAGATTGCTTAACTTTAGAAAATCCTTTGAAAAGAAAAGGTATCACGTAAGACTTCCCACACATAAACATGGAAAAGTTTTTACCTTACGCTAACCAAAACATTTGATAGAAAATCCAGTGATATTATAATAGTGTCTAGGGTTTTCAAGTAAATATAAAATAGCCGAAATTGTTACATCTATTAAATTCCAGCTACTAGCCACAAAAGTGGGTAATACAAACAAAACCGTATGGTCTCGTAGGAAGAATGGGTTTCCATCAATGGCAGGGCTACTGGGGTACCGCCCGTCACAGTACGTGGCCTAGATCACCGTACCGAGGAGCCACCCTAACTCCCCTGCAACACAAGGCTGGGACCATTCCTTACTGAACAGTCCTGAACAAGACTACCCCGCAGTTGACTGCAGATCCAACCGCCCACAAAGCCGAAATAAAAAGGGACATCTAGACAGGGACAAATCTCGTCCGACTTGGGCATGACCCACTTAACCTTGATGCACCTCCCCTATTTTAGCCATTCCTGGTTGATAAGGCTTGAGGCTGCGATTACCTTTATAGGACACATTTATCTTAGAATGCTCATCGTCCACCTGTGTAACAACCCTGTATTTTGTAATTATTTTATTGTATATTTTAATTATTTTTAATGTAAGATTTTGATTTAAAAACTTATTTTACTTATTTGAAATGATTAAATTTATTATTTAAATATAATCTTGATTTTTATATGAGTTATAATTCCAAACTAGTGTAAGTTGAATATTTGCCTGAAATGCTGATTTTGGTCAAAATAGTCAAACTGTGACTTTCAACTTAAAATTTTAAAAATTTAATTTTTTTTCTTTTATTATGGAAGTACATAAAATTATAAGAACACCACTTTTCGTTTCGTTGAAATTGGATGTAAATTGTGAAAGTTATACCCTTACAATATTATGCGTATATAGGGTTATTTAACAATGACTATTTTAAATTGTATAAATTACTTCTTCTTTGTTTTATTTTATTTTAATATGTGATAATATGTTATATAATGTATATTTTGACTTTTAAGTATTTTTAAAATGATAATATAATTTTTCTAAAGTTCATTTGAATTTATTTCTAATTTTAAAAGACTAGTCTACAATTTTAAGCCATTTTCTTAATTTAATTATATATAATTAAAATTTATTTATTTATTTTATGCACTCACTGTTATTTTATGTACTTTATTTTATTCATTTTACATATATTTAAATTAAAGTAAATTTTTCCAAAGTGTATTGAAGTTATTTCTAATTCTTAAGTCAAGTTTTCATTTTCTGTGCTATTTTTCTTATTTTAATCATATCTAATTAATATTTAATTATTAATATTTTGTTTATCTGTTATATTTTCGAATTTTAACTGAGATTTTAATTATTTTCAGTTATTTAGATGTATATAAATATATATATAGGAAGTTTAAAAGGTTTGAAAGCAAAGAAACGTAAAACCGTTTTAACGTTTCTTCTTCCGTTTCTTTTCCAATTAATAGGTTTAATTTCCTTTGACCGTTCCTTTCTTTATTGTAGCTGTGCATTTCTTACCTCATTTTCACATGAAAACATTCCTTTCCACTTCATAATAATTTTATAATGAAATGTATAATTTTCCAAGACTAACAGTGATTTATGCACAATTTTAGAACACTGTTTGGTATTTTTAATGCATTTTCTTCATTATTTTATATTTTTTTTCAAATTATACTATTTGTTACCTCATATTTCTAATTGATTTCGGTTTGTAAAGTATATTCTCCTGAAATTTTGTTTATGTAAAGTTTTAAAAGGAAAAGAATATGGAAGATTGTAAATCACTTTGAAACGTAAGCCCTTTTATTTGTCCAAACCCTTCATTTCCTTAAACTCCTCAATTAATTGCCTTAGCCGTGTAAAACCCTAATGTAGCCATCATCTCATTAGGTTTTCACGTGAAAAAAAAAAGATCATTTTCATTTATTTCTCACGGCTTCAAAGATCTGGTAATGGCTTCCCTTTCTTTTTCTTACTTTTCTACTTGTTTTCCCTAAATTTTAATTTTTTTCATTTATTTAAAGACTTTGGCTTTTGTTTTCTTAAAAATCTAATTTTGGAAATTTTCTTGAAATGATTTCTGATCATTTGTCCAAATAAAAATAAACAATGTCTGAAAATTTGATTTGGATAAAAAGTGTAACTTTAATAGAAATTCTAAATTTTATAATTCTAAAGGCAAATTTTTCATCTTGAACTGTATACAATTGTGTAACATTTGTTACACTTTTGTTTTGGTCAGATTTGTTGTATACTTTAAAAAAAAAAAAGTTAGTAATAATTAGTGTGAAACGGGAAATAAACTTTACATTTCTTTTACATATGTTTACAGCTGTTTCTTAACTTTATATTTAACAATCAATTGGATGAAGCTAAATCAAATGTTATTAATTATGGTAAAATAGCTATTAAATTTTGGTTTAAAGCGATGGTTTATTTTCCTAATAGAAACGTTAGTATTTTAAATTTATTTAATAAGAGAAACAAAATAATTTGTACGTTACTTTGGGCATATATTTAATTGTTGCTCTTGCCTTTTCGTTATCTATTTGATTTTTTTCTTGCGTTAACAATGCAAAGTTTTCAGCGGTATATTCTCTTTTGAGAATCCAAAATCTTGCTCAAATCTTGCCTTAAATCATTTCCGTGTGTGAATTATTTCTTTCCCTCTTGCCTCCCATACGTTTCCACCTATTGGATAGAATTAAATTGCCTCTACCGTTCAAGAATTTTACTCTTGCCTTCCCTCTACATAAATTAGTGAGTAAATGTTAATATATATTTCACGTTCAAAAGTTCCATACCACAAATTATTCATTTTGCTTCCATTAAAATTTGCGTGAGCATCTCCTGAAGGTATGAACCGGCGCATGCTTTTCCTTTCATTTTTTTTCTCTTTTTTCTTTCTTTCTTCTTTTCACTCTTGTTTTATTTCATTTTTTCTCCTTTCATTGTTTTGCCTTATCCTATTGCCTGCCACCGTGGTTGGCCATTCACCATATTTTTCCGACCCTACCCATGCCAGACCACCGAGCCTTGTTTGAGAAAAAAAAGGAATAAAAAAATTCCATTTTTGTCGCCTTTGTATTTTGTTTTTGAAGTAATATTGCCACCGAGCCTTGTTTCGAAAAAAAAAGGGAAATGAAAAAAAAAAGTTGCTTTTGTCACTTTGTATTTTTGAAGTTATAATCTATTTTTCCAATGGCCCTTGTTTTGGGAAAAAAAAATGAGAAAAAAAAAATTGTTTTGTCACCTCTGTAATTTGGCATTCTAGTCTATATTCCCTCTGCCCTTTTGTTTGAAAAAAAAAAATAAATGAACAAAATTTGTTTTGTCACCTTTGTTTTGAAGTTATAGTCTATTTTAAAAGTGGTCTTGTATTTTTGAAGTCATAGTTTATTTCGTTTTTATAAAATTAAATAGAAAAGGAAATTTGAAAGGCCTTAAACTTTCTATCTTTCTATGGGCCTTTATAGTCCACCCTTTTACTTTTAACCTAACCTTTCACCAATTAACCCTAACACCTCCTCATATCATCTCCTACCACTTCACATTTTTGTGCTTGCCATGCCTTTGTGATGCCAAACCAGATCCTTTTCCACCTGAAAACATGTCTGGCCTAGCCCTAAGCATGTATGGCCGAGCATACATGGAGTTGTGGTCAAGCAAAAGTGGTTGAAAAGCTTGGTAATGTCATTTGTTGCTTCTACTTTTCTATTGTTCAACAAATCTTTATATTGTATGCATATGTTTATATGGTCTTGTTTATTTGTTGTATACAAGATCATTATCAAGGCTTTCCATTCATTCAATTCAAATCGTGTTTGTCGTGCTTTTGGAATCGCTCTTGTGTTTGTTGTTTTGGTCTCTAGCTTCGAAAAGGTGAGTCTTTCTCACTCTGACATATATACTTATGAAAAGTGGATTGATGACAAGTGTTTAGTAATGTAAAATGTTTATGCCAGTTAATGATGATCATATGATATGCTATGCCGTGTTATTACCATGTTATTACCATGTTAAAACTGTTAATTTTCACCTGACATCTGATACATGACTGTACATTGTGATATTGAAATTGTTTATATTATTTCTGTATATGATCACACTGCAAGTTCCCTGTTAGGATAAAAAATCATTATGGGCTGAAATGATAGGCCTGAGTTATTTTATTTATTTATTTAAACTTGGGATTGCGGGTTTGAAACGATAGAACCCGGATTTTTACCTTTTAAACTGCGGATTGAAATGATACATATCCGTATCACTTGACCTAGGTTAGAAAACTATATACAGACCCGTGGTTATTCTATAAAGTGCTTTGAATATTTTAAGTATTTTAAAAATATAAAATTATGAAATTTGATTTAAATAGATTTTGAAAGGTTTTAAAATAAATAAATTATGATTTTTCTATGTGTTAAAAATGTAATTTATGAATGGATTAACTGGATTTTGAAATATAACTTATGTTTGAAATTTGGAATTTTGACTAAAAATGATATTTAAGTTACATGAATAAAATGGACTTTAATTTTATTTGGAAATGGTAAATATGATAAATTGATTTATATTTGAATTTAAGTGATTTATTAAAGAATTATTGATTTTCTATAAATTTAAGTGGTTGAATAAATGACTGTTGAAAATGAAATTTTAAAATATAACTTGACTTGAAAATGTGAAATTTGAGTTTTAACTAAAGATGTTAAATTAATCAAATAAACTAGAAGTTTAGTTAAAATTGTAAAATGGTAATATAAATCTGAAACGTATAGGTTTTAATTTATGAAAGAAACGTATAGGTTTTAATTTATGAAAGAAACGTATAGGTTTTAATTTATGAAAGAAACGTATAGGGTTTAATTTATGAAAGAAACGTATAGGTTTTTATTTATGAAAGAAACGTATAGGTTTTAATTTATGAAAGGAACGTATATGTTTTAATTTATGAAAGGAACGTATAGGTTTTAATTTATGAAAGGAACGTATAGGGTTTAATTTATGAAAGGAACGTATAGGGTTTAATTTATGAAAGGAACGTATAGTTTTAATTTATGAAAGAAACGTATAGGTTTTAATTTATGAAAGAAACGTATAGGTTTTAATTAATGAAAGAACGTATGGTGTTCTAATTAATGATAGGAACATGTAAATTCCTAATTAATGAAAGAAGGTATAAGTTTTAATTAATGAAAGAAACGTATAAGTTTTTAATTAATGAAAGAAACGTGTAAAGTCCTAATTAATAAGAGAACATGAAAGTTTTAATTAATGCAAGAACATGTAAAGTTTTAATTAAGAAAGAAACATGTAAAGTTGTAAGTAGTGTGGTATTGATTTAATTAATAAATGTTCATTATTGTAATAGGAATATAAAATTTAAAACGTACATTTGACACGTAGATTTTAATCAATGTAATGGTGTATTTTAAATTGATTAAAATGATAAATGTTACTTATTGTAATAATAATGTAAGTTAATAAGGTGCTTTTAACTTAACATAAGAATTTCGGTTTAAATTGTATATTACAGTAAGAAAGTTTATTTAACTATAAGGCTATGATAAATTGACATGTTAAAATGTTAAGCTTATCAATACTTTGATTATATACAATGTAAAGTGGAAAGTAGTACATTCCAAAAATGTTATGATTCCTTAAGGTAACATTTCCAAAATGCTATGATAATTTAAAGGAATATTTCAAGTTTAATAAATTTAAAGAAATATTCAATGATTTGAAAATTTGGGTTTTATTTGAATGATATAATATTGAATTATTTTTGAAATGGAAACGATACAATTGTGATATTGTTTTGAAATGAGTATGATATTTTGGTCCTGAAAGTATAAATTATTTGAAATAAATATCCATGGGTTATAATAACGATTGGTTGTTAAAGAGATCGGGATCGGATATTGTCTTATAGCCGGACAATACCGAAAACCACTTTAACAACTATCTACGCGGTGGAGATTCCAGAATGAAGTAGGATGGTGGCGACGTTCTCGAGGTATGTTACGTGGACCCAACTCCCGTGAGTTGACATATATGACTAAAACAGGAGCTATACCGGGCTACATAAAGGGTCGCACCCTTTCATCGAGCATGCTCCATCGGAAAATATTCTATTACTGTTGTGATTCGATTCGGTGGCGCCACTTTGATTCGGGGGTATTGTTTGAGGTGGGCGGAAGCTGCTGGCTTGCCGTCACCACCGGTCCGGGAGTGCAAACAGTGTATCCACCCTGGCATTTCCTTGCGTGCCGTGTCATATCCTTATATCGAGCCCACTACGATTTTGGTTTTAAAGATCTGACCGCGTTTAGGTTCACCATCCCCTTAACGCTATTTTCTATATGATTATACTTTACTGATTAGACACTACCGTATATAGCGTATATTACTACATAGTAAATAGTTTAACGGATCCTTAGAGGATGGGCGGTCCCAAGCATCCTTTAAGTTACTGATGCATTTTGTTACTGTTCACTTGAGTTGATTTACAGTTTATAAGTATTTATGTCCTGACTCGAGGGTTTTGTGTTTTGCTTTACGCTCGGGTCAGATTGAGTGAGTTAGCATTCCAGATTCACCTTCGACGTTGGAGCTTTCCTTGAAGATCCAGCCATCTATTTTGTTTCAGTATCCAGTGGTTCAGTGATTATCTAATTTGTACCTGATGTATCCTGTTACTCTTCTGTTGTATCTTATTTAACTCTGATGTATCTCATATTTATATAGTAGCTTCATGAACTACTATCTCTTTTTCTTCCGCTGCATTTTTATATACTCTGTGTCTGTGATCTGTGATTTTATTTACTGTATATTCTGAGATTTGCCAAATTTTTATGTACAACGCGGCATTTTGAGCTATCCAATTCCGGCATGAGTGTCTACCTATACACTTATAATGGATGCGAATGGTTGAAAATACCGGGTCGTTACAGTTGGTATCAGAGCTTTGGTAGCTCTAGGCAAAACTCAGCATATGGAGTGAATGTATTTACAGAATCACTTTCATTCGAGTTTGAATCTCTCCCTTTTGACTCGATTCCTTTGAATTTTGGAACATTCCCTACAGTTCCAAAATCCATTCGTATCCCTCACTATTCATCTTCTTTTGACTCTGGAGCATTCCATAACTCCGCTTCGAATGATCTTTCTAGTAAGTCGGCAGTCACGCCAATTTCAAATTGAATTGAAAAAAGAAGGGGGAAAACTCCTTTACAAATTAGCATCGATTCACCAGAGATTTATATCTATCCTTGGTTTAGATGCTAGTATCTCCTATTATCCCAAACTCTAACTCTTGAGATCAAACGTAGATTTACCCCAGAAAATCCACTTCGATCTTATACTTTAAGTCACGGTTGATCCGATTAAGGTTGCCCGTGATTTATTTTAGCTTATCCACCTCTCTACTCGGTATTTAATCATCTTGTCTTTTGTTTCCAACATATTTTCAAACATTTTGAATTGTATTTGTCAATCTATATTTTTTTTAACGTGTTGTTGGTGTTGTTGATGTTGATTTGGGTTTCCGATTGATTCGTCTGATCAACGCTATCGATAGGATTTCTAAAACACTTTAACAGAACAAAATGACACAATATTATTTTAAAATTTGGTTAATGAAATAAAATTTTGATATATAAGTAAATTTATGGAACTTAATAAACTGATTCAAATTGATTATTTGAAGTGATAATACTTAATTTATCATTTATTGTTCTATAAATGAATTTATAAATAGTTGTTTATAAATTGATTTGGGAACTGAAATGAATTTAGAACAAGAAATTTGAGAATTTGATTTCCAACGGTTTCAAACCTTTTGTTTAAAAAGTTTTAAAAGGGATATATTATTTAAAGTATTTTCAAATAGAAATTTGTTTTCAAAGAATTTTAAAGGTTTAAAATTAGTGCTCTTCTCTTTGTCGCTGGAAAATAACTTCGGTGATGATCGCGACATCATCGACGTTCATTTTCGAGTTTCGAAGTTAGGAGACTATTCTGTAGTCTTGCTACAGCTTTGTTTTGGGAAATTAAATTGATTTGAATTTCTAAAATATGACTTGATTTATAATATATATAGATATATGATTGAAATTTGATTTGACATATTATATATATATTATTACTTATCTCTAAATGGTTTGGAGAAATCGGAAATTTAATTCTTAAATTTTATTTTTAACAATAATTTCAATTATAAAAAGAAAATCAATATTTTTTTGGATAAATGATTAAACTTGAGATAATTGAATTGGAAAGTTTTATTTGTATGACACAATTCCATTCTAATATAACTTACCTTAATTTCAGAAGTTAACAATGTAATTGGGTAATATACAATATAAAAAGATTTTATAAATAAAATTTTGGTGGTTATAATAAATGTTATACACTTAAATATTAATTATAAAATGATTAACAGAGGTAAATATAATAAAGGGTAATTGAATAACTTACAATAAAATGATGTTAAAAGAACTAAGAATAAAAGAAAGCAGTTATAATAAGTGTAAGTATATTGAACATGAGTGATAAATATATTGAGAGGAATAAATTTAATTTTTATTAGGAATAAAGAAGAATAAAATTTATTAAATACATTGTGAGTGTAATAAATGATTATCTTTCTAACCCATGGTTTTAAAAAAAAATTTGTTAATTTAAGATGATTGGATAATAAGATAATGAAATTTGAGATAGTTAAGAGTTATGTAACTTGTGTAAAAGTTTATTTTCTATTTAAGTTGAAATCTCCATGCTTTCAAATTCATTTTCTTATTTTGTTTTTCAAACTATCTTTTGGTTGTTCTTATCGTCCTCATCTTGCTATAGACTGGTATATGCATCTTTCTATGATCTTTCTGTTTAAAAATCTTTCTATAATCTTTGATAATCTCCACCTTGTAAAACTTACCTATAACAACAGTTATCAGGTATAACTTCAATCTTCTTGTCATCTTATCTTAATCCTATTTCACTCTATCTTTTCTGTGCCCTTCCATACCTCATTCCTTTTCGGGGACGAAAAGTTTTGAGTGGGGGAGAGTGTAACAACCCTGTATTTTGTAATTATTTTATTGTATATTTTAATTATTTTTAATGTAAGATTTTGATTTAAAAACTTATTTTACTTATTTGAAATGATTAAATTTATTATTTAAATATAATCTTGATTTTTTTATGAGTTATAATTCCAAACTTGTGTAAGTTGAATATTTGCCTGAAATGCAGATTTTGGTCAAAATAGTCAAACTGTGACTTTCAACTTAAAATTTTAAAAGTTTAAAAATTTAAATTTTTTTCTTTTATTATGAAAGTACATAAAATTATATGAACACCACTTTTCGTTTCGTTGAAATTGGATGTAAATTGTGAAAGTTATACCCTTTACAATATTGTGCGTATATAGGGTTATTTAACAATGACTATTTTAAATTGTATAAATTACTTCTTCTTTGTTTTATTTTATTTTAATATGTGATAATATGTTATATAATGTATATTTTGACTTTTGAGTGTTTTTAAAATGATAACATAATTTTTCTAAAGTTCATTTGAATTTATTTCTAATTTTAAAAGCCTAGTCTACAATTTTAAGCCATTTTCTTAATTTAATTATATATAATTAAAATTTATTTATTTATTTTATGCACTCACTGTTATTTGCTGTGTTTTACTTTATTTTATTCATTTTACATATATTTAAATTAAATTAAGTTTTTCCAAAGTGTATTGAAGTTATTTCTAATTCTTAAGTCAAGTTTTCATTTTCTGTGCTATTTTTCTTATTTTAATCATATCTAATTAATATTTAATTATTAATATTTTGTTTATCTTTTATATTTTCAAATTTTAACTGAGATTTTAATTATTTTCAGTTATTTAGATGTATATGAATATATATATATAGGAAGTTTAAAAGGTTTGAAAGCAAAGAAACGTAAAACCGTTTTAACGTTTCGTCTTCCGTTTCTTTTCCAATTAATAGATTTAATTTCCTTTGACCGTTCCTTTCTTTATTGTAGCTGTGCATTTCTTACCTCATTTTCACATGAAAACATTCCTTTCCACTTCATAATAATTTTATAATGAAATGTATAATTTTCCAAGACTAACAGTGATTTATGCACAATTTTAGAACACTGTTTGGTATTTTAAAGGCATTTTCTTCATTATTTTATATTTTTTTTCAAATTATACTATTTGTTACCTCATATTTCTAATTGATTTCGGTTTGTAAAGTATTTTCTCCTGAAATTTTGTTTATGTAAAGTTTTAAAAGGAAAAGAATATGGAAGATTGTAAATCACTTTGAAACGTAAGCCCTTTTATTTGCCCAAACCCTTCATTTCCTTAAACTCCTCAATTAATTGCCTTAGCCGTGTAAAATCCTAATGTAGCCGTCATCTCATTAGGTTTTCACGTGAAAAAAAAGATCATTTTCATTTGTTTCTCACGGCTTCAAAGATCTGGTAATGGCTTCCCTTTCTTTTTCTTACTTTTCTACTTGTTTTCCCTAAATTTTAATTTTTTTCATTTATTTAAAGACTTTGGCTTTTGTTTTCTTAAAAATCTAATTTTGGAAATTTTCTTGAAATGATTTCTGATCATTTGTCCAAATAAAAATAAACAATGTCTGAAAATTTGATTTGGATAAAAAGTGTAACTTTAATAGAAATTCTAAATTTTATAATTCTAAAGGCAAATTTTTCATCTTGAACTGTATACAATTGTGTAACATTTGTTACACTTTTGTTTTGGTCAGATTTGTTGTATACTTTTTTTTAAAAAAAAAAGTTAGTAATAATTAGTGTGAAACGGGAAATAAACTTTACATTTCTTTTACATATGTTTACATCTGTTTCTTAACTTTATATTTAACAATCAATTGGATGAAGCTAAATCAAATGTTATTAATTATGGTACGATAGCTATTAAATTTTGGTTTAAAGTGATGGTTTATTTTCCTAATAGAAACGTTAGTATTTTAAATTTATTTAATAAGAGAAACAAAATAATTTGTAGGTTACTTTGGGCATATATTTAATTGTTGCTCTTGCCTTTTCGTTATCTATTTGATTTTTTTCTTGCGTTAACAATGCAAAGTTTTTAGCCGTATATTCTCTTTTGAGAATCCAAAATCTTGCTCAAATCTTGCCTTAAATCATTTCCGTGTGTGAATTATTTCTTGCCCTCTTACCTCCCATACGTTTCCACCTATTGGATAGAATTAAATTGCCTCTACCGTTCAAACATTTTACTCTTGCCTGCCCTCTACGTTAATATATATTTCACGTTCAAAAGTTCCATACCACAAATTATTCATTTTGCTTCCATCAAAATTTGCGTGTGCATCTCCTGAAGGTATGAACCGGCGCATGCTTTTCCTTTCATTTTTTTTCTCTTTTTTCTTTCTTTCTTCTTTTCACTCTTGTTTTATTTCATTTGTTCTCCTTTCATTGTTTTGTCTTATCCTATTGCCTGCCACCGTGCTTGGCCATTCACCATATTTTTCAGACCCTACCCATGCCAGACCACCGAGCCTTGTTTGAGAAAAAAAAGGAATGAAAAAAATTCCATTTTTGTCGCCTTTGTATTTTGTTTTTGAAGTAATATTGCCACCGAGCCTTGTTTTGAAAAAAAAGGGGAAATGAAAAAAAAAAGTTGCTTTTGTCACTTTGTATTTTTGAAGTTATAATCTATTTTTCCAATGGCCCTTGTTCTGGAAAAAAGAAATGAGAAAAAAAAAATTGTTTTGTCACCTCTGTAATTTGGCATTCTAGTCTATATTCCCTCTGCCCTTTTGTTTGAAAAAAAAAGAAATGAACAAAATTTGTTTTGTCACCTTTGTTTTGAAGTTATAGTCTATTTTAAAAGTGGTCTTGTATTTTTGAAGTCATAGTTTATTTTGTTTTTATAAAATTAAATAGAAAAGGAAATTTGAAAGGCCTTAAACTTTCTATCTTCCTATCGGCCTTTATAGTCCACCCTTTTACTTTTAACCTAACCTTTCACCAATTAACCCTAACACCTCCTCATATCATCTCCTACCACTTCACATTTTTGTGCTTGCCATGCCTTTGTGATGCCAAACCAGATCCTTTTCCACCTGAAAACATGTGTGGCCTAGCCCTAAGCATGTATGGCCGAGCATACATGGAGTTGTGGTCAAGCAAAAGTGGTTGTAAATCTTGGTAATGTCATTTGTTGCTTCTACTTTTCTATTGTTCAACAAATCTTTATATTGTATGCATATGTTTATATGGTCTTGTTTATTTGTTGTATACAAGATCATTATCAGGGCTTTCCATTCATTCAATTCAAATCGTGTTTGTCGTGCTTTTGGAATCGCTCTTGTGTTTGTTGTTTTGGTCTCTAGCTTCGAAAAGGTGAGTCTTTCTCACTCTGACATATATACTTATGAAAAGTGGATTGATGACAAGTGTTTAGTAATGTAAAATGTTTATGCCAGTTAATGATGATCATATGATATGCTATGCCGTGTTATTACCATGTTATTACCATGTTAAAACTGTTAATTTTCACCTGACATCTGATACATGACTGTATATTGTGATATTGAAATTGTTTATATTATTTCTGTATATGATCACACTGCAAGTTCCCTGTTAGGATAAAAAATCATTATGGGCTAAAATGATAGGCCTGAGTTATTTTATTTATTTATTTAAACTTGGGATTGCGGGTTTGAAACGATAGAACCCGGATTTTTACCTTTTAAACTACGGATTGAAATGATACATATCCGTATCACTTGACCTAGGTTAGAAAATTATATACAGACCCGTGGTTATTCTATAAAGTGCTTTGAATATTTTAAGTATTTTAAAAATATAAAATTATGAAATTTGATTTAAATAGATTTTGAAAGGTTTTAAAATAAATAAATTATGATTTTTCTATGTGTTAAAAATGTAATTTATGAATGGATTAACTGGATTTTGAAATATAACTTATGTTTGAAATTTGGAATTTTGACTAAAAATGATATTTAAGTTACATGAATAAAATGGACTTTAATTTTATTTGGAAATGGTAAATATGATAAATTGATTTATATTTGAATTTAAGCGATTTATTAAAGAATTATTGATTTTCTATAAATTTAAGTGGTTGAATAAATGACTGTTGAAAATGAAATTTTAAAATATAACTTGACTTGAAAATGTGAAATTTGAGTTTTAACTAAAGATGTTAAATTAATCAAATAAACTAGAAGTTTAGTTAAATTTGTAAAATGGTAATATAAATCTGAAACGTATAGGTTTTAATTTATGAAAGAAACGTATAGGTTTTAATTTATGAAAGAAACGTATAGGTTTTAATTTATGAAAGAAACGTATAGGTTTTAATTTATGAAAGGAACGTATATGTTTTAATTTATGAAAGGAACGTATAGGTTTTAATTTATGAAAGAAACGTACAGGGTTTAATTTATGAAAGGAACGTATAGGGTTTAATTTATGAAAGGAACGTATAGGTTTTAATTTATGAAAGAAACGTATTGGTTTTAATTTATGAAAGAAACGTATAGGTTTTAATTAATGAAAGAACGTATGGTGTTCTAATTAATGATAGGAACATGCAAATTCCTAATTAATGAAAGAAGGTATAAGTTTTAATTAATGAAAGAAACGTATAAGTTTTTAATTAATGAAAGAAACGTGTAAAGTCCTAATTAATAAGAGAACATGAAAGTTTTAATTAATGCAAGAACATGTAAAGTTTTAATTAAGAAAGAAACATGTAAAGTTTTAAGTAGTGTGGTATTGATTTAATTAATAAATGTTCATTATTGTAATAGGAATATAAAATTTAAAACGTACATTTGATACGTAGATTTTAATCAATGTAATGGTGTATTTTAAATTGATTAAAATGATAAATGTTGCTTATTGTAATAATAATGTAAGTTAATAAGGTGCTTTTAACTTTACATAAGAATTTTGGTTTAAATTGTATATTACAGTAAGAAAGTTTATTTAACTATAAGGCTATGATAAATTGACATGTTAAAATTTTAAGCTTATCAATACTTTGATTATATACAATGTAAAGTGGAAAGTAGTACATTCCAAAAATGCTATGATTCCTTAAGGTAACATTTCCAAAATGCTATGATAATTTAAAGGAATATTTCAAGTTTAATAAATTTAAAGAAATATTCAATGATTTGAAAATTTGGGTTTTATTTGAATGATATAATATTGAATTATTTTTGAAATGGAAATGATACAATTGTGATATTGTTTTGAAATGAGTATGATATTTTGGTCTTGAAGGTATAAATTATTTGAAATAAATATCCATGGGTTATAATAACGATTGGTTGTTAAAGAGACCGGGATCGGATATTGTCTTATAGCCGGACAATACCGAAAACCACTTTAACAACTGTGTACGCGGTGGAGATTCCAGAATGAAGTAGGATGGTGGCGACGTTCTCGAGGTATGTTACGTGGACCCAACTCCCGTGAGTTGGCATATATGACTAAAACAGGAGCTATACCGGGCTACACAAAGGGTGGCACCCTTTCATCGAGCATGCTCCATCGGAAAATATTCTATTACTGTTGTGATTCGATTCGGTGGCGCCACTTTGATTCGGGGGTATTGTTTGAGGTGGGCGGAAGCTGCTGGCTTGCCGTCACCACCGGTCCGGGAGTGCAAACGGTGTATCCACCCAGGCATTTCCTTGTGTGCCGTGTCATATCCTTATATCGAGCCCACTACGATTTTGGTTTTAAAGATCCGACCGCGTTAAGGTTCACCATCCCCTTAACGCTATTTTCTATATGATTATACTTTACTGATTAGACACTACCGTATATAGCGTATATTACTACATAGTAAATAGTTTAACGGATCCTTAGAGGATGGGCGGTCCCAAGCATCCTTTAAGTTACTGATGCATTTTGTTACTGTTCACTTGAGTTGATTTACAGTTTATAAGTATTTATGTCCTGACTCGAGGGTTTTGTGTTTTGCTTTACGCTCGGGTCAGATTGAGTGAGTTAGCATTCCAGATTCACCTTCGACGTTGGAGCTTTCCTTGAAGATCCAGCCATCTATTTTGTTTCAGTATCCAGTGGTTCAGTGATTATCTAATTTGTACCTGATGTATCCTGTTACTCTTCTGTTGTATCTTATTTAACTTTGATGTATCTCATATTTATATAGTAGCTTCATGAACTACTATCTCTTTTTCTTCCGCTGCATTTTTATATACTCTGTGTCTGTGATCTGTGATTTTATTTACTGTATATTCTGAGATTTGCCAAATTTTTATTTACAACGCGGCATTTTGAGCTATCCAATTCCGGCATGAGTGTCTACCTATACAATTATAATGGATGCGAATGGTTGAAAATACCGGGTCGTTACAACCTGAGGATATTCTGAAAGCATTCAATCCACACAAGTCCGTTCCGAGCTCGAACGGAACCGAAGGCACTATCTCGTTGCACTTATTTTGGAATCACCCTCAGAGTCAACGACCAAAGCCCTTGCACTCTGAATCACCATCTCGAATTTGTAAGTACTATCTCCGTCAAACTCATCACGGAAACACCCCCAGAGTTATACTGACGAATAGTTCTTACACCTCGAGTCTTCACTTGCACTCCACTTGGATACACGACCTAACATTTATTTTGGATCGGTGTGGTTTTCAGATATCCAAATATGGGAACCCGATCCCGGTCTCACCGAATCCAAACGCCATTTTAATGTCCAAGTTGTACTTAAGGGTTTAAACAGTAGATATCAGAATATCACTTAACATAAATGGATGATTCACATTACACAGATAGATAATCCACTATTATCACATGCATTCATACGTATCACAAAGCAGCATATATATCACATCTCAGATATATAAAATTCATATCATCACATATCAACCCATGACATACGATATCATCCAATATCATTAATTCATCCAATGATGTTTAACAACCAATCATTAATCATCCATAACAAGTTTGATCCAAACTTAATTAATTTAATTGATCCTTTATTAAATTAATTCCTTACATAATCACTTGGATTATCATCAATCCAGCTAACAATTCATTAATTAATTATAAATTAATTAATAAACATCATTTAATTATCCACTTTAAATTAATCATCCTTGATTAATTATTACTTAATTACTATAAGTAAATTAATTAATAAACATCATTTAATTATCCACTTTAAATTAATCATCCTTGATTAATTATTACTTAATTACTATAAGTAATTATTTCTTGATTACAAATTTAATTAATCATCTTGATTAATTACTTCTTAATTATACCAAGTAATTATCTCCTAATTACTCTTTTAAATTAATCACACTTGATTAATTATTATTTAATTACCTTGATAATTATTCCTTAATTATCCTTTATTTAATCACACCTGATTAATCACTTTTGAATTAATCACACTTGAATAATTACTTTTAATTTATCACATTTGATTAATTACTTTTAATTAATCACATTTAATTAACTACTCTTAATTAAACACATTTGATTAATTACTTTTAATTAATCACATTTGATTAATTACTTTTAATTACATTTAGTAATTAAGACTTATTTATAGATTAATTATCCTTTAATTATTAATTCATAATTAATTATTTTCATTAATTAATGATTACTTCATTAATTAAATTTCTTTTTTAATTAATTACTTTAACAAGTAATTAATCACACTATTAAATAATCTTAATCCTTTTATTAATTAACCGTTAATTAAATAATTTAAATCTTTAATTAATTGCATTAATTAATTCTTTAATTAATAACACAAGTGATTAACCCTTAATCACATCCACTTAATTACTCCCATAAAGTAATTATCTTTTATTTAATTACCTCCAGTAATCAATCACTTAATTACATTACCCAGTAATCATACTTAATTAATTCCAAAGTGATTACCTTTCACTAATTAATTACTTAATTAATTAATCATTTAAATTTAATTAAATGATTCTTTAATTTACTATATTAAAAAGATCCTTAATTAAGAAAATTATTTTCTTAATTAAATCATTTATATTAACCAAAACACTTTGATTGTTAATAAAAATTGAACTATCTTAATTATTTTCACAAACTTATTTATCTTTAATTAAATCAAAATTCTAAATTTACATAAGATAAATCTTTATTATAATTGATTATCAAATTCTTAATCATTAAACTTTATTTCAAATAAAATATATTTGAAATCAACTATAACTAAAATAATCTAAACATTCAAATTAAAAACTCTTAAGTCCTTGAACTTCCCAAAGTTATTAAATAAAATTTAATTCAAACTTTATTATTAAAATTTCATTTAATTTATTTTTAAAACTTCCATATTTTAATATATATAAACTTGTTTAAAACCAAACTTTAAAACAATTTAGTGTTTAACTTTTGTTTTTAATCTTGAATTATCTACAAAATCATATTATCTTTGTTTTAAAACTTTTAAAACCTTTACTGTTAAAATTTTAAAACTTTATTGTTAGATTTTTGAAACCTTTAAAACTTAAACTTTCAAAACAAAAACCTGCTCAACGACACCGCTCATCTCGCCGCAGTTCGCCGTGAATTGACCAATATGCCCAAAACAGAAAATCCAAGAATTCTCTTCAATTACTAAACTAGAAATCATGATTCATATCTCAAAAATCATGATTTTCCAATTGTAATACAATTACAAAATCAAAACTAAGATTTGAATTCATAAATTTTGACCCAAATTTGATTATTTACTGTAAATTCACAAATTCGAGCTAATCATACATTTTAAAAACTTGTGATTATTTTTAGATGATAGCTTACTTGATTACAATCAACATCTATTCACAATTCAAGGTCAAATTCGAATTCAAGAACAAGTTATTGAATTTATTATAAATCTGTAAACTTTTATTTTACATAGAGTAAATGTTTAAACTACCCAGGCATTCAACTAAACTTAATTCAAAAATGCATCCAATTTTTAATCCAAGTATTCAAATAACATCAAGATACTCAATCACAAGAACATGATGAAATTCAGATTTTAAAACTGTTTTTAAAAATTCATTTACTCATCTTTGTTTGCAGAGGACAGAAATTGAAACTTTCCAGGCTTATGAATTTCATTACCCTTTTCAAATTTTCACTTGCATGCTGAATTTCTTGATTGATTCCAGATTTGCATGTTGATGTTTCCTGAATTACTTGTTGATTACTCAATCTCCTGATTGAACTTGAAGATTTTGCATTGATGTTGTAATTTCCAGATTGAAACTCCAGATTTCACTTTATTTTCAGATTTCTTTTACAGATTTCCTTCTCCTGATTTTTGATTTGCATTTGTATTTTTTTTTATCTTTGTATTATGTTTGAGTTAAAATAAAGAAAAGATTTTCAACTGAAGAATAAAACTCTTCCTTTAATTTTACAATTTAAAATTTAAGTTTTATTTCAAGAGAGAATTGCCAATTGTCTATCCCATGTTCCCATTATCTTACACCTAAGCACATGCAATTAAAAATGTCTTTTAATGAGCCAAAATACTTACAAGTGTTAAAATGTTTAATTATCGTTTGCAAAAGTTATTTTCTAATGTTTTATTAATGTTTTAAATGTTATTTTCTTTTTAATAATTTTATTTAAGCTATATACATGTATTTATGTAATATTTATATAATTATAAAATGTTTATACTTATCTTTTTAATAAATATTCATGTGAATTCATTGACTTATATTTTGATCAAATCATATAACATATGTTTATAAATTTGAGAAATTAAGTTTGACTCTTTATATAAAATTTTAAAACAATCTATCTTATGTTAAAATTAAAATGAAAGAATATTAACACAAATGAACTTTTAATTTAAATCTTATTTAGAACTTAAGTACAAAATATATATGTATCATTAAATAAGAAATTAACTCTGTTATAAAAATTTAGATCTCAAATATCATTTTCAAAAGTATTAAATCAAATTAACATTTCAAATTACAAATTATATATATATATATATATATATATTAAAGTTTTAAACCATTTATTAAGTCCAAATCAATATTTTTTTATTTCTAATATATATACACACACACACAAACATATATACACATTTCAAATAGAAAAACATTCTAACATTAAATTTGAAAATTACTGTATTAAATCTTAAAACAAATTTCAAATCACAATATATACATTCATATATATTACAATTTGAATAGATAACTTTTATTACATTAAACACTTCCTATTTACAAGATATATCAATATATATATATATATATATATTATAAATAGAAAATATTTTGATTAACTTTTGAAAAATAAATCTTACTAATTTTATACTGTTAAGAAAAATATTAATAGATATTATTAAATTATTATTATCAGCCTTTAATATAATTTTAACTTGTCCATTTATAATGTAAAATGATCAAATTAATTTAATTATTATTAAAGATTATTAAATTGATATTGCTCAAAATTCCCGGTCGTCACAATAATACTCTCTTCCTCACAAATCCACAATACTTACTGAAGTATAAAGTTACTTAATGATAGTGTGAAAACATAGAATTTTCCTTTAGATTAAAATCATTATAACAATTTGTAAGACACCAATTGATGCAATAGCGGTTCTCTTTGCTTTTTCCAAGGTTGATATTGGTATCTTATAAAAAATCTGTAACAACTAAAGTACGGTTGTTAATCATTTTCTCTCCTCCTTTTCCTGAGCTTGAGACTGACATCAATAATATGTAGATGGCGGAGTTATAACCGTTGTATATGGGATAATTTTATGTAACCATAGTTTTATGTGAGTTGTAAATCTATTTTTTTCATATGTTTATAAATTATAATATAATTAACTTGATGATGTAATTTGTAAATGTACTTATAACAAATTTAACATGTTTAATTTTTCCTAATTAACTCAACATTTTCCCTAACAGATGCAAGTCATCTGCACCAACCAGGTAAAATAAAGTGACGTTTCAATTATTATAATAAGTATTTGCATCGAAAAGCGTTAATATATTGAAATCATACTCTTTTCCTTATTGAACAAAGTTCATTATTTGTAGACAATTAAATCAGACAACTTAAATTTGCATCCTTAAACTTGCATCCTCAATAATCCGAATCATACAATAAAAATGAGGATAAACATCCACACCAAATTTCTTGACAGATTTTTTCCTTTTTCTCAAAATTAACTGCAACGTTTATTTTCTTCCACCACCAAAAGTTAGACTGAATGTAGTAAGGCCAGTAATAGTATCCATTTGTTGCAAAATTATCTCCAAGTAAACAAGCGATTATGATGTAAATCAAGCATGCATACAGTTGGCCTAGAGATATAGCCAGTCTAAGTGTGTAATTATAAACCTTCTTTGTCGCTACGGTCTACCTATTCAAAATAATCAAATTAGATATTGCTAAAATAATATGATACAAAATCGAAAAAGGAATAATGTATAGATATGCATCACCTAGCCCATTATGTGAAACTAAACATTGAGTGGGACAACCTGGACTATTATTTTCCTTTTAATATCCTACATCTGTACATATATATTAAAACCCACTGAGCCAAACAATAGCATTCTTCATATGCCATGCAACATCTCCCACTGCACCCTCATATGCCAAAAACAAACAATTCATGAAGTTGGTTTGAGGAAATGATTTTTCACTTATGACCATTTCAAATTACAATAAGCATGTTGAACCATAAAAAACTTACATTATGGTTAGTCAGCTTTAACTTATTGCATTGATATACATGTATAAACAACTTATCATTTGAATTATGCTCATGATCCTATTGGAATCCATTACTTCATTTCATATGTAGTGTGTCAAATGAAAATAGTTTTTAATTTGTTGAGTATTTACATGTTTGATAGGATCAAAAAGTTATGATTTCGTATGAAAGCAAGTCATAAAAGGCGAGTTGAAATTTTTTATTACCATAATTGGTAAAAAGAGTTATGGAGCTTTGTTTTCTTTTCTTTTCTTAAGTACTTATTTAGTTATTGAGTATGAATTTAGTATGATGCACATCAGTGAATAGTTGTTTTACCAAATTTGGTCAAGTTATTTTACTTGGGAGTCCAAGCATTAGGTCTTTATTTATGATGTAGATAAAGAAATGTCTTTAATAAATATGTAAATAAGGTCCTTATTTTGTTAAAATAGAAAGTGCAAACTATTTTGCACTTTTTAATAGAAAATGATAATAAAATTGCGCTTTCTTAAAAGCTTTTAAAAGTCCAAAAATTTGAATTCCATTATTCATAAGTAGATATAATTATTGTTTAAGTATGCTATCATATAGCGTAATTTTTTTACTATTTTAATGACCCATATTTCTAACCATTTTAAATTATGAAATTTAATATGATTATTGAATAAAAATAGTTAAAAGTAACAAATTTATTGATTTATTAATGTTGTTATTTATTATGAACTCGAATAACTTTTCAAATAACAAGTTTCGAAGACTTTGGCGATAAAGTATTGAAATGAAATTCTATGTATTTAATGTGTTTATAATCAATAGCAAGAATTGAATAATAAACATTGAATTACTGTAAAATGAAAGTAGTTGTTTATTATTTGAATTCATTTTCAAAAGTGAATTTTGTAAGTTAAATAACTTATATTTGAAATATGGTGATTTATTGGATAACTAAATTATTTGAATTTAATATTAGAAATTGTTTAAATAAGTGAACCCTGAATTAAATATGAATAAAAATGGTATCAAAAATTGATTTAAATTTTATTTAAATATGAACGAAGATTATTAACATTTAAAATTGTATTTAAAAGTGAATAAATAGAAATTGGAAATTTTATATTTTAATTAACGTATGAAAATATCCATTTTGGCGATTGTCTCGGATTTCGACGAAACCAGTTTCATCGGATCCGTAATGGTGAATTATTACAGGATTCAAGTTTTGTAGCGATCAGATTATCATTTGGCCGTGCGAGCTTGAAACGCATTGAAATTAATTAAAGGAATTTAATTAAAATAAATTGATTTGAAAATCTATCTTCCGCATACGATCGAATTAGGACTCAGGACTAGTTCCATTGCATTCGGAATAGGGGTATAGCATATAAAACACCAGACGGCATGCTTCTTTTGAGTTCGGAATTTCTTGTGTCGATCGGGCGAGATATTTTCTAATTATAATAATATTTATATATCCTTTCACCCGACAATACGTACATTCCACCCTCAAATTTGTCTCCCTCGTTCCCTACTCCTCTGATTTAAATTTCAACCAGCAATCGAAAAAAAAGAAGAAGAAACAAAAGCAAAACAATCGAAGTCGAGAATCATGAACTATGAAGTCGCGAGACGCGAGTGGCGCAAGGTTGGAGCATTGGTGGCGCGAGAGTGCATGAACCAGGGGCGGCTATTGGTGGTCGATGTTCACGTTGCTGTTAGGGTTTAGGTTCTTTGAGCGCGCGATCAACTGGAGAGGGGAGTGGCATGGCTTGGCGTGTTGGTAGAGGAGGTCGCGACCGACGTCATAGGGGCTCGGATGTTGGTCCGATGTTCTGATGGAGCATGCGCATGGAGGGAATCGATCGCGAGTTGGATCGGCGTGTAAGATTTTACATAAGTGGGAGATGATTAAGGTTAATGGAAATTAGTTTATTAAGTTAATTAGATTAATTTTGTGAATTATGTTTTATTTATATCAAATATTAATCGTATAAGATCCGTTTTGGACAAAACAAGTGGCGTTGGAATCGTATCGAGGTCGTCTATATCATGGAGTATAAGTGAAATTTATTTGAAACTAAAATATTTTGAGTTTCAAATAAAAAGTGAGTGTTTTATATGCTCACGGTTGATTAAATTGATTTTTATGTTAGTTAAATTAATGTCATGAAGTAATTTAATTTCACTGGCTGATGTTTGGTAAATTAATTGAAATTAGATTGATACATGAGTTGAATTGCTAGGGATTTAAATGGACAGTTAAATTTGAAATCAAATTTCTAGTTAGACGCTCGATATTGATAAATAATTTACTTTTGTGTTATATTGACTATTTGGATGATTGATTATGATGGATGCCGTTGTTTGATATTTTGGATGATTTGGATGTTTATATATATATATATATCCTGTTATCACCCTATGAATTATTTACAATATATAGAACTGTAAACTAAATTATTTCGAATAAATTAATAAATAGGTTGAAATGATATATACTTATGGCATTTGTTTTGGATTGAAATGATATATATCCATCCCTGAAATTAAATTGAAATAACTATCCACTTGGCAATATGTAGAAAATTATATACATATACCGGATTGGTTAAATTAAATAATTTCATAATTTTGATTTAAAATTATTTAAATGAATTCGGTTTAAAGAAAAAAAATCGAATTTATGAAAATTGAATTATTTTTGAACTTGAGCTCGAAAGGTTGAAATTTAAATTTGGTAACATGAATTGTTTAAATAATCGAAACTGAGATTTTGAAGTTATAATTGAAATATGATTTGAATTTCGGAAATTGATTTGTTTTAAAAGATTTGGACTTTTATTCGAACTTTGAATATTTCTAAGTAAAAGTAATTTAAGTCGGTATTTCTAAAGTTGAGCTCGAAATTGAATTATTTTAAAGATTTGGACAACGAATTGAATATCGAAGTTAAATTTGATTTAAATGATTTAAATCGATACTTTGAAATGAACACGAAATTGATATAATTGAAATGATTAAAATTTGAGAATTGAATTGAAATTAATTCAAATTAGAATTGAAATTGAAATTAATTGGAATTGAAAGCGAAATTTAATTAATTTGAAATCGAGATTGAAATTAATTTGAACTGAAATCAAAATTAATTCGAATTGAAATAGGAATTGAATGGATTTAAATTGAAATGGGAATTGACGATGATTTGAATTGAAAGATAGGAATTGAATCAGTTTGACTTTGAAATTATTTTAAATAAATTATTTTAATATAAACTAGTAAAATCTACCTTTTGTAAATCTAAATCATTTTGACTTTCCAAGCTATTTTACCATACAAACCATTTCAATGCTCGAATTATTTTATGTTAGACTAATTAAACTATTTATACTCTTTCAAAACTACTCAAACTATTTTTCTAAAAATTCAAATTGGTCAGAGTGGGAATTGTTTATATTTAAATCGTGGATTTAAATGCGAATTGGTTTAAATTGAATTTATAACATAAATTGTAATTCGAATTGAATTTTGAAATAAAAATGACATATCGAAGCGAATGAAATATTTTGAGTAATTATGATATTTTGAAATGAAATCGATTTTGAAGTGAATATGATATTTTGATATCAAGTATGAACCGTTTTCGAAATGTAAAAGTATCAACCGGTGCGTAAAACGACATTTGGTTGTTAAAGAGACCAGGACCTCTTATTGGCACACTCTGTGTTAATATTTGAACCACTTTAGCACCTATGTATGTGTAGGAGACTCCATAATGAAGTGGTTGGATTTGACGTCGTTTGCTGTATTTGAAGAAAGATAATGATAATGGATAGACCCCGACACTTGTACCAATTTAAAATGACTAAAACAGAATAACTTTACAGGGCTAAGCAAGCTAGCTAACCCTAGTGGGCATCTTTTTTTCGATTTTCTTCTTGGAATCTGTCCATATTATTCCTCTTATTATTGGTTTCGATTGGAGCACCTTGATTTGGGATAACCTCCTTTGGACTCGATATGGGATGGATGGACTCGGTAGGCGGCCGTAGCTACGAAGCGTTACCACCAGCCCTATGACCTGGACTGGTAGTATCCTACCTTGGGCATTGCCTCACGTGCATTGTCATACATTTATCCCTGTACAAGACCCCTACGATTTTGGTTTACTGTTGTCATATCACGGCACATCCCTATCCCCCGACTTGCTACTGGGGCGTTATACGCAAATTGTACGACAATGCTTAAAAATGTGTTAAGGGGGATTAATGTAAAGCCTTAACGCTAAAAAATATATTTATTTTGTTGATTAGACATTGTATATGTAGTGTATTCTACTATATATAATATTTTGATGGATACTTAAGAGGTGGAAAATCCCATAACATCTGTTGAGTTATTGTACGCGCATTCAACACTGGATAGGAGATGTGAAATCCCATAACCATCTCTGATACCATTACACTCATGTTATATGCGATATCGATTTGACTCACATAAGGATATTTTAGTATCGACTCGAGTGTTTTGTCTTTTCATTATGCTCGGGTCAGCCCTGTGTATTTCAACGCATTGAAGATCATTTTATGGAGAACGAAGACAAAGATTTGGTATATTATTACTATTATTATTCCCTGCATCATGTTGTTCTGCTATATTGTTATTTATTCCGTTGTATATATAACTCTGATAAATGTTGTATAAATTATAATCAAATTTATAGTAAATAGCTTCATGAACTGTTTATTTGATTATTATATTTTATCATTCCGCTGTGAGATTCCGTGTTTGTTTTCTTCTTCTTTCGTGTTTTTTTACTTAATCCCATTGATTATCTATGTTTTGGGTATAATTTGGACATGTGTGGATTATTATCAATTTAAACATTTCAAAATAAGGATCTTCACAACTATTATAAGAATTCAGTTGAAGTTTGAATTTATTTTGAAAAGCAAAAGTACTTTATGCCTTATATCATAAAAAAGAAAGATTGCTTATACTTTTTGTTTTTCAAAAATATGAATCTGATTTACATATAAATTACTATAGTGACTCTTCGTATAACAACATAAAAATAGAGATCTTTAATTTATTTTTTGATTTTAATTTTTGTATCATTTTAATAAAATTTAAAGAAAATAAATGAACTACATTGTGCATGTCTGGCCTAACTTATTTAATGTTATTATTTTAAATTCCAAGTTTTTCCATTAGCCATTTAAGATATTTGTATGTTTTGGTATATTATATACTATATCTCATGTTTTCTAACTTTATTAAATCAGGCTGGGATTTGTAATTTATCGTACGCTAATATACTTACCTCAGTAATTGCCAGCATACTCCATTAAATAGGTAAATTAAATCCATATAAGTTTTTATAGATAATCCACTAAATGTGCGTATGAAAATAATTAAATCACAGAATCACCCAAAAACTAATCATAGACTAACCACAAAATGCATTTGGTTCTTTGTTGATGTGACATCTTTCATTATCATAGATTCAATAGAGATCTGACATCGATGCCAACATTCCATTTTCCTAGAACTTGAAAGCCCTAAACATCACATTCATCTAAAAGAATACTAAAGCAAATATTGATTGAAATTTAGTTAATTATCTAACTTTCAACAAAAAGAAAAGAATTTAAATTTTACATGTTTACAGGTAACTACATGTGCATGGTTCGATAACTTCAAATTTGTAATATGGTATAGAGATTAGTTTATTGCTTTTTGGCAACACACAAAGAGTGGTTGAAATAGCCTACTAAATTATTTAAGTTATTTAGGTTGTGTTGTTCAAAATAAACATACAAACTCTAAACAACATCAAATTCTTTTGGACTAAACCCACAATATTATTTCGTGTTTGCTATATGAATTTTAACCATAATGATCCTTGTCCATCGACATCATCCAATTAGAATGCATTAATGATAAAACCAAATACCACATTTCATAATAATCTTTATCTATTTAAATGTTGAATCAAGTACTTAGCATATGTATGGATGCATCTAAAGAAAAAATCAAAGAAAATGGCTTATGAAATCAGCATAGTTTTTTTGTGATGGACTGTGTATTAGTTAATCAATCTAAACAACATCGACATCAACATGGGAAGTTGTAGGCAAAACCAACATGGTGCTTAAACTATGAAAGGAAAGAGCCTAATGCCTTCTTATACGTGGAAATTAGCATCCTAAAGAGGTTGACAGGATATAAATCTTTTTGGCCAAAATAGAAACAAAGCTATAGTACATTAATGACCTAATCATAGTTCAAAAAAGGAATTTTGATACAGCCTTAGAAATTAAAAGGAAGATAATTTTATAGTTAAAAGGTGTTTGATTAATATGATACTATTAAAACATGTGATTATTACATGAACCTTCTCAGCGACATAGGATTTAGGCTATGACAACAATTTGGACTCCAAACAGATCTTAAAAGTATCAAGTGGATATGATTAAAAAATAACCTAACTTTCAAAGAACTACACACTGAATATCCACAATATATATTTATTACAGTTTTTATTTTATATTTAAATCATTTCAATAATATTAAAAGTTGTTTCCCATTAAACATGTCTTACATGAAAACCAATGATTTAAATATTTAATTCTAAAATAAAATAGTAAATTTTTTTTGTAACCGCTAATTTTCTCTATTAGTTTGTAGAAGCATACGATTTAAAATCGACAAGTTCATTAAAAAATCATGCATACATCCAAACACGGAAACAAAAATTTAAAATCTGAATAACACATAATCCCCATTTTTGGCTATGTTATAGTATTGAATGCATCCGAACATTAAGCTTTTAAATGGTAACATATTCAACATTTAATGGGCATTCACATTATTAATGTACATGGTGATGTCAACATCGTATTGTAACTCTAGAAACTGAAGAAAAAATTAAATCTTTAGGCAAATAAATATGAAAGATCTTTGATATGAAGAAATATTGAGAGAATGAAAATGAAAATCAAGATTATTGATGATATTTTTATTATAATTTACAATGAAAGAACGGTTTGCATTTATACTGATGTCACAGAAGCAATATACAATAAATACAATTTTTGATAGTTAGGCTTTAGCCCACAAGCCTGAAATCTATAATCAGTAATGAAATGAGCAGACCAGATGAATCCTTGTGAATTTGATGGTCGAGAAATGATGAGATCTAATATTTATGCTGCAACTGATGAAGGATTTTCTCATTACCATTTTTCAATACGCCCCCACAAACCCTTCAATAGTTATGGTTCGAAGAAAAACATCCTAAACCTGATCGATTCCACAAATAAATCATAAATAGCTGGAATTGTTGCTATAAATCCTCAAAATAGCCTTATTCGACTCTAGAAGAATGATTGGAAGTGGTCAATTTTGTTACAGCAACATCAAAGTTTTATTTCTCTCGATAGCATATTGTTCGAAGCTTGAGATATTACAACTCTGAGACTCCTTGAGACTTGTTGTAGCTAAGTTTACTTTGAGACAATTTTTGGCTTTGGGTTCCTGTGAGTTTTTCTGACATTGGGCTGCTGATGAAACCACTGTGAGTTGTTAACTTTCAATTTTTCTCTAAGACGCACAAAGTTAGCTTTAGGCAGTGCCTTAGTTAAGATGTCTGCAACTAGGTAAGATGAAGGTATGTGATTAATGTCTAATTTTTTTAGCCACTTGTTCACGAAGAAAATATAGATCAAGTTCCATATGCTTCGTTCTAGAATGCAATACAGGATTTGCAGTAAGTTGAACACTGCTTAAGTTGTCACACCATATTGTTGTTTTACTATCTGACTTGATTTGTAATTCATCAAGTAATGATTGTATTCACATCACTTCTACAGTAGCATTAGCTACACTTCTATATTCTGCCTCCATGCTTGATCTAGACACAATGGGTTGTTTTTTTGAACACCAAGATATATGATTATTGCTTAGAAATATACAATATCCTGTTGTTGATCTTCTGTCATCTAGATCACTAACCTAATCAGCGTCTGCATACCCTGTGATATTGATGTTCTTGCTTGATTATAGTGTTAGTCCATGGTCTGCAGTCCTTTTGAGATATCTTAAGATTCTTTTCACCATTTTCCAATGTTCATCTATTTGGGTTTTTTCCTGGTACATAATTCAGATTTAATCTGAAGTAGCATTTAGCTGCTGTGTGTCCTAACTTTTCACATATCTGGCATCTTGGTCTATTATTATTGCTCCATTTGCCTCTTCCTCTGGATCTTTTAGAGTGACCACCCCTTTGCATTGCTTGATCAGATTTCTTACTGCTTTGACCTTTGCCTTTATAATTTGCTGCATAATTGACCGTGAAATCAGTTTCTTGAGTTTTCTTGTTATCAACTCTTGCCTCATGAGCAAGCAAAACAGGGTGAACATCATCTATAGGTGGTAGAATTTTTTGGGATGATATCACAACAACCACAGCTTCGTATTCATCACTTAATCTATCTAGAATAGTCATCATTTGTTCTGAATCACTGATCTTATGCCCTGCTGCCTCAAGTAGGTCACTTGTAGTCTTGATTTTAGAGAGATATTGTAACAACCCTGATTTTGGAGATTACCTGTAAATATTAAATTATAACAGTAGTTATGATTTAATATTGTGAATTAAAATACAATTGAAAATTTTAAATTATTCATTTGCAACAATGAATTTTTTTCTGAAATAAAATGAGAAAATAAAGTTTGGAACTTTATTTTATTTTGTTTGAGTTAATAATGAATGGAAAATGGTTTTTATTTGGAGAAAATGCAATAATTTTATTAATTATTGCTGATTAATTCTTTTAATAATTTTTAAAGGAAGTATTTGATTATTTAAAGATTGTTTATTTAAAAAAAAGGATGGAATTTGATTTAAAAATGAGTTTTGGTTATATAATTAAGTTTAAAATGCTTTGTCATATTTTTCTAAACAAGAAAAATATTTTAGTAGAATTTTTGGAGTTAAAAATAGGGAGTTATGCATTTATTAGTGTAAAATTGTGTATTTATGTAAACTGAGGGTTTTATAAAATTAAAATTAAACTTTTATATGATGTGATTTTTTTTTTTTTTATGTATGTAAGTGTACATATTTTTTGTGTGTAGAAACTTGAAAGAAAATGCATTGTTTTATTATTATAACGTAGTATAACTATGTGCATATTGATTTAGGTTTGAATTAAAACCTTAGGCTAATTAATTTATTCTCTATTTGGGTCCAAAAGCCTATTAGGATAGAACCAGAAGATAAGGAACCGAGAAAACATTTCTTGTACGTACAGAAAACTATTCTCATCTCCTTTCTCTAGCCAGTAAACAAAAGAAAGAAACCCTATTTCAATCAGTGGCCTTCAATCCCCTAATTTCTTCATGGATTTGATGTTTTAATCAATTAAAATCTAATTTAAAATAGGTAATCTACTTCAAATAAGAGAGAATTCATCAAATTTCAATTTTGTTTTTGGGTTGTCTATTAATTACTCGTTCTTCTTCTTTGCATGTTCTGTTTCTATGTTTCTACAGGTAGTTGAAGCTTTCTATTACCAAAAGCCTTCATCTTGCTTCAGTTTTGGCCAAATTTATTTATGTTAATCTCCATGAATTGCAAGGTGAGTATCAAAACTCACATTTTCTAGCTTTGATTGAGATTTCAAGGTAAAAAATCTCAATTTTGTTTGTTGCATGTTCATTTGAGAATCACTGTTAAATTGAGTATATCTCTTTCATTTTACATCAAAATTTGATTTTATTTGAAGTTCTCGAAAGCTTGAAAAGAATGTGACAACTTTCGTGTTAAACACTTTCGAAAATTTTGAGCATAACGGGTCAAAAAACACAATTCAAACTCGCTGCCCTGTCACTGTAAAACTGTGACTTTCTATGCTAAGTGTTGGTGGTAATTTAAGCATATCTTTTTCGCTTGATGTCCGAATTTGACAATTCTTGATGTTCCTAAATGCATAGATTATCTGCTACAACTTTCATGTTTTAAGTTTCATCAAAATGTGAAGTTTACATGGTTGAAAGTTCATTCTAGTATCGCTGTCCCGAAAACGACCGCTGTAGTGAACTTCATATCTGAAATTTGTTTTGGTCATATCGTTCACGTTTCTTATCTAAATTTAATAATTTTAGATATTTCGGAAATCTTAGACTTTGTGATAGAAGTTTCATGTTTTGATTTTTCTAGAATTTCGTCGTTATCTTGGTCAAAACTATATTTGTTTGTTGTTGTCCCGAGAGCAAAACGACATCAATAACAATCATTGAACTGAGAATTGTATTAGCTTATTTTTGCTCTCATTCTTGTTCGATTTTGATGTTGTTTTATTAGATGTTTTGAGAGCTATGATGCCTATCAATAGGCTAGCTATGTTTGAATAATTTGAAACCTAAATTTAAATAGAGTTTGAATTAATTTTGGGTTAAATTTGAATTGAATTCGTATTGAATTCAAGTTATCGGTCTTGAGTTATCCTTTTTTTTCATTGTTATTTAGCATGGTTTTCACTAAACCATTTTGAAGTGATTTTTGAAATAAATGGACATTTAAAATTATTATTACATAGTATTTTTAAAATTAATTTTCTAATATAAAATCTATTTATTTCCTGTAATAAAGGAATTTCAAATATGGGTTTTATTAACCTTTTTGGAAAAAGTTTTAAAAACTTTTTTTCTCTAGTAAACTATTTTGAATATTAAACACACACTTTTGCATTATTCTAATGTATGAGAAAGAGAATTAAATGATTTAGTAAAACACGTGGTATGGGACATGTACGTTTACTACTTCGGTTAATTCCGGACTTATACGATCGAAACTATCTGGGTTATTGATTTCTGAGTTATTTAGCCAATTTATGGCGAGATTTTAAGATTATAATTCCTATCTTTAGGAATTATCTGGGAAGGCCAATATTTGACGAGTTTTATGGTTTCAGATTTCTACGTTGAGATTTATGGTTTATGAGGAGCCATCACGATGCTTTCACTTGTTGATGAGATGAGACAAGTTACGATGCCATTTAATACTTGTCGATGAGACGAGATGAGTATGGTGTCTCTTTATCACTCGCCAATGAGACGAGGCGAGATATGATTTTTTGAGTTCTATGATGTTCCTAATATGGCATCGACTAGCGGCTTGTAAACCGCTAAGTGCGAACGTGTGGTTTGGAACACACGTTAACACTTTTTTGGGTTCCTATCTGTGAGTTTGTGACACATTCACGATGTTTACCTAACAGAACTACTTTGAGAGGTGTTAGCAACCTAGTCATGAGGACGAACTACTTTGAGAGGTGATAGCGACTTTGTTAGGGCTGACAAAACGGCTTGGAGAGGTGTCAGCGACCTTGTCATGAGGACAAATTGCTTTGGGAGGTGTTAGCTGAAAGTTCGCTATGCTCTGATACCAAATGAAAGTTCGGTGTGTATACAATTATATGTGCTAATATAGTACACACGGATCGTGTAATATGGACTACAATATAAATGCGGAAATAGATGATAATAGCATAGTAAATAAAAAATAGAAAAATCACACCAGAGATTTTTATACTGGTTCGGAGCACCGTCCTACGTCCAGTCCCAGACTCCTATCTGGATTTTCACTATTAACTACCTCGCTTCACCCGGAGGAATAGGTTTACAATACCCGAACAGCCGAACGAGATTTCACGCCTCTAATACACTGAGGACTTCAACACTTGCCTCTTACAACACCGAGGACTTCAACACTTGCCTCTTACAACACGAGGACTTCAACAAAAACAAATACAATTGTTGTTGACAACTTGTGTTCTTGAAAACACGGATTTGTCACTAGTAGTACACCCTTCCTATAATCTTATCCTCAAAGAATATGAATGATGTTTTGTAAAGATTAAAGAAGATATTTACTTATTGAATCAAAAGATATGAAATAATTTCAATGATTCAATAAGCTAAATTAATTTTTAGAATGCAGGAGTGTTAGAGATTAGATTAGAGAGCATATATGATCGTGTAAAAAGTTGTTTTTTGAATCAATGATTTAGATGAGTATATATAGAGAAAAATAGTTGTAACTCTTTGTGAACAGTTGCCATTAAGAGTTATGATCATTGATGAAAGATAGGAGATGCAACCTTTGGAGAAGAGAAGTGTCTTTTGGAAAAGTTGCTTTCTGTTTAAAAACGGTCGACAGGTCAAAAATGGACCGGTAGACAGGAATTCAAATATATATACGTTATATGCATGTGTGCATGTTATCTGTGCATTCTGGGCAAAAACGGTCGACCACCTTATTTTCAACCGGTCGACCGGTTTAGTCCAATTTGCACAGTTAATGTGCATATGTATATATATTGAAAGATTGAAGTTATATGATTATTTGAGGATAGATTTTAACATAAATTACTAACATACCAAATAATCAACCTCTAATATATGGAGCTCTTTGTGTTTCTTAAATGAATAACTTCTTTTTGTCGATCACGGCTTATTCCTTTGTCAGAAATCAAAACTCTATAAAAATCTTGACTCAACATTCTCCCCCTTTTTGATTGATGACAAAATATATCTGAAGTTCTGAATCTCCCCCTGAATATGTGATCTCCCCCTGAGATTTTGTCTTATATATATATATTCCTGCAAATAATTGTTAGCACTTTCTCCCCCTTTGTCATCGACAAAAAGGAGTTGTTAAATGGAAGATGTAAAACAGATTATAGGCAACATAAAACCATAGGCAACATAAAACCACTATCACAGATCAAAAGTAACATTCACACAAGTGCCAGATAATGTCTTTAAAGCTCCACCTAAGTATAACATCTCCACCTAAGTATAACATCTCCCCCTAAGTATAATATCTCCCTCTATTTATATGCATATGAATTTCTCCCCCTTTGTCATTATCAAAAAGAATGAGGAAATATATAAAATATCTTGTATATAACGAGATGAACTCATTATTAATTATGAAGGAAAAGTAAAATAAATTTTACCATATTTACCGAAGTCCATATTTTATTGTAAGCACGTAATTCTATTAAACATATGGAACATTCTTTGAAATTCCAAAATCTATCCTTTTCCTTTTGTTTCTCTGAGTACCTATAAAAAATAATAATAATTTTCGGTACCCACTTACTATGTTAGGGTCCGGGGGGTTAGGTCTTTGGAAACCATACCCATTTGGGTGTGGTTGAACCTTTATAAATATAATTTTCATTACAAATTACATTCTCATAATAGTTGCTAATATAAAGTTGTTTATCATGATCAATCATATTAGCTGGAATCCATATCTTAATACTATTAGTCATTAGCTTAGTACTTGAAGAATAATTTCTATCATTTCTAAGCAAAGTACTATTATGACTATAACTGGTTTTAAAACTATCTTGATTACTAGTACTAGCACTAAAGTTAGTATACATGAATGCATATCTAGTACTATTTTTACTTTTAGCTTGTTTATAGCCTACACCACTTCTATCATTGTGAGCTTTTGAATTCTTAACATAACCTAATCCCTTCTTATTTGAAGCAGGTTGAGAATTTTCAATAATTCTGCATAAATTTTCTCTCCCTTTATTAAAATTGGAAATATTTTTAGTAATGTCATCAAGCTTAGTTTTGAGACTAGTGTTATCTAACTCAATAATTTTAATTTTTGTTTTTAACTCATGATTTTCAGAAGCTAGAGCATTATTCTTTTCTTTTTGAGCTTCTATTTCTTGACTTAATAGAGCGAGTTGAGAATTGTCCGAATCATGAATTTTCTCAAGTTCTTCTTCTAATATTCTCTTCTCGTCTTTAAGCATATTTCTTTCGAATTCTGCTTTCTTCTGATTTTCCAGAGCTTCCTTATATTTTCTTTTGAGACTTTTTAAAGTGTCTAGAAGTTCTGAATTTATTTCTATCATATCATCAAAAGTTAGATCACTAACCTCGTTATCTTTTGCCATGAAGCATTTGTTTGTTTGCTCCTTTGATTGTTCTTTATTGCTCTTCCTTTTCTTATTGCCTTGACTAGATCTCTTTGTAGCCATTTATTCTAGGATGTTGTTACGATCTCTAGAAAACCAGGCTCTGATACCAACTGAAAGTTCGCTATGCTCTGTTACCAAATGAAAGTTCGGTGTGTATACAATTATATGTGCTAATATAGTACACACGGATCGTGTAATATGGACTACAATATAAATGCGGAAATAGATGATAATAGCATAGTAAATAAAAAATAGAAAAATCACACCAGAGATTTTTATACTGGTTCGGAGCACCGTCCTACGTCCAGTCCCAGACTCCTATCTGGATTTTCACTATTAACTACCTCGCTTCACCCGGAGGAACAGGTTTACAATACCCGAACAGCCGAACGGGATTTCACGCCTCTAATACACTGAGGACTTCAACACTTGCCTCTTACAACACCGAGGACTTCAACACTTGCCTCTTACAACACGAGGACTTCAACAAAAACAAATACAATTGTTGTTGACAACTTGTGTTCTTGAAAACACGGATTTGTCACTAGTAGTACACCCTTCCTATAATCTTATCCTCAAAGAATATGAATGATGTTTTGTAAAGATTAAAGAAGATATTTACTTATTGAATCAAAAGATATGAAATAATTTCAATGATTCAATAAGCTAAATTAATTTTTAGAATGCAGGAGTGTTAGAGATTAGATTAGAGAGCATATATGATCGTGTAAAAAGTTGTTTTTTGAATCAATGATTTAGATGAGTATATATAGAGAAAAATAGTTGTAACTCTTTGTGAACAGTTGCCATTAAGAGTTATGATCATTGATGAAAGATAGGAGATGCAACCTTTGGAGAAGAGAAGTGTCTTTTGGAAAAGTTGCTTTCTGTTTAAAAACGGTCGACAGGTCAAAAATGGACCGGTAGACAGGAATTCAAATATATATACGTTATATGCATGTGTGCATGTTATCTGTGCATTCTGGGCAAAAACGGTCGACCACCTTATTTTCAACCGGTCGACCGGTTTAGTCCAATTTGCACAGTTAATGTGCATATGTATATATATTGAAAGATTGAAGTTATATGATTATTTGAGGATAGATTTTAACATAAATTACTAACATACCAAATAATCAACCTCTAATATATGGAGCTCTTTGTGTTTCTTAAATGAATAACTTCTTTTTGTCGATCACGGCTTATTCCTTTGTCAGAAATCAAAACTCTATAAAAATCTTGACTCAACATTAGCGACCTTGTCTAAGGCTTCGGCCGTTTGAGTTTAGCATGTGTAGCATTTCTTCAGCATTACAATCGGGGATTTGGCCAATCCGGGTTTTCTGGGTTTTCTGTTTTATTGTAATTTCACCATTTTAAGATGTTTTATCACATCGATAGCCTAGTGCTATATAAGATGTTATATATGTGGTGATTTCATTTATGATGTTTTGAACTCTTATTGAGTTCCTTGAGTCATGAGTTTGGATGATTTCATGATTTTATAGGATATTCTGGGTGTTGCCATTTTGGCGAGTTGAGATTAAGATTCATATTTATTTACACCAATGAGATGAGGTATAATTGAATTTGGAGATTCTTCTATATTTGATTTTTTGATCATTATATTTGAGAATGTTTTATATTTTCCATTTTGGCGAGAGTTTGTATTGATGTTTCTTTTTTTTGAGGAGATATGCTTCATGGAGACTATGTAGACATTTTGGGATGTCGCAGATGATATGAGACGAATGTTTATATTATTTGAGTATTATTATTGAATTTACCCCTTTTGCAGTCTTTGTATGCTTAAGTGACATTAGTTCACATAAGTCATGCGTTGCATTCTTCTGTTTCTTTTTTTCATTCGAAAAGAATTATCACCTTGTGGCTTATGCTTTATATTATTGTCTATCCTCATTAACTGATTGTTTTAGCTAGACTGACCCGTGTATTTTGTTCTCGGGTCAGACCGAGTTGTTTTAGGTTTGCTATCAGTTACGAAACTTAGCTTTGATGCATCAGCTTGGATATCAGGCTAGCACTTTTGTGCAGTTTATATTTATTTCCGCTTGACTGTGATACGTATTTGATTAGATGTATATAGAGTGGTCTCTGTACCACTTTTGTGTATCAGTTTGTATCATACTGGGATGTATCTGTGTATATGTATTTATATATATATGATGATTACTGTTCTATGATGTGATATGCATTCTGTTATTGTATTTTGTTCTGATAGGTCCATTAGCCACCTATAGTTTTGTATTAAGAATTTATTGGATATGTCGATTCACTTGAAATAGAAACAAATACATAGAGCATTTATCGACGTATGTAGTAGGTGTTCAAGACAAGATTATAGTTGGTCGCTCCTAACTAGTCCTATTCTCCATATTAGCAGACAGAATTACCCAGTAATTCTTTTTGTTAATGTGAGTCTCGGGGTGGGGCGTTACAGATATTCTCTCATATTTTGACTATCTTTCTTGATATTGTGTAACTGCCTTTTGTAAAACATGACTTTAGCTGTAGATTGAGTATTGAAAACTTTGTCAATGGTTACCCAGATTTCATTAGCTGTCTTGCATCCTATAACATCTGATAGAGGATTCACATTTATTGAAGATAGTAGCGAAGAATATATGAGTCTATCTTGTCTATGATATTTGACATATTCTTCATTACTGATTACTTTGTTTTCTTTGTCCGTGACGTAAATAGGAGGGATTTGAATAGTTCCCAAAATATAGCTTTCAAGTCCATATTCTTGTATGGCAATTTCAACTTAAAGCATCCATAGAAGATAATTATCTTCATTTAGATAAACAGTAACCAATTGACTCTAGGGACTGATAACAGTTTTGATCAAATTCTCTACAGTGTCAGCATGTTGATAACTGTTAACATTTGATGATGTGTCTCAGTTGCCCTCTTCAGCCATGATGAATCTATCTGAACAAAGACAGTAGATGGAAGATGTAGATAAATCAAGAATTGAGTTCAAGAACTCAGAGAGAGATGCAGAGCAGGTAAGATACAACCAAAGAAATGCTTAGATGATGATTTTTCTAATAAGATTTCTTTCCAGATGGCACTTTTCTGTTTCTTGTGTTGTTTTTTATGATTTCTTGATCTGAATTTTTGCGAGTTTTGATTGCAATCATTCAAGATTCAGTGATGAATCTTGTTGCAGCCTTTTAATCAAAAAAATTGGCAAGGCACTGGATTAAGAATTGGAATAATCCCTTAAGTGATGAGATGTAAATCTCTGATAAGGGATAAACACAAATGATGAGATTATCTTCTGATGAGATTTTCTTTGCTGTTAAGCAATTTAGGCTCTGATATCATGAAAGATTTTTGATATGAAGAAATATTGAGAGAATGAAAAATGAAAGTCAACTTTATTGATGATATTTTTGTTATAGTTTACAATGAAAGAACAGCTTGCTATTATACTGATGTTACATGAGCAATATACAACAAATGCAATTGTTGATAGTTGTGCTTTAGCCCACAAGCCTAAAATCTGTAATCGGTAAGGAAATGAGCGGACTAAATGAATCCTTGTGAATCTGATGGTTAAGAAATGACGAGATCTAATATTTATGCTGTAACTGATGATGGATTTTCTCGTTATAATTTTTTAATAAAATATTTTTTCTGAATGGTTGAGTACAAATTCACAAACATATATATGGTAGTTTGCTAGTCAGACCACGAAACATACTAAAAATTTATAGTTTTAGGAAGTTCAATAATAAAAAAATTTCAAGAATATTTCTTATATTTTCAAGAGTATAAAAACAATTCAAAAGCACATGCAACCATAATTTTTTTTACTCTTCTGACATGAAGGCGATAAGGGAATTTTGATATTGAGTAAACTAATCTCGTTCATAAATTCTACATGCCAATTGAAGGAAAGAACATCCTTCGAGCTTCTAAGTCTTTTCTTAGCATTTTGATTTTTCTTTGTAGAATAGGCTTTTATGGGTTTAACGGATTTTAAACTTGGGAGTACAACCTATAAAGAAGAAAAACCTAAATATAATAGTTGGAGAGATATTATACTTCATATAAGACACTTGGAGTTGTGTTTGGTGGTTTAGTCACTTACCATTATATGTGTACCAGTCGATGAATTTGAAGCGCTAAAGGAAGATGAATGCTTAGGGATATATAACATCATTTTTTGGACTCTTACGATGATTGGAGTAGTCAAATATGTATGCATTGCTCCCAATGCTGATGATCAAGGCGAAGGTGACAGTTTGGCTTTATTTCTCTATTTTGCAGACACGTGAACATCGACATTCTTTAGTCGAAAAATGGAAATTTTATTTCTCATTCTACTAATACTTTAGGTGCATAAAAACCAAGAAGATTGGGAAAATTCTTTGAGAAAAGCACAACATCTCGAAGAATACTCCTTTTCATTCAATGCTTGGAATGTGCATGCCCATTGGTGATGACATACTTGCACGTGCAATATAAGTTTTATCAATAATGTATAGGTTAAGAGTGCCATTTACTTTAGTTGGAAAATCTAGCGTTGAAGCTTTGTCTCCTCTATTTTGATTGCTTTATTCTTGCTCCACAAGTATGGAACTTCTCGAGTAAGCTTTATATTCTCTCCCATCATGGGATCATGGACTGTCACAACACTGATCATTGGAGTTTGTAGCTTCATCAAGTATTATCTAGGAAATATTAAGGCTGTGCCCCATATTATATAGTGAAGTTTTTCATTAACAATGGATATGAAGGATGGAAGCTACTTAATGGCACAATTTTATGCATTACAGGTGCTGAAGCAATTTTTGCAGATCTTGGTCATTTTAATTTGGCGGTCAATTCAAATAGCATTGAAAATAAATCTTTGTGATAACTCCTGACCTAAGACTGAAAATATTAGCTGATGCCCTCAGCCAAAGTTAATTTTGGGAAAAATTAATGATTTTACATTGGCCCTCTTTTGATGCACCTCTCAATCTAGAAAACTTAGATTAATTTCAAATTTCAAATAGCTATAAGAGAATCAAACAATACAAACAGGCGAGCAGTTTGTTAACAAAAAAACAAAATTTTGACAAAAATAATCCAAATAAATTGAATAAAATTATGTTCAATTAGACATTCATTTACTTCTAACTAGATCAAGCAATTCGAAAAATGTAAAAGCAATCAAGCGTAAAAGCCAAAATAGTAAAATAAACCAAACATAAATACAATAAACAAAGTTTCACAAATTTATTGCAAACACATCAGAATTTGTAAATGCTAGTATAAAGAGTCAAATGGCTTAATGATTGCAAAATTATGGTTTTAGAATGTACCTACTGTAAGAGCGGAGTAAAATGTTTGGAAGACCATCTACTGCCATAGTTGAACTCAAGTTGAGCTATCTTTCTCGAAGTACTTAGATTAGCATCAATCGAGTTTTTATTAATCAAAATTATCGGTTGCTTCGGTTTTTCCTTTTTAACCTAATTTACTTTCGTTTTTCTATGGCTCGTGAGGAGGATGAAAAGTGAACATCGGGAGAACATGGTTGTGAACCAAATTAGGAGCTTATGGAGACCGCAAAGACTAATAGATCCTTATTTCATATATAACGAAATAATTTTATGAAGGACATTTTTGGCAATTCAAAAAAGGCTTCAGTCGGAAAGTATTTGCTATATATATAAGACACACACACACAAAAGACAACATATACATATTTGGAGGGGAAATTGTGTTCTACATCCTAGCACTAATCCATGGACATGTTAAACTATGTACACTGTTTATGTTACATGTGTAAGTACCAACATGTGTATATAATATGCGTATTATATTATATAATATAAATATGACATCAAAACAAAACCTTATTTATAAGTAAAATAAAATATTAATTTTATTTAAAATTAATTCTGTTTAGATCAAAATAAATTTAGACTTCATGGACCCAATAAAATCTAAAATGGAATTTCTTTTGAAATTTACCCATGTACCCCGCTGCATGTTGGCCTGGTTTCAACAACGATTTAGACGCAAACAACCTATATGGTTTAAATTCGCAGTATTGGAGCTAACTTTTTAAATCCCGCCCATTAGTGGAGTATCTAGAAAAGTAGCGTCTAAGGTTGAGTTTGGATAACCAAGTACTCTGCCCTACCTGGCAATTGACTTGGCCATTGACATATGCGTGTATACGTGGAAAAAAAGAAAGTGTTGTCAAAATTTTATGAACTGTTTAAAATGAAATAATTTGCAAAAAATAATTACTTTATTGTGTTTATAACTTGTCCAATACAGGGACGAATTAGAAAAATATTATATTGGATGATATAAAATTCCGTTCTATGATAAAAATGAATATCCATACAATGATCATGTACAATACTTATCAGACGGGGCCAATAACTCTCTTGGGGATTTAAAAAAGTAAAGCGTATTATATAATAATTTTTACAATAACTTATTTACATTCTAAGAAACACATAGAATTCATCGTTTTCGTCATCTTAAAAACACATACACTAAATCCTCAGCATCAACTCTAATTAATTCAAACTAGCCCTAATGCGCATATGCAATAATTAATCAACACATGTATACCAATTAATGCACATATACACTAATTTTTTTCCTCAACATTCAAATGATAAAAATTATAATAATAACCTAATTAGCATTCAACAGGGTACAATAAACAATCAATGGGGTATTATAAACGACTATAACAACAAATTAACCCTAATTTAACAAATCAAAATTAATTAGGGTTTAGGAATAAAACTTGATTGGAGATTGGAAGGGCCTAGGCTTGTCGAGAGTGGAGAATGATGAAGTTGGAGAAGATCGAGGAGGTGTGGGGGCTGGCTGACGACAGGTAGGAAGTGGTTGAGTTAGAGATATGGTGAATTTGGGGTTAAGTAGATAAATGAATCTGTTCTTGGCCTGGAGTCTGTATATATGCTTTTTTCCGATGGCTTGCGATGGTCGTCGAAGACTAATTTACGTCGATTTTTGATGGTTTACCACGACCATTGTATTTTATTTACGAAAAGGCCACAGAGGTCGTCAACCGTCGAAAATACCTGTCGGCGGCGGTTAGAAGCTTCCGTCGCTATTTACTATTGTTCTAGTAGTGGATGAGGTAAGCCCAAAAGTTATCCCTAATATAAGACGCAAATTATTTTGGGCCTTTATCTAATTTTCAATATCCATTTTAAAACTAAAATAAAATTTTAAATTTGAAAGTTTAATTTAAAATAAATAAAATAATATTTTATTTTAAAAGGTTAAATTTAAAATAAGTAGTGATTTTATAAATGTCATAAAATAATTTTGAATTTTTTCCAATAAGTATAATACTTAATTAAATTAATCAAATGAATAATTAATTAAAAATTAATTAATTGAATCAAATAACACATATGTGATAAATGCAACATAATAATAAAATGTTAAGGTAATATATATATGTGTAATTTTCAAAATTAATTATAATTAATTAAAATTATGTTATTAAATAAACGAATTAAATGTTAATTAATAAAAATATTATACATCTATATAAGATATATGTGTATAATTATAAATGTTATAGTGCATATATTTGATTTAGAATAAGTAAATAAATTAAAATATTAATTAATTAAAATTTAATTCATAAAATTTATACACGATTATATGTAGATTATTATATAGCTTTATTAAATTATAAAATGTTATGTAAGAATTAAGCTTATATAATATATATGTATAATACAAGGTGGAATGGTAAGAAACCCAGTTGGAATTAAGGAATAAATATATATATCTATAGCACGTATACTTTGATTTCACATGTGTCTAACACTTGAATTTGGAGTGTAACACCCAATAATTTATAACATTATTTGGGATATCTAATTAGCTAATTTAAAAAAAAAATGTTGATTAGGGGATTGATGTTTGATTTAATTAAGTGGTAGCCGTGTCATTAAACCAATGAACTAGAAGAAGAGTTTAAAATGAAATAGAGGGGTAAAATAGGAAAGATGACATTTCTATATCCCTTAAACTTGGCCATGTATTCTCCCGTACACGTTCATATCATTTTCAAAAATTTAAAAAGCTAGGGCCGCCCACAATTAACAAGAGCTAGAGCAAGAAAGATAAAAGGGAAAGTTTAATCAACATTAAATTCATTCAAATCTCACATCCTTAATCTCTAAATCTAGTGTGAATAATGTTTACATCTCTCGTTTGTTTTTTTTCGGTTTTAACAAGAAATCCTAAATGTTTTGCCATGTTTTGGAATAAGGGAATGATTATACATACTGTTGATGATTTATGTTTGTTCATATTGATTTTATGATATTTTTATGGTAAAAAAACCATATTCGTTGACATATAAATGCCTTGTGAATTTTTATATAGAGTAGAAATAATATTTTGGAGATAGGTTTTAATTTTCAGAATTTTCAGAATTTATGTGGATTTTATATGAATTTTATAGTAAAGAAAATGTTATTTTCGATTACAAATTATTTATGGTTAAATAATAAAAGGTTTAGGTCTAAATTTTTTATATGTTGGAAAACATACTAAAAGAGATTTTCTGGAATTTTTGTAGATTTTTCCTAAGTGTTTCAATGGATATATAAAATTATTTAAGGTATGTGACTTAAATGTGTTATATATTTATAAAAGAAGAAGGGCTCTATGCAAATAATTCAAATTTGTTATTTCTGGAAATTGGCAGCACTTTTGGAAAAGTAAAATGGTAACCGATCAGATTTAGATACAAAGGAAGGTCAGGTACAAAAGAAATAGTTTAAAAAGACAATAAACATGTTTTTCACTATTTCGATGCTTTTGGCACTAAATTCCGCCTCTTTACCTTCATCTCCGACACAATCAAAACCAATTCACATGGTATCAGAGAACTGGTACGTAGTGAATTGGATGTAGGAAAAGGGTAGTGGGTTGAGACTAGGGGTTCCAAAGTGGTCGAGGCTTTACTTTGTTGAAATAAAAATGCGTCTACTTGCTTTCGACTAAGAAGCTTTCGACTTAGTTGGATTTTCACTATGTCAATTGGATTTTAAGGAAATGGTTTCAATTGGGTTGCGCCTTTGTTTTTAAAAAATTGCTTTTAGATAGTCGAAACATTTTACTGCCATCTTTCACTTTTCGACCTAGAAGGTTTCGAGGGGGTACTTTGTTTTCAAAAAATTTGGCCACTTCTCCAATGCTTTCGAAGGGATGGTTTTGACACTATCACTTCTTTACATAGAAATGGTTTCGAAAGGTAGGCTTCGACTTAAATGATTTTAATGACCCTTTTTCTCAATTGAAGTATAACCCAAATGGTTTCGAGAGAGGTGATTTAAATGATTTCGAAAGGTAAGCCAACGACTTTAATGGGTTTATGATCCTTTTGCTCTACTTGAAGGCACAATCCAAATGGTTTCAACCGAAATGTTTTTCAAAGGGAGGAGTAAGCTTCGAATGGTTTCAAAAGGTTCCACATGTTCAATATTGAACCTAAGTGCTTTCGAAAGATTTAGATTTGATGCTTTAATAAGGCTTTAAAGTAAGGTTTCGAAGGGAGGTTCCCCAATGGTTTCGAAGGAGTCAAAAATATGGTTTTTCTGGTTGTTTCGAAAGGATTAAATGGAAAGGTTTTCCAAGGGTTTTGAAAGGCAATGTTTAAAGGATTTAAAGAAAGGTGTCTAATGTTTTAAAGCTTTCGAAAGGAAGGATTTTCAAAGGTTTCGAAAGGGTTTTGAGAAAGGTTTCAAAAGGAAGGTTTTGGCCTTTCGGCCTAGATAAAAGAAAGGGATTTAATTGGTTTAGAAAGTGGTACTTTAAATGGTTTCGAAAGGGTACTTTCAAAAGATTTGAAAGGGGGACTTTTAAAGGGTAAGTGTTTTCATCATCTATGATTTAGGGTGTGTGTGTATATGTATATAACATGGCAAGTGGTTATTAAGTAAAGAATAGAGATTATATGTATTTTCCTTGTTTGAATTTGATTTATAAATTTTGAATCACTTTGAAAAGGTTTTCAAGGAAAATTTTGGAAAGTGATCCCTAAGTAAAATGACTCAGATATTAGAATATCAGATGGGACTGGTATAGGGTTGCACCCTATACATTAGCTCTTAGCCCCAGCTAATTTTATCCAAAATTCCAACGTGTACGGCTTGGTCACAGGTAAGACTAAAATTATAACTACACATAGAAAGGTATATATGTTTGTATACAGATAGGTTATTGGTAAGCCCGCAAAATCATTAACATCAGATGACCTTGGGAGATGATAAGTTATGGGCAGAAGTCCAGAAAAGAAATATTTAATAGATAGTTATGGATAGAACGTCCCGAAAAGGAGTATCTAAAGGATGTTAAATAAATTTTGATATGTTGTCTGGTAGGCCCGTGTCAGCTAAAGGTTAATAGTTAGCCAAACAAAACTATAAAGTTCAACAAATAGTTCATTTATTACCTGGTATGTACGTTTACATAATAGTGCTTTACAGATTTTAACCAGTTTTAGTTGTAGGAAAGGATTTGCAAAAGATATGTTTAAAAAGGATGTTAGTGAGGGGAATCCCATTCCGCTAAGCGGCGTAATCTCACTAAACATAAAATAACAGAGATGAATAGTATTTTTTACATTGGGCACTATGATTGACTCGACATTTTTGTTTCCCCTTGAACTCTAGGGTGCTCAAAATTGATTTGAGTAGGCTGAGGGTTGAGTTTTCAGGTTTTGTTATTTTGGCGAATAAAGCTTCCGGAGATGAGTAGGTGGCCGACGAATAGCTAGTGCAGATTATTTTGTTTATTTTCACTATGTGTTAAGTCAGATATGACTATATTGTTTTAATCAACCAACATGGCATCCTCATATCTCGTTCTTGGCGTAATATTGTAAATCATATTTGATCATTACCTGGGAAACATTAAGGGATTTTGTAACTTGGATATGAATTATTGTTTTGAAACGTAATCAACAAATTTTTTTTTTCAATATTTTTATTTTGTTCATACTCAAGTGCTTTTGATATTATAGACACCATTAACATTACCGTATTTCGTCACCAGAGGTTTATACTATAGATGATTGCAACATCTGTAGCGCTTAGCTTTTGGCCTCCAGATCGGGATGTTATAACCTGGTATCGGAGCATAGATCTATAGAAACTTAAACTAAAAATGGTTTTTGAAAACATAATGCTAAAGAATTAGAGTAAGATTGGGGTATGGGATTACGCTATAGTAATGTAATTTTTTTGTTACATATAAGTATACGCATTATCTTTAGTCTCCTATCCGTGTTAGGCTATTTTTTCGTATCTTATAAGGTTTGTATACAGCCATCGAAGGTAGAAGAGAAAGAGTTAACCTAGGAAGGGGAAGGCACCGATGGAAATGCCAGGCCTAACGTGAGGAGAGGCCAAGGTCAGCCACAACAGAGAATGTGGGTACTGGAGTCCCAGAAGTTGGAATGGAAGCTATGTATCAGTTCTTCGTGAACATGGTGCAAGAGGGTGTTGCTGCTGAAGTAGTGGAAGGAGGAGTTCCGGGAGCTCCAGTTGTCAATGACTATGCTAAGTTGAGCGAAGACTACACTAAGCTCGGAGGGAAGCCATTTATTGGAACAGAGGATGCCATTGAGAAGGAAAACTTGTTGTTGCACCGTGAAAGGTTTTTTGCAGAGTAGGAGCTCAATGATGAGCAAAAGTGGAGATTGGCATCCAGACAGCTCAGGGAGTTGCTTTGTTTTGGTGGAATAGTATGATTATGGTAGTGGATAAGGAGACTATAACCTGGGAAGAGTTTAAGAGGAGGTTCCAATGAGGTTCATGTCGGTAATAGGATGGTCTATTTTGATTTGGAAGTTTGCTGAGCTAGAACAGAGAGAGATGACTGTTCTGGAGTATGCCAGTAGGTTTGAAGAGCTAGCCAGATATGGTTATGCTATTGTTGATACAGTGATTAAGAGGAACGAGAAGTTCATTAGGGGATTGAAGCTTGAGTTGGCCAGGGCTACTTTATTGCATATTAGAGATCCCTATGATGTGGTTGTGGAGATGGCTTTGAGATACTAGGAGATTCTCGCTTGTCAGGAGAAGAATAAGGTGAACGAAGTCCAGGTTGGGCAAGGTCAAAAGAGGAAGTTCTTTCAAAAAAAGGTTGCTCAGATGGGTGGAGCAGCCAAGAAGGGAAAGTTTGAGGTGTTCTGTTTTAAGTGCGATAAGAAGGGTCATTTCACCAATGAGTGTCGTACTGGGAAGTTTAAGGAAGTGATCGAGAAGAAGAACATCAGGTGCTTCAACTGTGATCAGATATGCCACTATAAGAACCAGTGCTAGGAGTCTGCTAAGAACGGAAATGGCAAGGTATATGCATTGGAGCCTATTGCTTCTATGCCGACAGCTCAGGAAAAAGGAAAGGCAGTTTTGGGAGATATGCTTCAGATTCATGGTATGTCTATTAGTATTCTATTGATACTGGTGCATCATATTCTTTTATATTTAGATGTTTGATAGGTAAGCTTAACCTAGAACCCACATATTAAGTTACTTCCTTATGGGTTGCAAATCCAATAGGAGGGCAAGCAACTCTGGGGTTGAGATGTGACCAGTTAGAGTTTGAGTTGTTATGTTATTCTTTTGTTTGCAGTTTGCATGTGTTCGATTTTGTGGGGTTTGAGATTATTCTTGGGATGGATTGGTTAAGTGAGCACAATGCTAGAATATTTTTCCAGGATAGGAAAATATCACTTAGGCACCTTGATTGTAGCGAACGGATTTCTTATACCATAGAAGGTTCTAGTGGTGATGTGAATGCTTTGTTGGGTGTTATGGAGTTAGAAGATGAGCTGAGTCGAGTTTTTATGGTTAGAGAATTCGTGGATGTGTTTGAGCCAGTAGTCGGATTGCCTCCGAAAAGAACTATTGAGTTTCGAATAGATTTGGTTACGGAAGTAGGACCAGTGAGTAGGCTGCCAAGCAGGATGACCCCTATAGAGATCTAGGAGTTGAAGGTCCAGTTGGTGGATTTAGAAGGCAATAATTTTATCAGACCGAGTAGTTTGCCTTGGGGTGCTGCAGTAGTGTTTGCTAAGAAGCCGAACGAATTGCTAAGGCTATGGATCGATTATCATTAGTTGAATGAGAGAACGATAAGAAGCAATATCCATTGCCTAAAATTGACGATTTGTTCGACCAGTTAAGTGGAGCCAAGGTATTTTTCCAGTTGGATTTGGCGACAGGTTTCCATCAACTCAGAGTAGCAGAGGATAGTATACCTTTGATAGTGTTTAGGACCAAATGTGGATCGTATGAATAGTTATTATGCCGTTTGGACTGACTAATGCACCGGCATTCTTTGTGGATTTGATGAACTGATTTTTTCGAAAGCACTTAGATAGGTTCGTATTGGTTTTTATAGATGATATCATGATATACTCTAAGGATGAATGAGAGCATAAAGTTTATCTTAGAGTAGTGCTTGAGACGTTGATGCAACATCAAGTGAAGGCGAAGTAGTCGAAATGTCATTTCTATAAGAAGGAAGGGATGTTTTTGGGTCATGTAGTCTCAGTGGAAGGGTTGTATGTAGACCTGACTAAGATTGAAGCAGTGAATAGTTAAAAGAGACCCGAGAAAGTGACCGAGATAAAGAGTTTCCTTGGATTAGCTGGTTATTATCCGAAATTCTTTAAGGATTTTTCGCGGATAGCAGCACCGATGACCAAGCTAACAAGAAAGGATGTGAAGTTTGTATGGGGCGATAAGTGTGAGGAAGCATTCCAAAGTTTGAAGCACTTATTGGCCCATGCACCTGTGTTGGTTGTTTTGGATGGAAATCAGGATTTTGTGGTTTATACAGATGCGTGTAGAACAGGGTTAGAAGCTATGCTGATGTAGAGAGGTAAAGTGATTTCCTATGCTTCTAGACAGATTGCACTACATATGGTCAGATATCCGACGCATCATTTGGAACCGACTGCAGTAATATTTGCATTGAAGGTGTAGATACATTACCTTTTGGGAGAGAGGTTTGAGTTATATACAAATTATAAGTCGCTGAAGTATTTTTTCTGTTAGAAGGAGTTGAACATGAGACATCAAAGATGGTTAGAGTTTGTGATTACCCGGATTTTAGAACATATGGTAATTGGGTAATTTACTGATTTTTACCCTTTGAGATACTTACTTTATTGAACAAAATTAATTATAAAAAGAAAAATTAAATATATGGATAAATATTAAGTTTGATAATCTTCTAATATAAATTTCCATTTCAAAGCACAATAAAACGTCATTGTTTTTATTCATATATATGATATTATAGAATTGTTTGATTTGGAATTTTGATAATCTTCAAATAAAATATGATTGTCTAATTTAATAAATATGATTATGAGTAAAATTTGAGATTGGATTTGAAATTCAAATGTAAATATCTTAGAAATAAATTGGATTTAAAAATAATATGCATATATGAATTTTTTTAGATATATTTTGTTTTATATCATTGTTTTTAAAAGGTTTTATAAAGGATATATTAAACTAATTATTTTTAAGTGTGTGGTTGGATTTTATATCATTTTCTTTCTAAGTTACATGTAAATTAAATAAAGAGAAGTTTAAATATTAAAAACACTTAAAACATTTATATATATAAAACTAAATTTAAATTCTAATATAAATATATATAAAAAATATATAAAACATACTAATACAACATAAATGACAAATGTAAGCTAAGGATGATTTGTAATTACAAGTGTGAATTAATTATATCATGTTAAGGACAATTGTAAGCTAAGTAAACAAGTGTCACAATTTCATTTATTTTCCTTTATATATTTTTTATATAAAAATCATAATTAAAGCTACAAATACATCTATACTCTACTATCTCATTTTCCTTTCTATCTTTAATTTCAAAACCAAAAGAAAATGAACCAAAGCCTGTAACAACCAGAAACAAGATCAAAGGAAAACTTAAAACAATCAACCCTTTCAAGTTCAAAAACTCGAATCTAATTCATCAAGCAAATAAAGCAACTTAGTTTTAAGAATTTAAGCAAGTTCGAGCATCAGATCATTTCAATGTCAACATTAGATTCAAATCAAAACAGATTGGTTCCAGAGAAGAATTTCAACCTGTCCTCTATTCAAGGATAAGGTGAGTGAACAAATTTGGTTTAAAAGCTTTTAATCTGTTTAAATCCCTGTTGCATGCAGAAAACTTAAGTTTTAATAGGCAATAATGGTTCGCATGTTGGAATTTATGATTTTATGTATATATGTATGTGGATATCTCTGTGTGCATGTCTGTAATTCAAGGTTGTGCTCTGTTCTTAAACTATTGGATGCAAATAACATTCAATAATCAATTATCTTGTCCTTGATCAGTTTTATGTTACAATGTTTGAACAAAATTTGTTTAAAACAACGAGATTTAAATTTTAAAAATATATATAGCAAGAATTGAAGGCAGTATCAAACTGGATGTTTACATTACAGTAAAATCTAGATTTTATAAAATTTTCAACATGAATGATTTGTAGATTCAAGTTTATAATCTGATACATCTATGAGAAATAAGATTTTTAAAATGAAAAACAAGATTTTTAGTTGAGTTTTGGATGAGAATTTCGAAGATAATCAGAAATTGGGTTTTGATTTTCTCTGTTGATCAACGAACTTTTAGGGTCGGGATTTTAGTCGAAGATTGCTTGGTGATCGGGAATGTTGGGAAAAATAATGGATATGACGATTGTTCGCCGTGGCGTCAGTGGTGGATCGTACTAGGGTTTTAAACCCAAAAATAGTCGACGTCGAGACTTACGTTTCCACTCCGTCGTCGGAGCATCGAGTCAGGCTGGACGTGGGGGAAACAGTGCTTGGGTCATGGAAAAAGGTGTAGCCAAAGTTCCAGAGAGATCTGGTGGACGACGTCCGTGGTTCGAGGGAATTCTCAGGTGATGTTTGGTTTCCAGGTTCGACTGGAAAGCTCGAATTTGATCTGGGCTTTGCTGTGTTGTATCGATGGTCAGAATTGACTGTTGAGTCGATCGTCGACGTGTGGAAGGTGTCGATGAAGATCGCGATGGCATGGATCGTCGATGCATGTGCACGACGACGTATGTGTGTCTGTGTTGTGCGAGGTAGGTTGACTTGAAGGAGTACTCAGGCAAAGGGAAGTCGGGCTCAGCTTTTTTTTTGAGTTAGCATATATATTAGATCAGTTTTAAATTTTAAGATAATTTTTTTTTAAAAAAAAGGAAGAAGATGAAGAAGAACTCGAGGCCAGTCTCAAGTATAGAACGGGTTGAACCCAGAGCAGGTTGCAAAACATGGTTTAAAAGTTTTAAAAGCAAAAGGTTTTGAAATTTTTAAATGAACTTGATTTCAAACTTTTTTGAATATAAATTTCTTTTTCCATATATAAATGTTCTTTAACATGTGATTAAGAATTATAGGATTTGTTTAACTCAAAACTTGTTAAGTAATCTTTAAGTTATTTAAAACCTAATTTTTAAAATATAATTAAGTGTTAATTAAAGTTAAATGTTTTTAAATAATGTGATTAGGTAATTAATAAATCAAATGTTTCATCTTAAACTTAATTAAGGTTTGATAATTAATGAGATAATTAAGGAATAATTAATTAATTTAATTAATTAATGATTAAGGATTTATTAGTTAATAATTTAGGGTTATAAGTTAATTAATTACAGATTAATTAATTCGTAATTAAAGATTATTAATTAAATAATTGGAGATTAATTAATTAAGTAATTAAGATGTAATTAAGCATTAATTAATTAAGTAATTAGAGATTAATTAATTTGTAATTAAGTTTTATAAATTAATAATTAAGGTTATTAATTAATAATTAAGGGATATGTGCTGATCCGTGATATGAGATGCTTTGGTTAAATTGTGATGATATGGAATATCTATATGTGATAATGTGAATTATCTATTAATTAAGATGGATAATTAAAAGATGATTAATTAATTGGTTTGTAATTAATTAATGTTAACTAAAGGTAATCTAAGTGATTAAAGATGAGTAATTAATTTAATTAGAGCTAAATTAATTTAATTTTGGAAGTGATCAATCTTGCTTATGAATGATTGAATGATGTTAAATGCCTTGAATTGGTTGATATTCTGATATGAAATGTTTTGTGATATGTTATGTATGGGTGGATGGTGATAATATGGTTATCTATCGATGATGAATTGCTGTGTAAAAAGTGACATCCTGTATATAAAGTTGAATTGTATTTCACTTGAATAACTTGGGTTAAGATGGTATTGAATTCGAAGAGACCGGGGTCGGGCTTCAATAAATACCTGAACCCACTTCGATTTGTAACCTACAATGATTCTTTATAGATTGATATGTGAAATCAATAGGCTGATATGGAATAATTTAAATGAATGGACCATTTAAAGCTAGTAAGGGTACTTCGGGATTCATTTGTGAAGTAAGTGTTGACCATAGCAAGTTGTGAACTCGTGGTGAAGTACGAGTTACCCAGGTTTCCAATTAAGTTTTATAACTTATTATTTCAAATTTTATGGGTTTACCCACGTTGGTTTCTAGACTGACTTGGGTGTTACTTTGATGTAATGTTCACATCAGACCGAGTATTACAGATTTCCAAGTAAAGACGTTCTGGAGCTCAGGAGATGAGCTGGATGGAAGGAACGTATGAAGTGTATTCCACTGTGATATTGTAGTTTATCTGGGACATGTAGATTTTATCTGTCCAGTGTTTTTTTCATATGTTGTAACTCTAATGTATTAACATAAATTAACTGATACAGTTTTCCTTTGTATAACTATTATTTTATTTGATATTATATTTTGATCCGCTGCGAATGTGAGATTCTGTGTGTTGGTGTTTCTGTTTCTGTTTCTGTTTCTTCTTCTATCTCTTTTCTTCTTTTCGCTAATTATCTGAAATTTTTGGGATCGAAAATTCTTGGTTATTACAGTTGGTATCAGAGCAAAAGGTTAAGCGAGAACCTTGGCTCTGGCAAGTGTACTCATTAAGGATAGGATCAGTGGTACCCTAGGATGAATTGAGTGTATATTTATATATGAGAGCGTACTTGTTATTTTCTTGTATAAAGCTTTTAAAAATGGTTTAAAAATGAATGCTTTTTGTACAAGCTTATATTTTGATATATAAGCAAGTAGTTTTCCAATTATTATCTATTAAGAAAAATTGGTTGTTGGTAATCGAAATTAAATAAGAATTTAAGTGGTATATATATATATATATCTATGTATGTATGTATGTATCCAAGTAGGAATTAAATAGAATGAACCATACAAATAAGGTGAGTTAGAATTGGTTTCAAACCAAAATAAAATAATATGGTTATTGTATCAAATATTGGGATATTTGTTTTCTAATAATGATAAAGCAAAATGAAACGTTTTAAGGAAGTAAACTTTTAGATAAGTATGACTTGTAAATCGAAATGGATTTAAATTGAGAAGTTTCGAATTCTTAGTCTAGAAATATTAGAAATTGTTTTCAAAATGTTAGAGAAATAATAAATATTCAGACTATTTGTGAATGTAGTCTTATTTTAAAGTAAGAAGTTGTTTGAAAGCTTTAAAGAAAACCGTTGTGAATTAAAACCAAAGGTGGTTTAAATTTTGAAGCATGGCTAGGTGGGCTAAGAAATGAATATGTATATATGTATGGGTATACATAATATCAAAGATGATTTGAAATAAACTCTAAGTGCTGGGTTTTAAATTTTTACTTGGAATGTGATGTGAAAACCTAAAGTGATAAGTTTTTGAACTTATAAATGGGATTGGATATTAATATGAAGTTTAAAATTTAAAATGGGAATTCAAATTAGGTAAAATTGTTTGGATTAAATTAAATAGAATTTAACTTAGGGAAGTTAAATGGTTGATTTAAAATGGGAGTTATGAGTGATCTCAAAATGGGTTTGAGATCTGGAAATTGAAAATGGATGTTGTTAATTGGTGTTGTGATAAATTTGGATGTTAATTTATCCTGATGTCTTTTTATTATTATAAATAATAATTTATGAAACCGTGTATTGGAATATTTGAAATGAATTAAGAAATGGATTAGAATAATATATATATATATATATATATCCATTATAGAGATAAATGGAAAATGAAATTATTTTGAATTTAAAATTTAAATGTTTAAAGGGAACTCGCAAATTTAAAATGGGAATTAGAGCAATGGAATCATTTTGGACTTAAGATTTGAATGTTTAAGATAAAATTTCAACCGAAATTTCTAAGGTTTGGTTTCAAAATTGAAATTTGGTGATAAATTGAATTTCAAAGATTGAGCTATTTAAAAAGGATTTGAATTATTATTTGAACTTTGGAATAGTTTAAGTAAAGATAATTTAAAAATGGAATTTGAATTCAGAATTAAATGATTTAAAAATATAAGTTGATTTGGTTTAAAGGATTAAATCAACATTTAAAAATTTAACTTGAATGTATATAATTCGGGATGGTTTAAAGTTGAAATTTCAATTGAATTAGTTCAAATTGAATTTGATTTGAATTAATTGGAATTGTGGTTGAAGATGTATAAGTTTAAAAATGCAAATGGAAAATTTGAATTGGATTAATTTGAAATGAAATTGAATGAGTTCAAATTCAAATTAGAATTGGGACTAATTCAAACTGGAATTGAAATGAATTGAAATTGGTTCAATTTGAAGTTTATTTGAATTAATTAAAATTGTGACTAAAGCTGAATAAGTAAATTCAAATGGAATTTGATTTGAATTTAGAAAAGAAATTGAGGATAATTCAACTTGAATTGGGATTGGATCAATTTAATGAAATGGGAAATTGATTGGACATGGAGATTGGAAAGTTGAACAGTTTGGCTCTGGACTATTTTCTAAATAATTTTTTTTCTATTTTTCCAAGCTATTTACTATATACAACCTTTCTTTTAAAAGCCAACTATTTTATACTTATTTTACAATTTTTTTTGGAACTATTTAACTGTTTTACAACTAATTACTATTTTACAACTATTTTGCAATTACTTAAATATTCTATAACTATTTAACTATTTTCCAACTATCTTACAATTACTTAACTATTTTACAAACTAATAATTATTTTTCAACCACTTATCTATTTTTAATTCTTCAAGCTATTTTCTAAATTTAAACTAGTCAGAGTGCAAACTGTTTATGAATAAATATCAATTTGAGATAAGAACCGAGGTAATAATCCAAATGGGGTTTAAGGTAATTGTGAATAAGTGAATAAGAATTAAAGTGAATGTGAACAGAAAAGGAGACTGATTTTGCTAATAATCAATAAAGATAAATGCGAAGGGTGACGTATATTATTCTATCCGCATAGTGATTTGATCCAGATTCGAACACAGAATTTCGAGATAGTATATTGATCCGAGTTGGGATTTTTCACTCGATTTTCGATGGCGAACCTGGATATGGATTTTTGATTGGTTCTAGGAATTCTCTATCATAGTTATGACTATGCAAGGATAAAGACGGTTTCTGATCAAGAAACCAGATCTGAGTCCGTCCTAGGAAGTTGGGTGCAGATACTAGTTCGGAAGTGAAATTGTGTGATAGAGTAAGCGATCAGATTAATATAGCATACAGATGATATATGTACATCATACGGGTTTGAATGAAATTGATATTGAAAGTGTGAGGATAAGAACTGTAAAATGGTTTTTGAAATGAAAAGCATATTTTGTGAAATATATGATGAAATAAAGTGAAAATTGGATATTTCTATGATTGAAATTTACTTTATGGAAGCAAGTAATATGGTAAGTGATTTTATAAAGTAGTCAAACTTGAATATTTGATTTGGGATAAACAAAGTTTTATATCTTTGTTATATAAGATAAATCTCCCTTTGTTGAATCTACAACCAGAAGATAAGGGTTTTTGAAAAGTATTTGAAGTATAAAAAAAGGGAATTTATACAAGTATGAAGTGATCCAAAGATTTTCAAAGTTCTATATATATATATAATATATATGAAGGATATTATGAGAATGATTTTGGAAAAAGGTTTGGGAACCTATGGATTTTGGAAAGGTTTCTGATTTTTAGGTAAAATCAATTTTGGAATTTAGAAAGCCTAATTTGAGAACCATCAATTTTGGGATAATCGTTTTTGAGAAAGGAGATTTATATGGGATTCATACTAGGTGTATGATTTGAAAGATACTATATGTGTATAGTATAAAAGTGTTTTGAAAATGGCTCTGGAGAAAAGGCACTCCCTTGAAATGAACGTCTTAGGAGTACCATAGGTTGGTACTGCCTTGAGACCCAAAGGGGGGAAGGCTCTAAAGTGGATCCTGTGAGGAAGTCCAGACAAACTAAAGTTCCTAAGGATTATTGGGTAGCGAAAGTCGAGGGCGCTGATGCCTACAGAGGCATTTGGGCTATGTTGTGATAACAGTGTAACACGATGTTGCTGCAATGTAACGACCCAGAATTTTTGATAATTTAAATTGGGATGTTTAATTAATTTTAAATATTAATAAGTGGAAATTTTAAGTCGAACAATTTATTTATCGAAAATTTGGATTTAATTGGACAATTTAAAACGATAATATAATAGTGAAATTCCAGAAATAATTTAATATTGGGTTAAATATGATTGGAAACGATTTGGAAAATTTTGTTATATCATATTGAAGTTATAGAAATGTTATAGAACTTTTAAAATTGAATTTGGAGTTAATTTGTGAAAATTGAATATTTTAATATTTAATTATCGATTGAAAAATAGCCAATTTTTGAACGGTCTCAGAATTGAACGAAACGAATTCCATTGGATCCGTCATAGTTAGTTATTATCGGATTTCAATTTTCGTAGCAATCGGAGTTGTCGTTTGACCGTGGCATCTCGAAACGCATCGAAATTGTTTTAATATTAATTTAGCGAGTTAAAATAGTCATTTTTCAAACGGTCTCGTATTTCGACGAATCCAGTTTCATCGGATCCGTAATGTGATATTATTGCAAGATTTCAAATTTCAAGTCGGTCGGATTTATCGTTTGTCCGGTGCGAGCCAAAACGCTTAGAAATCGTTTAAATCTATTTTAATTTAAATTGAGCATTTATTGCCGTATCTCATACATACGATGGAATTAGCTTCCGAAACCTGTTCCATTGTGTCCAGAACGTGGAAAAACCTTAGAATCGCCTTTCGGAACGCGTAGATTGGATGCATAAGTTGTTAAATTGGAAATTTTATTTTTAAAATAATATTAATAACCTATATATATATATATATTAATATTTTTCTCTCTAAACCCTAATTAGCAAGCAGCCGCCGTCTCTTTAGTTAATGGCCGAAATTCAATTTCGTATTTCCTCAAAAATATCTCAATCCATGTGTCGATTTTGAAAGTTTTCAACTGGAGATTCGTAGAGGGCTGTGTGATCGACATATTCAACGATAGTGATCGGAAATGGTGGAGCCAATTGTCGGGAAATCGCCTATGTATGCCGTGCGTTTCGTGCCCAATTCCCAAGGCATGGTGGGGCCGAGCTCCACCCCAGGGCAGCCGAGTGTGGCTCTCACGAAGAGCTTCGTAATGGCGCTCCCTGATCGTTCTCAGCTCGTTCGTGGTGGTCGGAAGATCAAACCCTAGTTTTAGGATGTTGGGTTTGCTTGCGTGTTTGTAACCTGGGAGAGGGATAGTTCGTGTGCGTGAAGAGGAAGGAAGGACGGAGAGCACGTGCGTGAGTAGGTTTGGGAAATTTTAAAATAAAATGTTAATTAATTTTATATTAAATCGTGTAAATGTTTAAAACGTGGTATCTTTGTCATGCGAGGTCCGATTCGCACGATACCAGTTGCGTTGGAATCGTATGGTCGTGTTCTTCGCGATGAAGCTAATTTGGAGTCGATTGGAGCTTGTTTGAATTTCGGGTAAAATTAAACGTTCGTTTAATTTTATTCGAAACGAACGTCGAAACCGGAAATAAAACCAAGGTGAGAACTCCTCACTCAATCGATCAGTTTGGTTTAAAATTTTAAATAGTTAATGTTGATTGATGATTGCTGTTTGATTGTGGTAGTAGATATAGTAGGATATATACTATATATAGCAATATATATATATATATATATATATATATATATATATATATATATATTGGCATATGTATATATTGGATTTGATTTCCCGCCTCGTATAGCGGATGAGACCCTATTGCGCCGCCTATTAAGAGGATAATATTTTATAAAATCCCATATACCGCGATATCCCGTCTTGAAACGGGATTGGTATTGTGCTAATGTCTGTGGATGCAGGGAAACAGGTTGGAGGGATCTAACTGGATTCCTCACATATTTATTTGATTATAGATATTGTGTAATTGTTGATGTTCATATCGATATACGATGTTTATTCCCGTGATTGACCATTGGATGCTTTTGCATCATCGGATTCATTTTTAAAGTTAAAAATAACGATTTTGAATTTGAAAGGGTTTTTAAATTGATTTTTTTTATAAAGAATATGTTTTATTAAATTTTTGAATTGATTCACTTTAAAATTAATAGACGTATAAATTTTTATGTTATAAAAATTAATATTTTTATGAAATATAACCAAAAGGAAAATTTTAAATTAAATAGATTTTTAAAATAGTTAAATTAGGATTTTGGATAATTTTTATTAATAGTTTATATAAAAGATTTTATAAATTGATATCTATAAATTAAATTTATGGGAATTATCAAACGAGTTTATAAAGTGTTAAAAAGGTGTATAAAATGGGTTTCACTAAAAACCATAGATTTATAAATCTTGAGAGTTATAAAAAAAATAGATGTTGAAATAATGGTTTTATAAGTAATTAACTTATAAAAATGGATTTTGGGCATTTAAAAGGGGACATTTATAGAAATTGTTAATAAAGGAGGTTTTTATAAGTTGAAAACTATTATAAAACTTAAAGGAATCTTATCAGTAATAAGATTTAAGAAATTGTGAAGTTTTAAAGGAACGGTTTAGTAAATAAATAGATTATAAGCTCTTGACTTATAATACGAACTTTTGGTATAGAAATTGGGTTTATAAATTGAATTGGCTTAATAAAAGAGATTTCTAAACCGAAGTTATTAATAGAAATAGAATTTATAAACGTTGTTTATAAATTTGAAATCAATGGAATTTGATAAATTGAATTTAGAAGTTGTTAAAGGAGTTATATTCACTCTTTTAAATGATGAATATATTATTAAGTCAAATGGGCATGTTTTGGGAGAAGAATGTTTTAAAGGTAATTTCAAAATGATTTAAAGATGCTTTAAAATGCATTAAGTATCGAATACATAGATTTCAACATTCATTGTTGAAATAGGCGTTTTCGAGAAAATAGAGAAACGGTGGACTATAACACTGTTGTTATAGTAAATGGTTTTCAAATGGAAATATTTTGTGTAGTATTGGAATTTATGTTTCTATTTTTATTTCGAATCCCTATACTAGTGATTTTGGGTTGTCGTAGCGATGTTTTACGCAACATTCGTTTTGACCCAACTAAAAGTGAATAAAAGAATGTTTTCCGTAAAAAGAATGAAATATATACTTAATTGAGATTTAAGTATATTGAATATTTTCAAATTGTTGGAAATAAATAAATTTGTGAATTACTTATTATTAAATAAGTATGGAAATGCCTTTCCAATATGAAATGGAACGTTTTTGAGAATTCATCTTTTAAAGGTAAATTGAAAGAGAATATTTTGAAATCGATTTGAGAATCGTATACTAGTAGATATTGGAATTTAAATTCACTATGGAATTTATAAAAGGGAAGGGGAATCTGTTTTAAAAATAAATATTGATTTATTTTGAAGTATGGAAATATAATTTACGAATTTGGAACGTAAATTTAAAATAAATCGGTAAAGATTTATTTGATGATTTGAAATTTGTTTTCAAAGGGTATAAAGGGTGAAAGGTAATTTGGGTTTTCAAAGGGTTGAAGTGTGGAAATTATATCGTGTAAAGATATTTTGGATAAAGCAAATAATTTGGGCAATTATTTGGAAATTGTGTATATATATCTTGTAAAGATATTTTAGGGATTAAATAATTTTGGAAAATTATTTGGAATCTGATGATGTGGCGCATCTATATTGATAGTTAAATAACCGACTATCAGTATTTACCCTTGGATGGTGTTTGTTGTGATTGTTTGGAATTGAATGCTACACTTATTTTTAAAATAAGCGCTCGCTATTCGGTTTAGCCGGGGGAGGACCTTTGTGTCATATAACCCATTCCGAATATGCGATACGTCGTTTGGATCGCATTTGAAGACCGGTGTGAAGACCGGGTATTTGTGAAAACGGTAGGATGACCTATTGATTGTCTCTGCATCGTTAGCTATGATATGGAGATTTCCTTTGTGATGGGAAATTTTATCGGGATTGTGAATACCCGGATTGCAAGGGCTTCTTTGGAAGTGCCTTCGGTTCTGTTCGAACCCGGAACAGACTTATATGGTTACATGTCTGACATTACATTTTGAGATATAAAGCAGATTTCTTTCAAATACATTTCTGTTGGTGGCGGAGAATTTATTCTCTTAGCTTAACACCCTTCTCTGAGACGTACGAGCTCAGAGGTTATGTAGTTGAAGGTTATCAGCGATATATTCCCAATCTGGTAATGTGGCATGCTGAGTGTTGCTGTGTGATGATCATTGGTTGGTCATTTGTGATATGATCATTTGTTTGATCATTTATCTTTGTGATCATTGCTTTGGTCATCTGTTGACCCAAAGCATGGCTTTGTTGCACAAAGCGTAGCTTTGTGGACGAGACTTCGTCAGACCTCACTCCCCGGAAATGGTCGAAACAGGAATATGCGACAAGGTTATGAGGGTCGCGCCCTAGGGTATGTCATTCCCTTCTGGAAAAGGGTGGTATCATGGTATGGAGCCCAGATATTTACTCATGTTGATACACTATATCTATTACTGTGTAGTGTTGTTGGTATCGAGCGCTCGGATAAAGGTCCCAAAGGACCGGGGGATGACATATTCGTGTAGTAGTTATCTAGTTACAGAGGTAACCCGGCCTTGTGTTGGCAGAGATCTAACCGTAACGTTAGTTTCTCGGGACGTCCCGCCAGAGGCGATCCCATGTGGTAGTAGGAAGTTCCTTAGCCTGACCATTTGTTGGAAATCCAATCTAAAGAATACGCGCCCTGTACAGTTTTAGTTGTATAACCTGCCATGGAATGTGGCGGTAACCTGCTATTGAACATGGTAGCTATAGTAGGCATACGACGAAATGTCGTATGCTGGCTAGGATTTATATTCTACTTTCGAAATTGTTTTCTACACTATGCACTAATAATAATATCAAAAAAAAATGATTTGATTTTTTTTGCGTAGTAAGCACTTTGACTATCATAAGGAGAAATCTCCTCCAATTCTGCGTTTGCATTGTGTGTGTGGCGGGAGGCCTAATGGTAGTTTCATTTTCCAAAAAGCATTGCGGATTTCAAAATTTAAATTCTCTTGTTGCTTGTTTTAAAAATAAACTGTTTTGAGTTCTCACACCAGTCCCATGACTGACCTGGAGTTTATTGTTTCCTTCCTAAACTCTGGGTGCCCACTATTTTCCACACGGGCAGTCTAGAGTTAGATTATCAGGTTATTCTGGTTTTCGGGAGTTGCTGTAGCAGATCTGGAGGCGAGCTGGATGGCGTTGTATATTACTAGTATAGTATTTATTTTCCGCTGTTTTGTTGTTGTACACTCTGATGATGTAATGTAATGTGATGTAATGTATAAAATGTATAGTTCTTTTGTTTTAATGAATATTCATTTATCTATTATATGTTGTTCCACTGCGATTGTGAGATTCTGATATTGTTTCCCTGTTCTGTTGTCTGTTTCTGTTCTTCTATCTCTCTCTCTCTTATTCTACCTCTTTCTTCTTCTTAAACCCTAAAGATTCGGAAGTTCGTTCCCCTTTGGCTGGATTGTTGTGGAATGTTGCCAGCTCAAAGGAGTACGGATTTTCGGGCCTTTACATTTGGTATCAGAGCATATGGTTAAGCGACAACCATGGCTCTGTTGGGTATTACTCATTAGAGATAGAGTCAGTAGTGCTCTAGAATGAGTGTGAGTGTAATAATAGATATGAGCGCGTATTTGTTAGTGAATATAAAAATTGTTTTGTATTGTGATGATTGGTTTGTTAAGTGGTATATGGATTCTGGTCGGTATATTCTGTACAACTCTATCGATAGGGATCTCTAAACACTTATACAGAACAATTCGACATGATATTGATTTAAATTGGGTAAATGGAATAATTTTACCTTGACTATATTTTCTATATAAGAAAATAATTTTTCAAGAATTATTGAAGTGTGTATATAATTGATTGCTTGGTTGTTAAAATATATATAAGTTAATTAAAAGTTGTTTGAATAAGTTAATAAAAACAACAGTTGTAAAAAGAATAAATGTATAAGCTAATGATTTATAAGTATGAAATTATAATTAATATGATTTACAATTGTAAAATGACCTTATATATAAGAAGTGAAATTATATGAGAAAAGGGTTTATAAATGTGATTTATAAATAATAGAAAGGAACTTTTTGAAAGAATATTTAGCACTGTTTTCACTATTGTCACTGGGAAATAATAAAGATGATGACTGCAGCATCATCAGTATCATTTTCGAGTTTCTATGTGATGGATTTGCTACAATAATGAATTTAAAAATTGAAGTTTTGTTGTAATAAACAAATTTGAAATTAAAATTCAACTTGAAGTTGATAAATATAAGTGAAAAAGGTTTTGAACTTATAATATGAGTTGGAAGTTGAATAATAAGCTGTATAACTTATAGAATGAGAAAATGTAAGTGAAACCAATTATTGAAGTGGTTAATAAATTAAGTTAAGTAAAATGAAATATGAATTTGAATGTTGATATGAATTCGACTTAAGTAAAAGTTAAATAGAACTTACTTAGAAGTGAAATCCGAATTGGATTGTTAAGTGGAAACTTAAGTTTAATTGAACAAATGATGTTAATGGAGTATAACTTAAGAGAAGTTGAATAAAAAATTGATTTTGTATCGAAGTAAAATAATCAAGTGAACTAAATGATGTGAACTTGAGTTATATGAATGAAATTCAATTTTATTTGTAAAAGAATTAGCAACTGAATTAAAAGAAAATTGATTGAATGTTAATCAATCGAATGTAAATAAGTTGGTATGGAATGATGTATGTAAGTGTAAGTTCATTTGAAGCTAGTTGAATAATTAAATGAAAATCAATTGAATGTTAAACCAATTGGAATTGAAACAGTTGAACCAAATTGAATGTAAGTAAAATAAATAATTTGGTTGTATTGGATATACATTGGTTGTTATTTGCTTGTTGGTTGATTGTATGTAAATTCATTAAGTGTTAATGAAATTGAATTAGCGCATTTGAAAGCTATGTAATTGAATTCAAAATTGAAAGTGAAGTAAATGAGTTTGAATAGAATTGAATTTTATTTGAGTTGAAGGGGAACCAACGTGAAATTAATTAGTGAATGTAAACTTATTGGAAACGAATGAAAATGAATATGTAACTTCAATAGTAAAGCTAAAATTGAGATAAAAAGTAAGTATCGAAATTTTGTAATGGATTTGGCAAAATAGTTTGAATGTTGGAATTTGATACCACTACTAGCTGGATATACAGGTATATATATATTGGAATTGGAATTTTGATTTTGAAGTTAAAAAATTGAATTGCTCGACAAAAAGGTACGTATTTCAATTTTAGTAAGAGATTTGATGACTTCCTTCTCCAGCCACTTGGCTTTCTCTTTTCTTTTTGATTCTGAGGGGCCGTAGTACCATTTTGTAGTCGTGCCGAGCTAGCCGCGCAAAGGAAACGCTGGCGAAATTTTTCGAAAATTTAGGGAGTTAGAAAAATTTTGAGAAATTTTGAAAGTTTGGAATTTGAATTTGAATTGTTAAGTAAACTATGTTGTTTGAAACCTATAATTGAAGTTGGTAAGCTAATTGAAATGATAGTAAATCTTTAATAAAAAGATTTGTTTTGGAAAGTTGATAAAACTAATTAGTTTTGGAAAAATAATAAACGGGTTAGGAATTGTTTTCTTAACTTGCAATTTCGAGGACGAAATTCTTTTAAGGGGGGAAGATTGTAACGACCCAGAATTTTTGATAATTTAAATTGGGATGTTTAATTAATTTTAAATATTAATAAGTGGAATTTTTAAGTCGAACAATTTATTTATCGAAAATTTGGATTTAATTGGACAATTTAAAACGATAATATAATAGTGAAATTCCAGAAATAATTTAATATTGGGTTAAATATGATTGGAAACGATTTGGAAAATTTTGTTATATCATATTGAAGTTATAGAAATGTTATAGAACTTTTAAAATTGAATTTGGAGTTAATTTGTGAAAATTGAATATTTTAATATTTAATTATCGATTGAAAAATAGCCAATTTTTGAACGGTCTCAGAATTGAACGAAACGAATTCCATTGGATCCGTCATAGTTAGTTATTATCGGATTTCAATTTTCGTAGCAATCGGAGTTGTCGTTTGACCGTGGCAGCTCGAAACGCATCGAAATTGTTTTAATATTAATTTAGCGAGTTAAAATAGTCATTTTTCAAACGGTCTCGGACTTCGACGAAACCAGTTTTATCGGATCCGTAATGTGATATTATTGCAAGATTTCAAATTTCAAGTCGGTCGCATTTATCGTTTGTCCGGTGCGAGCCAAAACGCTTAGAAATCGTTTAAATCTATTTTAATTTAAATTGAGCATTTATTGCCGTATCTCATACATACGATGGAATTAGCTTCCGAAACCTGTTCCATTGTGTCCAGAACGTGGAAAAACCTTAGAATCGCCTTTCGGAACGCGTAGATTGGATGCATAAGTTGTTAAATTGGAAATTTTATTTTTAAAATAATATTAATAACCTATATATATATATATATATATTAATATTTTTCTCTCTAAACCCTAATTAGCAAGCAGCCGCCGTCTCTTTAGTTAATGGCCGAAATTCAATTTCGTATTTCCTCAAAAATATCTCAATCCATGTGTCGATTTTGAAAGTTTTCAACTGGAGATTCGTAGAGGGCTGTGTGATCGACATATTCAACGATAGTGATCGGAAATGGTGGAGCCAATTGTCGGGAAATCGCCTATGTATGCCGTGCGTTTCGTGCCCAATTCCCAAGGCATGGTGGGGCCGAGCTCCACCCCAGGGCAGCCGAGTGTGGCTCTCACGAAGAGCTTCGTAATGGCGCTCCCTGATCGTTCTCAGCTCGTTCGTGGTGGTCGGAAGATCAAACCCTAGTTTTAGGATGTTGGGTTTGCTTGCGTGTTTGTAACCTGGGAGAGGGATAGTTCGTGTGCGTGAAGAGGAAGGAAGGACGGAGAGCACGTGCGTGAGTAGGTTTGGGAAATTTTAAAATAAAATGTTAATTAATTTTATATTAAATCGTGTAAATGTTTAAAACGTGGTATCTTTGTCATGCGAGGTCCGATTCGCACGATACCAGTTGCGTTGGAATCGTATGGTCGTGTTCTTCGCGATGAAGCTGATTTGGAGTCGATTGGAGCTTGTTTGAATTTCGGGTAAAATTAAACGTTCGTTTAATTTTATTCGAAACGAACGTCGAAACCGGAAATAAAACAAAGGTGAGAACTCCTCACTCAATCGAACAGTTTGGTTTAAAATTTTAAATAGTTAATGTTGATTGATGATTGCTGTTTGATTGTGGTAGTAGATATAGTAGGATATATACTATATATAGCAATATATATATATATTGGCATATGTATATATTGGATTTGATTTCCCGCCTCGTATAGCGGATGAGACCCTATTGCACTGCCTATTAAGCGGATAATATTTTATAAAATCCCATATACCGCGATATCCTGTCTTGAAACGGGATTGGTATTGTGCTAATGTCTGTGGATGCAGGGAAACGGGTTGGAGGGATCCAACTGGATTCCTCACATATTTATTTGATTATAGATATTGTGTAATTGTTGATGAATTTCTATTCATTTCTAAAATAAATTTAACAAACATAAAAACTTTTAGAAGTTGTGCAATTTATTTTAGAAATGAATAGAAATTCATTTATGACTATTTGGCATGTTTATTTCATCATATCTGTTAAATTGCATTTATTTAATTTAACTGTTAATTTAATTTATTTATTGCATATTAATTGACAGTTAGAATTTATTTGGTTGCATATAAACTGCAAGTTAACAGTTATAAAATTTATTACCGAATATAAACTATTAGATTAATAGTTGCTAAATTTAATTTGAATAAAATTTGCCAGTTATTACCTGTTATATATTATCGAATATATATTGATATTGGTTGATGACTGTGATTTGGATGATGGACGATGTTTATGAATGGATGTTTATTTGTATATCATTAAACTGCAAGTTTCATGCATTTTTCATCTCATTTGGGATTTGTGGTTTGAAATGATATAAAACCGCAAAGTTTTATTTTAATTGCGGATTGAAATGATAAATATCCGTATCACTTGACCATAGGATAGAAAATTTTATACAGGCACCGTGGTCTATATATAAATTATTTTAAAAGTGATTTCTATGGTTTGGATGTGATACGATTTATAAAATTTTAATTTTGATATTTTATAAATATTATTCTTCCATTTATATATATACATATGAAGTTAAAATTTTTGAATTTAGGTTGTGTATAAATCTGTTAAACAAAAATGGAAAAATTTTAGAAAATGGAATTTGATAATTTATATTATATGTTTAAGTTTGGAAATTTTAAGGTATGATATTTATAACTGGAGTTTTTCCAAGATAAATTTAAATGAATATTCTAGTATAATTAAATTTAAGGAAATATTAAATTTCTAGAAATTGGAGTTGTATTTATGGATTTTATGTGAATATTCAAGACTAAATAATAGAACAATTGATTTGTTGAAAGAATAAAATTCCAACTTTAGTTTTGAAATATTAATACTCCAAATGGATATATATATATATATATATATATATATATATATATATATATATATATATATATATATATATAGAAATTGAAATGGTTTTGGAACTTGAAAGTGATATTTAAATTATGGTTTAGACTTTAAATAAGGAAATATATTTGTAAAGCTATGGAAAATATTTTTCTTTAAAAAGTAACCTTAAAGTCAAACCATTTATTTTATATACCGTTGAATATCCAAACCATTCAAGTTCTAGAAGTTATGGTTTTAAAACTATGAATTTTCGAAATATTATGCTTTGAAAATATAATTCAAATGTTGGTTTCCAGATATTATAGATTTTAAAGTAGTATGATTTTTGGGAAAGAATTATATTTGGATAAAATGATATCATATTGTTTTAGGTTTTAAAATGATATCGTATTCATAGTTTTGAAATGGAAAATTTTATTCTGGTTTTAAAGTATAAACTATTTTTAAATAACTGCGGTGTTATAATAACGATGGGTTGGCAAAGAGACCGGGATCGGATATGTACATACTTTCTGTCGATACCGAAAACCACTTTGACTAACCGTGTACGCGGTGGAGATTCCAGAATGAAGTAGGTTGGTGGCGACGTTTCCTGTAAGGTAAATACGTGGACCCGACTCCCGTGAGTTGGCATAAGGTGGCTAAAACATGAGCGATCGACGGGTTAATGAGGTCATTCCTCTGATCGGACACTCCTCTTCGATATTATACTTTGACTTTGGATTGATTCAGTGGCCACTTTTACTTTGATTTTGGGGGAGTTTGTTCGAGGTGGGCGGTAGCTGCGGCTACGCATTACCATCGACCCGGAAGCGTAATTGGTATATCTACCCTGGCATTGCCTAGTTGTGCCGTGTCACCTACCCTAGCGCGCCTTATACGATTTTGGCTTTGTACCATACCTATGGAGTGCCCTCTGACGACGCCCAGTACGGGGGAGATTACGGTACTGTATAGACTATGGGAATATATTCTGTGTTAAGGGCTATATGGGTAACCCCTTAACGCTATTAAAAAGTAAGTTTATTTTACAAATAGACACTATTATAATAGCGCAATATACTACATAGTAAATAGTTTAACGGATCCTTAGGAGATGTAAATCCCGAGCATCTCTTGAGTTACTGCACTCATATTTATTTCTGTTAATTTAACTCACATAAGATCTTTTAGTTCTGACTTGAGTTTTTTGTCTTTTCAATTCGCTCGGGTCAGTCCGGGCGTTTCAAGATTGAAGACTTTAGCTTTGGAGGACGAAGACGAAGAACCCGTATTATTATTATTTATAGTTTTGCACCACACTCATACTGTTCCGCTGCATTGATTATATTGGTATGTGTAACTCTGATACTTATTGTATAAAGAAGAATCAAGTGTTTTGTAAACCGTTTACGAACTATATATATTTATTATTGTATTTTATCCTTCCGCTGTGAGATTCTGTTTTGTTTTATTTTCTTCTCTGTTTTCTTATTTACCCCATAACAATCCGCCCTTCTGTACGGTTTGAATTGGCACGTGTGTCGGTTTAAATCGTGCGAAAAGGTGGGACGTTACACCAGGATGGCAACGTAACCATCGGGTTAGCTATGACCATGGATGGGGGTGAAGATTTCCAAAGCATTCTCACCAAAGATGTTTCCTCTATTTTCAAAATGTTTCTACATTTTCAATAAAATTATTTTCTGAATATTTTTCACTGGAGTTTGAATATGGGTTTACCAAGTACTTATAGATTTTCAGTCCTATGCCTGACCAACGTATGACCGAATCTCTATAAGAACGAGGATGGACTTGTTGAAACATCGAGTTATAAAAAGTATTTTTACAAAACTATTTTGGCAACACCCTATAGATTTTTAAGTGTTTTAAAAACGATCAAAGAGAAGTTTTTTCGATAATAAGTATTTTTAATAAATTCTGGCTTCGTTCCTTTTCGTGGACGAAAAGATTCAAAGGGGAAGGAATGTGATAACCGGGATTTTAGAACATCTGGTAATTGGGTAATTTACTGATTTTTACACTTTGAGATACTTATTTTATTGAACAAAATTAATTCTAAAAAGAAAAATTAAATATATTTATAAATATTAAGTTTGATAATCTTCTAATATAATTTCTATTTCAAAGCAAAATAATATGTTATTGTTATTATTCATATATATGATATTTATAGTATTGTTTGATTCGGAATTTTGATAACCTTCTAATAAAATATGATTGTGTAGTTTAATAAATATGATTGTGAATAGAATTTGAGATTGGATTTGAAATTCAAATGTAAATATCTTAGAAATAAATTGGATTTAAAAATAATATGCATAGATATAATTAGTTTTATATCATTGTTTTTAAAAGGTTTTATAAAGGATATATTAAACTAATTATTTTAAGTGTGTAATTGGATTTTATATCATTTTCTTTCTAAGTTACATGTAAATTAAATAAAGGGAAGTTTAAATATTAAAAGCACTTAAAACATTTATAAATATAATACTAAATTTAAATTATAATATAAATATATATAAATATATTAAACATATTAATACAATATAAATGACAAATGTAAGCTAAGGATGATTTGTAATTACAAGTGTGAATTAATTATATCATGTTAAGGACAATTGTAAGCTAAGTAAACAGGTGTCACGATTTCATTTAGTTTCCTTTATTTATTTTTTATATATAAAAATCATTATTAAAGCTACAAATACATCTATACTCCACTCTCTCATTTTTCTTTCTATCTTCAATTTCAAAACCAAAAGAAAATGAATCAAAGCCTATAACAAAGCAGAAACAAGATCAAAGGAAAACTTAAAACAATCAACCCTTTTAAGTTCAAAAACTCAAAGCTAATTCATTAAGAAAAGAAAGCAGCTCAGTTTTAAGAACATAAGCAAGTTCGAGCATCAGATCATTTCAATATCAACATTAGATTCAAATCAAAACAGATTGGGTCCAGAGAAGAATTTTAACCTGTCCTCTGTTCCAGGATAAGGTGAGTAAACAAATTTGGTTTAAAAGGCTTTTAATCTGTTTAAATCCCTGTTGCATGCAGAAAACTTATGTTTGAATAGGCAATAATGGTTTGCATGTTGGAATTAATGATTTTATGTATATATGTATGTGGATATCTCTGTGTGCAAGTCTGTAATTCAAGGTTGTGCTCTGTTCTTAAACTACTAGATGCAAATAACATTCAATAATCAACTGTCTTGTCTTTGGTCAGTTTTATGTTACAATGTTTGAACAAAATTTGTTTAAAACAATGAGATTTAAATTTTAAAAATATATAGCAAGAATTGAAGGCAGTATCAACTTGGATGTTTACATTACAGTAAAAACCTGATTTTATAAAAAATTCAACATGAATAATTTGCAGATTCAAGTTTATAATCTGATACATCTATAAGAAATAGGATTTTTAAAATGAAAAGCAAGATTTTTTGTTGAGTTTCGGATGAGAATTTTAAAGATAATCAGAAATTGGGTTTCGATTTTTTTTGGTGATCGATGAACTTTAAGGGCTCGGGAATTTTGTTGAAAATTTCTTGGCGGGAATGTTGGGAAAAATAATGGATGTGACGATTGTTCGTCGTGGCATCATCGGTGGATCGTACTAGGGTTTTAAACCCAAAAATAGTCGATGTGGGGACTTATATTTCTACGCCGTCGTCGGGGCATCGAGTCAGGCTGGACGTGGGGGAAACGGAGCTTGGGTCATGGACGAAGGTGTAGCCGGAGTTCCCAAGAGATCTGGTGGGTGGCATCGGTGGTTCGAGGTAATTCTCAGGTGATGTTTGGTTTTCAGGTTCAGTTTGAAAGCTCGAATTCAATCTAGGCTTTGTTGTGTTGTATCGATGGTCAGGATCGATTGTTGAGTCGATCGTCAACTTGTGGAAGGTATCGACGAAGATCGCGACGGCGTGGATCGTCGGTGCATGTGCATGGGGACGTGGTGTGTCAGTTTTGTGCGAGGTAGGTTGACTCGAAGGAGTACTCGGGAAAATGGAAGTCGGGGTCGGGTTTGTTTCGAGTTAGCGTATATATTAAATCAGTTTTAATTTTTAAGCTAAGTTTAAAAAAATGTAGAAGAACATGAAGAAGAACTCGAAGCCAGTCTCGAAGTTGCAAAACATGGTTTAAAAGTTTTTAAAAGCAAAGGGTTTTGAAATTTTTAAATGAATTTGATTTCAAACTTTTCTGAATATAAGTTTCTTTTTCCATATATAAATGTTCTTTAACATGGGATTAAGAATTATATGATTTATTTCACTTAAAATTTGTTAAGTAATTTTTAGGTTATTTATAACCTAATTTTTAAAATATAATTATGTTAGTTAAAGCTAAATGTTTTTAAATAATGTGATTAGGTAATTAACAAAGGAAATGTTTTATCTTAAACTTAATTAAGGTTTCATAATTAATGAAGTAATTAAGGAATAATTAATTAATTTAACTAATTAATGACTAAGGATTTATTAATTAATAATTAAGGGTTATAAGTTAATTAATTAGAGATTAATTAATTTGTAATTAAAGATTATTAATTAAATAATTAGAGATTAATCAATTAAGTAATTACGATGTAATTAAGCATTAATTAATTAAGTAATTAGATATTAATTAATTTGTAATTAAGTTTTATTAATTAATAATTAAGGGATACGTACTGATCCGTGATATGTGATGCTTTGGTTAAATTGTGATGATATGGAATATCTATTTGTGATAATGTGAATTATCTATTAATTAAGATGGATAATTAAAAGATGATTAATTAATTGGTTTATAATTAACTAATGTTAAGTAAAGGTATTCTAAGTGATTAAAGATTAGTAATTAATTTAGTTAGAGATAAATTAAATTAATTTTGGAAGTGATCAATCTTGCTTATGAATGATGTTAAATGCCTTGAATTGGTTGATATCTCTGATATGAAATGTTTTGTGATATGATATGTTTGGGTGGATGGTGATAATATGGTTATCTATCGATCATGAATTGCTGTGTAAAAAGTGACATCCTGTATATAAAGTTTAATTGTATTTCACTTGAATAACTTGGATTAAGATGGTATTGAATTCGAAGAGACCGGGGTCGGGTATTAGTAAATACCCGAACCCACTTCGATTTGTAACCTACAATGATTCTTTATAGATTGATATGTGAAATCAATAGGTTGATATGGAATAATTTAAAAGATTGGACCATTTAAAGCTAGTAAGGGCACTTAGGGATTGATTTGTGAAGTAAGTGTTGACCATAATAAGTTGTGAACTCGTAGTGAAGTACGAGTTACCCAGGTTTCCAATTAAGTTATATAACTTAGTATTTCAAATTTTATGGGCTTACTCATGCTGGTTTCTAGCCTGACCCGGGTGTTACTTTGCTGTAATGCTCTGGTCAGACCGAATATTAAATATTTTCAGGTAAGGACGTTCTAGAGCTCAAGAGGCGAGCTGGATGGCAGGAACGTATGGAGTGTATTCCGTTGTGATATTGTAGTTTACCTGGGACATGTAGATTTTATCTGTCCAGTTTTTTGTGTATATATTGTAACTCTGATGTATTAATATAAATTAACTGATACAGTTTTCCTTTGTATAACTGTTATTTTATTTGATATCATATTTTAATCCACTATGAATGTGAAATTTTGTGTTTTGGTGTTTCTGTTTCTCTTTCTTGTTCTATCTCTTTTCTTCTTTTCGCTAACTATCTGGAATTTCGGGATCGTTACAGTGTTTATAGTCGCTCATGATTTTGGGATTGAGTACACACCGAGGAAAGGCAATAAGGTTGCATATGCACTTAGCAGGAAACATCAGAATGAAGTGTTGGCGATGATTGCTGAGTGGAAATATTTGGAAGCGTTAGCAGATTGCAAAATGCAGTGGAGATCCGAAGCTGGGTTTAGCGGAGAGATTGTTGTGTTACCACGTTTGGAAGTTCAACCAGTGATGATCGAAAAGATTGCTTCTAAACAGGAGGAGGATCTATTGTTAGCTTAATGGATCAGAAAATTTAGGGGAGGAACCAAGAGCGATGACTTGAAAGATTCTAGTCTTGACCGGAATGGGTAGTTGAGAAAGAAAGGAAGTATGTGTTCTGAATGTAGGAAACATAAGGAACGAAGTCTTGGAGGAATGCCATCATTCAAAGTTCTCTATTCATCCAAGGGGTACTAAGATGTATCAGGATATGAAGAGAAGTTTCTTTTGGAAAGGTATGAAGCGGGATATTGGCTATGGTAAGCAATGATTGAATTGCCAACAGGCAAAGGCTAAACACCTGAGGCCAAGTGGGTTGCTTTAGCCATTAGATATCCCAATATGGAAATGGGTTTCTATTTATATGGATTTTATCCATGGGTTGCCCAAGAATTCCCATTTCATTCCAGTTAAGTCAACAAGGACGACACCTGTTTTAGCGAAGTTGTTTATGAAGAATGTGGTTAGGCTACATGGAATTCCTAGTAATATATTCAGTGATAGAGATTTCTTATTTACTAGTGAGTTTTGAATGAGCCTGTAGGAAGTTTTGGGAACCAAGCTCAAGATCAGTGGCACTTAACATCCGTGGGCAGATAGGCAAACAGAATGAGTTAACAAAATCTTAGAGGATTCGTTAAGAGCTTGGGTTCTAGATTTCATAGAATCATGGGAAGACCATCTATATTTAGTCGAGTTTTGTATAACATCAGCTATTAGACTAGTATTGGGTTGGCACTACTTGAAGCTTTGCATGAAAGGCCATGCAAATCTCCCGTTTGTTGGTTGGAAACTAGGGATAGGTTAGTTCTTGGTCTAGATTTAGTTAGAGAAGCTGTAGAAAAGAGTGAAGCCATTCGGGCTAGAATGAAAGAGGCTCAGTCAAGGCAGAAGAGTTCTGTAGATAAGAGATGGAAAGATTTAGAATTCTCAGTTGGAGATCGGGTATTTATTAAGGTGTCACCAATGAAGGGTGTAGTCAAATTTGAGAAATTAGGAAAATTAGCACCGAGATTCATTGAACCTTTTAGTATTATGGAGAGGATTAGGAAACTCGCATATAGAGTAGAGTCACTGGGTAGTTTAGCAGAAGTCCACTATGTTTTTTATGTTTCTCATCTCAGAAACCGTGTTAGAGATCCGAAGACGACTATTGCACCGAATGTGCTAGATGACTTAGTGGTAAAATCAGATTTGACCATAGTTAGATAGCCATTTCGTATTGTTGCAAGAGATGAGAAGAGGCTTAGAACCAAGACAGTCAGATTAGTCAAGGTCCAGTGGAGTAACAATGACAGGGACTATACTTGGGAGGTTGAGAGCAGGATTAGAGAGGCTTATTCTGATTTGTTTGATGGTATGTTTTACCTCTTTACTTGAATTGTTATATGCCTTATCAAAATTTCGAGGATGAAATTCTTCAAGGAGAGGAGTTTGTAACACCCCATATTTTATAACATTATTTAGGACATTTAATTAGCAAAATTAAATAAAATAATATGTTGTTTAGGGGTTTGAGATTTGATTTAATTAAGGGGTAGCCGTGCTATTAATCCAATGAATTAGAAGAAGAATTTAAAATGAAATAGAGTAGAGGTAAAATAGGAAAGAGGCAATTCCTATATCCTATACATGTTTAGTTCAATTAATTTTTTTAAAAAGCTAAGGCCTGGCACCATTAATAAGAGGTAGAGAAAGAAAGGTAAATGAGGAATTTTAATCAACATTCAATTCATTCAAATCTCACTTCCTTAATCCCTAAAGCTAAGGTGGCTAAAGTTTATATCTATCATTTGTTTTGTTTTCAGCTTTAAGGAGAAATCCAAAATGTTTTGCAATGTTTTGTCATGTTTTTGAATAATGGAATGATTATATATATTTTTTGATGATTTATGCATGTTCATATTGATTTTATGATATGTTTTAAGGTAAAAACCCTATTAAATGACTTCTAAATCCCTTGTGAATTTTTATATAGAGCAGAAATAATATTTTGAAGGTGGGCTTCAATATTTAGAATTTTTGTGGATTATATATATGAAATTTCTACTAAAGAAAATGTTATTTTGGGTTATAAATTATTTACGGTTAAATAATAAAAGGTTTGGGTCTAAAATTTCTATATGTTGGAAAACATATCAAAAGAGATTTTCTAGAATTTTTGTAGATTTTTCCTAAGTGTTTTAATGGATATATAAAATTATTTTAGGTAAGGGACTTAAATGTTTTATATATTTATAAAAGGAGAAGGGGCTCTTTGCAAATAATTCAAATTTTTTATTTCTAGAAATTGGCAGCACTTTTGAAAATGTAAAATGAAAACCAATCAAATTTAGAAAAAAAGGTAGGTTAGGTACTAAAGAAATAGTTTAAAAGGACAAAATAACATGTTTTTCACTCATTTGATGCTTTCGGCACCAAGTTCCACCTCTTTACCTTCGCCTTCGACACAGTCAAAACCAATGCACATGGTATCAGGGAATTGGTACATAGTGAATTGGATGTAGGCGAAAGGTAGTGGGTTGAAACCATGGGTTTTGAAGGGGTTGAGGCTTTGCTTTGTTTTAAACAAAAGTGCACCTGCTTGTTTTCGACTAAGAAGTTATCGACTTAGTTGGCTTTCGACTAGGTCAAATGGATTTAACAGAAATGGTTTAAATTGGGTTGCACCATTGTTTTAAACAACTGCTTTCGACTAAGTCTAGAAACCTTTTACCGCTACCTTTTTACCTTTCGACCTTGAAGGTTTCGAAGGGGTACTTTGTTTTAAAAAAATTTGGCCACTTCTCCAATGCTTTCAAAGGGATGGTTTTGACACCATCACTTCTTTACTTAGAAATGCTTTTGAAAGGTAGGCCTTCGAATTAAATGGTTTTAATAACCCTTTTTCTCAATTGAAATATAACCTAAATGGTTTCGAAAGAGATGATTTAAATGATTTCAAAAGGTAGGCTTTCGACTTTAATGGGTTTATGATCCTATTACTCTACTTGAAGGCATAATACAATGGTATCAACCAAAACATTTTTCAAAGGAGGAGTAAGCTTTGAATGGTTTGAAAGGTTTTACATATTTTAAATTTAACCCAAATTCTTTCGAAAGGTTTAGATTTGATGCTTTTGAAATTTTTTAAAATAAGGTTTCGATGGAGTGGTTCCCTAATGGTTTTGAAGGAGTCAAAAGATATGGTTTTGCTGGTTGTTTCAAAAGGATTAAAAGGAAAGGTTTTCCAAGGGTTTCGAAAGGCAATGTTTAAAGGATTTAAAGAAAGACATCTGAGGTTTTGAAGCTTTCGAAAGGAAGGATTCTCAGAGGTTTCGGAAAGGTTTTGAGAATGGTTTCGAATCGAAGGTTTTGGCCTTTCCGCCTTAATAAAAGAAAGGGTTTTACTTGGTTTAGAAAGGGGTGCTTTTAAATGGTTTCGATAGGTGTCTTTCAAAATATTTGAAAGGAGGACTTTCAATGGTTAAATGTTTTCATCAACTAGGATTTGGGTAAAGTGTGTGTGTATGTGTGCGTATACAAAAAACATGGCAAGGGGATTTTAAGTAAAGCATTGAGATTATATATATTTTTCTTATTTCAGTTTGATTTAAAGATTTTAAATCGTTTTGAAAAGATTTTCAAAGAATTTTTTTGGAAGGAATCCTTAAGTAAAATGATTCAGATATTAGAATACCAGATGAGACTAGTGTAAGGTCGTTCCTATAAATTAGCTATTAGCACAGCTAATTTTTTCCTAAATTCCAATGTGTATAGTTTTGTCATAGGTAAGAATAAAATTATGAACACACATAGAAAGGAATATATGTTTGTATATAGATAGGTTATTGGTGAGCACACAAAACCATTAGGATCAGGTTACCTCAGAAGATGATAAGTTAAGGATAGAATGTCCAGAAGAGAAGTATTTAACAAATAGTTAAGGGCTGAACGTCCAAAAGAGGAGGAGTGTCTAACAAATGTTAGATAAATTTGATATGTTGTCCGGTAGGCCCAAGTAAGCCAAAGGTTAATAGTTAGCCAAATAAAACTATAAACTTTGAACAAATAGTTCATTTATTACCTGATATGTATGTTTACATAATAATGCTTTGCATATTTTAACCAGTTTTGGTTGTAGAAAAGGATTCACAAAATGTAAGGAACCAATTCTTCGACTTTCGAAAATCGACATTAATACGTCTACTGTATCAACTGCCGAACAATCGAATGCCGAAAAACCAAACCCTTAGGGTTTAAGAATAAGAGGTAGAAGAAGCGGAACAACATATAATAGATAAATGAATAACCTTTAAATCAAAAGAACTGTACATTTTATACATTACATCATCAGAGTCAATATAAAACACAACACAATTATGGACAGTTTATTATTTTGATTTAAAGATTATTCATTTATCTATTATATGTTGTTCCGCTGCGATTGTGAGATTATGAGATTGTTTCTGTTGCTTTTCTTTCTTTCTTTCTTCTTCTACCTCTTCTTCTTAAACCTTAAGGGTTCGGTTTTCCGGCATTCGATTGTTCGGCAGTTGACATGTCGATTTTCGAAAGTCGACGAATCGGTTCCTTACACAAAAGATATATTTTAAAAGGATGTTAGTGAAGGGAAACCCATTCTGCTAAGTGGCGCGATCTCAATAGACATAAAATAACAGAGATGAACAGTGTTATTCACACTAGGCTTTATGTTTGACTCGAAGTTTTTGTTTCCCCTTAAACTCTTGGGTGCTCAAAATTGATTTAAGTAGGGTAAGGGTTGAAGTTTTCAAGTTTTGTTGTTTTGGCGAATAAAGCTTCCGGAGATGAGCAGGTGGCTGATGGATAGCTAATTAGGAGTGCAGATTATTTTGTTTATTTTCGCTGTGAATTAAATCATATATGACTATATTGCTTTGATCAACCAAGGGGCATCGTCATATGTCGCTCTTGGCGCATTATTGTAAATTATATTTGATCATTACCTTGGAAACGTTATGGGATTTTGTAACTTGGATATGAATTATTGTTTTGAAATGAAGTCAACAAAATGTTGTTTTTTGAAATTTGTGATTTTGTTCATATTCATGTGCTTTTGATATTATGGATGCATTAACATTACGTCTTTCGTAATCAGAAGCTAATACTATAGATGACTGCAGCATCTGTAACATTTATCTTTTGGCCTGTAGATACGAGATGTTATAAGGAGTGCATTCCATAGGAAATACATTATTCCATAAGTCGATATAACTCAATGAAATATATTAGAGATTACATATCTTTAATATATGTGTTTTCCTTTACTATGTGTATATTAATAAATTAATTGCATACTCTCTGGTTGTTGAGCAAACTTAAGCTAGAGATATTATGTGTAATAATATTAATATATAGGCTAGACAAGCTAAGATAACTATATATATTTGTTGAGAAAACTCAAGGTACATATACTATATTTAAACCATTTCGATATGGTAGGTATGAGTCAATAATTTCTTTCACTTTGTTGAGAAAACTCAAGGTCAAAATGAGATTAGTATAAAAACCATGGGTTAGTACAAAAGGATGATTATCAAATAAAACTTTAGCTAGGTAGCTATTATGGAATGAGGCATTGACCTAAAGCAATGCCTTCTTATCCATCATTGTGTACTTTTCTTTCCCAAATGAGCCATACTGGAACACTGGGTGCACTGTAGATAGCACGGGAAAAGAAATGTTTCCATGCCCTCGAGAGTCATGTCGATCCCCCTTTTTAGGACCGGCGTTGCTCTGGTAGCGTCGATAAGGCTTGTCCAAAGGATCTCGAACAAAATGATCCAACCTCTCTAGGAACCGATAAAACTGTGTTTCCTCAAGCTGAATCCCAAGAATTCCTCTTGAAGTCGATGAATCATCGCTTTAAGACCGCCGGGCTGTAGAACACACGATCTAAAACTCTTCTTGAAGTCGATGAATTATCGCACCAAGGCCGTCTGGTCATCGGACATCCGATAAACTTTTTTCTTAAAATTGATGAATCATCGCTTTAAGACTATCGGGCCATCGGACGAATGACTCAAAACTCTTCTTGGCATCGGTGAATAATTGCTCTAGGGTCGTCTGGTCGCTGGATATCCTTCCAAATTCCTCTCGAAATTGATAAATTATCGTTTCAAGGTCGTTTGGTTGCCAGACATCCAACCGCAAAAACTCCTTCATGAACTAAAGCATTGAATGTCCTTCACGAACAAAAGTGTCATAAAGGTCCTTCATGAATAAAGCAACGTGAAGGCGAACTGGTAAATCAGTAGTCATCCGACCGAAAATTCTTCACCAAATAAAGCATGACGAAGGCCAACTGGAAGATCAGCAGTCATCTCATCTAGAACCGCCTGAAGTCGGTGAAGTCATGCTCCGGAGCCACGAATCAATAATCACAATATTCACTCCATAAACTAACAGAAACACTTCTAATGACCAATGAGACAAATTGTTCTAATTCCAGAGCTTCAAAGTCGCTCAAAGAAACTAAACTGACCTTGTGATCAATCGGAGGCCGACTCGAATCAAGCCAAGATTCAACAACTGGGAGAACCAAGTATATCAAATCCCTAATATACAAGTATTTGAAGATTAAGGTTTTCCATGCTTTAATCATCTAGAAGACACAGTTGCATCTACTGGACCGTCTATAGCCAAACGGGTTATGGAAAAACCCCAGATACAGTTTAACCACGTGAACTGCCCTATGGCATATTAGGCACCGTACTTGAATAGCTACAAGGAAAGCTAAGACTAATCATACCAAAGCTCTGTTACGCTTGATCGAAAATTCTGGCATTTTGAAAACTATGGACTTGACGACCTAGCTGTAACGACCCGTAAATTTTCGATAAATAAAATAGCTAATTTAATAAGATTTCGTGATTTAGTGTTAGAAAAAAATTGTAGGTCGTTTGGAATAATAATAAATGTTGAATCCATTGGGTATAATAGAGTAATTGATTGATAAGTAAAATCTATTTAAATCAAATATTGAATATTGAACAGGTAAATTGTTTAAATTAAATATTTAAAACTTATTGAATAATTGAATAACCGAAAAATGAAATTAGTGTTCTAAATTGTGAATTGGTTTTAAGGGTTGAATCTTATAAGTTCGATTTCAATATTTCAAAAGATAATGAATTATTGGATAAGCGAAACTGTTTAAATTAAATATTTGGAAATTATTGAATAATTTAATAACGGGAATTGAATAACCGTATAATGGAAATAGTTGTTCTATAACTCTAATTCGTTTCAAAAGTTAAATTTTTAAGTTCGTTTTGAATATTTCAAAAGATGGTGATTTAAGAATAATCAGATTTGTTAAATTTAATATTACAAATGTTTGAATAATTAAATTCCGAAGTTGATATGATTAATATGATATTGAAATTTAATATATGAAATTAGAGTGAATAATTGGAATTTGATTTAATATGATTCAAATTGGTTTCCAAAGCGAATGTAAGTTATATTGGGATTTTAATAGAGTTAATAAGATTTTAAAATTGGAATTTATTGGATAATTGAATAACGGGTTTAATACGATTAAAAACGATTTGTAAAATTTTATTTTATCATATTGGAGTTATAATGATGCTATAGAACTTTTAAAACTGAATTTAAAATTTATTTGTGAAAATTGAATATTTTAATATTTAATCATCGACTGGAAAATAGCCAAATTTTGAACAGTCTCAGAATTGGACGAAACTAGTTTCATTGGATATGTAATAGTTAGTTATTATCGGATTTCAATTTTCGTAGCAATCGGAGTTGTCGTTTGACCGTGGCAGCTCGAAACGCATCGAAGTTGTTTTAATATTGATTTGACGAGTTAAAATAGTCATTTTTCAAACAGTCCCGGATTTCGACGAAACCAGTTTCATCGGATTCGTAATGTGATATTATTGTAAGATTTCAAATTTTGTTTCAATCGGATTTATCGTTTGTCCGAGGCGAGCCAAAACGCCTAGAAAATCGTTTAATCGGTTTAATTTAAATTTGATCATTTATTTTCGTAACTCGCACAGATGATCGAATTAGCTCCCGAAACCTATTCCATTGTGTCCGAAACGCGGGATAAACTTTAGAAACGCCGGCCACCGCGCGTAATTCGGAGTTTGGAAAAGCCGGATAAATAGTTTTCGTCGTTTCCTATAAATAGCTCTTTATTAACAAATTAAACAGAAAATAAAATAACTAAGGTTTGAGCTTTGGGAGCCGCCAGTTTTAAAAACAATGGCTGAAAATCATTCCTTTTCCTCTTCAATTATCGATCAATCCATTGGGTTTTAGAAGATGCTCCCAACTGGAAAGTCGAAGATCACCTCAACATCTACCTATCCAACGGTGGATCTCGGCTATCGTCGTCGTTTGGAGGGAATTTAGGGCTGCGTTTGTGGCCATGTCGTGCGTATTTTCGAGATAGAGGGGGGGGGGGGCGAGCTCCACCTGCTCTTGGCCGAAGGTAGAGGAGGGTGAGGCCGTCGATTCGGCATCTTCTGATCGTCGTCTCGACTAGGTTGGTGGCGGAAATCTCGAGCCCTAGTTTTTGAAGATGGGTTCTTTGTAGCATGAGGTTTACAGGAGCACGAACGAGAGAATGGGAGGATGATGCGCACAGTCTCGATTGGCTTGATGGAAGCAACGGTCCATATTAGCCTGTAGGATTTTGAAATTAAAATTTAAATGTAAATTGATTTGTAAATGTTTAAAATGATGTTTCTCTTTCGTACGAGGTCGGATTCGGACGAAACTTTTTGCGTTGGGATCGTATGGACGAGCTCTACGCTATGGAGCTGGATTGGAACCATTGGGAGCTAGAGAAAATTTTGAGTTAAATCGAACGTCGTTCGATTTGATTTAAAATCGTAAAATCGAAGTGAGTGTTTTATAACGCTCACAACGTACTAAATATCTTTATGCTAGTTAAATTTGATATTATGAAGTGATATGAATTTTATTTGTCGTTGTTTGATAGAATTTAATTGTCATTTGAATTAACCGTCGAAAATTTAATTGACAGTTAAATTTGAAATTAAAATTGAAATTGAATTGCGATTTAATTACCTGACATCGATAACTATGAAATTGCCATGAATTGTAATGCCTATTGGATGATGTATTTCGATGGATGCTGTTGGTTGATGTTTGAATGTTTGGATGTTTATTTGCTTATATATATCCTGTTATGCATACATATGATACTATGATTTAATTTAAGTAATATATGCTCATCCCTGACATTTAAATTGAAATAAATAACTACTTGGCCATAGGATAGAAAATTATATACGGACACCGAATTGGGTAAATTAATAAATTTTGAAATCGTCGATTTGAAATATGTTTAAATGTTTTGATTTAAAAGTATAAACAGAAATCGATTTATAGAAATCGAATTTATCGAAAAATTGAGTTTGGAATGTTGAAATAAATTTTGGTTAAAGGAATTTTGTTAAATAATTAAGTTGAGACTTTGAAATTTGAAATTGGATATGATTGAAGGTCGAAAATTGATTGGTTTAGAGATTTAACCTTAATTCGAGCTTTGAATATTAATAAGCAAAAGTGATATAAAAAAAATGATATTTTGAAATCGTGTTTGGAATTGAATCATATTTGGAATTTGGATTGAAATTTGAATATTGAAGGAAAATTTTGTTAAGTGTTAAAAATTGATATTTTGAAAAAAAAATCAAGCTAAAAATCGATATACATTGGAATTGAATAAGTTGAAGGTGAATGAAAAATTGAATAAATTTGAAGTCAAAGTTGACATTGATTTAATTGAAATCGAAATTGAATCGGTAAATTGGAAATTGAAATTTATTTGAATTGGGAAGTTATAATTGAAATGGATTGGTTTTGAAGCTGTTTTAATTTGTTTTCCAAATTTCTCTGTTATATAAACCATATTGAATACTTAAATTATTTTAATCTATTTTTAATCTACTTAACCCAATTTAAATTATTTTAAACTAATTTATCTATTTTAAATCTATTTTAAAGATTTTAAGTATTTTTAAGTATTTTAATTATTTAAACTACTTTTAAACTACTTAAAACTATTTTCTAAAAAAATTTCAAGCTGGCTAATAAGGTGAAATGTTTATGTTTAAATCTTAAATTTAAATACGAATTGGGTTAAATGAAGTTGCAACCTAAATTGAATTTCGGAATGATTTTGAAATCGAAATGAGATATTGAGACGAAAAATGATTTTTGAAAAGGAACCTTATATTTTGAATGGCGATGTCGATATTTGAAATGAATTTGATTTTTGAAGCGAACATGATATTTTGATATCAATTATGAATCGATTTGAAATGTAGAAGAGCCAACAGTGTAATAATACGTAGTTATTAAAGAGACCGGGATCGGATATGGACATACTCAGTCGATACCGAAAACCACTTTAATAACTATTATACGCGGAGTGTTGATCCAGAATGAAGTGGATGGTTTGGTGAACGCGTTGACTGAAGAAAGAGAACGATTACTGGATGACCCCTGACATGACTAAAACAGGAGTCGCGCCGGGCCATTGAGGTTCGCCACCTCTAGCGGACACGCTTCTTCGATACCACTTCTATTACATTTGTGATTCGATTTGGGTGCACCCCTTGATTTGGGAGTGTTGTTTCGCGGTGTTGGGGTAGCTGCTGGCTATGCTCAACATCAGTCCGGATCACGCAACTACTAGTATCCTAGTTGGCATCGCCTCATGTACCTTGTCATACTGATTATCCTATTCGCGACCACTACGTTATGTTTTGTGTTATACCTATGGGGTACCCTCGGATAACCACCAGTTTACGGTGGGGCTTACGGTGCTGTATAGACTATGGCATTATAAAAATGTGTTAAGGGGGATTATGGTAATGCCTTAACGCTATTTTGATACTTTATATTACTGATAGACATTATCTACTTAGCGTACATTACTACATAGTAGATAGTTTAACGGATCCTCAAGAGATGGAAAATCCCGTAACATCTCTTGAGTTATTGCACGCACGTTGACACTGGATAAGAGATGTCAAACCCCGTAAACATCTCTGACGCCGTTACACTCATATTTATTTACGATTGATTTAACTTTCATAAGGATATTTTAGTCCTGACTCGAGTGTTTTGTCTTTTCATTACGCTCGGGTCAGTCCTGAGTTTTCAGATTTTTGAAGATCTATTCTGGAGGACGAAGACGAAGATTTGGTACACTATTACTATTATTATCTGCACATAATGCTGTCTGCTGCATTATTTAAATTGTTCTGTTGTATATGTATAACTCTGATAAATGTTGTATAAATAATTGTCAAAGTATAGTAAACAGCTTCATGAACTGTTTATTTAACTATTATATTTTATCGTTCCGCTGCGAGATTCTGTGTTGTTTCATTTCCTTTATTTCTTTTCTTTTCTTTTCTTATTTACCCCAATAACTATCTGCACTTTTGAATGGTTTGGAATCGACATGTGTATTTGATCGTCGGTTTAAACTATCCAAAAAGGCGGGTCGTTACAGTAGCTAGCGCAACAAACAAAATAGAAGCACTGTACTTATTTAACTCTTCCAAATTCCTCCTTTACCAACCTTGGTGACCAGTTTCATTTCCTCTTAGACTATATGCCAATTGAAGACCAATTCTCTAAAGGCAGTTTGGACCAAAGACTGAGAGTCTTTCCCTGAAATCCCACAAGCTCTTTCTTCATAACCATCTCCATGTGATCGGCTGTGGATCTCCCCACCATGTCAAGCTTATCTGTTTGGCCATGCACATCTTCCTGAAATATGGAAGGATCGTCCAAGCCGTGGTTACCGATCCAAAAACCACTTATCTCTTAGAACTGAAGAAATCATGTTCCAGCGAAGTCAAATCGCCGGATTGATGGGAAAACTCGATCCTTACCTTCTAAGAACTGGTATTATTCCTCTAGCACCGGGAAGGACCAAACCATTGTGCACATCTTTTCTTGAGCCGTGGAACTGCATTCTTAAAGCAGAAACTCCTCACATTACCCAAATATTGGCAACGCCGAGAAGTTCCAAACTATTGTAAATCGACGGGTCATAGCTCTCTCATAAGCCGCGCCTCCCATAAGCCGCACATCACTTCTTGAGCCATGGAACCATGCTCTCGAAGCACGAACTCCTCATGTTACCAGAAGATTGGCAACGTCAAGAAATTCCAAACCGTTTTGCATCGACGGGTCGTATCGTTCCCATAAGTTGCGCACTGCCATAAGCCGTGCATAATTTCTTTAGCTGTGGAAGCATGCTTTCAAAGCACGAACTCCTTATGTTACCCGAAGATGGGAAACGACGAGAAGTTCCAAACCGTTCTGGATCGATGATTCGTATCGATCTCATAAGTCATGCACTGCCATAAGCCATGCATTACTTCTTGATCAATGGAACCATGCCCTCGAAGCACGAAATCCTTATTCTATTCGAAGTTTGGCAACGTAGAGAAGTTCCAAACCATTCTGGATCGATAGATCGTATCGATCTCATAAGCCACGCACTCCCATAAGCCACACATCACTTCTTGAATCATGGAACAACGATCTCGAAGCACTAACTCCTTACGTTGTCCAAAGATTGGCAACATCGAGAAGTTCCAAGCTGTTCTAGATCGATGGGACATATTGATCTCATAACCATGATCGCTTCTTGAGTTGTGGAACCACGCTTTTGGAACACAAACTCCTTACGTTACCTAAAGATTGGCAACGTCAAGAAGTTCCAAACCGTTCCAGATAGATGGGTCATTTTGATTCCATAAGCCACACATTTTATAACTCCGCATTCTCAAAAGCCATGCATTTCGTAAGCCATGCACTCTTAAAAGCCATACATTTCATAAGTCATGCATTCTTAAAAGCCATGTGCTTCTTAAGCCGATAAATCTTAAAAGCCGCACATTTCGTAAGCCGTGTACTCTTAGAAGCCACACATTTCATAAGCTGCGCAAGCACTACTTGATGTTGCTCTGGCATTATCAGCAAGCCGTTAATACTTTCTAAGTAACGGTATTGTCCTGACAATAGTGAGAAACTTGTTTATTGTAGTATTAATAGTGACCAACTCCCACTACCTAAAAGAACCAAAATTGCTCCGGTAGTGCCGCAAAGTTCACAAACTAAGAAGTCGGCAAAGAACTCTGATCTTTGACCAAATATATTGTATAAAATGTCTAAATTCAAGACATCTAAATCACGAGTTTCTAGAGATAGGAGCTATGACGTACTTTTGATTTGAGACATTCTGGGAGCCTTTAGAACATCAAGTCTCACATCAATTATTCAGAATAATCAGCCCTGTGGACTAAGGATCACATAACACATTAACACTTGGTTAGTATAAAAAATCACTTCAACTTGCAATAAAATGAGAAGCTTACCATCCTCTAGAGATAGACGGTGACGAAAGGCATTTCCAGAATCAAATCATCAATGCACTAGTTTCCAAAGAAAGAAGCAGGTGCTCGACTGAGGTCTCAAACCCCAGCTTGCAAAAAAACAGCTGTTATCTGAAGACAGACAACGACAAGGAGAGAACGCTCGAAATCGAGCAGCTACACCATTAATTCTCGAAGGTTGGAACCAACGAATAAGGTTGATATCCTCAATAATGCTATAAGCTTAGCATAACACATATAGCTTGAAAAAAAGAAGGTTAAGTGTCATAGATTCAAGATAAACACTATCGAAATCTATTGGTCCATGATCAAGATAGGAACAAGCGCGGTCGCACTGGAGGCAACTAGATGACTCGCTCCATAATTTCTAATTTTCAACAAGACCCTAGAATTGGACACCTAGAAATCAAGGGTTCCATAGATAGAAGTCAGATCATAACAAAAATCGATTGGAGGAAATCCGGTTATTCCTAAATAAGAATAACCGTGGGATTGGTTAAGCAACAACCCTGCATTTCCGAGGGTAAAACTTGATGGTGATAAGCAAGGCTAGGCAACGGAAACATCTTGGACTCCCATCCTTCCAGAACATGGCGAATTCAAAAGTTAAACAACGTTGGGAAAACAACCATATTGGGTTGAAAGGGATCAATTCAACTATACGAGATTGGATGAATGATCCAATCCTAACCAAAATGATTTTAACTTAGCCCGAAGTTAGGCAGCACTAAGAAAAGACTTCTATAATCCAATCATCGAAGTGAAGTTTTCGAAGATCAAAACTGGTCCCTACATAGATTACAAGCATTACCTGATCGGTGAGGAAAATCCCAACCTCTTGATTGTTAGTGTTGCCTCGGCAATTCTAAGGCCTTTTCTCATTTCCTAAGAACCGATGTTTCTCTAGCAATTTCGAGAATTTTTTTATTTCGTAAGTATCGGTGTTCCCCCAGCAACGCTAAGAAACCCTCTATTTTCTAAGTACCGACATTGCCCCAGTAATCCCAGAAAATTTGCTGCTCACTATGTACCAGTGTTGCCTCAGCAATGGCAGGAAAACTTTAATCTACAGGTTCGATGAGAAACACTCATCATTGTAAACCATCAATGCACTAGCTTCCCGAGAAAGAAGTTGTCCTCAACTGAGATTCTAATCTTGTCTTCAAAAAACTACCATTGCCCCGAAAATGGGTAACAATAGGAAGACATATCCTTTCATAGTTCAGTTGGATGGTTCGACCTTTCATCATAGGAATAAGCCACTACACATGAATAAAGCAGCGTTAGAAGGAAATCCTGGCATTAAATTGCCCAGTGCTAATTGAAAGTGGCTACTGTGTGGCTAGCTATCACTTAGGATCGTGTAATATGGAATATAATTAAATCTAAATGCGGAAATAGATGATAATAGCAAAGTAAATAAAAATGAGCACACCAGGAATTTTTATACGGGTTCCAACTTCTCGTTCTACGTCCAGTCCCAGACTTCCCTCTGGAATTTCTCACATCTCTCTTAACCCGAAGGAATAGGTATACAACATCTGAACAACCGAATAGGATTTTTCCACCTCTAACAACCGAAAGAGGACTTCACCCATATGAACAACCGAACAGGACTTCAACAGTTTCAATAGAATTGCTTTGACACTTTGTGTTCTTAATAACACTGATTTGTCTTTGATAGTACAACCTTACTATAATCATTCCTCAAGTATATATGTGTGTATAAAGATTTAGAAAGGAAAATATTTCTTTGAATCAAATAATAAGTTAATTTATTCAGAGATTGAAGCAATATATCAAAGTTGTGATTGCTTTTTAGAATACAGAGATAGTAGAAAGTAAGATCAAAAAGTAATCAGAAAATTGGTGATTTGTGAAGTAGATTTTGTGTGTTTATATGATAGTTAAAGAGGTGCAACCGTTCATGAAGAGTTCTAATCAACAGAAGCAGCCATACCTCTTCGTATTAGAACGTGACTCTTGGAAAAAGGAAGTGTCCATTCAGAAAAATAACTGTTGAAAGAAGTCATTCGACTGACCCAAAATGATCAGTCAACTGAATATTCAAAGTTGTTTAAAAACAGTGCATTTTTGTGCCACCTATACAAGTTCAGTCGACTGGCCATATACAGTCAATCGACTGACCTGACAGTCAAAGCATTATTTACACATTTTTAAAAAAGTTTAAAGTTTTAAAACAACTCAACTAACTGAGGATAGATTTTAACATTTCTAAGACAAAAACTTCAATAATCAACACATTATACGCAGTTTTGTAGCCTTGTCTCCTATGTAGTTTGAATAGCATAATTCCTTTTCTTTTTGTCGCTTATTTATATAGTATAATTCATTGCTTTGTCATGAATCAAAATATGAGATTCAACACTAATTTCGATGGATGAAAGCTAGTGCACAAACGAATTTATTGCATTCAACTTAGAAAGACTTTAGATACAACCAAAAGATAGGCAGCCTTGAGAAAATGTTGCTTGGACAAAGCAGTTAGGTTATCAATTCCCAAAGACACAAATTGGCGTATGGAAAAAACTTCCGTGATGACCATAATCATGCAAAGCATACACAATTAAGGACATGTAGGGACAATCATGGAAGGTCAGAACTTAAACCATCAGACTTCCTCAATCATAAAATAGGATTGAGAGCCAGACCAAGGGCAATCGAATCATTTGTCCCAAACCTCTCCATCTCTCACAATCGCTCAAATACATGCATTCGAAATAGCTAGTCCCTTGAGAAGAAATAAATGCATAGATACTTGATCGAAAGAAATGTTGCAAATTCCAAACATGAATAACGGCGAGGTTGGTTAGATAACGGCTCTGCATTGCAAAATAAAGCATTCTGGCAAAAAACTCGCCAACAAAGAAAATGAAGGGTTTAACTTTTAGAAATCAACTGTCGCTCGCAGTCTGGCAATGATAAGAAGGATTGATGACCTACTTATGGTCTAACTAGATCTTTTGGTTCCAACTTGTAGGAATATGGCATTACTCGAAGTTTGGTGATACGAAGAAGAAACCCCTAGAAGATACATTGGATTTTGGAAATAGAAGCAAGTGTTTGATTGGATCTTCAGCCCTACCTTTTGGCATTTCATGCTATCTGAAGATTCACAACATCAAGAAAAAATCCACAGAGTTGGGTCATTCACGCATGAGTTTCTGGAGATAGAAACTGATGCATGATTAGGGTCTCAACACTGGACTTGGAACAATTCACTCTAGCAAAAGATGACTGTGACGCGTCAATCCAACACATGTACCGAGAATGACATTGGATGACAATGTCAACTTGGAGGAATTCAAATACAGTCAGGAAAAAGACATCGTTGAAAAAATCATAGCTTAGAATCAATTAGCAAACTTCGTAGTTTTTGGAGACAGGAGCTATCGTGTCAATCAAACTGGGGAAATCAAACATATTTCCCAGAGGTCCAGTCTCCTGAAAACATATAAACATATTATTTAGAGAATTTAGCCCTATTGTAACGACCCGGAAATTTCAATCCAGAAACTTCCAGATAGTTATGAAAAGAAGAAGAGATAGAAGAAGAAGAAATAGAAAACCAAACCCAAAGTCTCATATTCGCAGCTGATAAAATATAATATCACATAAATAATAGTTATACAAAGGAAACTGTACCTGTCAAATTACACTTTAATATATATCAGAGTTACAACAGATTTACAATCACAGAACAGATAAATCAATCTGTTTCAGATACTATACTATATCACATCAGGAGCTCTCCATACGTTCCTGCTCTCCAGCTTGCCTCTTGAGCTCCAGAACGTCCTTACCTGAAAATCTGTAATACTCGGTCTGACCCGAGCATTACATCAAAGTAGCACCCGGGTCAGGCTGGAAACCAGCATGAGTAAACCCATCTAACATGGAATACAAAAGCATACAACTAAATAAATATAACCCGGGTAACTTGTATCAAGTACAAGTTCACATATTATTGTAGACATTATTTATTGCTCACACAAATCTCTAAGTACCAAAACTTATATTGAATAGTCCAATTCACTTAAATCATTCCACTCCAGCTTATTGATTTCACGTATTAATCAATAATGAATCGAAGTGGTTTCGGGCATTTACTAATACCCGACTCCGGTCTCTTCGAATCCAATGTCATCCTAACCCAAGTTATTCAAGTGGTTAAATTTAAATACTAGATGTCACATTACATAGTATTTCATCATAGATCCGCATTATCACTGTCCATCCACATATCATATCTCAAAGCAATTCATATCAGAGATATTAACCAATCCAAAGCACTTATCATAATTTAATCATTCTTAAGCAAGATTGAACACTTCCATAAATTACATCAATATTGGTCCTCTAATTTCTTCCATTGGTTAATTACTCTTAACCTTCATTTAGTAATTAACCTTTAAATTAATTATATTCATTAATCAATCTTGATTTATCACAATCAGAAATTATCTTTCCTAAGTTACTTCATCAACTAAACCAACTCCTTGATTAATTATGTTAATTAATCCTTTAATTTCTCTAAATTTCTTCCATCAAGTAATCATCCTTTAATTACTACCCATCAAGTAATTTCCTTAAATTAGTTACATCCATTAATTATTCACTAATTACTCCACTAATTAATTATACCTCATTAATTATCTTGAGTAATTATATTTAACTCAACATCAAATGATTACTTTTAATTAATTAAAGTTAATTAATTAAAATTTTCCACATCAACTTAATTATACCAAGTAATTAATTCCTTTAATTACTTCATTAAGTAATTATTCATAATAGTTCTTTTACATTATGTAATAAACCTCTTAATTACTTATCACTTAATTACTCCTTAATTGGTTAACCTTGATTTATCGATCCTTAATTGTCACTTTTAAGTGCAATAAATAATTAGCCTTTAAGTAATTATTCTTCTGTAACGACCCGTAAATTTTCGATAATTAAAATAGCTAATTTAATAAGATTTCGTGATTTAGTGTTAGAATTTTTTTTTGTAATTCGTTTGGAATAATAATAACTACAATGAACTGCAACAATAATTATCCAAGTAACGAAAATGAATGCTACTTAGTGAATGCCTTTGAAATCAATAGTTGAATAGGATAATAAATGTTGAAATTCATTGGGTATAATAGAGTAATTGATTGATAAGTAAAATCTATTTAAAATCAAATATTGAATATTGAACAGGTAAATTGTTTAAATTAAATATTTAAAACTTATTGAATAATCAAATAACTGTAAAATGAAAATAGTGTTCTAAATTGTGAATTGGTTTTAAAGTTGAATCTTATAAGCTCAATTTCAATATTTCAAAGATAATGAATTATTGGATAAGCGAAATTGTTTAAATTTAATATTTGGAACTTGTTGAATAATTTAATTATGGGAATTGAATAACCGTATAATAGAAATAGTTGTTTTATAAATTTTAATTCGTTTCAAAAGTAAAATTTTATAAGTTCGTTTTGAATATTTCAAAAGAAAGTGATTTAAGAATAATCAAATTTGTTAAATTTAATTTTACGAATGTTTGAATAAATTAAATTTCGAATTTGATACGATTAATTTGTTATTGAAATTTAATATATTAAAATAGAGTGAAGAATTGAAATTTGATTTAATATGATTCAAATTGGTTTTCAAAGTGAATGTAAGTTATATTTGGATTTTAATAGAGTTAATAAGATTTTAAAATTGGAATTTATTGGATTAATTGAATAATGGGTTTAATATGATTAAAAATGATTTGTAAAATTTTATTTTATCATATTGGAGTTATAGTGATGTTATAGAAGTTTTAAAACTGAATTTAAAATTTATTTGTGAAAATTGAATATTTTAATATTTAATTAGCGATTGAAAAATAGCAATTTTCGAACAGTCTCAGAATTGGACGAAACTAGTTCCATTGGATCCGTAATAGTTAGTTATTATCGGATTTCAATTTTCGTGGCAATCGGAGTTGTCGTTTGACCGTGGCAGCTCGAAACGCGTCGAAATTGTTTTTTATATTAATTTGGCGAGTTAAAATAGTCATTTTTCAAACGTTCTCGGATTTTGACGAAACCAGTTTCATCGGATCCGTAATGTGATATTATTGTAAGATTTCAAATTTCGTGTCAATTGGATTTATCGTTTGTCCGGGGCAAGCCAAAACGTCTAGGAAATCGTTTAATCGGTTTAATTTAAATTTGATCGTTTATTGCCGTAACTCGCACAGATGATCGAATTAGCTTTCGAAACCTGTTCCATTGTGTCCGAAACGCGGGATAAAACCTAGGAACGTTAGTTACCGTGTGTAAATCGGAGTTCGGGAATCCCGGACGAATAGTATTTGTCGGTTCCTATAAATAGCCTTTTTCATAAAATTAAAAAAAACGGGTGAAACCCTAGTTAATGGCCGGCCGCCTCTTATACCGTGAATGGCCGATAGTCTCCCTCGTTCCCCCTCGAATTTCTTGCAATCCACTTGTCAATTCCAAAAACTTCCAACTAGTAAATCGTTGAGCTCGTTGCGAACTTCAAATCCAACGGCTATGATCAACATCGAGATGGTTGAGTGACGGCAAATCGAATGCAAAGTTCCGGCCGTTCGCACGCTTTTCGAGAGAGAAGAGGGGGCCGAGTTTCGAGTGGTTCAGGCCGAAGGTGGGGATTGCAAGTGGCTTCCATTTGGGAGCGCCTGATCGTGTTCGTATGGCCTGAGGAAGGAGCGAGCCTATGCCCTAGTTACGTGTTTGGGTTCCTTGAACGCGTGAATAACCTGGAGCTCGCGCGCGTGACAGTGCGCGCGGCCTGGATTCATCCAAGGGTAAATCAACGGCCTGGATTCTGTAGGGTTTAAAATTAAAAATAAAAATGTAAATTGTTTATTTTATAATTCGTGTTAACTTTAAACTATCATATCTTATTCATACGAGGTCGGATTCGAACGAAACTTTTTGCGTTGGAATCGTATGGACGAGCTCTAAGCTATGGAATTGGATTGAAGTCATTTGGAGCTAGAGAAAATTTTGAGTTAAATCGAACGTTGTTCGATTTGATTTAAAATCGTAAAAATCAAGGTGAGTGTTTTATAACGCTCACACCGTACTAAATATCTTTATGCTAGTTAAATTTGATTTGATGAAGTGTTATGATTTTATTTGTCGTTGTTTCATAAAAATTTAATTGTCATATAGCTTGTCATTTGAATGAACCGTTGAAAAATTAAATTGACAGTTAAATTGAAATTGAAATTGAATGGCGATTAAATTACCTGACATTGATAACTATGAAACTGCCATGAATTGTATTGTTTATTGGATGATGTATTTTGATGGATGCTATTGGTTGATAATTGAATGTTTGGATGTTTACTTGCTTATATAGATCCTGTTATGCATACATATGATACTATGATTTAATTTAAGTAATATATACTCATCCCTGACATTTAATTGAAATAAATAATTACTTGGCCATAGGATAGAAAATTATATACGGACACCGAATTGGCTAAAATAATAATTTTTGAAATCGTCGATTTGAAATTTAATTAAATGTTTTGATTTAAAAGTTATAAATAGAAATCGATTTATAGAAATGGAATTCATTGAAAAATTGAGTTTGGAATGTTGAAATAAAATTTGGTTAAAGGAATTTTGTTAAATAATTAAGTTGAGACTTTGAAATTTAAAATTTGGTCATGATTGAAGTTCGAAAATTTATTCGTTTAAAGGATTGAACCTTAAATCGAGCTTTGAATATTGTTAAGTAAAAGCGATTTAAATGATATTTGAAATTGAGCTTGAAATTGAATCCTGTTTGTAATTGGGATTTAAATTTGAATATTGAAGGATAATTTTGTTAAGTGTTAAAATTAATATTTTGAAAAATCAAGCTAAAAATCGATATATATTGAAATTGAATAAGTTGAAGGTGAATGTAAAATCAAATTAATTTGAAGTCGAAGTTGGCATTGATTTGAATTAAAAATGGAAATTGAATCGGCAAATTGGAAATTGAAATTTATTTGAATTGGGAAGTTATAATTGAAATGGATTGGTTTTGAAGCTGTTTAATTTGTTTGTCAAATTACTCTGTTATGTAAACCACTTTGAATTCTTAAACTATTTCAATCTATTTTAATCTACTTAACCCAATTTAAATTATTTTAAACTAAATTTATCTATTTTAAATCCATTTTAAGATTTTAAGTATTTTAACTATTTTAATTATTTAAACCTACTTTTAAACTACTCAAAACTATTTTTCCAAAATTCTAAGCTGATCAATAATGTGAAATGTTTATATTTAAATCTTGAATTTAAATACGAATTGAGTTAAATGAAGTTACAAACTAAATTGAAATTCGAATTGATTTTGAGATCGAAATGAGATATTGATACGAAAATGATTTTTGAAACGGAATCTTACATTTGATAGATACGATTAAAATTGAAATGGATTTGATTTTTGAAACGAATATGATATTTTGATACCAATTATGAATCGATTTGAATATAAAAGAGCCAACGGTGTAATAATACGTAGTTATTAAAGAGACCGGGATCGGATATGGACATACTCTCTGTCGATACCGAAAACCACTTTAATAACTATTATACGCGGAGTGTTGATCCAGAATGAAGTGGATGGTTTGGTGAACGCGTTGACTGAAGAAAGAGAACGATTATTGGATGACCCCTGACATGACTAAAACTGGAGCCGCGCCGGGCCATTGCATTCGCCACCTCTAGCGGACACACTTCTTCTATACCATTTCTATTACATTTGTGATGCGATTTGGGTGCACCCCTTGATTTCGGAGTGTTGTTTCGCGGTGTTGGGGTAGCTGCTGGCTATGCTCAACATCAGTCCGGATCACGCAACTACTAGTATCCTAGTTGGTATCGCCTCATGTACCTTGTCATACTGATTATTCTATTCGCGACCACTACGTTTTGATTTGTACCTTGAGCATATGGATTGCCCTCTGGTGACTTCCGGTTTTGGGGAAACTACGGTCTTGTATATGCTTTTGGGAATATAAAATGTGTTAAGGGGGATTATGGTAACGCCTTAACGCTATTTTGATACTTTATGTTACGGATAGGCATTATATACTTAGCGTATATTACTATATAGTAGATAGTTTCGCGGATCCTTGAGAGATGGAAAATCCCGTAACGTCTCTTGAGTTATTGCACACACATTGACACTGGATAAGAGATGTCAAACCCCGTAAACATCTTCGACGCCGTTAGACTCATATTTATTTACGATTGATTTAACTTTCATAAGGGAATTTAGTCCTGACTCGAGTGTTTTGTCTTTTCATTACGCTCGGGTCAGCCCTGAGTTTTTCAGATTTTTGAAGATCTATTCTGGAGGACGAAGACGAAGATTTGGTATACTATTACTATTATTACCCTTGCATCATGCTATCTGCTGCATTATTTTAATTGTTCTGTTGTATATGTATAACTCTGATAAATGTTGTATAAATAATTGTCAAAGTATAGTAGACAGCTTCATGAACTGTTTATTTGACTATTATATTTTATCGTTCCGCTGCGAGATTCTGTGTTGTTTCATTTCCTTTATTTCTCTTTCTTTTCTTTTCTTATTTACCCCAATAACTATCTGCCCTCTTGAATGGTTTGGAATCGACATGGGTATTTGATCGTCGGTTTAAACTGTCCAAAAAGGCGGGTCGTTACAGTTGGTATCAGAGCTTTGGTTTAGCGATAACCTTAGCTCTGTGGGGTCTGATTATAAATAGGGTAGTTATACCCTATGATGATTCGCTGAGTGAATATATATATGAGAGAGCGTATTTGTTAGTGATATACAATGTTTTATATTGTGTCGGTTGATTTATTGAGTGGCTTATGGATTCTGGTCAATACGAGTAATTAACGTCATTGATAGGGATCTCTAAACACTCGAAAAGAACAATTCGACATAGTATTGTTTTGAAATTGGGTAAATGAAATAATTTTGCCCAAATTATATTTTGTATATAAAGGATTTATTCTCAGAAATTATTGTGACTTATCTAGCTTACATGGTTGTTAGGAATGAAAATATTGGTTATTATCATTAATTGGATATTGTAATTTAATAAACAAGGCTTATTGAAAATAGACAATAATAAAACAACATGTGGAATGTTTTAAGAAAGAAAATCCTATAAGAATATTTATAAAGGGGACTTATAAATTAAAATAGATTTAAATTGGAAAATATTGAACTTAAGACCCGGAGATTTTGAAAATGGTTCTCAAAGTTTTGAAGAAATATATGGTAATATTAGTTGGAAAGTACTTATGGAAATACTCTGAAAGGATTTTAAAGGAAAGGATGAATCCAATACTCCTCTCTTCTGTCGCTGGAAAATAATTTCGGTGATGACTGCGCAGCATCATCGACGTTCATTTTCGAGTCTCAAAGTGGGGGAGACTTCTAAAAAGCTTTGCTTTTCATCGAAATTATTTTGGGTAAATGGGTTTTGGTTTAAACTCCAAAGGTATGATTTGTTATATAAAAAAAAGGGATATAAGTGTATATGTTTATTTCAAACGATTTGAAAAGAACCGGGCATTTAAATTTCTAAGTTATGTTAATTAGTAATTTTCAAATTATTTGAATGAAATGTGAATAATCAGAATTTATGAAATAAGAAGATTAAGATATCTAAGCTTATTGTTTTGGGAAAACTTTAAAGTTGAAAGGTAAAGAGGATTTAAACAAATTAAATTTGTGAACATTCTAATTAAGTGAAATGAAATTATATAAATTTGTATAATACCAAAATTGCATTCTGATAACATATAACAAGACTTACCAAATGTTAAAAGTTAAAATGATGTTTTGAATATGTAATGAGATGTTGTACAAATAAACAGAACCTGAAAGTAATTGAAGTATACAAGTAAGGAAAACTCAAAATGAATTAAAATGTATACAAATAAAAATTTTGGTTGTGAAAAAATGTTATATACTAGAATATAGCATGAACTGATGAATGGATAAATGGAACAAGTAAGTGAACTTAAGAAATGAATCGTATTATATCTTTGTAAATTGGTTATAGAAAATAAATATAAATTGCAAAGGGATTGTAAAATAATTGAATTTGTAACCTTTGAGATATCTGTAAACTAAGAGAAGTCATATATGAGAAGTTAGACTTTTATGGAATGACTATAAACTAAAGTGTTGATTAATAAAATGTTCCACAAATGAATTCGTTATTAACTGAAATTATGAAAATGAAATAAATGTAAACAAAGAAATTTCTTATAGCTAAGAATCAATTGGAAAATGAAATTGAATTTAATTAAATTACATAGAATGTTTAAAATGAACTTGAGTAAGTAAATTCTATGATATGATGTTTAAGAAAAGATAATGTTAAAGAACATGCTATGTAAAGAAATGAATATACTAACTGAATAATAGATTGTGAATAATTAATTGAAAAAAAGAAGTCAATAAAATAATTTAGTATAGATAAATTTGATAGAAATCCATTGGAAGGTAATACGTGAGATTGTACGTATATTATTTTATTCGCATAACGATTTGATCCAAATTCGAGCACAAAATTTCAAGATGATTTATATCGATCCAAGTTAGGATTTTTCACTCGATTTTCAACGGCGAACTCTGGATATGGATTTTTAATTTGATTCTGGAATTCTCTAACATAGTATATGGCTATGCAAGGAGAGTAACAGTTTCCAATCAAGGAACCAAATCTGAGTCCGCACTAGAGAGTCGTGTGAACGATACTAGTTGGAAGTGAAATTGTGTGATCGAATAAGCGATTAGATTGATATTGCTCACGGATGATATATGTACGGCTTACGGACTTAATTAAAGTTAATATTGGAAATATATGATGCCAAATATAAAATGATTCTTTTAAAATTATATAACAGAATATATATATATAAAAGAAATAAACCAAATTGAATGTAAAATAATAATTTGGTTATGTTGGGTATGATTTGGTTGTTATGTGATTGTTAGTTGATTGTTAAGTGTAAATTGAAGCTATAAATCATTGAAATCAAATTGGAAGTTAAATGAATTTAAATAGAATTTAATTTGATTCAAATTGGAAGTGAACTAATGTAAATATAAATTAGTGAATGTTAACTAATTGACTTGTGAATGAATGTTAGTAAAATCCAACGTTAATGAATCAACTGTTATAAAAATTGAAACCAAGTCAATAAATATTAATGAGAAGTGAATTTATATTGATTAGTTATGGACTTGTTGGATGATAGTTGCTTGATGGTTGCATTTGTTGTTGTGTTGCATTTGCTATGTTGGCACATGTAGTTGTTATGTTGCTATATGATGTATACTGATATTATTTTCATATATGCATGTTTCTCATAGTTTGTTGAGTGTTTAGTAGGTGCGGATTGCGCTTGCTTCGCATTTGGCGCTCGCTTTCGTGCTATATTATTCGTATATGCTCGCTAATAAAAATATAAGGTACATGTTTATTTTATCATTGGATTTGGTGATTTTTGATGAGCCACTTGGCTTTTGGATTTTCTTTTGTTGGTTTGGGGCCCGTAGAGGCGTTTTGTAGTTGTACCGATCGAGCCACGCAAAGGAGACTCTGCCGAAATTTTCCGTAAAATCCGGGTGTTAGAAAATTTTTCAAGTTTTAAATTTTTTTATAACTTGTTTTGTTTACTAACTTTTAAAGTTAGGAAGCCGGTTGGAGTAACTTAGTGGAAGCGTAGTTATGACTTTATAAATGGAATTTCATTGTTTTATAAGTGGATAATTTTGAATAAAATATATCAAATGTTGAATTCTTTACTTAGTTCCTTTTCTCTTCTTTTTCCTTTTCGGGGACGAAAAGTTTTGAGTGGGGGAGAGTGTAACGACCCGTAAATTTTCGATAATTAAAATAGCTAATTTAATAAGATTTCGTGATTTAGTGTTAGAATTTTTTTTTGTAATTCGTTTGGAATAATAATAACTACAATGAACTGCAACAATAATTATCCAAGTAATGAAAATGAATGCTACTTAGTGAATGCCTTTGAAATCAATAGTTGAATAGGATAATAAATGTTGAAATTCATTGGGTATAATAGAGTAATTGATTGATAAGTAAAATCTATTTAAAATCAAATATTGAATATTGAACAGGTAAATTGTTTAAATTAAATATTTAAAACTTATTGAATAATTGAATAACTGTAAAATGAAAATAGTGTTCTAAATTGTGAATTGGTTTTAAAGTTGAATCTTATAAGCTCAATTTCAATATTTCAAAGATAATGAATTATTGGATAAGCGAAATTGTTTAAATTTAATATTTGGAACTTGTTGAATAATTTAATAATGGAATTGAATAACCGTATAATGGAAATAGTTGTTTTATAAATTTTAATTCGTTTCAAAAGTAAAATTTTATAAGTTCGTTTTGAATATTTCAAAAGAAAGTGATTTAAGAATAATCAAATTTGTTAAATTTAATTTTACGAATGTTTGAATAAATTAAATTTCGAATTTGATACGATTAATTTGTTATTGAAATTTAATATATGAAAATAGAGTGAATAATTGAAATTTTATTTAATATGATTCAAATTGGTTGCCAAAGTGAATGTAAGTTATATTTGGATTTTAATAGAGTTAATAAGATTTTAAAATTGGAATTTATTGAATAAATTGAATAATGGTTTTAATATGATTAAAAATGATTTTTAAAATTTTCTTTTATCATATTGGAGTCATAGTGATGTTATAGAAGTTTTGAAACTGAATTTAAAATTTATTTGTGAAAATTGAATATTTTAATATTTAATTAGCAACTGAAAAATAGCCAATTTTCGAACAGTCTCAGAATTGGACGAAACTAGTTCCATTGGATCCGTAATAGTTAGTTATTATCGGATTTCAATTTTCGTGGCAATCGGAATTGTCGTTTGACCGTGGCAGCTCGAAACGCGTCGAAATTGTTTTTTTATATTAATTTGGCGAGTTAAAATAGTCATTTCTTAAACGGTCTCGGATTTCGACGAAACCACGTCGGATCCGTAATGTGATATTATTGTAAGATTTCAAATTTCGTGTCAATTGGATTTATCATTTGTCCGGGGCAAGCCAAAACGCCTAGGAAATCGTTTAATCGGTTTAATTTAAATTTGATCGTTTATTGCCGTAACTCGCACAGATGATCGAATTAGCTTCCGAAAACTGTTCCATTGTGTCCGGAACGCGGGATAAACCCTAGGAACGTCAGTTACTGCGTGTAAATCGGAGTTCGGGAATCCCGGACGAATAGTATTTGTCGATTCCTATAAATAGCCTTTTTCATAAATAAAAAAAAGGGTGAAACCCTAGTTAATGGCCGGCCGCCTCTTATACCGTGAATGGCCGATAATCTCCCTCGTTCCCCCTCGAATTTCTTGCAATCCACTTATAAATTCCAAAAACTTCCAACTAGTAAATAGTTGAGCTCGTTGCGAACTTCAAATCCAACGGCTATGATCAACATCGAGATGGTTGAGTGACGGCAAATCGAGTGCAAAGTTCCGGCCGTTCGCACACTTTTCGAGAGAGAAGAGGGGGCCGAGTTTCGAGTGGTTCAGGCCGAAGGTGGGGATTGCAAGTGGCTTCGATTTGGGAGCGCCTGATCGTGTTCGTATGGCCTGAGGAAGGAGCGAGCCTATGCCCTAGTTTACGTGTTTGGGTTCCTTGAACGCGTGAATAACCTGGAGCTCGCGCGCGTGATGAAGAAGACAGTGCGCGCGGCCTGGATTCATCCAAGGGTAATCAACGGCCTGGATTCTGTAGGGTTTAAAATTAAAAATAAAAATGTAAATTGTTTATTTTATAATTCGTGTTAACTTTAAACTATCATATCTTATTCATACGAGGTCGGATTCGAACGAAACTTTTTGCGTTGAAATCGTATGGACGAGCTCTATGCTATGGAATTGGACTGGAGTCGTTTGGAGCTAGAGAAAATTTTGAGTTAAATCGAACGTTGTTCGATTTGATTTTAAATCGTAAAAATCAAGGTGAGTGTTTTATAACGCTCACACCGTACTAAATATCTTTATGCTAGTTAAATTTGATATTATGAAGTATTATGATTTTATTTGTCGTTGTTTGATAAAAATTTAATTGTCATATAGCTTGTCATTTGAATGAACCGTTGAAAAACTAAATTGACAGTTAAATTGAAATTGAAATTGAATGGCGATTAAATTACCTGACATTGATAACTATGAAACTGCCATGAATTGTATTGTTTATTGGATGATGTATTTTGATGGATGCTATTGGTTGATAATTGAATGTTTGGATGTTTACTTGCTTATATAGATCCTGTTATGCATACATATGATACTGTGATTTAATTTAAGTAATATATACTCATCCCTGACATTTAATTGAAATAAATAATTACTTGGCCATAGGATAGAAAATTATATACGGACACCGAATTGGCTAAATTAATAATTTTTGAAATCGTTGATTTGAAATTTAATTAAATGTTTTGATTTAAAAGTTATAAATAGAAATTGATTTATAGAAATGGAATTCATTGAAAAATTGAATTTGGAATGTTGAAATAAAATTTGGTTAAAGGAATTTTGTTAAATAATTAAGTTGAGACTTTGAAATTTAAAATTTGGTCATGATTGAAGTTCGAAAATTTATTCGTTTAAAGGATTGAACCTTAAATCGAGCTTTGAATATTGTTAAGTAAAAGCGATATAAATGATATTTGAAATTGAGTTTGAAATTGAATCCTGTTTGTAATTGGGATTTAAATTTGAATATTGAAGGATAATTTTGTTAAGTGTTAAAATTGAAATTTTGAAAAATCAAGCTAAAAATCGATATATATGAAATTGAATAAGTTGAAGGTGAATGTAAAATCAAATTAATTTGAAGTCGAAGTTGGCATTGATTTGAATTAAAAATGGAAATTGAATCGGTAAATTGGAAATTGAAATTTATTTGAATTGGGAAGTTATAATTGAAATGGATTGGTTTTGAAGCTGTTTAATTTGTTTGTCAAATTACTCTGTTATGTAAACCACTTTGAATTCTTAAACTATTTCAATCTATTTTTAATCTACTTAACCCAATTTAAATTATTTTAAACTAAATTTATCTATTTTAAATCCATTTTAAGATTTTAAGTATTTTAACTATTTTAATTATTTAAACCTACTTTTAAACTACTCAAAACTATTTTTCCAAAATTCTAAGCTGATCAATAATGTGAAATGTTTATATTTAAATCTTGAATTTAAATACGAATTGAGTTAAATGAAGTTACAACCTAAATTGAAATTCGAATTGATTTTGAGATCGAAATGAGATATTGATGCGAAAATGATTTTTGAAACGAAATCTTACATTTGATAGATACGATTAAAATTGAAATGGATTTGATTTTTGAAACGAATATGATATTTTGATACCAATTATGAATCGATTTGAATATAAAAGAGCCAACGGTGTAATAATACGTAGTTATTAAAGAGACAGGGATCGGATATGGACATACTCTCTGTTGATACCGAAAACCACTTTAATAACTATTATACGCGGAGTGTTGATCCAGAATGAAGTGGATGGTTTGGTGAACGCGTTGACTGAAGAAAGAGAACGATTATTGGATGACCCCTGACATGACTAAAACAGGAGCCGCGCCGGGCCATTGAGGTTCGCCACCTCTAGCGGACTCACTTCTTCGATACCATTTCTATTACATTTGTGATGCGATTTGGGTGCACCCCTTGATTTCGGAGTGTTGTTTCGCGGTGTTGGGGTAGCTGCTGGCTATGCTCAACATCAGTCCGGATCACGCAACTACTAGTATCCTAGTTGGTATCGCTTCATGTACCTTGTCATACTGATTATCCTATTCGCGACCACTACGTTTTGATTTGTACCTTGAGCATATGGATTGCCCTCTGGTGACTTCCGGTTTTGGGGAAACTACGGTCTTGTATATGCTTTTGGGAATATAAAATGTGTTAAGGGGGATTATGGTAACGCCTTAACGCTATTTTGATACTTTATATTACGGATAGGCATTATCTACTTAGCGTATATTACTATATAGTAGATAGTTTCGCGGATCCTTGAGAGATGAAAATCCCGTAACGTCTCTTGAGTTATTGCACGCACGTTGACACTGGATAAGAGATGTCAAACCCCGTAAACATCTTCGACGCCGTTAGACTCATATTTATTTACGATTGATTTAACTTTCATAAGGGAATTTAGTCCTGACTCGAGTGTTTTGTCTTTTCATTACGCTCGGGTCAGCCCTGAGTTTTTCAGATTTTTGAAGATCTATTCTGGAGGACGAAGACGAAGATTTGGTATACTATTACTATTATTACCCTTGCATCATGCTATTTGCTGCATTATTTTAATTGTTTTGTTGTATATGTATAACTCTGATAAATGTTGTATAAATAATTGTCAAAGTATAGTAGACAGCTTCATGAACTGTTTATTTGACTATTATATTTTATCGTTCAGCTGCGAGATTCTGTGTTGTTTCATTTCCTTTATTTCTCTTTCTTTTCTTTTCTTATTTACCCCAATAACTATCTGCCCTCTTGAATGGTTTGGAATCGACATGGGTATTTGATCGTCGGTTTAAACTGTCCAAAAAGGCGGGTCGTTACATCTTCAGTTGCTTACATTAATATTCTTTAATCCAGTTGATTAATTACCAATTTCCAATTAATTAATCTTTAATTAATTAAAGACATTGAACACTTCTCCTTTAACTAAGTAATTACATCAAGAAATTCGTACTATGTTTTATTACAATTTATAATTCACTTAAAACACATAGGATAAAATTTAAAACACTATATCCTTTTTAAACATATTACCCTCCTAATTAAGTTTTAAAAACACCTTAAGGATTAACTAAATTAATTAAAACTTAAAACAAATTATCTCAACTTTAATTAACAACATTTAACAATCAATTATTGCTACAAATAGTTTTTAAAGATAATTAGTTTAAAACCTAACTTTGTTGACTGAAAAACTTCGGGAATATAAAACATTTTACCGAAGAAAAACCAAAAATTACTCGTACAGGTACCAGGTTTCATTTCCAAATTTCAAGTTTCCTTCTTCCTCTTCTTTTTCATTTCTTCAAAGTTTTGCCTAAATCCTAAAACCTGATATGTTAATAACACTCACGAACCTAAAACAAACTTCGAGCCCAACATCCCTCTTCCCGTGCTTCGACCCGAGTGATTAGCGAGACATGACTACCACCAGTCACCGCGTGCACGTGTACACCGGAGACTCGCCACTCTGATCATCGATGACCCTCCTTGCATCACGATGATCATCAACGCATCCAATTTTATCTCCCACACCCCCAAACAATCACAAAATCAAAATTTAGGTATCTCGTACAATTGCAGTAAACACCATCCCACCTGAAATTCTCTTGAACTCGTATCGCCAGCCACCAGTAGTCATAGAATTCCGACCTCAACCTCCTCAGACCTCCATGCCTCCATCGCATTAAGTCCGGAGCTACTCGATGCGTCAGGGATGATACCAACATCCCAAATTCGACCCCAACCCAAAATTAGGTTTTAAAACAAATTCAATCGATTACTGATGCCACAGATGAAAAGAAACCCACTTGGAATTTTCCTCAAGCTCTCCTATATCTCGACCTTCTCCAGTGAAGTTCCCAGTCGCCAGAAATCGCCTAGTCACTAGTTTTTAACCAAAAAACGCTCCTTTGGTGATCACCAAAATGCCATCTCAAATCCTAACTAAAGTTCGAGATCTTTGTTTTAAAAATCATAGTTCGGAAGGGAGATTTAGATTATATATAAGAATTAACAAATCATTGTATTTGATTTTCTACCTATACTTAAATTCCTCTGTTCCTTTTTACTTTCCAAATCATATCTCCATTCATTTTTCTTAAACATATTTTTAGATCTTATTTTAGTTTTAAACAAACATATTTGTTTAAGTACTTAAGCCAAATAAAGTTTTGAATGAGAGCAATTGAAATTTTACTTGAATTTGAACTCTGTACTTTTGAACAGATTACACTGTTGTTTCATTGCTTTCACCCAGACACATTTATATATATTCAATACATCATGCAACAACTTTCATCAAACTTCCAAATTTCATTCACGCATCTAGATCTAAATGGAACCAAGTTGAGTTTACTCACCAACAAGCAGAGGACAAAGAACTATGCTTGTTTCCAGGCGCTTGAATTTCCAGACATGCAGAGAACAGTTCTATTGTCTTTTTTTTCTATAACTTTGCTTCCAGGTTTGTTAAATCTTCTTTTGCTTGTTGATTTATTTAACTTGAAGAATTTGAACCGTTGCTGCTTTCTTGCCTCTGATTTCTTGCTTCAGATTTGGTTTCCAGATTTAAATTTCCATCTTTTATGTTCTTTTGGTTTTGAATTTAGTTTCAATTGAAAGAGGAGAAAAATTTAGAGCTGATGAAAGAAAATACCAAATCTCTTTTTTCATATTTTTAAATTTTAAAAGTTTTAATTATCAAAAGGAAAAAAGATAAAGCCACTTGTCCTTAGGTTAATTATTTAGCTTACACATATACATTCTAATTTACAAATGTCTTTAAATTACTTAATATGCTTACAAGTGTTTTAATGTTTTATTATTGATTTACAAGTGTTATATTTCTTATCTATGATTTTATTTAAGTTAGGTATAAGTAAATATGTAATATTCATAATATTATAAAAAAAATGTTTTTATCTTATATAAATAAGCTTTTAGATTTTAATAAATATACAAAATTGAATTTAAGTAAACATTTATTTATAAATAACTTATATTTTGATCAAATTAAATTCATCATATGTTTATACGTTTTGGAAATTTATTTTAACTCTATATATATTTATATATTTTCGAATATATGTATGTATTAAGCAACACAAATTAAATTTGAAATCAATAAATTTTATTTATAATCTATGTATATATATAGACAACACAATTACAAATATAAATATTTATCTGATTAGATTCAATTTTTTAATCTAAAATTCAGTATTTTTATTAATTAACCTAATTGTTTTATTAATTACAATGCCTAGAAATCCGGGTTATTACATTCCTCCCCTTTGAATCTTTTCGTCCTCGAAAAGGAACGAAGCTAGATATTTTTTAATTATTTTAAAACCAGTTAAAATATTCTTTGATCATTTTAAAATACTTTTAAAATCTACATAATATTATAAAATAATTTTTATAAAAATACTTTTTATAACTCGATGTTTCAATAAGTCCATCCTCGTTCTCACAGAAATTCGGTCATACGTTGATCAGGCGTAAGACTGAAAGTCTACAAGTGCTTGGCAGACCCGTTTTCAACGTCCAATGAAAATATTTTGAAAATAATTTTATTGTAAATATAGAAACATTTTTGAAAATAGAGAATATATTTTTGGTGAGAATGCTCTAGAAATCTTCACCCCATCCATGGTCGCAGTTACATTCCAGGGTTACGTTGCCGTCACAGCAAAAGTCCATGTAACTGCAGGCTCTCCGCGGCCTCTCGATTACGCCATGGATCCCACACGACAGATCGCAGTTACACTCCAGGGTTACGTTTCCATCGTAGCAAAGTCCATGTAACTGTAGGCTCTCAACGGCCTCTGATTTTCGCTATCAAAATGAAACTTCTCCACTCCTACATAGGTCGAAGTCTACCGATATAAAATCAAACGCAGACTGTTGGTTCTCAGCGTCATACACGACTTTCGCTATGTTATATCCTACTCATAATCCCCAGGAACTAGTTTTGTACGGACTCCTCACAAGATCAACTTTAGAACCCCCCTAGGGCTCAAGGCAACACCACCCGGTGGCACTCCTGAGAAGTTCATTTCAAGGGAGCGCCTTTTTCCCCAGAGCCATCATCAAAACATTTTATACTATACATATATAGTATCTTCAAATCATACACCTAGTATGATCCCATACAAAGCTCCTTTACACAAAATCGATTATTCCAAAATCGATAATTCACAAACTAGGTTTTCCAAATTCTCATATCGATTTTACCCAAAAATCAAAAGCCTTTCTAAATCCAAAGGTTCCCAAAACCTTTTCCAAAATCCTCATAAGATCCTTTATATATATATATATACACACAGATTTATATAATTTTAAAACTTTGGATCATTTCAAACTTGTATAAAACCCCTTTTATACTTCAAACATTTTCAAAAACCCTTTTCTTCTGGCAAAAGATTCAACAAAGGGAGTTTCATTTTATAAAACGAAGATATTTAACTTTGTTTACTCAAAATCAAATATTCAAATTTGACTACTTCTTTCAATATCATTTCATTTATATTCGCACGATGTACACATATCATCCGTATGCTATACCAATCTGATCGCTTACTCGTTCATAAAATTTCGCTTCCGAACTAGTATCGTCCACTCGACTTCCTAGTGCGGACAGGTTTCTTGATCAGAAACCGTCATTCTCCTTGCATAACCTAACTATGATAGAGAATATCCCGAACCAATCAACAATCCATATCCAGGTTCGCCGTCGAAAATCGAGTGAAAAAATCCCACTCGGATCGATATAACTATCTGGAAATTCTGTGCTCGAATCTGGATCAAATCACTATGCGAATAGGATAACATACGTACACCCTACGTATTTATCTTTATTGGTTATTAGCCAAATCAATTCGATTTCTATTCACATTCACTTTGATTTTCATTCACTTACTTACAATTGCTTCAATCGATTTGGATTATCACCTTTATTCTTATCTCGGTTGGGTGTTTAACCAATAACAGTTTAAACTCCATCCATTTTAAATTTAGAAAATAGCTTGAAAAGTTAAAAATAGATAAGTAGTTGAAAAATAATTATTAGTTTGTAAAATGGCTGTAAAATAGTTAAGTAATTATAAAATAGTTGGAAAAGAAATAGTCAAATAGTTATAGAAATTTTAAATAATTGCAAAATAGTTGTAAAATAGAAATTAGTTATAAAGTAGTTGAAAAACAGTAATCAGTTTATAAAACATTTGAAAAATTGCTAATTAGTTCCAAAAATAATTATTAAAACAAGCATAAGATAATTTGGATTTTAAAAAGAAAAGTTGTATAGTAAATAGTTTCAAAAAATTAGATTTGCACTAAAACAATTTATTTTGAAAATAGTCCAGAGTCAAATTGTTCAATTCCTAACCTCCATTTCCAATCAATTCAATTAAAATTTCCACTTCCATTTAAATTGACTCAATTCCAATTTAAATAACTTCAATTTCTATTGAAATTGATTCAACCTCACTTCAAGTTGAATTAACCTCAGTTGCTTTCCAATTTAACTTTATTCAACCTTGATCTCAAATTCTACTAATTCAAATAAATTTCAATTGAACTAGTTCCAATTTCAATTCATTTCAAACTCCAATTCCAAATCAAGTTGAATTATTCTTGATTTCTTACCAAATTCAATTCAAATTCCTTTTGAATTTAAAGCTATTCAACTTTAATTACAATTCGAGATTATTCAAATCAATACGGACTAATTTCAAATTGAACCCATTCAATTTCAAATCGTTTCAAATTAATCCAATTCAAATTTTCCATTTGAATTTTATACTTATACATCTTCAATCACAATTTCTATTGATTCAAATCAAATTAAATTTGAACTAATTTCAATTCAAATTCCAAATTTTAAACCATCTCGAATTATATAAATTCGAGTTAATACTTCAAATGTTGATTTAATTCCTTTAAATCAATTTATCTTTAAAGTTTTTAAACAATTTAATTCACTGTTCAGACCTAACATATTATACCACAAATCAAATTAACCTTTATTTTTACATCAATAACCCAAATCTTTAAACAATTTAATTTTGAGTTAAATTCTCAAAATTCCATTTTAAATTATCTTTACTTAACTTTTATCCTTAAAAATTTAATTTATTACTCAATTTTATCTTTCAGTTTAAAACTAGTTCCTTAAACAATTTTAATTTACCAGTGTAATTATCCAAATTTTCAGTTCAAAGTAATTCCTTATCCTTCATTTCAAAAATGTGATTTTCCATTTATTGCAACAATGGATATATTACCACACTTCATTCTTATTTATTTTAACAAATTTAATTTTTAGCTTAAAGATTATTAATAACAACAGGATAGTATCATTATTTTAAGACATCCATCCATTTCCAACTTCTAGATCTCAAACCCATTTTGAGATCATATAAACTCCCAACTCAAATTAACCATTTAACTTCCCAAGTTAAATTCCAATTTCATCTTGAAATTTCCAAATCAGGTTGATCATTCAAACTTATTTAACTTCTTCCAAGTTAAATTTAATTTACTTAATCCAGTCAAATTTACACAATTTGAATTCCCATTTAAATTTCAAAATACTTTCCCATTTATAAGTTCAAAAAATTTATCACTTTGGGTTTCCCATCTCATTCCAAATTTAAAACTCAACATTTAGTTTTTATTTCGAACCATCTTTGACATTATGTATATTCCTCATATATACATATTATTTCCTTTGCATACCAAGTTATCCATAAATTTTAAACCACAATTGGTTTTAATTCAAAACAAATTCCTATATATTTCACACAGCTCTTGTTTGAAATAGGACCATTTCATTCAAATGCATGAAATAATGTTATTTATTATTTCTTTATTACTTTGAAACAATTTCCAAATTCTGGACCCAGATTTAAAACTTCACAATTAGGTCATCTTAAATTCCAATTTATAAGTCATACTTACCCAAATGTTTTACTTCCTAAAAACATTTCATTTTGCTTACTCATTAACACACACTTTATTATTAAACACAACAATCATTTATGATAATACCCAAGATTATCATATCTGGAAACCATTTCATTATTATCTTATTATGAAATTCTTTCCCAAATTGACGATTTAAAATTTCAGTTCGAATTTATTTCAAACTTATCTTTATTTAATTTCAATTTCAGTTTGGTTGTGTTCTATTACTTCTCAATTTAATTCCAATAATTTTAACAACCAATTCACTTAATATTTATTAGAAAGAAATATTGCTTTATATATCAAAACATATTCTTATATAAAATCATTTAAAATCTTTATATAAGAAAATAACAAGTACGCTCTCATATATATATATATATATATATATATATATATTGACACACACACACACACACTCAACTCATCTTAGGTACCATTGGCTCAATCCTTAATTAGTAATCCCACCAGAGCCAAGGTTCTTGCTTAACCTTCTACTCTGATACCAAATGTAACGACTTGGAAATTTCGATCTAGAAACTTCCAAATAGTTAGGAAAAGAAGAAGAGATAGAAGAAGAAGAAATAGAAAACCAAACCCAAAGTCTCACATTCGCAGCGGATAAAATATAATATCACATAAATAATAGTTATACAAAGGAAACTGTACTTGTCAAATTACACTTTAATATATATCAGAGTTACAACATATTTACAATCACAGAACGGATAAATCAATCTGTTTCAGATACTATAATATATCACATCAGGAGCTCTCCATACGTTCCTGCTCTCCAGCTCGCCTCCTGAGCTCTAGAACGTCCTTATCTGAAAATCTGTAATACTCGGTCTAACCCGAACATTACATCAAAGTAACACTCGGGTCAGGCTGGAAACCAGCGTGGATAAACCCATCTAACATGGAATACAAAAGCATACAACTAAATAAATATAACCCGGGTAACTTGTATCAAGTTCAAGTTCACAAATTATTGTAGACATTACTTATTGCTCACACAAATCTCTATGTACCAAAACTTAGATTGAATAGTCCAATTCACTTAAATCATTCCACTCCAGCTTATTGATTTCACGTATCAATTAATACTGAATCGATGGTTTCGGGCATTTACTAATACCCGACTCCGGTCTCTTCGAATCCAATGTCATCCTAACCCAAGTTATTCAAGTGGTTAAATTTAAATATTAGATGTCACTTTACATAGTATTTCATCATAGATTAACTGCATTATCACTGTCCATCCACATATCATATCTCAAAGCAATTCATATTTGAGATATTAACCAATCCAAAGCACTTATCATAATTTAATCATTCTTAAGCAAGATTGAACACTTCCATAAATTACATCAATATTGGTCCTCTAATTTCTTCCATTGGTTAATTACTCTTAACCTTCATTTAGTAATTAACCTTTAACTTAATTATATTCATTAATCAACCTTGATTTATCACAATCAGAAATTATCTTTCCTAAGTTACTTCATCAATTAAACCAACTCCTTGATTAATTATGTTAATTAATCCTTTAATTTCTCTAAATTTCTTCCATCAAGTAATCATCCTTTAATTACTACCCATCAAGTAATTTCCTTAAATTAATTACATCCAGTAATTATTCACTAATTACTTCACTAATTAATTATACCTCATTAATTATCTTGAGTAATTATATTTAAATCAACATCAAATGATTACTTTTAATTAGTTAAACTTAATTAATTAAAATTTTCCACATCAACTTAATTATACCGAGTAATTAATTCCTTTAACTACTTCATTAGGTAATTATTCATAATAATTCTTTTACATTATGTAATAAACCTCTTAATTACTTATCACTTAATTACTCCTTAATTGGTTAACCTTGATTTATCAATCCTTAATTGTCACTTTTAAGTACAATAAATAATTAGCCTTTAAGTAATTATTCTTTAGTTGCTTACATTAATAATCTTTAATCCGGTTGATTAATTACCAATTTCCAATTAATTAATCTTTAATTAATTAAAGACATTAAACACTTCTCCTTTAACTAAGTAATTACATTAAGCAATTCGTACTATGTTTTATTACAATTTATAATTCACTTAAAACACATAGGATAAAATTTAAAACACTATATCCTTTTTAAACATATTACCCTCCTAATTAAGTTTTAAAAACACCTTAAGGATTAACTAAATTAATTAAAACTTAAAACAAATTATCTCAACTTTAATTAACAGCATTTAATAATCAATTATTGCTTCAAATAGTTTTTAAAGATAATTAGTTTAAAACCTAACTTTGTTGACTGAAAAACTTCGGGAATATAAAAATTTTACCGAAGAAAAACCAAAATTACTCGTACAGGTACCAGGTTTCATTTCCAAATTTCAAGTTTCCTTCTTCCTCTTCTTTTTCATTTCTTCAAAGTTTTGCCTAAATCCTAAAATCTGATATGTTAATAACACTCACGAACCCAAAAAAAACTTCGAGCCCAACATCCCTCTTCCCGTGCTTCGACCCGAGTTATTAGCGAGACATGACTACCACCATTCACCGCGTGCATGTATATACTGGAGACTCGCCTCTCTGATCATCGATGACCCTCCTTGCATCACGATGATCATCAACGCATCCAATTTTGACCTCCCAAACCCCCAAAACAATCACAAAATCAAAATTTAGGTATCTCGTACAATTGCAGTAAACACCATCCCACCTGAAATTCTCTTGAACTCATATCGCCAGCCACCAGTAGTCATAGAATTCCGACCTCAACCTCATCAGATCTCCATGCCTCCATCGCACTAAGTCCGGAGCTACTCGATGCGTCAGGGATGATACCAACATCCCAAATTCGACCCGAACCCAAAATTAGGGTTTAAAAAAAATTCAATCGATTACCGATGCCACAGATGAAAAGAAACCCACTTGGAATTTTCCTCAAGCTCTCCTATATCTCGACCTTCTCTAGTGAAGTTCCCAGTCGCCAGAAATCGCCTAGTCACTAGTTTTTAACCAAAAAACGCTCCTCTGGTGATCACCAAAATGCCATCTCAAATCCTAACTAAAGTTCGAGATCTTTGTTTTAAAAATCATAGTTTGGAAGGGAGATTTAGATTATATATAAGAATTAACAAATCATTGTATTTGATTTTTTACCTATACTTAAATTCCTCTGTTCCTTTTTACTTTCCAGATCATATCTCCATTCATTTTTCTTAAACATATTTTTAGATCTTATTTTAGTTTTAAACAAATATATTTGTTTAAGTACTTAAGCCAAATAAAGTTTTGAATGAGAGCAATTGAAATTTTACTTGAATTTGAACTCTGTACTTTTAAACAGATAACACTGTTGTTTCATTGCTTTCACCCAGACACATTTATATATATTCAATACATCATGCAAAAACTTTCATCAAAACTTCCAAATTTCATTCATGCATCCAGATCTAAATGGAACCAAGTTGAGTTTACTCACCAACAAGCAAAGGACAAAGAACTATGCTTGTTTCCAAGCTCTTGAATTTCTAGCCATGCAGAGAACAGTTCTGTTGTCTTTTTTTTGCTGTAACTTTGCTTCCAGGTTTGTTAAATCTTCTTTTGCTTGTTGATTTATTTAACTTGAAGAATTTGAACTGTTGCTGCTTTCTTGCCTCTGATTTCTTGCTTCAGATTTGGTTTCTAGATTTAAATTTCCAGCTTTTATGTTCTTTTGGTTTTGAATTTAGTTTCAATTGAAAGAGTAGAAAAATTTAGAGCTGATGAAAGAAAATACCAAATCTCTTTTTTCATATTTTCAAATTTTAAAGTTTTAATTATCAAAAGAAAAACAAATAAAGCCACTTGTCCTTAGGTTAATTATTTAGCTTACACATATACATTCCAATTTACAAATGTCTTTAAATTACTTAATATGCTTACAAGTGTTTTAATGTTTTATTATTGATTTACAAGTGTTATCTTTCTTATCTATGATTTTATTTAAATTAGGTATAAGCAAATATGTAATATTCACAAGATTATAAAAAAAAGTTTTTTATCTTATACAAATAAGCTTTTATATTTTAATAAATATACAAAAGTGAATTTAAGTAAACATTTATTTATAAATACCTTATATTTTGATCAAATTAAATGCATCATAGTTTATATGTTTTGGAAATTTATTTTAACTTTATATATATACATATATTTTCAAATATATGTATGTATTAAGCAACACAAATTAAATTTGAAATCAGTAAAGTTTATTTATAATCTATGTATATATATATATATATATATATATATACAACACAATTATAAATATAAATATTTATCTGATCAGATCAATTGTTTAATCTAAAATTCAGTATTTTAATAATTAATCTAATTGTTTATTAATTACATGTAAAATATGCCAAAATGACCGCAGAAGGATTAATTACATGTATAGAATTATAGTAAACAAATATGCTACACATAAACATAAGAGGTGCAATAGTGAGAAAAAGTAATGCCCAAAATCGAGCAATTAAACTAAGTCCCCGGAGAAAGAGGCTGGTGTGCAGGTTGAATTCAAAAAACGCAAAGGAAGGAAATCAAAATCGAACAAGTCATGCACTAGTTTTTGAAGACTAAAACTGTGCCTGTTCGAACTTCAACAACAACTCTACAAGTACAGTCGTGTCTTGTAATTTAGGTATAATCAGTCGTCCTAATATGATAGGAATAATAAGCATAGACTAAGTTGCGAAGGAACCAACTTCTGAAGGAGTGGATGTCCCTCCGCCAGACGAAAGATTGATGATCGGAAATTCATTTTCAACGATAAAACTTGGCATTCAACCCTGTCGGGATCACTAGAGTACAAAAATGAGAAGAGAAATACGAATGAGTCATCCACTATGTCCGATTTTGGATTAAATCTCTGCGTTAGAATTCAAAACGGCGACTAGAACTAAACCGATTTCTCGAAAAGAAATAGTTAAAGGCAAAGACCAAGACTTTGCTCCAAAACGGGGTACAGTCATTTGAGACAAAACTTAGCTTCATCGCCGACCATGTTAAAACTATGTAGGTCGACTCCTAACCTACTTTATGCACCCACTTGCCGCCAGGAATTGAAATTTAGACTGAAATAAAAAGGCTATTAGAAGTCAGTCAATTGAAAACAACATCAGGAGATGGACTCCGACAATTCATTGAAATTCACAGATTAGCAATCCGAAATTTGTCTTGTTTTAGAGCATACATTGTTTCTAACGAAAGCATACTCTAGGGGCAAATGTTAACTGGGTTTTTAATCATGCTGAATTTAATAGGAGTTAGAACACCCAGACTAAGCTAGAATGGCTTGAAAATTGAACATGGCATCTAAAAGAATCAGCCAATGGAACTTAAGAGAAACAAGCCAAAAATCCACTAAGTAGATGGATAGTTGGCAATCCATCATCCATGGATCATTAGCAATCCAAAAGGAAGCATCATGAGTTGTTAAAGCCTCTTGCATCATGGTCTCCTACTTCTACTAAGAATACTTGCCAAGCTTCATAGCATGACAAACAATCTAACTCGAGAAGTGAAGACACATCTACTTGAAGTTGTTTGACCAATAGCAGCTGTTTATCGACAAAATTTCAATCGGTTTAGAAATTTGCCGAAAAATTTCAAATTAAAATAAACCGCAAGCGCACGGCGTACACTTGAAGTACGTAGCGAATAAGGGTCGATCCGCAGGGAGTTGTTAGAGTTTTAAAAATCTATTCAATCAAATTAGACCAAATGGAGGAGAAATTGTTGACTAGAACTAAAATGAAGCTAAAACTAGAGTTAAAATGTGATTAGAAAACTATTGAACTAGAGAACAATTTAGAGGCAAATCCACTCTCATATTTTTGTAAATCAACAAACAAACAATTTATGATCTCTAACTTTGATTTAAGTGAAATATTGTCGTATTTATCATAAGTATGGTTTGTTTATATTATTAATTAACATAACTCAAACCATCAAACTATAATACAACAGATAACCCACTTATAATTCTCATGAAAATGGAGCAAAAACAAAAGCTATTTTAAGTATGATCTATTTACTATTGTAACAAGTAATATAGATCATCAAATTTCATTTTTACTTTAATTCCACAATCAAAAATGGATTAGCAAATAATGATGCAACTTGTGTTTATGTTGAATAAGAATAGCTCATTTGCATAAGCAATATAAGCTATCAAACCCACTTGTATAAACATGCATCAAAATCCACTTCATGAAGCATAAACCAAATGAGATCATAAATCATAAAATGTTGAAATAACATAAATTTAGAGAGCTTCATCACCCCTAAATTGAAGGGGTTTAGCTACTCATTTGTGGCATTGAAGCAACACAAGTAAGTTTCAACATTAAAAAGAAAAGAAAATAGAAAATAAGCAAAGAAAGCAAAAGAAATTAGCTACTAACTACTTGCATAAATGTAAATCTAAGCTATGAACATAAGGAAAAAGAGAGCATAGAAATAAACACTAACAATAAGACAAAGAAAAACATGTAGAAAAGAGAGAAGAAAGAGGCTTGGAAGCCATTATTATTTCATAGAACATTGAGCTTACACTTTAATTTCTTAATTTCCTAAGTAAAATGAAAGAGTAGAAGATGGTTTCATATACATAAGAGAGCTATATATACATGCATAAAACCCTAATTCTATTTTTAGGGGGCTTCCTAAAATGCCCTTTAGGAAGTGTGGCCACCAAGTAACCATTAGCCACTAATTAATCCATTATTTTTTGTGCATGAAGCTTTAACCTCCACTTGGTTGTCCATTAGCTCATAATTGTACATTTAGGTAAGTGGGTGGGGTCTTCCATGATCTTGAACTTGAATTATTTCCTCTTCATTTCTTTGCATTTCATTTGTGCATGAATGTATCATCATATATGCCTCTTCCATATGCATCCAAATTCCTACAAAAATTATCAAAAAATGTCCAAGTAAAAATTCTTAAATTGACTCATGCACAAAAATTACCATTTTGCCCCTGAATGAAGATGAAAATACGATGGTTTGAAAATAATTGAATTTTGGTGTTAAACATGTTAAAATGCCCAAATATAATGATTATTTAAATAAAAAGAGATAAAATATGGATGTAAATATGTGCACATTTACGTGCACATCAGCAGCTAACTTAAAATGGACCTAGAGAACTCATACGAAGTCAGATTAACTTAAAATTTTGGGAGAATACTTAAAATACATAAAAAAGGTTCATAAAAGGGGATCATTTGGAGCTTGCTTGATGGATCGCTAGCGGCCAAACTAGATGTATTGCTAACGATCCATGTAGATCGGGCCCACAACCTATAATTTAAAGGGTAGGTTCCACACACTATAGAGAGAGTACCTTCAAAGTATCGTTCGGTTTCACTAAGTTTTGTGCGAGTTATGGATGATTCTTCTCTGAATTGGGCTAGTCTGATCCATCAAGTCCAACCCATGAGGATTAGGCCCTATGACCTATGACCCATAGGGGAGGCTCTCCTATTCATATACATTGCATATGAGAAGTTTCGTGTGATGTGGTTAAGTAATGAGTGAGTTATGGAAGATTCTTCTAGATCAGATGACCAATGAAGACAGATGATCAAACGAACACCGAACGACTTGATATTTATACATGACACTTAAATATAAGATTGGAAGACAACCGAATTAAGATCACTTAAAATATGCTAAGTAGATCAATAGCTAGCAATCCATACTCAATGAATAGTTAGCGATCCATCCCTATGGATAGCTAGCGATCCATCAAGGTAGGTCAGATCGCCCTCAAACTTTCCAAGCTCTTTTTTAGCACTAAGTAAAGGCTTCGGGGAGAAAAACATGTTAAGTTGATGGAAAGCTAATGATCCATCCCCTATTGATAGCTAGCGATCCATAAAAATGACTCAGATTGATTTGAGATTTTTGGCGATGACTTGGCATAACAACTAGGCCCTTCTGCACCCAATATTCGCTGAATTCCCCTATAAATACTCACCTTTCAGCAACATAAAGATGATCTTTTGGACTGGATGCTTGATCTCTATAGGGATTATTCTTCATTCTTCTCCTACCACATAATAGTCATGTAGGGGTTCACTGTGATTCTCCACTGAACTCTTGTACTTGTGACTTGATTTAACCTAGAAGATTCAATCATATTGTAATCCAATTCAATTTTTAATAGCAGTTAGTTAATAGAAAGTTATGAAATGGACGTAGGTTTCATTAACTGCCGAACCACTATAAAAATCTTCTTGTGTTTTTTACTATTTCTACTCTTTTTACATTTATTTTCTATATTATTGCTCTGTAAGAACTTGGCTGGTGCTTTCATAGTCAATCCAGGATGTTGATCCATTTTTTTGGTTAACACAAATCATCATTCATTCGTCTTCATTTGGGGGTAAAATGGTAATTTTGTGCATGATTTAATTTTGAGAAATTTTATTTGCACATTTTTATCTTTATTTGTAGAAAATAGAGTGCAAATACGAATATGTTTCGTGGATGTATGCATGCACATATATTGAAAGCTAAAAAAGAAAGGAAATAAATGAATTCATGCAACATGAAGGAGACTAACTAATGGTCTATAATTAAAAGCACAAGCACATTTTAATGGAGGCTTAAAGGCATGTTAGTAGGGATTAATTAATTCCCTAATAATTACTTGGAGCATACACTGTCTCAAGGGCATTTTTGATAGTCCCTTAAAATATGAATTATGGTTTTAAGCATGTATATATACCCCTTATGTTTCAAGTAATCATTTTCTTCTTTTTTTATTTAATTTGTAGCAACAAATCAATGATCAATAAAATGTGTCTTTAATGGCTTCTTAGCCTTGCTCTTTACCTTCATACATTTCTATTTCATGCTTTCTTTTATTCTTATGTTATTTTATGCTCTCTTATCTACTCTATGCTCCTCTTATTTCATGTTAGTAGCATAGATTTAATTCTTGTAATTATTTTAGTTTTATTTCGTGAAAGTAGTTAGCACTCTTTTCTTTTAATTAGCTCTCATTTTTCTTGTTTTTTAACGTTGAAATCATTTAATGTTAAGATGTTTTCAAATATAAGTAGCTAGATCCCTTCAATTTAGCGGTAATGAAGCTCTCATGAAACATAATAAATTAACATAATGATTTCATCTATAATATCTCTTATACGCTTGATGGTGTGTTAGAGTTTGATGGTTTAAATTGTGCTAATTAATAGCACAAATAAACCATATGTATAACAAACACATCAATCAATGAGAGATTATAAATAAATTTTTTGTTGATTCATATGACTGATTAGAAGTTGATTTACCTCTAAATTGCTCATCTCATAGTTTTATTCCATTTTTCTCTAGTTTATTTTCTATAATTTTCTAGTTTAAAACAATTTTAAAAACTTCGAGCCAATTTGATTGAGTAATATTAAAATTTAATTCTTTCCCTATGGATCGACCCATACTCGCATACGTACTGCGATCGTACGCCGCGCACTTTCGGTTTTTATAACGATTATATTTTTCGACAGTTTTCTAATCGATAGGAAATCCATCGTCAAATAAATTTTTGTTGTCGTTGCTAGAGAAAGAAATTCAATTTTTATTTTACCCTTTGAATGTTTTTCTTCTTTTTGTTTGTGTAAGTTGTAAAAAAGAAGAAGAAGAATTGGGTTGTGTTGTTACATTTTGTGTTTAACTCATTTATTTTTTTTTCACTTTTTTTTTTGTTGTTGTTACATTTTGTGTTTAACTCAACCATTTTTTTTGTTGTTGTTACATTTTGTGTTTGACTTATATTTAAGTTTTAGTTTGTAGTTCTTTTGATTATTTTTGTGTTATATCTAAAACAAGCAACATAGCATTTGATACTTTGCCATCTTCCAGTTCTATGCATTTTTTTGTGCACTTCACTTCATTTCAGTTTGCATTTCAGTTTTGTACATTGCGTTAGAATTATATTTTATGCAAAAAACTATTTCATTTCATTTACACATACATTCGCCGTTCATTTACACATTTTTCCCAATTCAAAGTCAAATGTTTTTATTTACGTCGATTTAGAACCAATTCGAGATGATGTAAGCACTAGGAAAAAGAATCGCAAAAGATAGAGAAATCGTACATAAAAACTTCTAAAAAACGCTCAATCATGTCAGAAAAGATTCCAACCATACATCGTTGGAAAGTCGCAGGAGCGTTACAAAGTCCGAATGGCATACGTCGATAAGCGAAGTACCGAATGGACATGTGAAAGTCGTTTTCTCTTGATCTTTAGGAGCAATTGGAATTTGGTTATAGCCGGAATAACCATCAAGGAAGCGGTGAATTCGTGGCCAGCTAAACGTTCGAGCATTTGGTCGAAAATAGGAAGGGGGAAGTGATCCTTACGTGTTGCAACATTTAGTTTTCGATAGTCAATGCAAACACACCAACCCGTTTGAGTACGAGTTGGAATAAGTTCGTTTGAATCGTTCTTGACAACGGTTAGCCCAGAATTTTTTGGTACAACGTGAATTGGGCGACCTTGAACTATCAGAGATTGGGTAAATGATTCCATTGTTGAGAAGTTTAAGAATTTCATCACGCACCGCATCTTTCATTTTTGGATTAAGCCTTCGTTACGCGTCACGAACAGGCTTGGCATCATCGATTAAATGGATGCGACGTTGAACAAGAGCGGGACTAATTCCTTCAATATCGGAAATTGACCATCCAATTGCTTCTCTGTTTTTCGAAAGAATAGAGAGTAATGAGGTTTCTTGATCAAGAGGGAGAGTTGCGGAAATTATGAAGGGCAACGTTTCATCTTTACCTAAGTATGCGTACTTAAGGTGATCGGGAAGTGGTTTGAGGTCCAAATTTGGAAGTTTTTCGATCAAAAGTTGGGTTGAGATTTGGACTCAACTTGAAGCGATTCAAAGGGAAGAGTGTATTCAATTTTATTGGGAATTTCATGAAATAATTTTTCGTACTCGGCTTCGCATTCGTCGCTAAGGTCAAGTGTCTCATTTTCAAAGTTTTCGTGAATGGCACTAACTTCCAACGTTTCGTTACGAGGTTCATTCGATTGGCTTTCAAGATTGAAAATGTTAAGATCCAAAGTCATGTTTCCAAAAGAGGTTTTCATCGATCCGTTACGACAATTAATTAGGGTATTTGAGGTGGCTAGGAATGGTCGGCCTAAAATCAATGGAATTTTACTCGAGGGATTTGTCACGGGTTGTGTTTCGAGAATGATAAAGTCAACAGGGAATATGAATTGCCCTACTCGAATGAGCACGTCCTCGATTTCTCCCACGGGCTTCTTAATCAAACGATCGGCGAATTGAAGCGTAACTTTTGTGGGTTTGAGCTCACCTAAGCCTAATTGTTCGTACACGGAGTATGGAATCAAATTGACACTCGCACCTAAGTCTATCAAGCATTTGTTAATCATCTTATCTCTAATTGTACAAGAGATCGTAGGACAGCCAAGATCTTTATATTTAACGGGCATGGATTGGGATAAGACTTCACTCAAATTGGCGGCTAAGAAGACTTTTTTGGGCACTTGAGTGTGTCTCTTTTGGGTGCACAAGTCCTTAAGAAATTTTGCGTAAGTGGGGACTTGTTGAACGATGTCAAGAAGCAGGATGTTAACCTTCACTTGTTTAAAAATTTCCAACATCTTTTCCATTTGGTCTGAGTGTTTCTTTGGTCGAAGACGATGTGGAAATGGAACACGATACTCGGTAGGCGGGTCTACTCGAGTAGTAGAAGAAGAATTTTGATTGTCATTCAATTCGATGTTTGGCTCCACGTTCTGTTCTGAGTCGTTCGTTGTTTTAGAAGTGTCAAGAGATGTTTCCGTTAAATAATTTGATCAACGACTTGATTATCGATTTGTTTACCAGAACCGAGAGTTGTGATAGCATTCAACTGGGTGACGTTGCTATCTTGAACAACAAGGGCTTGATTTGAATTTGCGTTTTGATTTCTGGGATTTGGAAGGGGCTGGCTTGAGAATGTTCCCCGTTCGCGTTCACTTACAGACGTGGTTAATTGACTCATTTGCACTTCGAGTTTTGCAATTGATTGGTTTGTGGTTTGCATATCTGAAGTCAATAAATTTTTTAAATTGCTGTTTGATTGAAGGCTTTGAGTAGTTGCCTTAGCCAACGTTTCAAGAGTTTTCTCAAGCGAAGTTAAACGTTTATCGTCTTGTGGAGGATGAGCAGAATTTGGTGGAAAATTTGGTTGTCGCGGTTGATTACGAGACGGGCCGGCTAAGTTTAGTTGAAAATTATTGGGCTGAAAGGGAGGATTCGAAGCATTATTCGGAAATGCTTGAAAATTGGGACGACTCGTATTCGTGTTGGGATTATTTTGGTTCCACGCAAAATCAGATGATTTCTCCAACCAGGGTTGTATGTTAGAGAAAATGGGTCGTTTTTGGCTTTATTGAAAGCATTGATTTGTTCGACAGAGTTGGGACACTGATCGGCTATATGATTAGGATCGTTGCATTTATAATACATCGGTTGGGAAGCTTGGTTCATTTGATTCGATGAGAAACGTTATCAAATTTTTTAATCATTGCGTCGATCTTATCTTCCAAAGCAATAGAAGATCCTATCGTGTGTGCACTCGATCGTGAGTAGATTGATTTTTCGTTCGAGCGTTCCCATTGGGACGACTTTTCAGCGAGGTTTTCAAAAAATTGCCAAGCGTCGTCATGATGTTGGGCAAGAAAATTGCCTTGGCACGTTGATTCAAGCATGGTTCGTGAGCTATTTTCGAGTCCATTGTATAAGATTTGGCAAATCGTCCATTTTTCAAAGTTATTGTGTGGACATTTTATCAAAAGCTCTTTGAATCTTTCAAAATATTTTCCAAATGGTTCCCCCTTGAATTGATGAAAATTTACAATTTTGTTTCGAATTCTACTTGTTTTTTCCAAGGGGTATAGCTTTTTTAAGAAAGCTTTTACAAATTCTTCCCACGTTTTAATTGAGTTCGAAGGTAAGCTATACAACCATTTTTCAGCATAATCCGTAAGAGCGAATGGGATTAATCGAAGTTTGATTCCATCATTAGAAAGTTGTTGGAGTTTTATGGTTGCACAAACTTGTTCGAATTCAGTCAACAAGATGTATGGGTCATCGTGTTCAAAATTGCCAAATTTCGGAAGCGTGGAAATATAGTTCGAGTGGATTTCAAAATAGTTACCCGTAGGGGCGGGTAATGTGACGCAAGATGGAATAGAAAGTCTATCGGAAAAGATTCTATCCATAAGAGTTCGAGGGGCGTTTTCGTTCGCCATTTCGGGAGGATTGTCTGTTCGAGTTAAACGGTTTGTAGAAGGGTCACGAATCCAAGTATTCGTTGTTATGTCACGAGTCCAAGTACTCATGTACTAGTGAAATTTGAGAAGAGAAAGAAGTTAGAAAAGAGTTTAGAGAATGAAAGAAGATTTGAAAATTGTTTTCGCTGTTTTTTTTTTGAATTTTCTTTTTTTATATGGAAAAAAACTATTTACCAAGTGAGATTTATTTTTAAAAGAAAAGTTTGATTTTTTTTTTGTTTTTGGTTTTTCAAATTTTTTTTTACATGCTTTTGGTTTTGTATTTTTTTTCTTGAATTTTCAAATATTTATCTAAAAGATTTTTTTGTAAGAAAATGGAAACTGATTTTTGTTTTTCAATTTTTTTTCTTTTTGAGAAGATTTTATATTATTTTTTTGGATTTATATTTTTCATTGAAAACATTAAAAGGAAAGAAAAGAAATGATTTTTTTTGAATGAAAAATCAAGTTAAAATTTACAATTTTTTTTTTGATTTTGGATTTTTTTAATTTTTTTAAATACGCATGAAATAATGCAACTAAATGAATGCAAAGGACTTAATTACAGTTTTCTGTCCTTAATAGCTCCTAACCCAAAATTGTATAATCACACTTTGTCTTAAATCAACAAAAATATTTCTCAGCCAGGTAACGGACATGAGTTATCGGTGCACCACGAATCACGCAGCAATGCAGCCGAAGGTTTAAGTACCTTTAGAGGAACAACCAGTATAATATTTATGTATCACCGTAATTTTTATAACTGGTTATTACTCTGCCGTAGCCTAGACACCAAGAAATAAAATCGTTCAAATAAAACAATTGCGAAGATATAATTAGGCCCTAAGTGAGCTCGTAACACCCTTAGGTCCAACGTCTAACCTTTATTATTAGTCAAATTCTACGATGAAATGCTTTTGTGGGCTAAGGAAAAGGTGATGAAATCCCTCACCTTATGTGAATTGGGGTATTGCCTTTAGAAAAGAAAATAAGATGAGATGAATGCAAAACAAGAAATTAAACGTGTATTAACAATGCAACTAAAATGAAGTTTTTTTTTTTGGATTTTGAATTTTTTTTTATATATAAATGCGTATGGAAGCAACCAACAATTTAATTCAAATAAAAACAAGGAAAAATGGCACGATACCGGAGCGTGCAGATTATTAGCAAATATTTTTTTAGCGGTAATTTTTAGCAAGCAAGCGGTTTGTTTTTTGGCAAGCAGTGCTTCCTTGCAATTTTCTGCTTTGGTAACCTGAAATTAAAACAAGATATATACAATTTTTTTTTTTTCTTTCTTTTGTTTTAGATGAAGAAGTAAAGCAAAGCAAAATAAAGTAAAACAAAACAAAAGAAAACAATTGAAAACAAACAAAACAATTGAAACACCTTTTTTTTGTGTGTCAAACCAAACCACTTTTTTCTTTTGGAATGGCCTAAAAAAATTAAAACAAAACAAATTACAACAAAAGAAATCAAAATAAAAAATAAAAAAATGTACAAGCCTACAACAGCTACCCGACCCAAATTAAAAGATTCACACTTCACCACAAGAAACAGATTTCTGTGCTCATACGTGAATTTCACAAATCAAATCCACACACAAAATTTCAAAATCCCCAATTCAAAATTCTAACAGTTGAATCAAAACTCGAAGTCACAACAATTTGCACAAACTCGTTCATGGTTTGCTGAAGGCGGTGATGAAATCAGTGGGTTGAATACAAAGTCGACCTGTTGTGTAGTCGCGGTGGTTGATTGGATATGTGGTTGTTCGAGGTTGAATTGGTCTATAGTTTCAGCGATTGGAATTTGTGATTAAGGTGGATAAAGTTGCAGTGGTTCTATTTGATTGTCGCCTTGGGTTTGAAGTGGTTGGAAGTGTTTCAGCGATTGGGTGAAGAAGTTGAGCTGTGCACTGTCGTGATGAAATTGATGTTTATAACTGCAGTGCGTTGTGATTTGAAAGCAGTTGTTGGTGGTTTCAGGCAGAAGGAGGAATGCTGTGGGTTGTAGCAAGTTTGAAATGCAGGTTGATGGATAAGTTGTGAAATGATGATGATGATGATGGTGGTCTGTGTGTTGTAGTCAGGGGAAGAAATAGAAGTGAAGACCAGAAGAGATAAATGCAGAAAAATGGAGAAAAGAAAAACAGTGAGGAGTTTGTCTTGTTGATGGTTGTCGGAGGAGGTGATGTTGATGGCGATTGCGAAGTGGTTTGGATTTATGGAGGTTGTTCGTGAGTTTGAGGCGATTGGAGAGTGGGAGGATTCAGAGTTGATGGTCGGAAATTGTGTTCTGAAGTGTGAAGTCTGTGAATGGAAGGGTGAGAAGATGGGTGCGATGCTGTTGCGTTTTCTGGTTCAGGTGAGTTCGGAGGTTCGGGTGGTTCAGATAAATGCTGAATGTGATGTTGAAGAGGTGCAACAGTTGATTGAAGGGCGGAAATGGGTGACTTATAGGATGAGTAGTATGATAGTGGAAGAAAAGATGGTGGTTGAGTGTGTTTTTGGTGGAGTTGAATTGCGCTGGGGATGGCAGTGGTTGGAGTGAATGTGATTGATGGATACGTTGTATGGAAATGTGTTTGGATGGTGAGTATGTGGAAGTTTGTTTCAATGTAGGTGAATTTGCAGAAGTGGACACTGTGAAGTTATAGGAAGTTTGATGGTGATGTATGGTTTGGTGTTGAAGTGTTGTTTTGCAATGAAGAGGTGGCATTGAGGCAGAGTGAACAGTAGTGACTGTAGCGGGTTGCACTGCTGTATTGTTTGGGTTGGAAGGGAGCACTGCTGGTTGTGTGGATTTGTTTCTTGTGGTAGAAGTTTGGATAGTCACTGATGATGGTCGTGACTGCTGTGAAGTTTGTATTGAAGAGATGAATGCGAACTGTTTATGGAAGAGGGTGGATATGTGATTGTTGTGGTGAAGGAGCACACTGTTTGGAGGAGTAGAGGTGTGCTTGATGATACACAGGGGAAATTGTTAACAGTGGCAGAAATACAAGAAGAGGCAGATGCAAAATCAAAATCAAATGTAAATGTAATCGAAAATTGTAAATGCTAACATGAAATGTAAAAATGTAAATGAAATGAAATAATATTTTTTTTGGTTTTGAATTGTGTATGCAATACGGAAATAGAAAACAAATAGAACAACTACACTCACACTAACAAATCCAAACAAAAATCAAACAACAATCACACAACACAACAAAAAATTTTAATTTTTTTTAAAATGCACTCAACAAACAAAATATAAATACACAACAATCAAAAAAATAATAATTCGAAAAATAGAAAATAAAATCAAAAGAAATCCCCGGAAAAGGCACCAAAAACTTGTTTATCGACAAAATTTCTATCGGTTTAGAAATTTGCCGAAAAATTTCAAATTAAAATAAACCACAAGCGCACAACGTACACTTGAAGTACGTGGTGAATACGGATCGATCCGCAGGGAGTTAGAGTTTTAAAAATCTATTCAATCAAATTAGACCAAATGGAGGAGAAATTGTTGGCTAGAACTAAAATAAAGCTAAAACTAGAGTTAAAATGTGATTAGAAAACTATTGAACTAGAGAACAATTTAGAGGCAAATCCACTCTCATATTTTTGTAAATCAACAAACAAACAATTTATGATCTCTAACTTTGATTTAAGTGAAATATTGTCGTATTTATCATAAGTATGGTTTGTTTATATTATTAATTAACTTAACTCAAACCATCAGACTATAATACAATAAATAACCCACTTATAATTCTCATGAAAATGAAGCAAAAGCAAAAGCTATTTTAAGCATGATCTATTTACTATTGTAACTAGTAATATAAATCATCAAATTTCATTTTTACTTTAATTTCACAATCAAAAATGGATTAGCAAATGATGATGCAACTTGTGTTTATGTTGAATAAGAATAGCTCATTTGCATAAGCAATATAAGCTATCAAACCCACTTGTACAAACTTGCATCAAAATCCACTTCATGAAGCATAAACCAAATAAGATCATAAATCATAAAATGTTGAAATTACATAAATTTAGAGAGCTTCATCACCCCTAAGTTGAAGGGGTTTAGCTACTCATTTGTGGCATTGAAGCAACACAAGTAAGTTTTAACATTAAAAAGAAAAGAAAATAGAAAATAAGCAAAGAAAGCAAAAGAGATTAGCTACTAACTACTTGCATAAATGTAAATCTAAGCTATGAACATAAGGAAAAAGAGAGCATAGAAATAAAGTCAAATGGGGTTGGTGTGATTTTGCTTCAGGTTTTATTTAACAGACCTGTTCTGTTCTTTTTTTTATAATTTTAAGAATCAAGTTTAAATTAAAATGGAAATTTGAACTTAGGATTTAAACTTGAACCTAGGGATGAATTCAAATTGTTTGAATTATTATTTTATATTAATTTAAATGCAGAAATTTTAAATTGGTTTAAAAAAAAAAGAAAAAAAAAAGAAGGAACAAGAACCTGTTTCCAGATTTTTAAAAGTTTGAATCAAAATGCAAACTATATTGAGACTTTGGATTTTAAAAACTGAATTTAATAATGAATTCAAATAAGTTTAAATTTTGGTCTTTTGAAATAGTTTAAGAAACTGATCGATCGAGATAACATTTCCACCAGATGCCACATTAACAATAAGACAAAGAAAAACATGTAGAAAAGAGAGAAGAAAGAGGCTTGGAAGCCATTATTATTTCATATAACATTGAGCTTACACTTTAATTTCTTAATTTCCTAAGTAAAATGAAAGAGTAGAAGATGGTTTCATATACATAAGAGGGCTATATATACATGCATAAAACCCTAATTCTATTTTTATGGGGCTTTCTAAAATTCCCTTTAGGAAGTGTGACCACCAAGTAACCATTAGCCACTAATTAATCTATTATTTGTTGTGCATGATGCTTTAACCTCCACTTAGTTGTCCATTAGCTCATAATTGTACATTTAGGTAAGCGGGTTGGGTCCTCCATGATCTTGAACTTGAATTATTTCCTCTTCATTCCTTTGTATTTCATTTGTGAATGCATGTATCATCATGTAAGCCTCATCCATATGCATCCAAATTCCTATAATAATTATCAAAAAATGTCCAAGTAAAATTCTTAAATTGACTCACGCACAAAAATGACCATTTTGCCCATGAATGAAGATGAAAATATGATGGTTTGAAAATAATTGAATTTTGGTTTTAAACATGTTAAAATGCCCAAATATGATGATTATTTAAATAAAAAGAGATAAAATATGGATGTAAATATATGCACATTTACGTGCACATCAGCAGCTAACTTAAAATGGACCTAGAGAACTCATACGAAGTCAGATTGACTTAAAATTTTGGGGGAATACTTAAAATACATAAAAAAGGTTCATAAAAGGGGATCATTTGGAGCTTGTTTGATGGATCGCTAGCAGCCAAACTAGATGTATCAGTAACGATCCATGTAGATCGTGCCCACAACCTATAATTTAAAGGGTAGGTTCCACACACCATAGAGAGAGTACCTTCAAAGTATCGTCCAGTTTCACTAAGTTTTGTGCGAGTTATGAATGATTCTTCTCTGAATTAGGCTAGTCTGATCCATCAAGTCCAACCCATGGGGATTAGGCCTTATGACTATGACCCATAGGGGAGGCTCTCCTATTCATCTACATTGCATATGTGAAGTTTCGTGTGATGTGGTTAAGTAATGAGTGAGTTATGGAAGACTCTTCTAGATCAGATGACCAATGAAGACAGATGATCAAACGAACACCGAACGACTTGATAATTATACATGACACTTAAATAGAAGATAGGAGGACAACTGTAACGCTTCGATTTTTCGTTGCCGAAAAACCGAATAGTTATGGGTTTTAAAAGAATTTAAGAAAAGAAAAAGAGAGAAAAAGGTAGAAGATAGAGGGAAAAGAAGAAAGAAGAATTTTAAAATAGAAGAAAAAGAGAAATAGAACAGAAAAAAAATAGAGAAAATAGAACGGAACAGAAAACAAGAACAATATCAGAATCTCACAATTCGCAGCGGAACAACATATAATAATAAATGAATAATCTTTAAACAAAGAACTATATCAGTTATTACATTTCATACATTTCATTACATCATATCATCAGAGTGCACAACAACAACAAACAGTGCAGCGGAAAAAGAAATACTATATAAGTAATATGCCATGCCATCCATCTTGCCTCCAGCAACTCCAGAATATCCAGAATATCCTGATAAACCTTAACTCTTGACTGCCCGTGTGGAAATTGGTGGGCACCCAGAGTTTAGGAAGGAAAACAATAAACTCCAAGTCAGTCATGTGACTGGTGTGGGAACTCAAAACAGTTTATTTATCTTTAAAATCAAAATAGAGAGATATTTTTATTTCAATTCGCAATGCTTTTAAAAATGAGACTACCATAAGGCCTCCCGCACACACACACATGCAAACGCAGAATCGGAGGAGATTTCTCCTTATGATAGTCAAAGATGCTTGATACGCATTTAAAATAACATTTGATATTATTACTAGTGCATAGTGTAGGGGAAAAATTCATTTTGAAAGTAGAATATAAATCTTAGCCAACATACGACCATTATCGTATGCCTACTATAGCTACTATCCAAACAGTGGTGACCACCATAAGTGAATAGCAGGTTCTACAACTAATACCGTACAAGTTTCGTATTGGGAATTGGATTTCCAACAAATGGTCAGGCCAAGGAACTTCCCATTGCCACATGAGAATGCCTCTGGAAAGACATCACCGAGAACCAAACCGGAACTCTGCCAACACAAGCCGGGTTACCCCTAACTGGGTAACTACTGACACGAGCACGCCATTCCCCGATCGTAAACGACCTTTCTCACGGGATCCCGAAAACCAACAACCACAAAGTAATAAATTCGTAGTAACCACATAGGTTAAATATCTGGGCTCCATACCATGATACCACCTCTATCCAGAAGGAAATGTACATACCCTAAAGGGTGCTACCCCTCATAACCTTGCCGCATCTTTCCTGTTTTGACCATTTCCGGGGTGTGAGGTTCGACGAAGTCACGTCCATAAAAACATACTTTATACAAAAGCCATGCTTTGGGTCAACAAATGATCAACACAATGATCACTAAGATAGACGATCAAATAAACGATCCTATCACAATAATCAACACAATGATCATTTACAGCATCACTCAGCATGTCACATTACCAAATTGGGAATATATCGCTGATAACTTCAACTATATAACCTCTGAGCTCGTACGTCTCAGAGAAGGGTGTTAAGCTAAAAGAATAAATTCTCCGCCACCAACAGAAATATATTTGAAAGAAATCGGCTTTATATCTCAAATTGTAATGTCAGACATACAATCCATACAAGTCTGTTCCGGGATCGAACAAAACCGAAGGCACTTACAAAGAAGTCCTTGCAATCCGGATATTCACAATCCTGATCGGATTTACCATCACATATGGAGAACTCTATACCGGAGCAACTTGGTGCAGAGTAAATCGACAGGTCATCCTATCGCTCTCGCAAATACCGGATCTTCAACACCGATCTTCAATGCAATTCACAACGACGTATCACATATTCGGAATGGGTTATACGACCCCATGGTCCTTTCCCGGTTAACCCGAATAGTGAGCGCTTATTCAAAAATAAGTTTAGCATTCACATTCAAACAAATCACATCAATTACCCATTCAAAGGGAAATATTGATAGTCGGTTATTGAACTATCACTGGATATGCACACATCACCAGATTCCAAATAATTTTCCAAATTATTTATTTTCCAAAATATCTTTACAAGATATATTATTTCAACACTTCAAAAATAAATTAATATTTATTTTTAAACCAATTTCACTTCCTTTATAAATTCCTTAGTGAATTTATAATTCCAAAATATCAATGAATATTCGATTTCAATTATTCATTTCAATTTATCTTCAAAAAGATAAATTCTCTAAACGTTTCATTTTACATTGGAAAAACATTTCCATACTTATTTATTCATAAGTAATTCACAAATTTTATTTATTTTCAACACTTGGAAAATATTCAATATACTTCAATCGAAATTAAGTATATATTTCATTTTTTTAAGGAAATCATTCTCTTAAACATATTTATTTGGGCCAAAACGAATGTTACGTAAAACATCGTTACAACAACCCAAAATCACTAGTATAGGGATTCGAAATTAAGATATATATATAAATCCCAATACTATGCAAAACATTTCCTTTCGGAAATCATTTACTATAACAACAGTGTTATAGTCCATCATCTCCTTCTATTTCTCGAAAACGTCTATTTCAACAATTAATGTTGAAATCTATGGTTTCGAATCTCAACACTTTTTTAAAACATCGTTAGATCGTTTTAATTTTATTTTAAACATTCACATTCAAACAATTTTCTTTAACGTGTTATTCACTATTCAAAAATGTGAATAAACTTCATTAACAATTTCATCCTTTTATTCATTTTAATTCAAAGGATTATTCACTATTCAAAAATGTGAATATAACTCCATTTATGGGTTTCAACAAATTTTCTTGTCAAAATAAGTCATTTGCGAATTTATAAAACAACGTTTATAAATTCAATTTCTATTTATTTATAAAAACTTCTTTTTTTATAATTCCCATATTAACCTATTCCAGTTTATAACTAAATTATAAACTAAAAGTTCATATTATAAGTTAAATACTTATAAAACGATTATTTTACAAAATCGTTCTTTTTAACTTCCCAAATTATAAATCTTATAACTTATAAGATTCATTCATTTATCAAAAATCATTATTTTAATAACTTAATAAATTTTATAAACCTACTGCTTATAAAATTCCATTTATAACTTCACCGTATAAAATTCTATAAATTCCATTCAATTATGAAATTCATTTTCACTTCATTCAAACACTTATAAAAACTCGTTTTATAATGTCCATATTTCAATTTATAAATATCCATTTATAAATCTCTTAATATAAATCAATTTATATTATCCTTTTAAAACGTCTTTAATCTCCTTTATTATTTCATCATTTCGATTCATAAAATAATTAAATTTTATAAATCCTATATTTTAAACTTTTCACAATAAATTCTAAAATCACGATTAAACTATTTTATAAAATCATTAGCATCATATTCTCAAAAATCAGTTTTTTTTTAACTATATTTCTCAAAATCATAATTTTTATAACTTTAAAAATTATAACGTTTATTTATTTAAAATGAATCAGTTCCAAAAATATAGTATATTTTCAAAAATCACTTTAAAATCATTTTAAAATCCCAAAATCTGGGTCCAATGATGCTACACACCAAATAGTCAATCACGACTACAACGATATCATATATCAATATGAAAATCCATCAAATATCAAAATATCTGAAATCAAATAAAAACTGTTGAGGAATCCAGTTGGATCCCTCCAACCTGTTTTCCTGCATCCCCAAACATTAGCATAATACCAATTTCGCTCCAGTACGAAATTATCGCGGTATATGTTTTTAATAAATATTATCCGCTTAATAACGGCGCAATAGGGTCTCATCCGCTAAACAAAAAATACGGAAAATCAACAACTACAATATATACATATGCCAATATATATATATTGATATTATATATAATACCAATTTCACTGTTTATGAAATATTCGCGGTATATGTTTTTAATAAATAACATCCGCTTACTAACGGCGTATAATGTCTATTTTAACAATCAATAGATATCAATCATCATTCAAACATGCATTCAAATATTTTAAATCTAACTATTTAAAATAAAATCGAAACTGATTCGATTGAATGAGAAGTTCTCACCTTGATTTTATTTCCGTTTTAGCGATTTATTTCGAATAAAATTAAACGGACGTTTAATTTTACCCAAAATTCTCACTAACTCCAATCGACTCCAAACCAACTCTATCGCGTAGTGCTCGTCCATACGATTCCAACGCAACTAGTTTCGCGCGTTTTCGACCTCGTATGAAAAAGTTATGCATTTTTGAAGTTTACACGTATTTATATTAACAAATTACAACATAACTTAATTATTTTCAAACCACAACCATTCTCAACCCTCAGATCCATGCTCCGCTCCATCAGGCCGTCCACCCTTTCTCTCCTCTTCACGTTCAAGCTACAGGAAGATAGCCGCAACCACCAAACCCAAACCATAGATTAGGGTTTCAATTTGCTCTCGCTACACTCGACGAAATTCGATCAAACCACTTGCAATAGGAAGCTCTTGACCTCCTCTACTTTCGCCCATCACCATAGCCAACTCGGCCTCCTCGTGATGCGCGCGCACGTATGTGCACAGCCCACACATGCGGCCCCATAACTCCCCCCACACGACACCAAACACGATCTCCACCGTTCACATCGAAGCTCTCATCACCCTCTACATCTTTCATGTTGAAAGTTTCGTCTAATTGCTGATGGATTGGAAGAAATCGAGGGGGAGAGGAGAGACAATTTTGGCCATTGAATGTTAGGGTGGAGGCTAGGGTTTTAGATTAGGTTTTTATTTTATTTTTTTAATTTATGAAGAGGATGGTGGGCTATTTATAGAATTTCGATCGACACTATTCATCCAGAAATTCCGAACTCCGATTTACGCGCCGAAACTGACGTACCTAGGGTTTATCCCGCATTCCGGACACAATGGAACAGGTTTCGGAAGCTAATTCGGAAGTATGTGTGAGTTATGGCTATAAACTCTCAATTTGAATTAAACCGATTTAACTCGATTTCTAGGCGTTTTAATTTGTACAGGACAAACGGTAAATCCAATTGACTTGAAATTTGAAACCTTACAATAATATCACATTACGGATCTGATGAAACTAGTTTCGTCGAAATCCGAGACTTTTTGAAAAATGGCTATTTTAGCTCGCCAAATTTAAATTAAAAACAAATCGATGCGTTTCGAGCTGCCACGATCAAACGATAATTCCGATTGACACGAAATTTGAAATCCGGTAATAACTAACTATTACGGATCCAATGGAACTGGTTTCGTTCAATTCTGAGACTGTTCAAAAATTGACTATTTTCACTAGTCGATTTAAATATTAAAATATTCAATTTTCACAAATTAACTTTTAATTCGATTTTAAAAGTTCTAGAATATCATTCTAACTTCCATATGATAAAATAAAATTTTACAAATCATTTTCAATCATATTTAACTATATTTTCAATTATTTTCATAATTTAACGTATTAAATTATCGATTTAATAATCCAATTAAATCCAAAAATTCAAATAAAAATTTATTTGACTAATAAATTCACTTATTAATATTTAAAATTAATTAAATATTCATATTTTAATTTCTAAAAATTCTGGGTCGTTACAACAACCAAACTAAGATCACTTAAAATATGCTAAGTAGATCAATAGCTAGCAATTCATCCTCATTGAATAGCTAGCGATCCATCCCTATGGATAGCTAGTGATCCATCAAGGTAGGTCATATCGCCCTCAAACTTTCCAAGCTCTTTCATTTCACTAAGTAAAGGATTCAGGGAGAAAAACATGTTAAGTTGATGGAAAGCTAATGATCCATCCCCTATTGATAGCCAGCGATCCATAAAAATGACTCAGATTGATTTGAGATTTTTGGCGATGACTTCGCATAACAACTAGACTTTTCTACACCCAATATTCGCTGAACTCCCCTATAAATACTCACCTTTCTGCAACATAAAGACGATCTTTTGGACTGGCTGCTGGATCTCTATATGGATTATTCTTCATTCTTCTCCTACCACATAATAGTCATCTGGGGGTTCACTGTGATTCTCCAGTGAACTCTTGTACTTGTGACTTGATTTAACTTAGAAGATTCAATCATATTGTAATCCAATTCAATTTTTAACAACAGTTAGTTAATAGAAAGTTATGAAATGGACGTAGGTTTCATTAACAGCCGAACCACTATAAAAATCTTCTTGTCCTTTTTTACTATTTCTACTCTTTTTATATTTATTTTCTATATTATTGCTCTGTAAGAACTTGGTTGGTGCTTTCATAGTCAATCCAGGATGTTGATCCATTTTTTTGGTTAACACAAATCATCATTCATTCGTCTTCATTTGGGGGTAAAATGGTAATTTTGTGCATGATTTAATTTTGATAAATTTTATTTGCACATTTTTATCTTTATTTGTAGAAAATGGAGTGCAAATATGAATATGTTTCATGGATGTATGCATGCACATATATTGAAAGCTAAGAAAGGATGGAAATAAATGAATTCATGCAACATGAAGGAGACTAACTAATGGTCTATAATTAACAGCACATGCACATTTTAATGGAGGCTTAAAGGCATGTTAGTAGGGATTAATTAATACCCTAACAATTACTTGGAGCATACACTATCACAAGGGCATTTTTGATAGTCCCTTAAAATATGAATTATGGTTTTAAGCATGTATATATACCCCTTATGTTTCATGTAATCATCTTCTTCTTTTTTATTTAATTTGTAGCAACAAATCAATGATCAATAAAATGTGTCTTTAATGGCTTCTTAGCCTTGCTCTTTACCTTCATACATTTCTATTTCATGCTTTCTTTTATTCTTATTTTATTTTATGCTCTCTTATCTACTTTATGCTCATCTTATTTCATGTTACTAGCATAGATTTAATTCTTGTAATTATTTTAGTTTTATTTCGTGAAAGTAGTTAGCTCTCTTTTCTTTTAATTAGCTCTCATTTTTCTTGTTTTTTAACGTTGAAATCATTTAATGTTAAGATGTTTTCAAATATAAGTAGCTAAATCCCTTCAATTTAGCGGTAATGAAGCTCTCATGAAACATAATAAATTAACATAATGATTTCATCTATAATATCTCTTATACGCTTGATGGAAATTATGAATGATGGTGGTTTATGTTTTTCTTTTAGTGAATTTGATAGTCTATGTTTACATTTCAAATAGGCTATGCTTAATCCAATATAACATAAACTATGTGATCATTTGCCTAAATGATTTTGATAATGAAAGTCAATCTAGAATCAAAATTTGATGGTCTATGTTACTAATTCATAGTAAATAGATCATGCTTAAAACAGATTTTATTTTTATTTTTATGTCATCTTCATGAGAATTAACAAGTGAGTTCGAATGGTGTGTTAGAGTTTGATGGTTTAAATTGTGCAAATTAATAGCACAAATAAACCATATGTATAACAAACACATCAATCGTTTGTAATTAATATTTTAATGAGAGATTATAAATAAATTTTTTGTTGATTCATATGACTGAATAGAAGTTGATTCACCTCTAAATTGTTCATCTCATAGTTTTATTCCATTTTTCTCTAGTTTATTTTCTACAATTTTATAGTTTAAAACAATTTTAAAAACTATGAGCCAATTTAATTGATTAATATTAAAATTTAATTCTTTCCCTATGGATCGACCCGTACTCGCATACGTACTGCGATCGTACGCCATGCACTTTCGGTTTTTATAACGATTATATTTTTCGACAGTTTTCTAATCTATAGAAAATCCATCGTCAAACAAATTTTTGGTGTCGTTTCTAGAGAAAGAAATTCAATTTTTATTTTACCCTTTGAATTTTTTTCTTCTTTTTATTTGAGTAAGTTGTAAAAAAGTAGAAGAAGAAGAATTGGGTTGTGTTGTTACATTTTGTGTTTAACTCATTTATTTTTTTCACTTTTTTTGTTGTTGTTACATTTTGTGTTTAACTCGACCATTTTTTTTGTTGTTGTTACATTTTGTGTTTAGCTTATATTTCAGTTTCAGTTTGCAGTTCTTTTGATTATTTTTGTGTTATATCTAAAAAACGCAACATAGCATTTGATACTTTGCTGTCTTCCAGTTCTATGCATTTTTTTGTGCACTTCACTTCATTTCAGTTTGCATTTCAGTTTTGTACATTGCATTAGAATTATATTTTATGCAAAAAACTATTTCATTTCATTTACAAATACATTCGCCGTTCATTTCATTTGGTTTCAACGCTTACAAAAATGGTTCTGTTTCTATTACAAAAACTGCAATACAACCTTCTCTGTTTTTATTACATGCATGTTCTCCTTCACATTTTCTATGTTTCTCTTTCTATTGCCTTATAAATTCAACCATCACCAATAACCATATCCCAAACCTCCTCCTGCAATTCAAAACCAAACAACTATCTCCTAAAAGCATACAACCCTTCCATTCCACCACCAACATCCAAACAACCATTCACCATTCCAACAACACACACTATCTTTCTTTAGAAACATCCATACTCAACTCCACTACCAAAACAATCCTCACTGCCAAAACTGTCAAAATAGAGAATCCACTCCACCACTTCAAAACCATTTCAAAATCATCACTAGTGAAATCCAAAACGTCCTCCTCCTTTCTTCTTCCACAACAAACAATTACTGCATCCTATACCTTCCACTTTCTCCAACCATACTTCGACATCACAAGCATCATAGCCTCCTTCCTCCTCCTTTACACTTCTCCACCATTGCCTCCTTTAGCCGCATCAATACCTCACTACAAAGTCCTTTACTCGAACCTAGTTTTTAAACCAAACTTCCTTCACTAAACCTCATGTTGCAAATACAACCTATCTTCACCATTGTCGGAAATCCGCTTACTCCTCCTTCAACTTACACCAACCACCATCATCAAACTACCACACTCCCTTGCCCACCATTGCTACTTCTACTTCATCAAACCTCCACTCTAATTTCCATCTCCTACAATACCAACCAGAACTCCCAAACCTAACCGAACCAAAACGCAAAGCCAATCCACTTCTCCTTTCTACAGTTCACAACCGCGGCCACCACATCCCACCGAATCCAAATACCAAAATCAATTCGCCCAAATAGCCTAAACTAGAACATCAAAACATGACCGTCGTTGCTTGCTATTAACTTCCAATTCCACGCATCACCTGACTACATTACTCCTTCCCACAAACATCGCACTACCACCTACAGCACCCAACCTCCAAATAAAACAAACGGCGACTTCACAAATTCGGCAGCATTTTCTCGTCCAATCAAATGAATGAAGCTACCCAATCACCATGTTTTTAATGCAACGATCTGAATCACATCGCTGATCAGTGTCCTCATTCAATAGAATAACTCAATGCTTTTAACAAAGTTAAGAATGATCCATTTTCTCCAATGTAGAATCCCGGTTGGAGAAATCATCCTAATTTTTCATGGAACCAAAATAATTCTAACACGAATTAGGTTCGTCCCAATTTTCAATCATTTCCGAAGAATGCTTCGAATCTTCCCTTTCAGCCCAACAACTTTCAATAAAATTTCATGCCTCCATCTCATAATCAACCGTAACAATCTTTTGCTCCCCAAGACGATAAATAATTTACTTCACATGAGAAAAGTTTAAAAAATTAGGCTAAAGCGACCACTCAATACCTCCAATCGAATAGAAATTTGCAAAATTTGTTAACCTCGTACATTCAGAATATGAACCAATTGATTGCTAAACTTGAAATGCAAATAAGTCAATTAGCCACCTCTGTGAGTGACGTGGACGAAGCACATTCCCAAGTCAACTGGTTCCAAATCCTAGAAATCAAAACACGAACTCGAATTAAGCCCATGTTCTTCAAGATAGCAATGTGAACCCAACGAATGCTATCACGACTTTGCGTTCTAGTAAAAAAATCGATAACCAAGTTGTTAATCCAAACAATTTACCAAAAGATTCTCTTGACACTTCAGAAACGACAAGCGATTCTAAACAAAACATCGAGTCAAATATCGAATCATATTCTAATCCAAATTCTTCTTTTACTCAAGTAGACCGACCTACTCAATATCGAATTCCATTTCCGAATCGACTTCGACCTATGAAACATTCCAATCTAATGGAAAGGATGTTGGAAATTTTCAAACAAGTCAAGCTAAACATCTCTCTTCTCGATATTGTTCAACAATTACTAACTTAAGCTAATTTCATGAAAGACTTGTGTACTAAAAAATGACATACTCATGTACCTAAGAAATTTTTCATTAATGCCGTTCTTAGCAAAGTTTTGTCTCAATCCATCCCTGTAAAATAAAAAGATCGTGGACGTCCGACAATCTCGTGTACTATAAGAGACAATACAATTAGTAAGCGCTTACTAGACTTCGGTGTAGGTGTCAATTTGAATCCTTATTCAGTTTACTAGCAATTTGGCTTCGATGAACTAAAACCGACGAAAGTAACACTTCAATTTGTCGATTGTTCGATAAAGAAACTCATAGGAGAAATCGAGGACGTACTCACCAAAATCGGTCTATTCATATTTCCCATCGATTTCATCGTTCTTGAAACATAACCCGTGAATAATCCGATGAGTCAAACTCCATTGATTTTTGGGCAACCTTTCTTATCCACTTCAAATGCCCTAATCAATTTTCGAAATGGTTTGATGAAAATTTCTTTTGGAAACATGACTTTGGATAATAACATCTTCAATCTTAAAAATTAACCGAACGAACCACTTGACCTAACGTTCCTAGTTAGCTTCATTCAAGAATATTTTGAAAATGAAATAGTGGATCTTAACAACAAACGCGAGACCGAATACGAACAATTGTTTCAAGGCGAGACCAATGAGATTCAAAATGTGCTTGCATTTGAACCCTCAACATTGAGTCAGGAATTCAACCAAATTCTCTGATTTACCCAGGTGACAACGAAACATTTCCTATCGTAATCTCTTCAAATCTTTCTCTTGATCAAGAAGATTCCCTTCTTTCAATGCCATCTAAAACAAAGAAGCAATTGGATGGTCGATTACTAATATAAAGGCAATTAGTCCCGCTCTTGTTCAATATCTTATCCATTTAGTTGACAAAGCCAAGCCCTTTCATGATGCTCAACGAAGGCTTAACCCTAAAATGAAGGACGTAGTTCGAGACAAAATTCTTAACCTCTTGATAACAGAATCATATATCCTATCTTTGGTAGTTCATGGGTTAGCCCAATTCATGTCGTGCCTAAAAAGTCAGGACTTACCGTTATCAAGGACGACGCTAACCAACTCATTGCAACTCATACTTAAATGGGTTGGCGTGTTTGCATTGATTATCGAAGATTAAACGCCGAAACACGTAAAGATCACTTTCCTCTTCCTTTCATCAACCAAATGATTGAAAGATTAGCCGACCATGAATTTTATTGCTTTCTTGATGGCATTTCGGTTATAACCAAATTCCAATTGCTCCCAAAGATCAATAGAAAATGACCTTCACGTGTCCCTTTTGCACCTTTGCGTATCGACATATGCTATTTGTCCTTTGCAACACTCCTGCTACTTTTCAAAGATGCCTGGTCAACTTCTTTTTCGATATGACCGACTGCTTTCTGGAAGTGTTTACGGATAATTTTTCCTTCTTTGGAAACTCTTTTTTGAGTGCTTACACTATCTCGAGATGGTTCTGAATCGATGCAAGGATAAACACTTAGCATTAAATTGCAGAAATGCTATTTCATGGTCAAACATGGGATTATCATTGGGCATGTCATTTCAAACAAAGGCATTGAGATAGATAAAGCGAAAGTTGACGTAATTGTGAATCTACCCATTCCCAAGTCTATCAAGGACATTCGTTCGTTTCTTAGACACGCTGGTTTTTATCAACGCTTCGTGAAAGACTTTAATAAAATTGCTCAAGCTTTGATAACTCTTCTTGAGAAAGACGTTCCATTTAACTTCAATTCTGACTGTGTTTTTTATTTCGAGCGTCTCAATAGTGAACTCATTTCTGCTCCCATCATTTGTCAACCAACTGGAATCTTCCTTTTGAAATAATGTACGACGCCTCTAACTTTGCAATTGGTGCTGTCTTAGGATAGCTCATCAACAAAATTCTTCATGTTATTTACTGTGCTAGTATGACTTTAAATGATGCTGAAATCAATTACACAACCACTAAGAAAGAGCTTCTAGTGGTAGTCTTTGCACTTAAAAAGTTCCGACCTTATTGGTTAGCTCACACATTACAGTTTACACTGACCACTCCGCTCTTAGATACATTTCTGCTAAAAAGGATGCTAAGTCTCATTTAATCCATTGGATCCCGTTATTCTAAGAATTTGACCTTATGATCAAAGACAAAAAAGGATCCGACAATGTCATTTTTAATCATCTGTCACGTCTTTCGAATGCACCATCTTCTTTACCGATCAATGAGAACTTTCCTGATGAACAATCCCATCAATTTCCATCGATCCATATTATGTTGATATAGTGAACTATTTAGTCACTAAGGAAACTCCTTCATTTTGGTCAAAATAAGATAAATATAAATTTATTTCCAAGTCAAGTACTTCAATTGGGACGATCCATATTGTTTATGCATTGTTTTGACCAAATAATTCAATGTTACGTCCTAGACTATGAAATCAAGAAATGTTATTTCATTTTTTTCATGACAAGCTTGTGGTGGTCACTTCGGTCCAAATAAAATAGTGGAAAAGGTGCTTCAATGTGGTTTTTATTGGCTTGCCTTTTTAAAGTTACATTTGAGTTTTGTAAAACTTGAGATCGCTACCTAATGTTAGAAAAAAATCTCTTGACGAAACACGATGCCTTTGAACCCCATTCTTACGATCGAAATCTTTGACATTTGGGATATTGGCTTTAAGGGATCGTTTCCCAACTATTTCAAAAATCTCTACATTCTTCTTGCTATTGATTACATATCTAAATGGGTTGAAGTCATTCCTTCTATAACAAATAACCACAAAGCTGTTGTGAAATTCATAAAATAAAACATCTCTTCAAGATTTGGAACACCTCCCAAGATAGTGAGCGATAATGGAACCCATTTATATATCGATCATTTGAAACTCTAATGAAGAAATACTCGACAACCCACAAGTTATCCGTTCCTTATCATCCTCAAACTTGTGATTAAGTTGAAGTTTCAAATTGCCAAATCAAGCATATTTTGGAGAAAGCTATAAAAATAAATTGAAAAGATTGCTCATAAAAATTGACAGATGCACTTTTGGCTTATAGAACTACACATAAATCCAATCTTGGGTGGTCTCCTTTTATGATTATATATGGTAAAGCATGCCATTTACTTGTCGAACTTGAACATAAAATATACTGCACAATTAAGAACATAAACTTTGATATTTAAAAGCTTGTGAATATAGAAAATACCAAATTAATGAATTAGAGGAGATTAGGAATGACATGTATGAAAATGTGAAAATGTGAAAATTTACAAAGAAAGAACAAAATGTTTTCATGATAAGTCAATCCAAAGGAAAACATTTTCGCCAAATTAAAAAGTTCTCTTGTATGACTCTCGACTTCATTTGTTTTTTGTGAAATTAAAATTAAGGTGGACAAGACCATACATCGTATGTATTGTTTTTCCACATGGTGAGATAGAAATAGAAAACCCTAAGGATGGTTCAATTTTTAAAATCAATGGTCATCATTTAAAACCTTACTTGGAGTTGGCGAGTGATCGACAGAAGGAGCTCATGATTCTTCGTGAGCCACACTATGTCTAGTAAGAAATGTTAACCATCTTTTTGTGTACATATTTTATCTCCGTTGCACTCATTATATCATGTATTAACTACGGCGGCACAGTTAAAATCAAGTGTGGGGGAGTCTCACGTTCATTTCGATTTTTCATGGTTCAATTTTTTTTTTCTTTTCAAAAAAATTCAAAACAAAAATTTCATTTTAGCATATTGATTTACTTCCGAAGAAATACGATATGATAAGTATATGTTTTTTGTTATTAAATTGAAAATTTTGAAAATCTAATTGTCTCAACAAAATAAAAATAAAGTATGATTACAATTAACTATGGTTTAATTAATATATAGGAAGGTTCATGAGTGATAATTATAAAGTATATCCTAATTGTAATCTTTGTTTAAAAGAGTGTTTGATTTAAATTAAAGGCGATAACATTTTTGATCTTCTAAGTTAAGTGGTACTAAGATGATTTTTCATAACTCTCTCTTTTCAAAAAAAAGTTTTTATAAAAATAAGAAACACCTAGAATCAAATGTTCACATGTAAGTGTATACACTCGCCATGCTCTGTACCCTTCCATGTAAGCCTGAAAGGCAGTGCATGACCGGTACATCTGGCCTCAGTTTATTTGAGTTAGGTGTATGTAAATAAAACTAAAATAATAATAATAATAATAAATACTTAGAGTCATGTGTTCATAAGCAAGTTTATATACTCTCTATGCTCTGTACCCTTTCTCACGTAAGTCCGAAAGGCATTGAATGATTTGTATAGCAGCCACAGTTTATCCTATTTATGTGTGCAAATAATAACTAATATTTTTCAAAATAGAGAGAGCACGCAAATGAATTCCAAGCACTATTTTCACTTATTTGATTTGAATTGTTATTCAAAAAAAAACAAAAATTCCACTTTACAAAACTTTGGTAATAAACTATAGGATCCACTTCATAGTTGCACTATGTTATCAACCGAAGTAACTAACCAAACTAGAGTCCGATTGTGATGATAACTTAATTTTTTTTGGAAGTTTTGATGAGCAAAAGGACAAAAATTTCTTTATAATGACCAAAAATTATATTTAACTTACTTGTGTCAATTCAAAAGTAAATTCATCATTTGGAAATATTTTTGAAAACTTGTATCACGTAGTCGCATTAGAAATTGCATATCGCATTTGGATTTTGTGGATAGTATCCACTTAAAACCCTCACGAGACAACAATCGTCCTACTAGGGACATATAGACGTTTAACGGCTTGTTGCATACGCTTAATGCAATTGTATTTCTTAAGAAAACGGATTTATCCTTGTTTTAATTTATTCAAGGATGAATAAAAAGATAAGTGTGGGGGTATTTGCTGTGCATGTAAATATGTATATTTTTACTCCCATACTTAATCTACTTTTATTTAAATACATGAGCATATTAGGGTATTTTCATGTTTAAACCAAAGTTTTAATTGTTTTCAAATCATCATTCATTCATCTTCATTTGGAGGCAAAATGGTAATTTTTTGTACGATTTAATGTTAAGAAAATTTATTTGCACATTTTTATTTTTATTTTAGGAAATGGAGTGAAAATATGAATAGATTTCATGGATGTATGCATGCATATATGTTGAAAGCTAAGGAAGAAAGTAAAAAAAAGAACTCATGCAATATGAAGGAGCACACATACGCTGTAACACCCTGCATTTTTAGATAATTAAATAACGCTAAAAAATGTAAACAAACATTTAGGAATTTTTAGAATATGGCCTCAAAACTTATACAATTGTGTTCGTGGCGATTTTCTAATCAATTTCCATATATAACTTGTCAAAATCCGAGTAAATACGAAGAAGTTACGAGAGAAACGAAAATAAGAAGAACGAAATAAATAAATAAATAAATAAGGCCCATTGGCCGACCCATAATTCGACCCACGGTGCACAAAGGTCGACCCTTGATGAACACAGGTCGACCTATAGGTCGACCTACGTTTTTCCCTAGACGTGAATTAGTCCAGGGACGTGCCAAGCCTATTTAATCCAATTTTTATGCAATCCCAAACATTGGTTTCTAAATCCAACGATCTGCATCAAGCCTGTTACATGGTTGCATTAGATTCAATCCTAAAATCCAATGGTCTGAGATCCCCAAACTGCCCTATGAATAGAACACTAGGCTTAGTTATTTTTCACAACAAAATTTTCTCCCAATTGGGTTCATTGCTGAGGCTGAACCCTAAATACAAAGTATTTCTAGGAGAGGATCTTCTTAATAAAAAATTTAGATAACTTAGAAGGGGATCCAGGAAGGCCATGGAGCAAAACTAAGGACGGACAATGCTAAGGACGATAGGCGAGTGGATTTAAATTATATATCTTTTACGTTTATGATATTTTATCTCTAGATTCCCATAAAATATTTTAATTCAATATTAATTTCAGTAAATAATTCTGTTAATTAGTTATGCTGAGACTGTAAATTTTATATGAGAACTTATATTTAATTATTATTTATATGGAAAAGAAAGAAAGAAATCCAAATAAATATCAATAATATTAGGCTTAACAGTTATAGAGAAAGGCTTAAGCCTAAAAGCAAGAAACTTACAATAAATTATGCTAAAACGGTAGAAATAAATTAAAAAGGAGAAAAATCTAATAACTTGATTTGGAAGTTAGTGATAGATTAATTGGTTCGTTTAGAAAAGAGAATACATTTGCATAGTTTAATATTGCAAAAATAATGATAAACTTAATTGTAAGAATAAAAGAAAGAAAAAGGGAATTAGTATAAAATAGAGACATTTCTGTATTTTGCTTTACCTAATAGTTAAAGAAACAATAAAAGAAATATTTTGCAATTTCGAGTTATTGTTTATAGTTATTATTAAAATATGGAAATGAATTATTAGCACGGTTTTTGTAACCAACCAAATAGAATAAAACTACTTCCTAAAATAAAAGAGAATAAAGTGAAGAGTTAAAGAAATTAAAGGAGAAATCAGTTTAGTTATTTGACAAGAAACAATAAACAGAAATATGCTTAGATCTGCATGTACTGCACAGATAGTAGAACAAAAGCAAAGCAATTATTATGATAAGTAAATTTGTGACAGTCGGACATAGTCCCATGCCAAGAATGTCATATAATATAAGAAAACTAAAGAGAACTCAATATCATAATAAAGAAGACAGACTAGAATAGAAAAGTGACACTTGTAATTATATTTATAACATGTAGATTATAAAAGAATATAGAAGTAACAATTGCAAGTATAATTATAACATAGGTTATAATTATAGATAACAGAGAAGGCTTATTTTAAAACTTACATTAAGTTAATAAGCAAACATAGAAGAAAGGCTCAGACCAACATCATTCCTTTTCAGTTAGGAACTAATGGTCTCACAATATAGGCGAGGCCGGGACATGCTTACGCTGATTAGGGTAAATAGGAAGCCAATAAAATTAGGAAAGTAAACTAAATACATAATAAAAGGTTAGACGTAGGGTCGTAAGATGCGTTTGGAGCATTCCAAAGGATGAAGAGCCCAACAAAGCATTTCATCGTAGATTTTTAGCAATGAAATAACACGTCCAACTTAGTTAATTTTGGCTAGAAGGATGTACGAGACTTCAACGGGATGTGAGGATACTCTAGACTGGCCCTCTGGAGTAAGACTAACGAAGTTGCACCCTTGGAGGCAGGTCTGTAGGTCTTCCACCAAGAGAGTATGTCTTGACTGCTTTTGCATTTCAGGCCAAACGAAGCGGACCTTTATAGGAAGTCAAAAGGTTGATGAATGGAGTAGGATATTTATATGACACCATACTCTACTTGTGAGTAGGTTTTAGTAGGCAGGACCTAAAAGGATAGTCGCGTGCGGAGATCAAGCCATCATCAACCAAGAGTGAGTTCAGAAAAGACAAGAGTTGAACCAACATGCCAATGATTCTTTCACTCCAGACATTAGATGAGGGGCATAGCCAATTGGATGTTTAGATTGTTTGTGAAATGACCTGGAACAAGCGTTCGAAAATCGACATCCAATATATAACCCGTATTCAAATGCCGGAGATTCAAACGTTGGAGTCTGGTTCGCCGGAGCTTATAACACATTAGATGATAACAACACAGTGGAAACAAAAATGATTTTTATTGATACACAAAATGGATACAACATTATACAACAAATGCCCAACAACATCAGAGCCAAATATGTATATATATATACAACAACGGAAAATAACAGCAACAAGGGCTTCAAGAGAGAGAGATCAACAGACTGCATCTTCATTGCCGAAGCTCCAAAGCTCCAAAGAAAAAACCTCAAAACCAAAAGCTTCCAAACCAAAGACTTCCAAATCTACATCTACTATCTGAACTAGCTTCAGAACCCACTGATAACCCGATTCTAGGATGCCCGTGTGGAAAATTAGGGGCACCTAGAGTTTAGAAAAGGGAACAATAAACTCTAAGTCAGTCATAGGACTAGTGTGAGCAAACAAAAAACAGTTATTTGTAAAAAAAGAAATTTCAAAAAGAAATCCGTTCATGCTTTTTGTGAAATGAAACTACCATAAGGTCTCCCGGCACACACTCAATGCAATTGCACACATAGGGGAGGTTTCTCCTTATAGTAGTCAAATATGCTTGATACTCGAAAATCCTTTTGATATTATTATTAGTGCATAGTGTTGAAAAAAAAATTTAGAAAGTATAATATTAATCTTAGCCATCATACATTTCGAATGTATAATGGCAGGTTCTACAACTAAAACCGTACAGTGCTCGTATTGATTGTTTGGATTTCTAACAAATAGTCAAGGCTAATGAATTTCCTTTATCCGAAAGGGTACACCTCTGGATGGATGCCCCGAGAACCTAACTGGATCTCTGCCAACACAAGGCCGGGTTACCTCTGTAACTAGGTAACTAACTGTCACGAGTATGTCATCCCTTGGTCTTAGCCGACCTTTACCGAGGCACCACACACAAATTTCCAACAACCACATAAGTAAAATATCCGGGCTCCATACCATGATATCACATTTTATCCAAAAGGAAATGCACATACCATGAGGAGCGCGACCACCAGAACCTTCCCGCATCCTTCCTGCTTCGACCATTTCCGGGGTGTGAGGTTCGATGAAGTCTCGTCCCACAAAGCTACACTTTACACAAAAGCCATGCTTCAATCATCCAATGCTCAGCACTTAGCATGCCACATTACCGAATTGGGAAATATCACTAGTAACAATCAACTACATAACCTCTGAGCTCATACGTCTCAGAGAAGGGTGTTAAGCTAAGAGAATAAATTCTCCATCACCAAACAGAAATGTATTTGATAGAAACCAGCTTTACATATCAAAGTGTAATGCGAGACATACATGCATACAAGTCCATCCTCGGTCTGAATGGAACCAAAGGCACTTCGTCCAATTAAGGAAAGAAGTCCTTTCAAATCTGGATATTCCCTAATCACGTCTGGACTCCCCATCACATAAGGTGATCTCTATACCGGAGCAACTCGGTGCAGAGACAATCAACAGGTAATACTTTCGTTTTTGAAAATACCCGGTCTTCAACACTGTCTTCAAATGTAATCCCATTTCATCGTATCATTATTCGGAATGGGTTTTATGACTTAATGTCCTTCCCCGGCTTATCCGAATAATGAGTGCTTATTTTTAAAACATGTGGATACATTCAGATCTTATTTAAGTCACAACAATTTTCCATTTTTAATATTTTAAATGAAAGATCCACCTTTAAGATTCGATGTGGTTTTCGGATAACCATTTGGAATCCAATTCCCGGTCACGTCGAAATTCAAATGCAGTCTTAAAGGCCAAGTTGTTTAAGTAAACAAATTGAATTTAGAATTTCACATTCACACAACAATTCATCACAGATAAATAACTTACATTTATCACAGCTTAATCCAAAACAATTCATATCACAGAACATTACATATCAGAGATATCAAACAATTCAAGGCATTCAATATATTCCAATCATCCATAAGAAAGATTAATTAGTTCAATTCCTAATTAATTAAATTTAATGTCCAAATAAATTAAATTAATTACTTCAATCAATTTTAAATCTTGCTTAATTAACATTAATTAATTACAAACCCTTAATTAATGAAATTAATTAATCATCCTTAATCATCCATCTCAATTAATCATCCTCAATTATTTAATTATCCCTTAATTAATCACATAAATTAATTAACCTTTAACAAATTAACTCTTTAATTACTTACATTAAGTAATTCCCTTTAAGTAATTACCCTTTAATTACTCAGATTAATTAATCATCCTTTAAGTAACTATCCTATAATAACTAGATTAATTGATTACTAATCATATATGCTTTAATTACTCACATTAATTATTCACTGTTTAATGAATTACATTAATTAATTATCCTTAATTAATTATAACAAGTGATTATCCTTAATTAATTACATTAAGTAATTATCCTTTAAGAAATTACCCATCTTAATTACTTACATTAATTAATTAACCTTTAGTTAATTACATAAAGTACTTGTCCTTAATTAATTAATAATGATCCTTTAATTAATCATATAAATTAATGATCCTTTAACTTATCAAGACCCTAATTAATTAAAGATAAACCCTTTATCTTAATTAATTACTTAATTACAATATTTAAATCTTTTTTAATAAACCTTTGAAATAAATTTATTATTAACACATGAATTAACTTAAGACTATTAAGTTAACTAATAATTAAAAACATTATTTAAGATAAACCATTTATCTTTAAAATCTTATTTAAATGGCCTTTGGAATTAATTCATCATTAACCTATAAATTAACTTAGACCTTTAAGTTAATTAACAATTAAAAACATCTTTATCTTTTTAATTAACTTCTTAATTATACTATTGAATTTTTATTAAAAATAAACTTAAGAATTAACTTAATTAATTTTAAGTTAAAATAAATTATACAACTTTTATCAACCAAATATTTAAACAACATTTATCATATAAAAGAAATTTTTTAAAAATATAGTTTAAAAATTATTTTGTTTTAAACTATGAAAACTTGTTTTATTTAAAAATTTAAAACTGTTACAACACGTACCCTAGATAACTCGAGTTCCCACCCGAGCCAATGCAAGCTTCCCCTGAGCAACAACCCGAGTCACTTCCCTTTTTCTTCTTAAACTTTATTTTGTTTTAAACTTTAAAACTGTTGCAACCAACTACCTACGTGAACACCTTGGTTCAAAACTCGAGCCCATCTGTCACTTTCCCGAGACAACACCCAAGACAACATCTACTTCCCCAATCCCTGATCAACCCATCAACTAACAGGCACACATGGACACACACGCACGTGCACGGTCAATCAACTCTGCACCGAGCATCATCACCGTCGCCTTCAGGTCACCGACGACCTACCCGAACCACTTGACCGCCTAGGACCATCGATTCGCCTGGAAACCAAAATCGAGCAATCGAGCAACCCATAAACCAAAAACCGATCGACTAAAATGCCTCGCAATGCCACCCTTGATCGCCAGAGATCATGTGATCACATCCCTAGCTTCATCATGATACCATGCTTCGATTCCCCCCACTGTGATCATCTCTGGTTCACCCGCATCAACGCTATTGCCTCGACAACACCACTAAACAAAACAGGCTACAAAACCCTAACTCGCCGTCGACAATCCACCTCGATGATCTATCAATCCACCAGCCATTTTTCCCATAACCCTCACCATTCAAGCTATCTCCAGCATCGATCACGATGCTTAAACCTTCACCGATCGCCAAAAATCAACAAAAAATTGATTTTCGTAAATCTTGCGAATTCTCCTCAATCCCAAACTTAAAAATTATAATATCTATATCAAAATTCTTAATTTTTAAATACGAATCAAGTTGTAGAATCAAAACATGATTTCCAGTTTTGATTATTACTATAATTTCCAATTTCTTAAATAATTACTTAATATAAACACATGAAACCATTTCTAAAATTAATATCTTATTGATTGATACACTTTTAGTTTAAACATCATCAGCTAAAAGAGATTAGGAGAAGAGGAATTGAATTTTGAAATTATTTTATAGCCTGTATACTTGGAACAGAGGCAAATATGCCTGTACATAGACATGCACTCAATTTTCCACATATATACATATACATGCAGGCATGTTTACATCTATATAAACATTTTTCATTATATTCTTTCAAGCATATGTCACATGCAATCAAAATATGACAGGTTTAAAATTTTATCAAGCTAGTTTACTCACCTGTTTGGGTTTGAACAGAGGAGCCTGGATATGATTTGAACACTGGAATTTGTTTGAAAACTAGAACTTTGTTTTGATCTGAAACTTGAAACTGCAAGCTTGATCTTATTTAGTTGCTTGATTGTTGATTTTGAATCTGATCTTAGACTTTGCTTTGATTTTGATTGTTGTTGTTTTAGGTTTTAAATTTTGAAGAGATTGTTTGATATTTTTGTTTTCTTTTCTGATTTTAATTTGCTCAGATTTTATCTTTGGTTTAGTTTTGCTCAAGTTCATTTTTTCTTTTTAGTTTTGAATAAAATATAGAATGAAAGAAAATGAAAGAGTAGAGAAGAATGTGAGATATATATAATTTCGATTCATTTTTATTTTTAAAAATAAAGAAAAGAAAAACTAGTGATACTTGTTAATTTCATGTTTAAAATAGTTACACTTGTATTTTGCATGCTAAATTGGTTAGAAATGTTTAATACATGTATCTAATTATCTTACAAATGTCATTTTATAATTTTTTTTAATATTATATATGTTTTTATTTAAATTTATATCATGTTTTCAATTTTTTTAATACATTATTTATATTTATATTACTTTAAAGAAAATGGTTTAAAATTTAATTATATATTAATAAATAAACACACACACACACACACACATATATATATTATATAGGTTTTTAAAATATAGAATTTAATTTTAAATAGTTTTTGAAAATTATTATATTTAATTCAAAACATAACTTCCAAATCACAATACATATATACGTATATATTAAAATTAGAAAACATATCTTTATTAGTTTTTAAAATATAGAGTTTTTAAATCTATAACATTCCTATTTTTAAATTTAATTTAATTGGTAAGTAATTTAATTTTTGAAATTAAATTGTGAATTAGTTTGGTATTTTCCAAAATCAATAAATATTTTTTTGTTTATTTATATAAATGTATATGAATATGATTTTTAATAGAATTTCTAATTGGAAAATTTAGAAATAAATATTTTGAATAATATATTAATTATAAATTTGATTGTGGATTAATTTGAAAAATTTGAATAAATATATTTATGTATATATATAGATTGAAAGTTAAATTGTAAATAAAATTTTGATTATGAATTCCAAAATAAATACCTTTGGAAATAAATTTGAGTTTGAAAAACTCTATAGTATAAAATTAATAAAATCTATTTTGGAATTATAATACATAAGTGTATCTATATTTTGAAAGTTATATTGTGAAACTGATATAAATAAAATTTACAAAAGCTATTTAAAGAATTAAATTCAAATATATATATATAAATATATTATATGCTTATTTATTAATGTTTGATTTATTTTAATCACATTCTTTATAGTTATAAATATATATATATAATTAAATCTTAAAAGATTTGATAAAAAGATTAAAACACATTTTCTTTTGAAATAAATAAATATAATTTGCATATGAATAAATTTAAAATGTAAAACATTTACATATATTAAGATATAAAATATGAATACTTAAGGGTTTAAAATACAAATTACAAATTAAATGAGATAAGGGTCTAAAACAAAACTTTATAAAATTATTTAAAGAAGGACTTAAACATAAATTTTGTGATATTTAACATTTGTAAAATGATAATGCAAGTAAATAAAAAGTGTAATATGAGGATAAAAGATTATTACAAGTGTTCACAAATAAAAACAAGTGGCGTCTTTGGTTTTCTTTTAAGATTTAATTTTAAATATATTGATAAGAGAAGAAAACCATTTCCAGTATTTTTATCATCTTCATTTCTGAATTTCTTCTTTCACCATTCAAAAGAAAAATCAAAAGAAATCAAAAATAAAATCAAACCACCTCAGTTTGAAAAACCTGTAAGTTGTAATCAGAGAAAAACAAAACAACCACAACATCTTCAAATTCAAAACCTTAAAAGCTTTCAACCTCAAATCATAAACCTCGAAAATGAAAATCAAACTAAAGCTTCAAACCTGAAAACAAAGAAAGGATCAAAAGCCTGAAACAATTTTGAAGCAAGCAAGTTATTGATCAAGCAATTCCAGATTTTCAAATAACAAAGCAGATCAGGCAAAAATATGCTATCTGGGATCAGACTTAAATCAAATGCAAGTTCAACTCAAATATAAAGTAAGAATTCAAGCCTGAAGCAGTTAAAAAAATCAAAAAAATTCAAAGCTTTAGCACAAATCATCATTTCCAGATCAGAAACAAAAGCGTTCCAGTTAATAACAAATTCAGATTCTCTGTTTTATCATTCCAGGCCTCTGCTCACAAATCACAGGTGAGCAAACTATTTCTTTTAATCCTTTAACATGTTTTAATATTCTGATGCTTGTGAGTAGCCTTGAAATCCGAGGAGAATTCTGCTGATATGTGTTGTATGAAGTAATTGATGCATGTCTACATATTCATATACACACACCTCTGTTGCCTGATCAACACTATAGTTTCTTATGAAAAAATTTGATATTTTAATTTAGAAGCAGTTTTAAGTTATAATCTTTAACGGAAAATTGTTAGAAATAATCAGATTCAAGTTTTAAAATAATTTTTAAATAATGTTAGCCGGTCAAATTCTTGGACTATAGAATGTCAGTGATGATCAATATAGTGTCAAAAAATCGAATGATGGAATTTTAGGTTTGGATCATAGGATCATATTCGTATTACAAAACCACGAATTTTAAAAACAAAATCATGATTTTTAGTTTGGTATCTGTTATTAATTTGCGAGATGAACGGAATTGTAAAAATTGTCAATTTCCGGCAATCAACGAGCAATCGAGCCTTGGCCTTGATATCAGAGGAGGCTTAAGTGATGAAGTTTATAGGAAAAATGTTTGCTAGTTTTTTTAATAATCTTGGAAGTTGATCAAAGGGATTGTAGGGTTTAATCCTAAATTTTTGTCAGCATTGAAAAATTGATCGCCGTTTCGTCGTCGCAACATCGGAGACGACCGGAGGGGTGTGGATGGAAGCATGAAACTTCGATGGTGATCTAAACATAATCGCAGGTCTTCTGACAATCGGTGGCGGCGGCACGAACCATTTTCAGGTGATCGAGTCAGTTCCAGTAGAAGCTGGATTTGTTCGATTTTGATTTCCAGCATATATCGTTGATCATAGAGGTCAGGCGATTCGATGAGATGATTGTCGACATGCGTATTGTCTCAGCATTGATCAGAGGTGATCCAATCACCTGTGCATGTGCACATGTCGGTGAACGTGAGTAATGGATGATGGTTGAAGAAGATGATGGTAGCTCGGGTTTACTCTCAAGAAAACGTGATGGTGGCTCGGGTTGGGGTTCAGGTTAATACACGAATGATTTTAATTGTTTTAAAAGTTTTAAAACAAATCAAAGTTTTATAAAAGAAACAGGAGTTACTCGGGGATGGACCCGAGAATTTTGGTGGTTGGCTCGGGTAAGTACTCGAGCTATTTTGGGTCTGGGTGATTATGTATATGAAAGTTTTTAAATTTTAAAATAAATCAGGTTTTAATATTTAAATAAATCCATTTTGACTTATTTTTTATATGAAATTTTTGTAAATAATTGATACTCATTTAAGTGTTTGAATAAATGAGTGTTGTAGAATTCTTTTAACCTGGGTTTATTTAAATGTATAATTAATTAATTGATTAAGAAAGAGAAAATGTTTAATTGTTAATTAACTTAAAGTCTTTAGTTAATGGGATAATAAATAACTTTTTTTCAAAGGTTGTAATCAAGTAGTTAATTAAAAATAAAAAGGTTTTATCTTTAAATTTAATTAAGTTTTTGTTAAATTAAAGAATGTGATTAAGTAAGAATAATTAGTTTGTGTAATTAAATTTAAAGATAATTACTTTGGGTAATCAATTTGAGGTTAATTAATTGTTTTGATTAGTTAAGAAATAATTATTTCGAGTAAATTTATTAAGGATAATTAATTAATGAAGTTAATTGATTAATTAATAATTAAAGGTAATTAATTACTCAGTGTACTAAATTTGTGATTTATTTATGGTAATTAATCAATATAATTAATTAACGATTATTAATTAAAAGATAATTAATTAATGTGATTGATTAATTAAGGTAATTAATTTGAGGATAATTAATTAAAGGTTAATTAATTAATGAAGGTAATTAAGAGATAAATAATTAATTAAGGATAAAGTAATTGAATAATAATTAAATAATTAAAAGATAATTGTTTAATAATTAAAGGTTGATTTATTTATTAATTAAGGTTGATTAATGAATAATTAAAGCTTGATTAATTTATTAATTAAAAATTAATTAATGAATGATTAAAGGATAATTAATTAAAATGGTTTGTAATTAATTAATATTAATTAACCAGGATTAGTAATTTATCTGATTTAAAACTAATTAGATAATAAATTGAGCTTACTTATGGATGTTTGAATTATATGAAATGCTTTGAATTGTTTGATATCTCTGTGTGCAATGTTTTGTGTTATGAATTATTTTGATTCGAGCTGTGATGAATGTAATATATTTTATCTGTGATGAATGTATATTATATATCTATGAATCTGTGAGTGGAAGATAAGCGTTATAGTATCAATATTGATGTGTTTGAATCTGTGATGATCGATGATGTTGCACTATTGTATGAAACCCATGGACTACACTATACACACACAAATATGGATTGCACGAGGAAATTGGTTAAGTCACAGATTTTTGAAATGGTTTTGAAGATTGAACTTTTGAATCCAAAATAGTTTTGGAAATGGAATTGGTTTAACTATGAAAAGCTTTTGAAAAAGAGTTTTAAAGATAAAGGTTATTTTCAATAACTTGATGAAGTTTTGAAATTTTAATAAATTGATTTAAATTTGAATTCAAGATTTGAAATTGAATTCTATGTTTGGAAATTATGGTTTAAAAAGATTATACAAGTTATAAACGTGTTTTTATGGGTTTAAACCATTTTAAAAGTATTTTTTTGGGAATCTGAATTTAACCCATGTTTAATACTTAAAGGGCTTTAACTCATACAAATGTAATCGGATTTTTCTGAAACGAAAATTATTTGTTTTCAAATAGTAATAGCTTTTGTATAAGGAAAGGATTTCTAATTTGTGTTGAAAGACTTCAAGTTTGAAATAGAATTGAAATAGTTTAGAAAGCTATGAATGAATCTTTGTGAAAGATTGGTGAACTTTGTGAAATGAATCTTTTTGTTTAAAGATTTGAAAATGGTAATTTGTTGAACCATTTAAAGGAAAGGTTTTGACAATAAGTTGTGACTTAACTGAGGTCCTATTATCCATATGGTTTTGAAATATTGCGCTCACTATTCGGTTTAGCTGAGAGAGGATTTTGTGTCATGTAAACCATTCCGAATAGTGATTTGACGAAATGGATAGCAATTGAAGATGGTGGTGAAGCCTGGGTGTCTTCGAGAACGACATTATAACCTATCGAATGACTCTGCATTGAATTGCTCCGGTATATAGACCTCCATATGTGATGAGGAGTTCGATCGAGATTGAGGATGCCTGGATTGCACGGGATTCATTGTGAAGTGCCTTCGGTTCTGTTCGAACCCTGAACAGACTTGTAAGGATGTGTGTCTGATGTTACACTTTGAGATGTAAAGCTGGTTTCTATCAAATACATTTTTGTTTGGTGGCGGAGAATTTATTCCCTTAGCTTAACACCCTTCTCTGATACATACGAGCTCAGAGGTTATGTAGTTGATGGTTATTAGTGATATATTCCCAATTTGGTAATGTGGCATACGAAGTGCTGCTGATCATTTGTTGATCGAAGCATGGCTTTTGTGTAAAGCATAGCTTTGTGGATGAGACTTCGTTAAGCCTCCCAACCCGATAATGGTCGAAATAGGAATCGTTGCAGCAAGGTTATTTGGGGGTAGCGCCCCCTAAGGGTATGTCCATTTCCTTCTAGATTATGAGTGGCATCATGGTATGGAGCCTAGATACTTAACATTGTGGTTGCTGCAAAACTTATTGCTTTGTGGTTGTTGGTTGATAGGCGCTTCGGGTAAAGGTTGGTAATGACCGGGGGTGGCATACTAGTGTCAGTAGTTACCTAGTTACAAAGGTAACTCGGCCTTGTCTAGCAGAGATCCGGTTAGGTTCTCGGGGTCATCCCTTCAGAGGCATTCCATTTTGTGTAGGAAGTTCCTTTGCCTGACCATTTGTTGGAAATTCAATCATCCAATACGAGCCCTTTACGATTGCAATTGTATAACCCGCCACCTTAGGTTTAGCTATAGCTGGCATAATATAATGGTACCTATGCTGGTTCAAATTTATATTATATTTTCGAAAGGTTCTCTTCACTATGCACTAAAAATAATATCAAAAGAATTTTCGCGTATTAAGCATTTTTGACTGTCATAAGGTGAAATCTCCTCCAAGTTTGCGCTTGCATTATGTGTGTGGCCGGAGGCCTTATAGCAGTTCATTTTCCAAAAGCATAGCGAATTTCTTCTATTTCTTCTGTTGTTTGTTTTAAGATAAAACTGTGTTTTTTTGCTCATGCTAGTTCTATGACTGACCCGAAGTTTATTATTCCCTTGCTAGCCTCTGGGTGCCCATAATTTTCCATACGGGAAGTCTAGAGTTTGGTGTTCAGATAATCAAATAGTAGGTGTAGATTCGATAGCATTCAATCTTTAGATATTGGCAATCTCATTTGGATCGAGTTGCTTTACTTCAGTGGTATGGTGGTTCGAGCTTTTGGTTCAAGCTATCTTTGGTGTTGGTTCTTTTGGAGATGCATTCTATTGGAGTTATCTTTCTACTGTCGATGGTTGCAAAGTCTAGACCATCTAGTTGTGTATCTTCCATCGTGATTTATAGTATTATATCTCTGACATATGTTGGGTGGTTGTATCATTGTTGTATGTCATTGGATATTGTATTCATGGGAGTTATACGATATTCATTTTTCTTCTATATGATATTCATTTTTCTTCCACTGTGTTGTTGTACTTAATGAATTATAAGCTTCGGCAAACCAGATTTGACGTTTGGATCTGCGGCATTCGAATACGGGTGATGTAGTCAGTGCCGATTTTCGAAGGTCGAGACAGGACGGTTACAATTTGGTATAAGAGCTGAAGGTTGAACTTTAGCTCATGAGTATAGCACATTTGGTAACTCATTAGAATAGGGTGAAGTATACCCTAGAATGAGTATCCCATAGATATCCGTCAGTAGGCCTCAGTAAATTCTCTTACTATCCACTGATAGTAAGTATGAGTGCAAGAAGAGGACGAAGTAGGGGACAAGGAAATACGAATACAAATGGTCAATATCCAGAAACAACAACGGCAACAACTTTCTCTATCAATCTCCTTTGATCCGATTTCAAATTCTCTAATGTCTTCGTGGTAGCTCGAGGGAGAAGCTTTATTGTGGCGATGGCCCTGCGAATCGTGTGGATAAGTTCCTAATTCATCGGCTTTCTATCAGCTTTTCGTTTTAAACTTTAATGAATTTAAAATTATATTTAAAATGAATTGATGAATAAAATATAAAGATTTGTATCGATAAAATAATTTCGATTAAAACCAAATTTGAAATTTTATTGTAATTTCTTTGCGGTTCAAAGTCCGAAGAGGGACAAGTTAATATGTAATTAGGAGTATTCCAACCTGAATTTGGATGTTTGAGAGTTGTAGTAGATTGAATCTATTTGTCTGTTCTTTGGGGTCTCGACATATTCTACGAACGGTTGGTTATCCCTTCGAACTAACCAGTGCCCCTGCATATTTCGTAGATCTGGCTACCCAAGTATCTTGTGAGATGTGGAATGAGTTCGTTCTCGTAATTATCGATAAAATTCTGATTTGGTAAGCCAAATACAGAATAAATATTCAGTTTGATCTGGAAAGATATTTCTCTATCTTTCATCTATTCTTTATATCTCCATGTCTAGCAAATTTCAAGGATGAAATTTTCATAAAAGGGGAATCTGTAACATTCCTGTTTTTAAATTAAATTTAATTGGAAGAAATTTAATTTTTGAAATTAAATTATGAATTAATTTGGTATTTTCCAAAATAAAAAAATATTTGTTTGTTTGTTTATGTAAATATATATAAATATGATTTTTAATAGAATTTGTTATTGGAAAATACAAAAACAAATATTTTGAATAATATATTAATTATAAATTTGATTATGGATTAATTTGAAAATTTGGAATAAATATATTTATGTACATATATATATATATATATAGATTGAAAATTAAATTGTAAATAAAATTTTGATTTGTGAATTCTGAAATAAGTTCCTTTGGAAATAAATTTGAGTTTGAAAAACTCTATAATATAAAACTGATAAAATCTGATTTGGAATTATAATATTTGCATGTATCTATATTTTGAAAGTTATATTGTGAAATTGATATAAATAAAATTTACAAAAGCTATTCAAAGAATTAAATTTAAATACACACACACACACTCTTATTATATACTTATTTATTAATGTTTGATTTATTTAAATCACATTCTTTAAAGTTATAAATGTATATATAAAATTAAGTCTTAAAATATTTGATAAACAGATTAAAACACATTGTCTTTTGAAATAAATAAATATAGTTCGCATATTCATGAATTTAAAATGTAAAACATTTACATATTTTAAGATATAAAATATGAATATTTAAGGGTTTAAACTACAATTACAATTTAAACAAGATAGGGGTATAAAACAAAACTTTATAAAATTATTTAAAGAAGGACTTAAACATAAATTTTGTGATTTTTAACATTTGTAAAACGATAATGCAAGTAAATAACAAGTGTAGTATGAGGATAAAAGATTATTACAAGTGTTCACAAATAAAAACAAGTGGCATCTTTAGTTTTCTTTTAAGATTTAATTTTAAATATAATGATAAGAGAAGAAAACCATTTCTAGTTTTTTTATCTTCATTTCTAAATTTCTTCTTCCGCCATTCAAAAGAAAAATCAAAAGAAATCAAAAATAAAATCAAACCACCTCAGTTTGAACAATCTGTAAGTTGTAATCATAGAAAAAAAACAACCACAACCTCTTCAAATTCAAACATGAAAACTTTCAACCTCAAATCATAAACCTGGAAAATGAAAATCAAACTAAAGCTTTAAACCTGAAAACAAAGAAAGGATCAAAAGCCTGAAACAATTCTGAAGCAAGTAAGTTATTGATCGAGCAATTCCAGATTTTCAAATAACAAAGCAGACAGACAAAATATGCTATCTGGGATCAAACTTAAATCAAATGCAAGTTTAACTCAAATATAAAATAAGAATTCAAGCCTGAGGCAGTTAAAAAATCAAACAAATTCAAAGCTTTAGCATAAATCATCATTTCCGGATCAGAAACAAAAGCATTCCAGTTAATAACAAATTTAGGTTCTTTATTATATCATTGTCGGCCACTGCTTTCAAATGACAGGTGAGAAAACTATTTCTTTTAATCCTTTAATATGTTGTAATATTCTAATGCTTGTGAGTAGCCTTGAAATCTGAGGAGAAATCTGCTGATATGTGTTGTATGAAATAATTGATGCATGTCTATATATTCGTATACACACAACTCTGTTGCGTGATCAACACCAGAATTTCTTAAGAAAAAAATTTCATATTTTAATTTGGAAGTAGTTTAAAGTTATAATCTTTAAAGAAAAATTGTTAGAAATAATCAGATTCAAGTTTTAAAATAATTTTTAAATAATGTTAACTGGTCAAATTCTTGGACTATAGAACTTCAGTGATGATTAATATAGTTCAGAAAATCGAATGATGGGATTTTAGGTTTAGATCATAGGATCATATTCGTATTACAGAACCATGAATTTTAAAAATAAAACCGTGATTTTTAGTTTGGTATCTGTTATGAATTTGCGAGATGAACAGAATTGTAAAAAATTATCAATTTCCGGCAATCAACGAGCAATCGAGCCTTGGGCTTGATATTAGAGGAGTCTTAAGTGATGAAGTTTGTAGAAAAATGTTTGCTAATTTTTTTTAATAATCGTGGAAGTCGATCGAAGGGATTGTAGGGTTTAAGCCATCGCCGTTTCGTCAATGCTATATCGGAGTCGACCGGAGGGATGTGGATGGAAGCTGAAACTTCATTGGTGATCTGAACATGATTGCGAGTCTTCTGACAATCAGAGGCGGTGGCAGGAACCATTTTCAGGTGATCGATACAGTTCCAGTGGAAGCTGGATTTGTTGGATTTTGATTTCTAGCATGTATCGTTGATCTTAGAGGTCAGGCGATTCGATGAGATGATTGTCAACATGCGTATCGTCTTGGCGTTGATCAGAGGTGATCCAATCACCTGTGCATGTGCACATGTCAGTGAACCTGAGTAATGGCTGATGGTTGATGAAGATGATGGTAGCTCGGGTTTACTCTCGAGAATCGTGATGGTAGCTCGGGTTGGGGTTCAGGTTAATACACGAATGATTTTAATAGTTTTAAAACAAATTAAAGTTTTATAAAAGAAACAGGACTTACTCGCGGATGGACCCAAGAATTTTGGTGGTTGGATCGGCTAAGTACTCGAGCTATTTTGGGTCTAGGTGATTTTGTATATGAAAGTTTTTAAATTTTAAAATAAATCAGGTTTTAATATCCAAATAAATCTGTTTTGACTTGTTTTCTTAAATAATTATTTTTATAAATAATTGATACTCATTTAAGTGTTTGAATAAATGAGAGTTGTAGAATTGTTTTAACTTGAGTTTATTTAAATGTATAATTAATTAATTGATTAAGAAAGAGAAAATGTTTAATTGTTAATTAATTTAAAGTCTTTAGTTAATGGGATAATAAACAATTTTTTTCAAAGGTTCATTAAAGTAAGATTTAAATGTTGTAATCAAGTAGTTAATTAAAAATAAAAAGGGTTTATCTTTAAATTTAATTAAGTTTTTCATAAATTAAAGAATGTGATTTAGTGAGCAAGTAAGAATAATCACTTTATGTAGTTAAATTTAAAGATAACTACTTTGGGTAATCAATTTGAGGTTAATTAATTATTTTGATTAGTTAAGGAAAAATTATTTTGAGTAAATTTATTAAGGATAATTAATTAATGAAGTTAATTGATTAATTAATAATTAAAGGTAATTGATTACTTAAAGATAATTTCTTAATTAAGAATAAATGATTAAAAGTTGATTAATCAAAATGATTAAAGGATAATAACTCAATGTACTAAATTTGTGATTTATTTATGGTAATTAATTAGTATAATTAATTAAGGATTATTAATTAAAAGATAATTAATGTGATTGATTAGCTAACGTAACTAATTTAAGGATAATTAATTAAAGGTTAATTAAATAATGAAGGTAATTAAGAGATAAATAATTAATTAATTAAGGATAAGTAATTAAAGTACAATTAAATAATTAAAAGATAATTATTTAATAATTAAAGGTTGATTTATTTATTAATTAAGGTTGATTAATGAATAATTAATGATTGATTAATTAATAATTAAAGGTTTATTAATGTAGTAATTAAAAGTTAATTAATGAATTATTAAAGGATAATTAATTAAAATGGTTTGTAATTAATTAATATTAATTAACCATGATTAGTAATTTATCCGATTTAAAATTAATAAGATAATAAATTGAGCTTACTTATGGATGTTTGAATTATATGAAATGCTTTGAATTGTTTGATATCTCTGTGTATAATGTTTTGTGTTATGAATTATTTTGATTCGAGCTGTGATGAATGTAATTTATTTTATCTGTGATGAATGTATATTATTTATCTGTGAATCTATGAATGGAAGATAAGCATTATAGGAATATAAATATTGATGTGTTTGAATCTGTAATGATTGATGATGTTGCACTATTGTGTGAAACCCCTGGACTACATTATACACACACAAATATGGATTGCACAAGAAAATTGGTTAAGTCACAGATTTTTGAAATGGTTTTGAAGATTGAATTTTTGAATCCAAAATAGTTTTGGAAATGGAATTGGGTTAAATATGAAAATCTTTTAAAAGAAGTTTTAAAGATATAGAAAATCCCCAAGCGAGTTCCGTACAAGTTTGACCTTGTTGGTGGGATTCAGGGAGTAGACAGAATGATTACTTATAGTCCTCAACGTAAGCACTGGGTAGTACACTGTGGATGTCCAAGCATTAATATAGGCTAGTGCGGACACAGTTTTACTTCTTCATAGTGGACGACATAACAACTATATTATAGACCTCATGAAGTTGTCCTTTACAGATGTAGTTACAGTATGCTCCAGCAATGAGATGATGGAGTCCTTTTCGAGGAGGATACGGAAGGTACTAAGGGTAGTACCTAGGACTGATACAGGCATTGGGCATATAGCTACATATATTAGTTATTAGGCTTTAATATACTAGGGAGTAGATAGGAACAATTCACACTCAGAGGCGAGAGTATTATAAATCCATTAAACCTAACATAACAGAAAATGAAAATAAAACTGTATATGTAGAATTAAGCTTAGGAGTGTATAATTTGTCCATTCACCAGAACTTTAGTTCTGACACCCTCCTCCTAACATCCAATAGGTTAGGTAGATGACAGAGACTTTCCAGCTTTAAGACATTGGTTTAGAAAGTTTTTTTTATCCTGGTGAGTATTTACTTACTATTATATTTTAGTCTGTTCCACTGTGAGATATTTATAGAGCTCTAATATATTTGTCTTTTCTATTTGCAGGATACCAGATACCTAACTCCGGTTCAATGGGCTTGGAATTTAGCATTTTTGTAGAAATTCCGGACCCACTAGAATTCAGGTTGTTACATACCCAGTAACTAATGGCCCATAATTAAAACACATGCACATTTTAATGGAGGCTTAAAGACATGTTAATAGGGATTAATTAATTCCCTAATGATTACTTGGAGGTTACATTATCTCAAGGGCATTTGTGGTAGTCCCCTAAAATATGAATTAGGGTTTAAGCATGTATAGATATCCCTTATGTTTCATGTAATCATCTTCTTATTTTTTGTGAAAGTTGTTGCAACAAATCAATGATCAGTAAAATGTCACTTTAATGGCTTCTTAGTCTTGCTATTTACTTTCATGCATTTCTATTTCATGCTTTCTGTTATTGCTAATTTAGTTTATGCTCTCTTATCTACTTTATGCTCCTCTTATTTCATGATAGTAGCAAATTAGTCTAGTTTTATTTCCTGCAAGTAGTTCGCTCTCTTTTTTTTAATTAGCTCTCATTTTTCTTGTTTCTTTATGTTGAAATCATTTTATGTTAAAATGTATTTAAATTTGAGTAGCTAAACCTCTTCTATTTTAGGGTAATAAAGCTCTCATGAGACAAAGTAAATTAACATAATGATTTCATTTGTGATCTCTCTTTTGTGCTTGATGGAAATTAGGAATGATGGTGGTTTTTCTTTTAGTGGATTCGATAGTGTATGTTGACATCTCAAATAGGATATGCTTAATCCAATATAAGATAAACTATTTGATCATTTTTCTAAGTGATTATGATGATTTGAAAGTCAATCTAGAATCAAAATTTGATTGTCTATGTTACTAATTCATAGTATATAGATCAAGCTTAAAATAGATTTTATTTTTATTTTTATGTCATTTTCATGAGAATTGACAAGTGCGTATGAATGATTTGTTAAAGTTTGATGGTTTAAGTTGTGCTAATTAATAGCACAAATAAACCATACTTATAATAAACACATCAATCATTTCTACTTATTTTAATGAAAGATTATAAATGAATTTTGGGTTGATTTGTATGAATGATTGAAGTTGATTTGCCTTTAAATTTCTCCTTAATCTCATAGTTTTATTCCATTTCACTCTAGTTTATTTTCTTCAAATTTCTAGTTCGAAATTTCTTTAAAAACTTTTGGTTTATTTGATTGAGTTAATATTAAAATTAATTCTTTTCCTATAGATTGACCTGTACTTGAATACGTACTATGACTATTCGTCGTGCACTTGTGGTTTTTACAATGATTTTATTTTTCGACGCTTTTCTAATCGATAGAAAATCTATCATCAAATACACACGTGCTTAAATTTCGATGCCACCATTCCTTTCAAACCGCTACCGCCACTTGATGGTACACCGTCGAATCCACGCCGAAGGTCGCCTCGTCCAACCGCTACCCAGTGCAAGCGGTTTCATTGCCACTATTGTCGCCGTTCGCCAGAAATTCGAACCCCAACCATTGTCATTCATCTCTAATTCCCCACTACCATAGGCCACGCCATGCCACCAAACTTCGCCAATGCCTCACCCTCACCTTCCTCTTCTACTTCACTTCAGAGCACTTCGCTCCCAGATCACCTAAAAATCACCACAATTAGTCAAAATTTGCTCACCGTTCATCGGTGAACTACGACCACCATGTTCATCCATTAATGATCTCCACCATCCAAGTTGCTCATCTCATTGACACGAACCTTTTTCTAGTTGAAGTTGAGGCATGAAAGTTCCTAGGTGGCTGCGATGAACATCGACTGTTGGATAAGGAGAAGAATTTGAAAAGAAATCGACGAAATTGTTCTCTGGTTTTGCTCGCGTATAAAAAGGGGGAAATTATGGTTGAACATTGGAGGGTATAAGCTGAATAGTGCAAGCTTAGGTAGAGTGATGGCTTAAGTATGGGACAATGTGTATGTAATGTGTACATGTAATCGATGCACTCAAAAATTTTGAACTCCAAATAAGGTATGCCGCCTGGCATTCTATACTAAATAACCATATTTCGAACTCATTGGAACTATTATCGAGCCCTAATTTGATCATATGCAGAAGTTAGATTTTAAAAATCGATTTATGTTAAATTAAATTCCTCTAATAAAGATCTACAAGTTTCAAGCTCGTATGACCACACAATATGTCCAATCGTCACGAAATTCGTTAACATAAATAATTCGCTATCATGGATTCAATGATACTGATTTCGTCAAAATTTAAGACAGTACCCCGAAAGGTTATTTTCACTTGCTAATTAAAACGAGTTACTGTTAAAACCATTTCAACCAATTTTAATTTCTTTCAAGTTCTAATTTAAAAGTCTATCATCATGATTCTTATTTATTTATTTCAAATAAGATTTCCAAGTCATCTTTATTCATATCAAATCTAAAATTAAATAATCCACTAATTCCAATATCCAATTCACTATTCAAATAAATCTATACGTGAAATTTAAGCAGTTTGGTTTATAAAACTATTATTTCATTATTTAAAATTGATTAAAAATATCAAATTCAAATGACTAAAATTCTGGGTCATTATATTTAATACTTTATTATTATTTTTGGAATTTAAATAAATTATGTTAAGTTTATTTATTTCAATCCATGTATAACATATATAAATCTATTTTACCGTTATAACTAATTTTATGTAAAAGTAAATATATATTATAAAATAAACTTCTAGACATTTAATAAAATATACATATGCTTTAGAATTGTTTTACTAAAACAAAAAAGTTAATTTTTTATTACATATAAAAATGTTTAATAATAATAGTAAAACTAAATTTAAAAAATGATAAGCCTTTTAAAAAAAAATTATTTTGATTAAGGCTGAATATATGTTAGTATATATATGTTTATTAATCATTTATTCACATTATAATATATTTTTATATAGTTATTATTAATATTACATGCATATGTCTTTTATAGAAATAAAATTATTACTTTTCAAATATTCGTATATATACATATTTATTAAAAACTAATATTAATTCGACTTGGTAATCTCCAGATATTTTAAGATACAGGTCTAGATCAGAAATGTAAAATTTGAATTTTAATTCTGAATTTAAAGTCAAAGTCCCTTGTATTAATATTTACAATTACTTTATATTATAATATCGTTTATATATAGACACACACACACATATATTCATTTGTGTGTTACAAATTTTATTGTATATTGTTTTAATATATATATATATATATATATATATATATGCACATATATATATTAGACAACATATATGTATACGAAGGGACAAATAAGTTTAATGTGATGTAAATCCCAGTGCTTATACATGGGCATATTAAACCATATATACTTTTTATGTTGCATGTGCACAGTATATGATATGCATGTTATATTTTGTAATACAAGTATAACATTAAAATAAAAGCATACTTATAGATAAAATTTCGATTTTATTTAAAATTAATTCAGATTAGATCTAAATCCAATAAGATCCTAAATGGAATTTTTTCCGGAACTTACCCATTTACCCCCAAGCATGTTGGCCCAGCTCTAACACTAGTGTGACATAAAAATGTCCTTTCTATGATGGACTCACCATTTACAGATACGGAAAAGTGGACATGAGTTGGATTCCTTATGTTTCGACAATAGGATCACTCATGTATGCCATGTAATGTACAAGGCTGGATATCACTTTTGCTTTAGGTATAGTTGTTCGATATTAGTCAAATCTTGGAGAAAATCATTGGTCGATAGTTAAGGTCATCCTTAACTATTTAAGAAATATTAAGGATTTATTTTTGATATATCGAATTAACGAACTCCATATGAAGTAGTATTCAAAGTGATATTGATGATAGTAAGTCAGTATTGGGGTTTGTGTTTACTCATAATAGATAGGCCGTTAGTTGGAAAAGTTCCAAATATTGAGGCTGATTCTACCTAAGAGGATGAGTACATCACCTTGAATAATGTTGCCAGAAAAGCAATGTGGATGCCTAAATTCATTAAGGAGGTAGGAGTGATCCCAAGCATTCAAGGTCCGTGCTATTGTATTGTCATAATAATGAGGCAACGTGGATTTCCAAGGAACCATGAGCTCATAAAAAATCAAGACACATCCTCTACAACTGCCATATAATAGAATAATTTACTAGCAATGGAGAGATTATGATCGAGAGAGAAGATACAAAATATTACATAGAAGACCTATTCACTAAGGCACTTTCTCTATCTGTTTAATAAGACTAACCAGAACTATAGGTATGGTGTTCGATAATTGGCCTTAAGTGAAGCGAGAGATTGATAGAGTTATGGGTGTGCTCTAGGGGCAATTATGTATTGTTATATTAACATAACTTTGTAACATTCTTATTCATAATGAAGTATGCTTTGGTTTTATTTTCTACTATACGTGTTGTTATATTGCGATATAAATAAGGAATTAATTACATTAAGAATATATAAGTAGAAAATCCTTAGAAGAAGTGTTTATTGATTGCAGTTACGAATGTGTTCATAACCATGACTGAATCGATATCTACAAAACATTAATTCAATAATTGTTCGTAATATATTGTATCGAGAAAGCGACATCGATACATCCATCAAGACCAGTGTACATAGTGCTCTTCATATAATGTATGTTGATTTACTTATGACCGTTGGGGACACCAAAAGATTGCGTACTTATGATTGTTTGGCACCATAGACTGACTTGACGAGTGTCTTCTATTGGTTAATATAGCCGAGTCAGAATAGAAGACCTTACGGTAATGATGTCAAGTAGTCTTCTAACTTGAGAGTAATTTCAGTCTTAAGTAGCTGGACTATACTTTGATAATGGTTAAACACTTGGCATGACGACTTTTCTATGACCATAGTTGAGTATACGTTGAATTACTTAAAATGGGACACTACCCATGAGAGGACTCATCTCCTCATTATAAAAGACTAGTTTTATCTTAATTAGTATTGGACTTAAAAGTCAAAATCCTTGGCCAGAGTAAACTGCTTAATCAATAAATGTTATTAGATTAAACCAAGGACTTTTCATTGGCTACTCAGTTAACTACAGGTATTAATAGACCATACTATAGGTATCTAAGTGATATAGTGATGAAGAGAAGTGTAACGACAATTTTATCGCTTTGATTTGTGAATACTTAATTAATTTTAAATATTGAACTAATTTTTTCAATAATTTAAATAGCACTCTTTTAATTTATAAATAATGATAGAAAATTCCTTTTTTAATTTGGTTTACAAAAATAATTAGTTAATGGGAAATTAGAAAATGTGAGTGAAAACTTTTTCAAAATTTTCAGTTTTTCTCCATCAGATAGTTCTTAAAATGTTGTGAACACCTTAGTTCACACATGCATACATTTAAAATAATATAAGCATTGATTAGTAATATAATAAAGATTAATAATATGTTTACTTAAGGTAAAGAAGGACACGACAATTTTCAAACATTTAAATTAAATAAAATATAACCGTGAAAGGTCGCACATCATGTCATATCATAAGGACAAGAAGGGGTATTACATGGTCGATAAAAAGGGGAACTTGAGGAGTGGTGTGGCCAACAAGGTGTGGAGGTGGTGGGGTGATGATGTGGAAAGCAAAGAGTTGAGGATAGGTACTTTAAGGGCATTTAAGTAATTTTATACTTTCATTTTATATAAAATGAATTCTAAATTTCTCTCCCCAACCTTACTTCATTTTCCACTTTTTATATTTTTTTATATCTTCTTCCCAAAGCTTCAAACTCTCATTAATGGCTTCCAAAATATTTTCAAAGTTTTAAAAATCACTTCTTTCTTACTTTAATTTCTTAAAAACACTTTAAATTACTTCCTTTCTACTTCTAAACCCTTCCTCCTTATAAAACAAGACCACACTTACCCGAAAACATCATGGTCGAGCCTCATCACCTCATGACCGAGCCCATTTTGTGTGCTTAGGTCCAAAAATCAACTTTCGGTTTGTAAAATGCAAGAGCTAAGCTCTTTTCAAGTTTTAAAGAGATTTAAATAAGTTCGCTGAGTAAAAATCACACCTCTTTGGTAAAAATTAGATTTTTTTACTTTATGCTAGTATTTTATGTATAATGGTTTGATTATTGGTTTGCTGTATGGTTTGGATGTTGTTTGTATGAGTTTATGTGTGCTTATATGTGTTTGAATGTGATATGCAGTTTAGATTTGAAAATAAAGTCTAAAAGTTATGATCTTTGTGTATCTGTTGGCTGTGATATGTTTATATGTGCTATAGACATGACGATTTTACAGGATGTTACGAAAAGTTAGCACTTTTGTATACTTAAGCGACAAGCAACCCTTGTGTGAAACTATGGTTTTTAGTTTGAAAAATAATTTTTTCTTCAAGTCTAAACTTTTTTAATTTTCAAAATACTTGTTTTATGTTTATAAAAGTAAGTAGGTTTTCAAAAGGCTAAGATTTCAAGAGAAACTTGGAAAATAATTTCAAGTTATAACATTCATAGCGATAGTCACTATGGATGCAGTTTTTCGAAAAAAGTTCAACTTCTTTCAAACTTGAGGTTTTAAACAATAAGTAAACCTTAGAAATGTTTATCTAAAGTTAATGATAATGTTTAAGATAGTTAGTTATGTATTGATTAATTACTTAATCAATAATCAATTAAGTTGTGTAATTAATAATCAAATAATTATTAAATAAGGTTTATTGTTTATAACTAAGTGGAAATTAATTACTAATTAATTACCTTTTAAAGGCGAGATTTATTTTAACTAATCTTTGATTAAGAAATTAATTTTTATTAATTATGAATTAAGTATATGATTTATTTTTAATTAATTATTAATTAAGTATAGAGTTAATTATTAATTAATTATTAAGTAAGTGTTTAACCAATATAATTATAGCTTAAGCAAAGGTTTAATTTATAAACAAATTATTCATTAAGGGTTAATTATTTCTTAATCAATAATTAAGTTAAGACTTAACTAAGATTCAATTACGTTTTTAAAAATCATTTAACTTGTAATTAATTATTTAAAAGAGATTTAAGCTCTTAATTACTTTGTTTTCCAAGGATCAATTTGTTTAATGGCAACTTTCTTTTATAGAGAATAGTTTTGAACACAAGGGATTGTATTATTTATACCATTAAGTAACCATACAAATGTAAATAGGTTATACAAAACATTGACATATGTTAGCAAACTAAATCTTCGTTTTGCTATACCTTAATTAAGTAGATTATTGGACATCTCTTAGCAGAATAATTCTCCGTTCTGCTATATCAAACTTAATAGATTACTTGGACATTTATTTAGCAGGGCAAATTACCATCCCACTATAATGTTATTTGGGCATGATTCTTCCAGTTGGTTTATATTGACATGTTATTCCCTGAATTGGTTATGGATATTATTTACGTATATGCAGCCTTATGTAATTAACTGTTACATGATTTGGAAGTTAAACTTAGTTAGAATGGTAATTTAATTTAGTACTATTGTAGTCACTAAGCCTCCTTTAAATTTGTAAATTACGGTTTTTAAATTGAATTTAATTCTATATCAATTTGAGGTTACGTATTTGCAAATCATTTTGTAAGATATTTACAAATGATATTTTGTAAATAATATTTATAAAGGATTTATTTAAAGAAGATTTACAGATGATATTTGTAAATGATACTTTAAAAAGGGAATTATAAGTGAAGATTTACAAAAGAGTGTATAAATAACTTTGGATATTTATAAAAATGTTTTATAAATGACTTTTGGATATTTATAAAAGAGTTTTATAAATGGATTTAGAATTAATCAAAGGAGATTTCATATATGAAAATGATTTATTAAAGTATTTATTGAAGAAATTTAAAAAAGAATTGAAGATGGGATTTTGCTTAACTGACCTTCTTAATTATGGTGGTGTGACAATTGTTCCACGCTTAGCATTGAAGGAATAGTGTTTGGGCTATCCTTATCTCTAATTTAAGTAATATTTGTTCGATCCTTTTAATATGATTTTGAAATGAGAAATCTTTCCCAATGTTTTGTGAGTATACTTATTCTAGTGTGATAAGTATAAGAATATTTTGATAAATAGTCTGAAATGAGATTTAAATAATGGAAACTTATTTTGAGGCTTAGTGGTTGTTATGAGAAAATTAAATCTCTGGATTTTTGTTTGATTGTGTAATTGATAGTTAATAAACTGAATATCGAATCTTGACCAGTTTAACTTAGGAAGTATGTTGTGTATATTCGAGTTCCTTGGTGAGGACTCATATACTTGTTGCATACTTCCAAAGAATTGTAATTAATTTGGAAAAAAATTACCGCTTAGTTAGGGGACACCGGTTTCAGATAAGTATGTTTTATCTGAAATATTCCAAACTAGTAAAGTTAATGATGGATCATTATGAAGTATGCTACAGAGCTATATTATTCTTCCTGAGGGTGATTTCAAAATGGATATAGTAAATGTTGAATGTTTGTTTGATCCTGGAACAACTTGTATAGATGATTACTGGCATTGCATGTCTGCTTAAAAGATGGTATTAGCATTCCAAGATGGTCTGCTATGAGGAAAAAGGTAATCATGGCCTCTCAAGCTTCACATCCCGGTAATGGCTAAAACATGGTAGGCTTCAAGGCTATGTGGGTTAGTCCTATTATGGTATGATCATCGCCTTATCTAGAGTCGATATTTATACATATGCTTGGGGAGATATTTTGGTTGTTGATCGCAACCAAGGGGTGATCGTATTCAGTACTATCCAGTCAAGGAAAAGTCGGCCCTGCTAACAGAGGGTCCCGGTGAGGCCCTCGGGTTCATTTTATCTAGAGGTGTATCTTTCGGAAGTTAGTCCCTTACCTTGCCATTTGTTAGAATCCATTCTCCAATAAACGCCTTTGGTTTTTTATTATATACCAACTATTGCTATCATGTACACATGCTTCACAGCTACTTAGTTATTAAATACTTTAAACCTTAGACATTATTATTATATTACTGGATTTTTATATAAAATGTTTAGGTTATTGTAAGATAAAATGTAACGACTCTAATTTTAGTTAACATTATTTATGATATTTAGTTGGAAAAATTAAATGAAATAATGAAAGAGGTTAAGGGATTGAGATTTGTGTAATTAGAGGACCATGCCTAATTAACTAATAAACAAAAGGGAATTAAAATGAAATAAGTAAGAGTAATAGATAAGGGCAAAATAGGAATAGGTTACATTCTTATACCCTAAATCCTTATGCCACTTTCATTTTCCACGTTCACAAAAAAATTAAAACTTAACCTTGTTCGGCCACCATTAGAGGAAATCTAAAGGAAGATAAGCAGGAATCAAAAGGAAGAAGCTTAATCAAATTCATTCAAGTGCATATCTCAAATTCCTTTACAATAAGCTAAGGTGAATAATAAATTACAACTCATATTTCTTGTTTTTGGTTTTAGATCAGATCCGAGTATGTTTTGCAAAGTATTATGTCATGTTTTGAATGTTAAATAGATATATATTTTTGTTGATGAATTTTGTTGGTTCATATAGATTTTATGATAAGTCATGATTTGAAAAACCTATCAAATGACGTCTAAGTGTCTTGCGATTATAATATAAGGTCAAAAATATTATTTTAGAGACGGGTTTCAAGTTTCATAAGTTTCTACATTAATGCGGATTAATTATGAATTTTCTAGTGAAAAATGGTTAAATTGAGTTTAAATTATTTTCGGCTAAGCTTTAGGTCAGAAATTTAAATATGTTAGAAAACATATAAAAAGTGATTCGTGGCATTTTTTGGAGAATTTCCTAAATGTTTTATTAAAGGTATAAAATTAATTAAGGTATAGGACTTGAATGTTTTATACGTTTATAAAAGGAGAAGGAGAAATTTGTAAATATTCTAAATTTTTTATCTCCGAAATTCGATAGCGCTCTTAGAAATGATTTTGTAAATGTATTGGCCACCAATTATATATTGATAAACAAGGCAAGTGAGTTGGAAAGAAACTGCTTTAAAAAGTTAAAATTTAGTTTTATAAAGATTTACAACATCGCCTCTTATAGCAGCCACCATTCGACCCTACACTGCCACCTCCAACTAGGTCGAAACCAATACCCATGGTATCAACTTTGACACGTAGTGGATTGGAGTTTGGCAAAAGGTATGGAGTCGAAATAGGCTTTCGAAGGGGTAGAAGTAGCTCTTTAAAACTTTGAATTATTTTGGTTACAAATGAAGCATTCGAAGGGACCAGCTTTCGACTTGGTCAATCGGTTTTGAAAAACGCTTTTGATAGAGGTTGCCGCCTCTTTTTTCTTTATACAGCTTTTTAGTGGGTCGAAACCCTTGCTTCCGCATTCAACCTTTCAAAGCAATGCCTTCAAAAGGGATATCAAACATTATAAGCTACTTCTCCATGCTTTCGAAAGGGTTGGTTTCAACACAAGCCACTTTCTTTTATTTAGGAAAAACGCTTTCGAAAGAGATGCTTTCATCCCAGTTCTTTTAAGACCCTTTGATATTTTGAAAGTTATACTCAAATGCATCGAAAGAAAAGGTTTTAAATGGTTTTGAAATATGTTCCACAAAATTTTACTTGAACCCATTGCTTTCGAAAGGTTTGTTTTAAGTAAAGGACTTTAATGCTTTCGAAAGGTATATAATGACGGTTTCAAAGAGGAGGTTCCCCAATGTTTTTGAAAGGTTCACTTTTAGTAATTGAATGGAAGGTTTTTGTAATGACTTGGAAATTTTAAATGGTTTTAATAACCTAATTAACTGAATTTTCGTGAAATTTTAAATGATTGAATTTAGAAATGAAAATTTATTATTTGAAATACGTCTATTAAAACATAGCAAATAGTAAATTTTCAATTTATAATATGGAAGTTTGTTTCTTTTGTGTAATTATATTTCAATTCAAATAAGTTAAAAATTTGATGATAATATAATATTTTCCAAACCTGAATATTTTTATGTAATAAATTTGCAAATCATCTTCTGAGTGAGATGTCGTATTTCGTTTCTTCAGATTTGATCTTCCTTACTCTGTTTATCTTATTTTCTGCAATTTTGTAGCATATCCGATAGCGAAAATTCTAGTTATATTTTGATCGTACCACCAATATCTGTATACCGTTTTTGATCGCCTCATCGTGCTGATCTCTACGGTATATTCAATTCTGTGTTTTGAGCTCAGGTACGTGAAGGAAACGATGATAACAATCCATCATAAGCGTACAAAAATTTGTGACTTTCCATTTTTTTACATTTTCAAATTGAAATGTGCTGCTGTCCAATCAAGCCATAAATTATTCGGCTCAATTCAAGGGATGAACCGTTAAAATAACTTTATTTATATTTAAATTCGTTCAATAAGAAACCTGCTTCTTCCTTTGGATTTCATCTTCCCCCTCACTCATCTTTCTATTTCCAAAAAATCTTCCTCCTCCCTCTCTCTTTCTTCCAAGTTTCCTCCTCCACTTTCCTACTTCCCCGACCCGCTGCCTCTCCAAACCCGTCCCAGCTCTCACATCGGCCTCCGCCCCATACGCCTCCCCTCCCTCTCGCTCGATCACTTTCAACTCCTACCGTCTTCCTACCCATCACTCGAACCCACACCAAGCCGCAAAACCCTAGGTTCTAGTCGTGAAGCCTAGCAACCCAGCCATGAAGCCTGTTCCTGTTGCACGTTTTAATGAAAGGTAGACATATTATACGTTGCATACGTAATTCTCTTGAAAGACTTCAAAGCTGCATATGTATATAATTTATATATTTATACTATAGCTTATTTTGGGTTTTATCACGTGTTTATGTGATTTACTATATAGTATATTATACAAGTTATATATATGTGTGTGTGTGTGTGTGTGTGTGTGTGTGTGTTATATAGTTTTCTTATGCAGATGAGATGAATTATATATGGTTATGTTTACATTTTAAAATCTAATAGATGTATATAAGTTTATAATAACGTTGATTTCTAATTTGTACATGTGTATATATAAAGTTTTATATGATTTGTTAGTTCAATATAAAGGTTTACTTTAGTACATATATCATATCTAATATATGTTATTTTATAAATAGGTTTATATATATAGTTATAACTTGGCACTGGTTATGTGGTTGTTTACATCTTATTTATATAAAATGTATTAAAGTATTATATGGATTATATATTCGATCTTGCATCTGCCTTCTACTATTTCATCTTCTCTACTTTTTGGAGAAGTCGACTTCTGTTTATATTATATATGTAAACTAGCTTGGTTATAAACAATATGTTAAAGAGTTTATATATATCTTTTTGTAAGGGTATTTATTTATATTTGCAGTTCGGGTTTGAATACACACACACGCACACTAAGTTTACCTGTATATTTTTTTCGATATAACAGTCACATATATATTTTACATAAGTTGGATATGACATGTTTTGTACTATATATGAATCTATATAAGTATATACATACGATCTGTTGGAAATTAAACATGTTTTGGTTTTGGGGAAAATATAATAATATAATAAGTAATAATATAAGTATTATATATATGACTATATAGTAGCTGTACATATGGAAATTTTGAGTATATGTTTTTTTTCACTTTAAAATTTTTGTTTGATCAGAAAGTATATGCTTTGACTTAAATTTAACTGTAATATGTCATTTTAAATACATATTTAAATTTTGAAAATTTGTTTTAAAGAAATTAATAATAAGAATAATGTATATATTTTGTTCAGTGTATATCAAACTAGTTGATTTTCTCATTGATTCATATTTATCAGTTTGTCCGTCGAATTCGTGCCAATCTAGCTTTGCTTGGGAATTCATGCTTGGATTCGTAATTCATCTCATTTTTGTTCATCTTTAGCCTTAAGAGGTGAGTAATCACTCACAACTAACGTTCTTATATTTATTAAATTTGATATCAATTGAAACGACAATTGAAATATGCTGCTAACTTAAACTGCTAATTATTTAATTGTTATATATGGGATGCTATTATCTGTAATTGTTCATCTGTGGGATGTGACACCATATTATGTTGTTTATACTGTATTTTATTGTTATAAATGTTATATGCCTGTTGTGGATATATAATTATTTTTATCATATATGTTCTCACTCTGCAAGTTCCCTATTAGTTTAGAATTCCCTATGGGTTGAAATGGTACACACCCGAACGATCTGTAGAATAGAAGAGAATTGTTATGGGTTGAAATGATAAACCCAAGCGAATTTCATTTTTGAATTGAATTTAGGATTGTAGGTTAAAATGATATATACCCGTATATATTCAAATTGGGGATTGAAATGATAAATATCCGGATCACTTGGCCATAGGATAGAAAATTATATACAGACACCGTCGGTTTATATATAAATATTTTAAAAGTCATCTCTATGGTTTTGAAAGGAAATATATATGGCTTTTTTAATATTGAAAATATTTTATATATAAATAAGTTTTAATATATAAAGTAGATTTAATAATAAGCTTTAATTTAAAAAGTTTGATTTAATTTATAAATAATATGTATAAGTATTTATTTAAAATTTTATTTTAAAAATAGATTTTTATTATGATTTTATAAGTTAAGGTTGGGAAGATAAATTTGAAATTTATCTGAAATTGTATTTAATTAAGAAATTTTATTTAAGTATTGAACTATTGAATTTGAAATTTAAAGATATGATTTTTTTACTTGATTTTGATTTAAGTAAATTAATGAATATTTCACTTTAAATAAATTAAAGGAAATATTTAGTAAAATATAATTTTAGGTTATTTAAATAATATTAAATTTATTAAGTGAATATTTCAAGACTAAATAATAGTGAACTTAAATCAAGATCTATATGAAACTCTTAAATTTAGTTGTAAATGTTGAATATTTAAAGCTTTGAAATACATGAAACTTAAATGGTTTATTTTGTGGTTCAAATCTGTATTTGAAATCGATATAATTTGAAATTGTTTATTTAGAAACTGAATTGAATTGAAATTGATGAATTGACATTGAATTAAATTTGAATTTGGAATTCGAGTTGTTTTGAATCGATATGTGAAATTTGAAGAAATTATAAATATTTTACTTTATAAATTATTTAATACATATACATATATAGACATATATAAATACTATTTTAATACAAAATTGTATTTAACATACACTATTTTAATATACTAATTATTTTAATATAAACTATTTTATTTTATAAACTATTTTATTTTATATACAATTATTAATATCTAAACTGTTTAAGTGGTGGAAGTTATGATTTCAAAGCTATGGTTTTCCAAAGAATTATGACTTCAAAGTGTTTTGGTTGTGGAAGTGTTGAAACTTTGAAAGTCCTATAATTTGAAAATAGATATATTTGAAATGGAAATGATATTTTGGGTTTGAAGTATAAATTATTTTGAAATAAACACAGTGTTATAATGACGTTTGGTTGTTAATAGCGTATATTTCTACATAGTGGACAGTTCCTTGGATCGTTAGAGGATGGGTATCCCAACATCCTTTAAGTTAATTGTATTTTAGTTGAAATCTTGAGTTGGATTTACTGATATAAGAATGTTTATCCTGACTCAAGTGTTTTGTGTTTTGCTTTATGCTTGGGACAGCCTAAGTATATTCAGCTTTCGTGATTCTATCTTGGAACTTAGAGTTATCGAGTGCAATGACCTAGGCATTTTCTCCACAAAAAGTCGTATCATCTTTAAGAAAGAAAGGGATAGAAAAGAGAAAAGAAAGAAGAGAAAGAAGAGACAACACCAGAATCTCAACAGCGAAACGAATAAATTATATTAATAACATAAGTATTACATGATATACAATATCTATCAAAGTTTCACAACATATACATCACATACTAAACAGTTATAAACATCTGTCTAGTTATACAGCTCAAATACAACTCAAATACAACTCAAATACAACTCAAATACAACACAGAGAGTACATAGCGGAAACCATATACCTAATGCCAAAACCTCCTTCTCCATTGCTCTTCCATAATTCGTCAAAGCTAACATGAATCCCTTGGCAAATCATAAAAATTCGAGTACCTAAGAGTTTAAGAAAATAGAAGATAAGCTCCGGGTCAGGCATGGGTCTGGTGTGAGTAACAGGTTAAAGTTTCTTAACTTTAAAAATCCTTTGAAAACAAAGGTATCACATAAGACTTCCCACAAACAAACACGGGTAAGATTCTACCTTACGCTAACCAATACGTTTGACAGGAAATCCGGTGATATTATAATAGTGTCTAGGGTTTTCAAGTAAAATACCGAAATAGCTGGAATGCTTACATCTCACGTTCCAACATAGTTGGGCACAATCAAAACGTACGACACTTATTGGAGATTAGATTCCATATAATGGCAGGGCTACTGGGGTACCGCCCGTCACAGTACGTGGCCTAGATCAACATACTGAGGAGCTACCCAAAATCCCCTACAACACAAGGCCGGAACCATCCCTTACGGGATAGTCCCGAACAAGAAAACCCCGACAGTTGTTGCAATCAGCTGCCCCACACAGCCGAAAATAAAGGGACTTCTAGACAGGGGTAAATCTCGTCCTACTTGGGCATCACCCACTTAGCCTTGCTGCACCTCCCCTGTTTTAGCCATTCCCGGTTGATGAGGCTTGAGGCTACGATTACCTTTATAGAACACATCTATCTTAGAATGCTCATCATCCACCTGACGATGTTCTGAAAACATTCAATCTATACAAGTTCGTTCCGGGTTGGAACAAAACCGAAGGCATTATCTCGTTACACTCATTTTGGAATCACACTCAGAGTCAACGACGATAACCCTTGCACTCTGAATCTTCATCTCGAATCTGAAAGTACTACCCCGTTAAACTCATATTGAATCACCTTTAGAGTTTTAACGACGAATAGTCCTTACACCTCGAGTCTTCACTCTTCACTTGAGATTCACGACCTATCGTTAATTTGGATCGATGTGGTTTTCGGATATCCAAATATGGAAACCCGATCCCGGTCTCATCGAAATCCAAAATGCCATCTTTTAAGTCCAAGTTGTTTTAAAGTTTAAAACAATTCAATTCAATATTATCTATACACACAGATAGATAATTCACATATCACAATAGAAAATCAACATTTATCATCATAAACAGATAATTCATATCATCATCACAATGCAACCAAAGCATTCATATCACACAGCATCACTTATCTTAAATCTGAGATCTCAAACCATTCAAGGAAATCAATATCAATCAGCATTCATAAGCAATGATTTATTAATCACCATTCTATAATTAATTTAAATAAATTAAATTAATTACTTTATCTCTAATTAATTTAAAGTAAATTAAATTAATTACTTCATCCATATAAATTTTGCTTACATAACCGTTAATAATTACAATCAATTAATTAATTACCCTTAAATAAAGCACCTTAATTAATCACCCTTGATCAATTATCCTTTAATTTCACTTAAGTAATTAGCCTTTAATTAATTTCACAAATTAATTATCCTAAACGAAATTCAGTAATTAACCTTTCATTAATTTATTAACTATAATTAATTACATTAATCCTTAATTAATAAATCCTTAATCACATCATTAATTATATAAATTAATGATCCTTAGTTATTTTTATTTAATTACCCTATTTAAATTAATTTCATTAAGAAATTAATCATCAATTAAACCATATTGATTAATCACTCTTGATTAATCACATTCAGTAATGAACTACCTTTAATTACTTCATTAGACAAATTAATTACTCCTTAATTAATTATCTCTAATAATTAATCCTTAATTAATTATACTTATTAATCACCCTAGATTAATCTCATTAAGAAATTAATTACTCCTAATTAATTACATCTCTTAGTTATCTTCAAATAACTTTATTAACCAATTCTTAATTAATTACACTAAGTAATTAATTATTAATTACTTCCACCAAGTAATAATTCTTTATATTAATTACACAAAGTAATTAATCTTCAAATCTCTTCAATTCCTAATTATTCTTCAAATTAATTACATCCAGTAAATATCTTCTTAATTACTCCACTAAGTAATTATTCTTCATTAATTACATAAGTAATTACTTCTCAAATTATCCAGTGTTTATCTAAAATTAATTAAACTTAATTAATTAACTTAAGCTAATCAAAATAAACTTAATGAATTAAAATTAGTAATTAATTTCTTAATTACTTCCATTAAGTAATTACACTTAAACAATTCTCAAATGATTATTTTTAAATTAATTAATCTAATTAATTATTAAAAATAATCACATTAATTAATTATTAAATAATCCTAAGTTAATGAACTTCATTAACCATTAACAAATCTTTAATTACTTGTCTAAAGTAGTTAACTGAGATTAGTCATTTTTAATTACAAATTAAATTATCTATAAAACCCATTAATTAATCTCAAATTATTTAATTAATTAAATGTTAATCTATAGCTTAATTAATTTTTAATTACTTGATTAATAAATTTCAAATCATTTATTTAAAATCAAATCTTATATAATTAATGATTTCTTAATTATAAGTTAATAAATCTTAATTAACTTATTTAATCCTTTAATTAATTAAATAAAACCCTTGATTACTTAATTAATTAACCTAAATCATTAATTAATTAAATTAATTAATTATCCATCCTAATTACCTTAATAATTTAATGAATTATAAATCATTAATTCCTAATTAACTTTAAGATATACCTTACCTTATTAATGATTAAATTATCATTAACAAAATATTTTAAAAATAATTTGTTTTTAAATTTACTTTTAAATTCCATTTTAAATTTAAGATTTAAAATGAAAACAATTTTTTTAACTTTAACAAAGTTTTTAAAACAATTCAAAAATCTTTTAATTACATGTTATAGAAATACTTATCTGATAATTTTTTTTTTAAAATAAATTTAAACCAAATTCATTTTCAAATTTCAAGCCATATTTAAAACATTCAAAGTTGTTTTAAAACATTTAAATCCAAAAACTTTATTTATTTCAAACTAGAATTCAAACTAAGCTTTGAATTCAGATTTTAACTTAAATTTAAAATCCTGTTTAAATCTTATTTTCAGATTTTAAAACCACTTTATAAAATACTTTAACAAATTTTTAGTTGTTAAAAACATTCCATCCTTATAAAACTTATTTATTTTAAAAAAACTAGAATTCAAACTCATTTGAATTCAGATTTAAACCTTTTATTTTCAAAACCTTTGTTTAAAACTTGCTTTGCTTCTTTTTTTCAAATTTAGTGTAAAATTTAAACTGAAATACTGTCAGGTTTTAAAACAAAACCTGTAACTAAACTTACTCGAGATAGTCTAAAATGTCTTCGAGTCAAACCATAAACCCCTCCGAGTAAAATACTCAAACTACCCGAGACAAACTCGAGTTCATCTGCGCCAAAACCAAACCCACTTCACTAGAAAACAAAAGTGCACGGTGCACATGCACCGTGACTCTGATCAACTCCGGCCATTCACCGTGGCTTCATCACGTCGGCAACCATCCACGCTCCGTCCCACGATTATCAGATCGTCTCCATCATCTAGAAATCAAAATCGAGACTCAACACCCAAACCTGGAAATTGAATAAATAATCATATGACCTTAAAATACTCAAGATAAAGTCAATTTGTTTAAAATGGTTTTAGCCTAGGGTTTTAACTTAAATAAAAAGTTTTGTTTTGTTTTATTTTATAGCTTGATAAATAAGTATTTATATTTTAAAAGGGTTGTTTCTTTTGAAAATTTATTTTTAATTTAATAATAAGTTATATTTAAACTATATCAATATTGTAATCTTTTTGAAAATGGGTTTTACTGTATAAATAGAGTTGTTATTTTAAGATATGTATATTGTTGGAAGAAGCTATGATTTGTAAATTTAAAATTAAGTCTTTCAAAAATGTTAAATAAAATAATACTTTGTAAATCTCAACATAAGCATTTAATTATTTAAGTTTAAAATAAAGTAACCTATAAGTAAAATAAATATAAAAGTAAGAACAAGTGTAAAAGGGAGAAGTATATAGGTAATAAAAGCAAGCTAGGCAAGGAAACAAATCTATAAACATTAGTCAACCTGTAAAGAAATATATTCTCACATAATGTATAAATTAAAAATCAGGCTTGTACACATATGATGTAGCTGTGGAGAAAATATACAAGATAAGGAATAAACAAAGTAAAATAGTAAAACAAAAATCTTTGTACAACCAGACAAAATAATTTTGCTGTCTGTAAGTAAAGAATGCAAAACAAAGTAAAGCAACAAAACAAAATATCTAAATACAAAATGATCTGTAGCTTGTAGACTAAGAATCAGACAAGCATAATCATAAAGTATAAACAAAACATATGCAGGTTAGAGAGGGGAAGTAGGAAGCTAACTAAAATATCTTTACATAAGAAATGATTAAATTAGCTAAATAGGGGACATTGGGTACATTAACATTTAATGCTTCTGATTTACAGCAAAACAAGAGTCAGATTCGAAATTTGTTCAAATCTTTTCAGCCTCCATAATAAAGCATTTGCCTGATACAAACAAAAGCAACATTTGTACTTGCATGTGTTTAATCCAGATAACACCCACCCTATACAAATCTATTTCTCTCTATATATGTACTTAGCTTTCAGATTCATTCTAAACATATCAAACCAGAGGAAGATTTTATAACAAGCTTCTTTATTTTATTTTATTTTCATACAACTCAAATATAAAAACTGGAAACACTATTCAACAAAACAAACAATGGGGTTGGAAGATTTAAAGCAAAACTGTTCCCAGTTTTAAAGAATAGGCTGTTTCAAAGCAAATGGTACTCTGTCCCTTCTTTTTAATCAAAGTGAGTAACACCTTTCATTTTAAATACTTAAGTATATATATATGTGTTGTTTAATTATGACCTGATATGTGCATATACCTTGATGAATTTCTGTGTTTATGTGTTACTGCATGTATGAGTGTTTGACAGTCTGCAATCACCGCTGTTTTTAAAGGGTAGTAACATCAAAAAAAAATTTGAATGGTTTAAATATAGTTTTGTTCAGTTGCAAATTCTTCTCTGAAAACTTAGTAGTATTGCTCTGTGTTATTTAAGGGTACTGGAATGAGTATCTCTGGGTTCCCTCTGTTTTGGTTTCAAGTTTAAAAATCCTCAACAAAATTTCATCTTCTTGTTCTTAATTCAAATTTAGACAAGACATGAGTTTGACATAAGATGCTGGTAAAATAGAGACTTGACTTTAAATATTTCTTAAGGAAAAAAAAAACAGTAGTGTAGGTTACAGGAAAATATCAAATTATAGCAGAAACTAAAATAAGTTAAACTTCAATGAATTTAATTTATGAATTCAGGGTTACTTCAGTTTGATGATTGCTTAAGATCTCTTTTCAAGTTCCTTCATACAAATGTTTTAATTTCAAAACAGTTTTCCTCAAGATATAATTAATTGTGTGAGCTTAGTGTTAAGCCAATATAAGTTGTATATTCTAAACTAAATATTTAAACATGTTTTAAGTCAAAAAAGTTAGATCCTAATCTCTGAAACTGATGTAATTTATATTTTTTAGGCATAGGTTGACCTGAGTTTTTAAAAGCAAATTTTTTAAAATAAATACAGTTCTTAGTGAAACCTGGACAGTGGAGTTGGGAAGATTATCCACTCTGGTTTCTTCATTTGTTTGCATCATTGGTTGTATCCACTGTTCCATTTAACCAAAGCACTGCTTTTATGTATTGTCTGTGTACTGTGTAATCACTGATTATATATATGTGACTGGGTGTACTTGTGTGTGGCCTGCATCTTCATTGTGTAGTAGTTTAAGCATTGATTTGTTGAATTGATTATCTCACATGATTGGTTGAGTTGTCCCTGTTGCCACTCTAATCTGGTATGTTTTTTGTATATGCTCACTGACCTGAGATGAATATGGGTTAGACCACTTAACCTTGTTTAGCATGTCTCTTTTTGTTTTCATGAATCTGGTGTTGCAGTGATCCTACCTTTGACTGAGTTTGATTTGTATTTCATGTTATTCCCTCTACCTGTACTCAATTTGGGACTGAATTTCAAGCTTGCTATGGCCTCAGTCTTGACAAATGCATGACCCTGTTTCACTGCTATTTCCATGTTTTGTATAGTTGAGATGTTGTCATTCTAAGCCTCAGGGTGTACTCGAGTTTTTGTGCATAAGACTCGAAGCAAAGGGCATAATTTCCCGAAGCATATTTTCTCTGGTCTCGGGTAGTATACATTTGTTACAGGTAGCATAAAAAAAAAACTGCCTGCAGTTTTCAAATTTAAACAAAATTTAAAAGCAAATTAAAATTTGCAGGCTAACCTTAATCCAAAACTTGAATTAGTGTAAGGTTTGATTAAATGAAAGTCAAATCCAGATTTAAGTTTAACTTAAAATTTTGTATTTCTGAATTCAATTTGAAAGTTTCAGGTTTAAAACCTGACACCAACTAAACCTGAAGTATTTGATTTAAACAATGTTTCTAATTCTATAGTGAACTCAGCTTTGAATAACTATCTTAAGGTTTTAAAAATAGATTTGGATTTGAAAAATCAAATTTTTAAAACAAAGAGTTGAAGGGAAGTTTAAATCAAAGTTCTTAAATCAAAGGTAAATCAGTTTTAAAAATGTCTTTGGAAATTTAAATTTAAATTAAGATTTAAACAATTGAATTTAAAGGCTTTCTTATTTAAGTTTCATGTATATGTTATTAAAGTTATTCACAAGATTATAAATTGAATTTAAACTTGATAAATGTTTAAATAAATAATACTTTTGAATTTTAAAATCCAAATGGGATTCAAATTTAAAATTTTGGAAGGTAAAGTTCTAACACACATAGATATTAATGAAGTCATTAGTAAAGAAATAAATTATCTTAGGAATAACTAAGGAGTAAAAATATTTAATGAATAAGTTAATTAATGAATGACTTATGTATTTAATTTATAAATTAATAATTTAGATTAATTTATAATTAGGAATTAATTAAGAAATAAATGTGGAAATGTAATCATGGTAATTAACTAAAGGATTATTAATTAAATTCATGAATGTGATAAATTCTGATAATTAATCAAAATTTATTAGATAATCCATTATAAATTGATAAATGTAATTTCTTGATAAAAGAAATTAAGAAACTGATTACTACTTGTAATTAATTTGGTAAAATGATTTATTTAAGTTAATTAATTTAATTTAATAAATTTAAGAAATCATTTGATGATTTGTTATGTGTAATCACTTAGTGTATTCAATGGAGCATAATTACTTGAGAAAGTAATTAATATAATTACTGAATGTAATTAGTAAAGATCATGTGTTAATAAAGTAATTTGGGTAATTACTTTTGTAATTAATCAAGGGATTAATTAATGAAGATAATTAATTATGGAATAATTAATTTATTAATAAGTAATTAAGGGAAGTTAATTACTGGTTGATATTAATCAAGGTGATTAATAATTGAGTTTAATTAAAGATTAATCTCTTAATGTAATTAATTTAAATAGAGTAATTTAATTTAAATCTAAATTAGAGATCATTAATTAATGTAATTAATAATGAAATTAAGAATAGTTTAATTAAGAAATAATTAATAATGTAGTGATTAATTAAGGATAATGTAATTAATTGTATTTAATTATAAATAAAGTAATTAGATGTTAATTACTATAACTGATTTAGGATAATTAATTTGGAAAATTAATTAAAGACTAATTACTTACTGTAATAAGAAAGTGATTAATCGAAGAAGTTAATCAAGATAAATATCTAGAGATTAATTAATTAAGTTGATTAATTTAATAAGTTGTATAAGCAAGATTTATAGATGAAGTAATTAATTTAATTTACTTTAAATTAATTTGAGATTGAAGTAGTTAATTTAATTCATTTTAAATTAATTACAAAATGGTATGATTATAAATCATTGCTTATGGATGAATGATAGTGATATTTCATTTGATGATTGTGCATTCAGATCTGACTTGAATAATATCTATGTGATATGGATGCTTGATTTAAAGTATGATAATATTTAATTATCTGTTTAGATGATAATATGAATTATCTGTTATGATGATGTGATTATCTATTGTGATATCATGAATTATCCATATGTGTGTATATTGATGATATTGAATTGAACTGTTAAGACTAAATAGACAACTTGGCCTTAAAAGACACGTTTTGGATTTCGATGAGACCGGGATCGGTTTTCCGCATTAGGAACATCCGAAAACCACATCGTTTCCAAATTAACGATAGGTCGTGAATCTGAAGTGAAGATGAAGATTCAGAGTGCAAGGGTTATCGTCGTTAACTCTGAGGGTGATTCCAAAATGAGTGTAATGAGATAATGCCTTCGGTTTCGTTCGAACCCGGAACGAACTTGTATGGATTGAATGCTTTCAACACATCGTCAGGCGGGCGATGAGCATTCTAAGAAATGTATTCTATAAAGGTAATCGTAGCCTCAAGCCTCATCAACCTGGAATGGCTAAAACAGGGGAGGTGCAGCAAGGTTAGGTGGGTCATGCCCAAGCAGGACAAGGATATTCCCCTGTCTAGATGTCCCTTTTATTTCGGCTTAGTGGGCAGTAGCGACGGCTATCTGCGGGGTTATCTTGTTCGGGACTGTTCATTAAGGAATGGTTCCGGCCTTGTGTTGCAGGGGATGAAGGGAGTAATCCTCGGTACGGTGATCTAGGCCCCGTACTGTGTCGGGCGGTACCCCAGTAGCCCTGCCATTGTATGGAATCCACAATCCAATAAGTGCCTACGGATTTGATTGTATTACCCACTTTTGTGGCTAGTAGCTGGAATTTAATGAATGTAACAATTTCGGCTATTATCTATTTACTTGAAAACCCTAGACCTATTATAATATCATAGAATTTCCTATCAAATGTTTTGGTTAGCGTAAGGTAAAAACTTTTCCATGTTTATGTGTGGGGAGTCTTACGTGATACCTTTTGTTTTCAAAAGATTTTCAAAGTTAAGCAACTTTAACCTGTTACTCATACCAGACCCATGTCTGACCCAGAGTTTATTTTTGTTTTTCATAAACTCTCGGGTACCCAAATTTTTACGGGTAGCCAAGGGATTCAGGTTAGCTTTGACGAATTCTGGAGGAGCAATGGAGCAGGAGGCTTCAGCGTTGTAGATATATATTTATAGTTCCGCTATGTTGATATTTCTGTGTTGACTTGTGTATTGAGTTGTATAACTAGACAGGTGTTTATAACTGTCTAGTATGTGATGTATTGTCTGTATAACTCTGATTTATGTTGTATACATGTAAATATTTATGTGATTATTATAATTTATCGTTCCGCTGTGAGATTCTGATGTTGTTGTTCTTTCTTCTCTATCTTTTCTATTTTCTCACCCCTTTCTTTCTTCAAGACGAAGCGGTTTTCTGGGCATAGAAAGTCGGATCGTCACATTCAGACAGGAACTCGACCTCCCAATCCACTGAGATCACCAGAGACTACCCCAAAACCAAATTCTGACCAACCGTACTTGCTCAGTCAAACCCAAATTAAAAATTATGATTTTACTCTTAAAAATAATGTCTTAGTTTAAGGATTTAGTTTATATACCTGAATTGCACAATTAACATGTTTGAATTTTTACAAAGACTAGAGTTTCCTGTTTAATTTTATTTCCAGAGCAATTCCAGATTTAATTTAAGTTAAATAAATTTTTTAAACTTAGTTTATAATCAAACAAACAATATTTGTTTTTATTCTAAACCCTAACAGTTATCAGATCAAGGGATAATGATGTTGTTTGCAAATCTGAGTCCTAAAAAGCAAAGAACAGAGATACCTCAATTGTAACAGGCATGCACACATTTACATCCCAATATTCACAGATACTTCACACACACACACAGATATATATATATATATATATATATATATATATATATATATATATATATGCAAACTTACCTATCCATATCCATATAAAACATACTTATCATAGGAATAATCATGCAACCATGTTTAAACTTAAGTAATTTTTAACAAAAATGTTACTCAACTGATTTAAAACAGAAACAGCCTTGATTTTTGAAAACAGTTTATGAACCCTTAAAAAATGGAAACTGGAATGATTGTTGTTGTTTGAACTGAAATGCTTCTTGCCTTTGAAAACTTTAAAACTACATGCATGTAGGAGTGCCGGATTTCAAGAAAAATGCTCAAGCTTTGATGATGCTAGATTTTACTTTAACCTGGAATGATCTCTGCCTTGATTTAGAAACTGCTTTACAGGTTGTTGAACTGAGGAATGACATATTTTTACAGTGCTTTGATGTGATATTCCGGAATTTCAAACCCATTTTAAATAGGATAATCTTTGTAATAAATTAAATTAGATTGATAAATTTGTTATTTTAAACAATAACAATAAATGAATTGTAAATGTACATTGATTTTAATTGAAATTAATATATATACAAAGAAGGGAAATAGATGTGTTAAAATTGTATTCATATAAAATTTGATTTCTGAATTGAATTTGAATTTGAATTGGTAAATTAAAAGATTCAAAATAGGTTAATTATATTCTAAATTATACTTTGAGTTTAAAAGAGTATTTTCATGATTTTATTTAGGATATAAAATTGGATTTATATTTATTTCTGTAAGAAGAATTGAATTTTATGAATTAAAAATGTATTTTAAATTTTGAAAACTAATTAATAAAAACATTTAAAATTCTTTTTGCATGAAGATAACATTTGTTACAATTTGAAAAACACAAAAATAACATGTGTTAAGAAGTTAACTATGTATCATGACAAGTGTCAAACTTTTTAATTTATTTTCGTTAAATTTTTATAAAAACAAAATTTTCGATAAAAAGCAATTTCCTATTCTTCATCTAAATTTTCACATTCACTCCTCATTAACAAATCTGAAATTCTTCAAATCTTCACTTCAACCAAAATTAATAAAACTCAAACCTCACGTCAAAATCAAGAAGAAAATCTGCAAAATAGAATTCAAGGGAAAAATCTACAAAGCAAGTTACAGCAAATTTGAAAAGAAAAATGAAGTTCCTGAAAAAAATATAAATCAAATACAAGGCAAATTCAAGTTCTTCTATCCTAAAGTACCGATTGATTAAAGATTGAAGCATCATCAAAAAAACAATTGGATCAAGCAATTTCAAGTAAACAACTGCAGTCATTTTCGAGAATTTAAATTCTTGTCCCTGCTTAGCAACAATTCAGGTGAGTAAAATTTTAAAACAGAAAATTTTAGTAAATAAATTTTATGCATGTGTATGTCTGTGATGTTGTATGAGTTGCATGTAATTATAGAGATGAAATCTTTATGATACTTTGTTTTTAAGTATGTGTGACGCCCCACCTCTATACCCACGCTAGCCAAGAACACTACGGTGTAATGCCGTCAACTAGCACGGAGAATAAGGCTGTTGAGGAGCGACCATCCATGTAATTTCTTTGCGCGAGCACCGATATGTCAGATAGTATAACATGCAATACTTTATCAAGAGGAAATCCGACATACCGATACAAACACAAGGCTACTACACAGTGGCTTTAATAATCTTCGAAAACAAATATAGAAATAAGCATAACACAGATCAGTCACAGATAATTCATAACACAAAGGCGGAAATAGATATGAATATTACACATGAAAGTGTACATCAGAGTAGTGGTCAAAAGGATCCACAATAATACAAAGGAATAGATACAAGTGCTAGACAAAAGAATAAGTATACATCATAGAGTCTGTATCTCAAATGTATACAACAAAAACTACTAAACTAGAGTAGTTAGCCAAAAGTCAGAAGATGGTTCCAGGTAGGAAGCCATGAGTAAGCACCTGTAATATCTCAGTCTGACCCGAGTATTATTTAAGAAGAAAATAATAAACGGATCGGTCTAGCTATAAATATAAGATGAAGTGATATATATTAAGAGATATGACACAAACATATAATAATCACAATGCCAAGCTGCGATAAATAAGTAATTGAAAATCAACGAGAGATTAATCAATATCACAATAATCTACTCAAGATAAAAAGGAATGTCATACTCCTAATTTCATTCACCAAGCCACAATAATTGACATATAGATCAATGCCCATCGTAAAAGTTGGTGAAACATAAATTCCAGAAATCAACACACGAAATCCAGAAATCACAAAAAGGTATGTGTAAGTGGAATCACACAAGTGGTGTCTAGGCTAACCGAAAAGGTATGTGCGAATGGAATCGCACAAGTGGTGTCTAGCCTAACCAAATCACAAAAAGTATGTGTGAACGGAATCACGCAAGTGGTGTCTAGGCTAACCGAAAAGGTATGTGCGAATGGAATCGCACAAGTGGTGTCTAGCCTAACAAATCACAAAAAGTATGTGTGAACGGAATCACACAAGTGGTGTCTAGGCTAACCGAAAAGGTATGTGCGAATGGAATCGCACAAGTGGTGTCTAGCCTAACCAAAAAGAAAAAAGGTATGTGTGAGCGGAATCACACAAGTGGTGTATAGGCTAACCGAAAAGGTATGTGTGAATGGAATCACACAAGTGGTGTCTAGCCTAACCTCGCAAACAAAGAGACATCGCACATTGCTAGTCTAAACCATAAAGATGATCGTCATGATCAACGAGAAGTGTCAATTACAATAAGCTAGTAAATATATGAGCTTAGCTTCATGTCCCATAACCACTAGCTTAACTTAAATATTTACGAACAAATTGTAGATCTCCACTAGAAAATTGTCACAAGAGTTTCAATCGAACAAGTCCAAGAATTAACCGACGAAGTAAACGCAAGCGTTTCATACCACTCGTTTTACTAAGTCGTTTAATTAGATTTCTCATACGAGTGAGGTAAAGGTTTGTATATACTAATAGATTGGAAATCGATTTGAGAAAACGAGCTTTGTTATAAAATAGTGTTGAAATCATTTTAGGAAAGAGTTTTGAAATTTACTACTAGTATAGAAAACCTTTATATTTTTAAAGTGACAAATCACAAAGAAGATTGTAGGAACAATCAATCACTAAGATTCACATTCGAAAACGTGAATAAAATCCAATGAAATCGATATAAAATCCATCAAAGTGGATATATCTAAAATTCCCAAAGAAAAGGTCATCAAAGTCGATAATAAATGACAACAACAAAAAGGGAGACAACACGAATCGATTAAAGTTGGATATTCAAACGAATTAGCAAAATAGGCTAATCTGGCAAATTTGAGCAGGTCGGTCGACCGGACTCCCTGAGTCGGTCGACCGAACCATAGGTTGGAAACTTCTCGGGCACCGGGTCGGTCGACCGAACCAGAGGGTCGGTCGGCCGAACCAGAAACAGAAGTGCAACTGCACATTTGGAAGCAGGTCGGTCGACCGAGCCAGGGGGGTCGGTCGGCCGGACCTGTTTCCAGCCTCTTCCCTTCCTATTACAAATGAGGTTCAATCTTGACCAAATTGCATTCTCTCGAGCAACGACGCTAAGGGATTATGCCAATCGACTACCCGGCCCTATAAGCTCTTTGATGCATCACCAAAAACATGTTCAAACATCAAAGTTAGGATTTTTAACGAATTGAACTCAAAACACTAAAAATTGGAATATTCACAAAAGCAATCCAAATCAAAAGCAAATGCACACGAATAAGTGTTAGGAATTCATACCTAACAATCGAAGATAAATATAAGCATAGATGTGAGATAAAAAATCTCACCTTTGAACTAAAATTTATGAAGACGAAGCTTGAAAGCAAGCTAAGATCAATTCCTCTTCAATAACAACTCAAGAAGCTTCAATCTAAGCTTAAAAGATAAACATTTCCTAAATTAGGTTTAGGAAATTTCTGAAATCAAAGAGAGAATGAGTTGGAGAAGAAGGAGGAGATGCTTACCAATGGGTTCTCATAGATTTTGGAGCAAGAACTTGGATTTTGCTATGGAACTAGGGCTTGGAGTTTTAATTCTTTTTCTCTTCCACCATTGTTGAAAGCTTGAAGAGTCAGGAATTAGAAATGAAGTAATGAAGAGTTGGAGTGGGTTGGGACTGAGTTAGTAAGTGGGTTCAGCCCAAAGCAAAAAGTAGCAAAATTCAACTTTCTCCAAACATATCGAAGCTTATACTCAAAAAGGTCGCAAACGGCATTTTGAACTCAATGGGGGTAGTCTCGAGTCCCAATTCGACTGTTTGCAAAAAGTAGTTTTTCGGACTAAAATCCGATTAACGATAAAATATTTAAATAAAATATTTAAATATAAAATCGATAAATATGCGGGTTGTTACAGACTCCCCTCCTTAAAGAAATTGCGTCCTCGCAATACTTAAGAGGAAAATAAGAAGTAACAACCATGGAAGCATATCAACACAAAAGAAAATTTGAAATAGGAAGTTCACCATAAAGTGCACGAAAGAGTTAGCAAGAAATCTGGTGAAACTTCAATTTCCACAATATTACCGGGCTCAAGAATAAAAACCGGAATCCCTAAGGCATTCCCGTAGATAAAAGACGTGGGGAACGTCAAGAATAGCAGAAAATTGAGCCGGTGCAACGACGTGGTATAATAACCGTACGCCCGAGAAACTAGAAACTCAAATAATTTGGGACATCAGCGTAGTACAAAAACGGTATGCCCAATGAACCAAAGCAAAGACATTGATGTAGTACATACGGTACATCCAATAAATCAAATAGCAAAAACATTGATGTAGTACAAACGGTACATCCAATGAATCCAAAAGTAAAGACATTGATGTAGTACAAACGGTACATCAAATGAATCAAATAGCAAAGACATTGATGTAGTACAAACAGTACATCCAACGTATCAAATAGCAAAGACATTGATGTAGTACAACGGTACATCCAATGAATCTAATAGCAAAGACATTGATGTAGTACAACGGTACATCCAATGTATCAAATTGCAAAGACATTGATGTAGTACAACGGTACATCCAATGAATCAAAAGGAAAGATATTGATGTAGTACAACGGTACATCCAATGAATCAAAAGCAAAGTCATTGATATAGTACAAACGGTACATCCAATGAATCAAAAGCAAAGTCATTGATGTAGTACAAATGGTACATCCAATGAATCAAAAGCAAAGACATTGATGTAGTACAAACGGTACATCCAATGAATCAAATAGCAAAGACATTGATGTAGTACAACGGTACATCCAATGAATCAAAAGGAAAGACATTGATGTAGTACAACGGTACATCCAATGAATCAAATAGCAAAGACATTGATGTAGTACAACGGTACATCCAATGTATCAAATAGCAAAGACATTGATGTAGTACAACGGTAAATCCAATGAATCAAAAGGAAAGACATTGATGTAGTACAATGGTACATCCAATGAATCAAATAGCAAAGACATTGATGTAGTACAACGGTACATCCAATGAATCTAATAACAAAGACATTGATGTAGTACAACGGTACATCCAATGAATCAAAAGGAAAGACATTGATGTAGTACAACGGTACATCCAATGAATCTAAGAGCAAAGACATTGATGTAGTACAACGGTACATCCAATGTATCAAATAGCAAAGACATTGATGTAGTACAACGGTACATCCAATGAATCAAAAGCAAAGACATTGATGTAGTAAAAACGGTACATCCAATGTATCAATTAGCAAAGACATTGATGTAGTACAACGGTACATCCAATGAATCAAATAGCAAAGTCATTGATGTAGTACAAACGGTACATCCAATGAATCAAAAGCAAAGTCATTGATGTAGTACAAACGGTACATCCAATGAATCAAATGGAAAGACATTGATGTAGTACAACGGTACATCCAATGAATCAAAAGGAAAGACATTGATGTAGTACATAGGTACATCCAATGAATCTAATAGCAAAGACATTGATGTGTACAATGGTACATCCAATGTATCAAATTGCAAAGACATTGATGTAGTACAAACGATACATCCAATGAATCAAAAGGAAAGACATTTATGTAGTACAACGGTACATCCAATGAATCAAATAGCAAAGGCATTGATGTAGTACAACGGTACATCCAATGAATCAAAAGGAAAGACATTGATGTAGTACAAACGGTACATCCAATGAATCAAAAGCAAAGTCATTGATGTAGTACAAACGGTACATCCAATGAATCAAATAAGACGGAACATCGATGTAGTATAATAACAGTACATCCGATGGTCTGAACACCATAAAAGAACACCGGACACTAATCCATAAAAGGAATGAGATAAAGCTCAATAAAATAAAGTGTACCAAAACGTCCGATGAACTTGATAAAAAGATAATTCCCTTCAGACATCATCAAAGAATCAACCACTTGTTGCCTACGACAAAGTGCATTGGCAACACGATTTCCCTTCTAGGAATAAAAAGAATATCAAGATCATAAGATACCAGGAACTCGAGTTGACATAAAGTTCCTTATGAGAAAATAAATATTCCAAGGATTTATGATCGAGATGGAGAACAAATTCCTCCCCTAAAAATGATGATCCAAAACTCTAAAAGTAGAAACAATAACCGGAGCACTAGATCATGAGTGGTATATCTAGTCTCGATAGGCTATAATGATTTAGAAGCACAACTGATAGCACGTTCTCCTTTGCAAGAGAATGGCATCCAAACCAATACGACTAGTATCGGTACAAATAGCAAAGTCTTGGTTCCTCTTCAGGAATCACAAGAATAAGAGTATCGAAAAGAAAGAATTTCTTTAAAATAATCTTCTTTCCCGAAAAGTTAAAACTTTCAAAATTATATTTTTATTTTTATGTAATAATCTTTCTAGAAAAATTTACATTTTTACAAGTCAATATATCGTGTCTGATTGTCTCATCAAAGCGTTTAGGAAATTCCTATCGATAACGTTGATCAAGCGCATCGCCCAAAATTCTTAAAGCACTCAACAGGCAATACAATCACAAAATCATCTTTTATAGGATAAATAAATCTCTTAAAAAGTTTTAAGAATATTCTTTGTTCGTTTCAAGAACAAAATCCAGTTTTACTTATAAATAAATCTTATGAAAAAGATTTGCAAAATTTTAAATTACTATTTTCATCCAAAATCAGTAAATACAAGAATAGTCTCATCGAAATATTCATAGAATATTCGATTTATAAAATGGATGAAATAAGCTGGACAAATTGAATGACAAAATAATTCATTCATAGAATCATAACGAGTGCGGAATGCGGTAAGTGGAATGCTAATTTCCGCAACTCGTAGCAAACGAAAACCGGTGGTAAAGTCAAACTGAAAAGACCTTAGCACCACACAAAAGATATTGCTTAGGTGATGATCCTAAGACAAGCTCAAAAATTCCGAAAAATTTCTCTAACTACATGAATGAGAGAAATAACACTTTCCTTATAAGTGGGCTTAAGGAATAAAATGATGCCATCAAGTTGGAATCAAAATCATAAAGGAAAAATAGAAATCTGGTTAACAGATTGAAAATGTCAAAGATGAATAGTCCACACGGAAAATAGGATATGAGCTTCACAAAATAAATGTAGTCAAGGATTAAATGAGAAATACCTTGACCATGAGAAGTGTTGTTAGGGGATTGCACAATATTTAGCTTTCTCATGTCCTTGTTCAAAAGTTTGGGACACGCAGATAAAAGATGACCCGGTTTCTTGCAATAGCGACAAGAATGGGGTTTTGGACACATATTCGCATAGTGTTCCATAGAATTACAATTGTAGCATCCTCCACGATTAGGGATTGGAGCCTTTGCTACAAAAGTAGTTTGCTTCCCTCTCTTATTGGGATTAAGGCTCTTGAACTTAATATGCCTCTTCTTGGAAGTCCCAATATCACAAACACTTCCCTTACCAACCTCTCCATGAAGAAGAGTAACATCCACAAGCTGATTGAAAGAAACTTCAAGTTTCAAAGGTAGAACCATTTCGGGGTTCTTACTCAAAGCACAGATAAACTCTTGATTCTTTACAAGATCCAAAAGTTGTTGAGTAGACATAAAAACTCCATCTTGGGAAGTAGCACTAGATTGACCGACGCTGGGGCGGCCTGGTCTAACCATTTCTCTTCTTTAAGAAAGAAAGAAAGAAGAGGAAAAAGTTACTCTCAAAATAAATATCAAGCAATCTTGATAGATAAAACAAGGGATCATAAAGAAAATAGGATGAATCGGTACGAAGACTCGAATAAAGTCCTAAAGCACAACTTCTAAGAAAGACTTAGGACATGATCCTTGCTAAATTATTCTATATTGTTCCGAAGTTTGGCTCTGATACCAAGCTGTGACGCCCCACCTCTATAACCACGCTAGCCAAGAACACTACGGTGTAATGCTGTCAACTAGCACGGAGAATGAGGCTGTTGAGGAGCGACCATCCATATAATTTCTTTGCGCGAGCACCGATATGTCAGATAGTATAACATGCAATACTTTATCAAGAGGAAATCCGACATACCGATACAAACACAAAGCTACTACACAGTGGCTATAATAATCTTCGAAAACAAATATAGAAATAAGCATAACACAGATCAGTCACGGATAATTCATATCACAAAGGCGGAAATAGATATAAATATTACACATGAAAGTGTACATCAGAGTAGTGGTCAAAAGGATCCACAATAATACAAAGGAATAGATACAAGTGCTAGACAAAAGAATAAGTATACATCATAGAGTCTGTATCTCAAATGTATACAACAAAAACTACTAAACTAGAGTAGTTAGCCAAAAGTCAGAAGATGGTTCCAGGTAGGAAGCCATGAGTAAGCACCTGTAATATCTCAGTCTGACCCGAGTATTATTTAAGAAGAAAATAATAAACGGATCAGTCTAGCTATAAATGTCAGATGAAGTGATATATTATAAGAGATATGACACAAACATATAATAATCACAATGCCAAGCTGCGATAAATAAGTAATTGAAAATCAACGAGAGATTAATCAATATCACAATAATCTACTCAAGATAAAAAGGAATGTCGTACTCCTAATTTCATTCACCAAGCCACAATAATTGACATATATATCAATGCCCATCGTAAAAGTTGGTGAAACATAAATTCCAGAAATCAACACACGAAATCCAGAAATCACAAAAAGGTATGTGTAAGTGGAATTACACAAGTGGTGTCTAGGCTAACCAAAAAGGTATGTGCGAATGGAATCGCACAAGTGGTGTCTAGCCTAACCAAATCACAAAAAGTATGTGTGAACGGAATCACACAAGTGGTGTCTAGGCTAATCGAAAAGGTATGTGCGAATGGAATCGCACAAGTGGTGTCTAGCCTAACCAAAAAGCAAAAAGGTATGTGTGAGCGGAATCACACAAGTGGTGTCTAGGCTAACCGAAAAGGTATGTGTGAATGGAATCACACAAGTGGTGTCTAGCCTAACCTCGCAAACAAAGAGACATCGCACATTGCTAGTCTAAACCATAAAGATGATCGTCATGATCAACGAGAAGTGTCAATTACAATAAGCTAGTAAATATATGAGCTTAGCTTCATGTCCCATAACCACTAGCTTAACTTAAATATTTACGAACAAATTGTAGATCTCCACTAGAAAATTGTCACAAGAGTTTCAATTGAACAAGTCCAAGAATTAACCGACGAAGTAAACGCAAGCGTTTCATACCACTCGTTTTACTAAGTCGTTTAATTAAATTTCTCATACGAGTGAGGTAAAGGTTTGTATATACTAATAGATTGGAAATCGGTTTGAGAAAATGAGCTTTGTTATAAAATAGTGTTGAAATCATTTGAGGAAAGAGTTTTGATATTTACTACTAGTATAGAAAACCTTTATATTTTTAAAGTGACAAATCACAAAGAAGATTGTAGGAACAATCAATCACTAAGATTCACATTCGAAAACGTGAATAAAATCCAATGAAATCGATATAAAATCCATCAAAGTGGATATATCTAAAATTCCCAAAGAAAAGGTCATCAAAGTCGATAATAAATGACAACAACAAAAAGGGAGACAACACGAATCGATTAAAGTTGGATATTCAAACGAATTAGCAAAATAGGCTAATCTGGCAAATTTGAGCAGGTCGGTCGACCGGACTCCCTGAGTCGGTCGACCGAACCATAGGTTGGAAACTTCTCGGGCACCAGGTCGGTCGACCGAACCAGGGGGGTCGGTCGGCCGAACCAGAAACAGAAGTGCAACTGCACATTTGGAAGCAGGTCGGTCGACCGAGCCAGGGGGGTCGGTCTGCCGGGCCTGTTTCCAGCCTCTTCCCTTCCTATTACAAATGAGGTTCAATCTTGACCAAATTGCATTCTCTCGAGCAACGGCGCTAAGGGATTATGCCAATCGACTACCCGGCCCTATAAGCTCTTCGATGCATCACCAAAAACATGTTCAAACATCAAAGTTAGGATTTTTAACGAATTGAACTCAAAACACTAAAAATTGGAATATTCACAAAAGCAATCCAAATCAGAAGCAAATGCACACGAATAAGTGTTAGGAATTCATACCTAACAATCGAAGATAAATATAAGCATAGATGTGAGATAAAAAATCTCACCTTTGAACTAAAATTTATGAAGACGAAGCTTGAAAGCAAGCTAAGATCAATTCCTCTTCAATAACAACTCAAGAAGCTTCAATCTAAGCTTAAAAGATAAACATTTCCTAAATTAGGTTTAGGAAATTTCTGAAATCAAAGAGAGAATGAGTTGGAGAAGAAGGAGGAGATGCTTACCAATGGGTTCTCATAGATTTTGGAGCAAGAACTTGGATTTTGCTATGGAACTAGGGCTTGGAGTTTTAATTCTTTTTCTCTTCCACCATTATTGAAAGCTTGAAGAGTTAGGAATTAGAAATGAAGTAATGAAGAGTTGGAGTGGGTTGGGACTGAGTTAGTAAGTGGGTTCAGCCCAAACCAAAGCCCAAAGCAAAAAGTAGCAAAATTCAACTTTCTCCAAACATATCGAAGCTTGTACTCAAAAAGGTCGCAAACGGCATTTTGAACTCTATGGGGGTAGTCTCGAGTCCCAACTCGACTGTTTGCAAAAAGTAGCTTTTCGGACTAAAATCCGATTAACGATAAAATATTTAAATAAAATATTTAAATATAAAATCGATAAATATGCGGGTTGTTACAGTATGCATGTTTATATCTCCTGATGCTTCTCTGTAATCTCAAAATACAGAGTAAATTTAAACTAGAATTTCAAATTTTACTTAACAAATCCTTGTTAAGTTAGAATGTTCAATGCAGTAGTTTTATTCAAACATGAATTAAGGATTAAGTAGACATTCAAAAGACGTTATTTGAAAATCAGCTAAATCGGGAAGTTACAGTGAATTTTTTTTAATAACATGATCAAATCATGTATTGAAATTTATTGATTAAATTTTACATTTTGAATCTACTTCGTATAACATGATTTTTAAGGCAAAATTCAGAATTTTTAAACTGGGATTGAAGGAGAATTTTGTTGATAACCTGAAATTGGATTTTGAGCAAATTTAGGTGACTGTGATGGTTTTACTCTTTGAAATTTGGGGCGAAGTTGTATTGTAGATGGATTAACATGAGAAAAATAGCCGAAGTGATAATCATTCAGCAGAGAGTTTGGAATTTGGGAAACTAGGGTTTTGGTTCTCTGTTTGATCGAGCTCGAGAATTTAGTGACTGTGGGTGTTTGAATGGATCGAGTCGCGAGTGGTTTGGGGCGAAGTTGCATCAAGGTCGTATGATGTTGTGGCCGGAATCTCGAAGCGATCAATGGTCGGCGTTGTGGGGTGAAGGGGATTTTCTGATGAGAGGTTATGCTGGCTGATGGGTTCGAGCTATCATATTTTGATTTAGCTCGTGTAATTGAGGTTTGAAGGCCGGAGACGTGTCGTTGATTGATGTGGGGTCTGCGCGTGTGTCGTGGACGGTGGCGACGGCGTCGGCGAGTCGTGCACGTGCACGAGACAGTGATCGTGTCGTGAGTATGGTGGGCCGGGGTAACTCGAAGCAACATACGTGTCGTTTGGGTTTTTGGCTCGTGTAGGGCTCGGGGTTAAGTTGTTTCGTGCCTAGGAATTTTTATGCTGTTGATTCTTCCAGGTGGGTATATTTTGAGTTACAGCTTGGTTAAGGAATGGAAAGGGGAAAGAAGAGGATGAGTTTGAGTGTTTGAGTTTGGGTCGTTCGAACCCGAACCAGTAATGTCTTAATCAGGTTTCTAAAGTTGTTTAAGTTTTAAAACTTTAAGATTTTAATTAAACTACTTTGTAAAATGTTTAACATTTTAACTGAAAGTATTTTATAATTTGATAGTTATGTTTAAAAATAATTTTTATATTCATTTAAGTTAACTTTTAAAAAGGTGATTAGTTTTTAAACAAATTGGAATGTTTTAATTATGTAATAAATTTTAGTAATTAATTAAATTGTTTTGTTTTGAAAATTAATTAAGTTTTAAAATTAAGCTTACTTTAATTAATAAAGTAATTAAGGTTAAATTAATTAATAATTTTAGATTAATTAATTTGTTAAGGTTTAATTAATTAATTATGGACTAATTGATAATTAGTTAAATAATTTAAGACTAATTAGTAAGTGATTAGTAATTAATTAATTAAGTAATTAGTGATTAATTGATTAGTGATTAAGAATTAATTAATTAATTGATTAGAGTTAATTAATAAAGTAATTAAACATTAATTAATTTATATTCAATAGTTAATTAATTTGTGGTTAAGGCTCAATTAATTTAAATAATTAAGGTTAATTAATTTATAATTAATTAAGTAATTAAGATAAATTAATTTAAAATTTATAATTAATTAAGAAATTAATTAAGGTTAATTAATTATAAATTAAGGGTTAATTAATAACCAATTAAGGAATGATAAATTTTCAATCAAGTTTAATTAATGAATAATTATAGTAATTAATTAATAGTTAATTAAAGGATTATTAATTAATTAAAGATTAATTAATTAATAATGAGGATAAGTAAAAAGTGATTAATTACTTAAATGATTGTGATTAATTAATTAATGCTTGGTTAAGAAAGATTAAGTGATTAATTCTTAAGTAATTAATTTAATTTTAATTAATTAAATTAATTATAATATGAATTAGAGATGTGCTTGCTTATGGATGGTTGTTTTGGATTGAATATATGGAATTGGTTGATATCTATTGGATGATAGTCTGAGATATTCTGTGATGAGATTTGTATATATCTGAGTTGGATGATTGTCATTATCAGTGGATAATGCTGTGTGGATTCAATGTTTTAAAATTGAATTGAATTGTTTAAATATTTAAACAACTTGACCTTTAAGATGGCGTTTGGATTTCGATGAGACCGTGATCGGGAATCAAATTTGATTTTCCGAAAACCACATCGATCCAAGTTAAACGTTAGGTCGTGACATCTCAAAGTGAAGATCGAGATGGAGTTTTTAGAGTTCAAGGGTTATTGTCGTTAACTCTTAGGGTGATTCCAAAATGAGTGTAACGAGATAATGCCTTCGGTTTCGTTCGAACCCGGAACGAACTTGTATGGATTGAATGCTTTCAGAACATCGTCAGGTGGACGATGAGCATTCTAAGAGATGTGTTCTCTAAAGGTAATCGCAGCCTCAAGCCTCATCAACCGGGAATGGCAAACAGGGGAGGTGCAGCAAGGTTAAGTGGGTTATGCCCAAGTAGGACGAAATTTTCCACTGTCTAGAAGTCCCTTATTATTTCGGCTGTGTGGGCAGTTGTTGGCGACAACTGCGGGGTTGTCTTGTTCGGAGCTGTCCAGTAAGGGATGGTTCCGGCGTTGTGTTGCAGGGTAGTTAGAGTGGCTCCTCGGTACGGTGATCTAGGCCCCGTACGGTGATGGGCGTACCCCAGTAGCCCTGCCATTGATGGAAACCCATTTTCCCTATGCGACCCTACGGTTTTGATTGTATTACCCACTTCCGTGGCTAGTAGCTAGATTTTAATAATGTAACAATTTCGGCTATTTTCTATTTACTTGAAAACCCTAGACCCTATTATAATATCATTGGATTTCCTATCAAATGTTTTGGTTAGCGTAAGGTAAAAACTTACCCGTATTTATTTTTGGGAAGTCTTACGTGATACCTTTTGTTTTCAAAATAATTTTTAAAGTTAAATAACTTTAACTGATTTACTCACACCAGACCCATGTCTGACCCGGAGTTTATTTTGTTTTTCATAGACTCTTGGGTACTCAAATTTTTTATGAGTAGCCAAGTGATTAGGTTAGGAGTAGAAAATGTTTGGAAGCTGGAGCTGGAGTCCAGGCGTACTTATCTATCTCTATCCGCTGTAGTGACTTTTGATGTTGTATTTTGGGTTGTGTGGTTTGGAAAACTCTTATGAATGTCCAATGTAATGAAATTGTATTATTTTATGTACTCTGATATGTAAAATTATGTAATGGATATGTGTAATATTATATTTTGTTCGTTTCCACTGTGAGATTCTGATGATTGTTGTTCTTTTCTTTCTGTCTTTTCTATTTATATCTCTTTCTTTTCTTATTGATGATAGGTCTTTCTGGGAATTGAAAGACGGGTCGTCACAGTGGGTATCAGTGCGAGGTTGAGAAACACCTAGGCTCTGGAGTAGTATCTATCTTGAGAGTGCGTATTTGTAAATTTTCTTATATAACTATATCCCTATCTAAATTGGTTGGGTTACCTATTCTAGTAGACAGTATGAGTTCAAGAGGCCGAAGGGGAAGGGTTGTTGGAAGTGCATCAACCAGTAATAGGAGAGAGCAGACTGGTAATGAGGCTGTTAATCCAGTGCCGTCTCCAGTCAGTTTTGCTGCATTATGCAAGGACATTTGTGTGTAACTGGTATGGATGGATTGAGACACGAGGTCTTATCTGAAAGTCATCGCTCCCGACTAAGTATTAACCAGGGAATCTCAAAGATGTATAAAGATATTAAAAGAGTTTTTTGGTGGCCGGGCATGTGAAAGATGTTGCTGCTTTCGTAAATAGTTGTGCTATCTGCCGGCAAGTTAAAGAAGATCAGTAGAAGCCGGCCGGTTTGTTACAACCTTTGGAGATTCCGATGTGGAAGTGGGAGATGATTTCGATGGACTTCACTGTCGGTTTTCCTAGAACAAAGAAGGTAAATGAAGGAATATGGTTAGTTATGGATCGTCTAACCAAAAGCGCCCATTTTGTACCAGTTAAGGCAACCCGTACTACGGCTTCTCTGGCAGAAATTTTCTTGAGAGAGATAGTCAGATTGCATGGTGTTCCAGTCAGCATTGTAAGTGATCGAGATCCTATCTTCACCAGCAAATTCTAGGAGGCATTGCAATCAGCTTGGGGAACAAGTTTGAGATTGAGTACAACATATCATTTCCAAACAGATAGGCAGACAGAGAGGCTAAATCGAATTTTAAAAGATATGTTGAGAGCCTGTGTATTGGATTTTGGAGGATCGTGGGAGGACCATCTACATCTAGTGGAATTCTCTTATAATAACAGTTACCAAGCTAGTATTAAGATGGCTCCTTATGAAGCACTGTATGGAAGGCCGTGTAGATCCCCAGTTTGTTGGTTAGAGTCAAAAGACTGTATTGTGCTTGGACCAGACCTGATCCGTCAAACATCTGCTAAAGTCGAGCTTATCAAGGAAAGGATGAGAGCTGTTTAGGATCGTTAAAAGAAATATGCAGATAAAAGACGAAGACAATTGGAGTTCGAGATTGGTGATTTAGTCTTTGTCAAAGTTTCCCCTATTAAAGGAGCAGTAAGATTTGGAAAGACAGAGAAACTCGCTCCAAGATATATTGGTCCGTTCCGAGTGCTCGAGAGGATTGGTGCCATAGCATACAGGATTGAGTTGCCAGTCCGGATGGCTGGAATTCACAATTTTTTCCATGTATCTCATCTAGGAAATATGTGCACGATCCATCTCTTATTGTAGAGCCAGCTGTGCAGGAAGACTTAGAGGTTGAACCGGACTTATCAGTTGTCGGACATTCTGTTCAGATTGTTGATCGAGACGAGAGGCAACTCAGAAGCAAGATAGTGAAGCTCGTTAAAGTCCAGCGGAGTGAGGATCCCAGAGATTGTGCCTGGAGACTCTGGATAGTTTTAGGAAGGCTTACCCGGATATGTGTCCGGATAGCTAGTGGTGTCTGTATTGGATGTATTGTTGTTTGGATGTTTTGTTGTTGATTTCTTATGTATGGATGATATGTATGCTTGAAGTGTTGAATAAAATGAAATTTTGGATTATCTTTTTTTTAAATTTCACGGACGAAATTCTTTTAAGTGGGGAGGAATGTGATATTCCGGAATTTCAAACCCAATTTAAATATGACAATCTTTGTAATAAATTAAATTAAATTGATAAATTTGTAATTTTAAACAATAACAATAAATGAATTGTAAATGTACATTGATTTTAATTGAAATTAATATATACAAAGAAGGGAAATAGATGTGTTAAAATTGTATTCATATAAAATTTGATTTTTGAATTGAATTTAAATTTTTAATTTGAATTTGAATTGTTAAATTAAAAGATTCAAAATAGGTTAATTATATTCTAAATTATACTTTGAGTTTAAAAGAGTATTTTCATGATTTTATTTAGGATATAAAATTGGATTTATATTTATTTCTTTAAGAAGAATTGAATTTTATGTATTAGAAATGTATTTTAAATTTTGAAAACTAATTAATAAAAACATTTAAATTCTTTTTGCATGAAGATAACATTTGTTACAATTTAAAAACACATAAATAACATGTGTTAAGAAGTTAACTATGTATCATGACAGGTGTCAAAGTTTTTAATTTATTTTCTTTAAATTTTAATAAAAATAAATTTTTTCTATAAAAAGCTATTTCCATTTCTTCATCTAAATTTTCTCATTCTAATTTTCTAAAGCAAGAAAAAATTACACTCCTCATTAACAAATCTGAAATTCTTCAAATCTTCACTTCAACCAAAATTAATAGAACTCAAACCTCACTTCAAAATCAGGAAGAAAATCTACAAAGCAGAATTCAAGGGAAAAATCTGTATAACAAGTTACAGCAAATCTGAAAAGAAAAATCAAGTTCCTGAAAAAAATATAAATCAAGTGCAAGGCAAATTCAAGTTCCTCTATCCTAAAGTACAGATTGATTAAAGATTGAAGCATCATCAAGCAAACAATTGGATCAAGCAATTTCAAGTAAAAACTGCAGTCATTTTCCATAATTTAAATTCTTGTCTCTGCTTAACAACAATTCAGGTGAGTAGATTTTTAAAACAGAAAATTTTAGTAAATAAATTTTGTGCGTGTGTATGTCTGTGATGTTGTATGAATTTGATATAATTAAAGAGATGAAATCTTTATGATACTTTGTTTTTAAGTATGCATGTTTATATCTCCTGATGCTTCTCTGTAATCTCAAAATACAGAGTAAATTTAAACTAGAATTTCAAATTTTACTTAACAAATCCTTGTTAAGTTAGAATGTTCAATGCAGTAGTTTTATTCAAACATGAATTAAGGATTAAGTAGACATTCAAAAGACATTATTTGAAAATCTGCTAAATCAGGAAGTTACAGTGAATTTTTTTTAATAACATGATCAAATCATGTATTGAAATTTATTGATTAAATTTTACATTTTGAATCTACTTCGTATAACATGATTTTTAAGGCAAAATTCAGAATTTTTAAATTGGGATTGAAGGAGAATTTTGTTGATAACCTGAAATTGGACTTTGAGCAAATTTAGGTGACTGTGATGGTTTTACGCATTGAAATTTGGGGCGAAGTTGTATTGTAGATGGATTAACATGAGAAAAATAGCAGAAGTGATAATCATTCAGCAGAGAGTTTGGAATTTGGGAAACTTGGGTTTTGGTTCTCTGTTTGATCGAGCTCGAGAATTTAGTGACTGTGGGTGTTTGAATGGATCGAGTCGCGAGTGGTTTGGGGCGAAGTTGCATCAAGGTTGTATGATGTTGTGGCCGGAATCTCGAAGCGATCAATGGTCGGCGTTGTGGGGTGAAGGGGATTTTCTGATGAGAGGTTATGCTGGCTGATGGGTTCGAGCTATCATATTTTGATTTAGCTCGTGTAATTGAGGTTTGAAGGCTGGAGATGCGTCGTTGGTTGATGTGGGGTCTGCGCGTGTGTCATGGACGGTGGCGACGGCGAGTCGTGCACGTGCACGAGACAGTGATCGTGTCGTGAGTGTGGTGGGCCGGGGTAACTCGAAGCAACATACGGGTCGTTTGGGTTTTTGGCTCGTGTAGGGCTCGGGTTTAAGTTGTTTCGTGCCTAGGAATTTTTATGTTGTTGATTCTTCCAGGTGGGTATATTTTGAGTTACAGCTTGGTTAAGGAATGGAAAGGGGAAAGAAGAGGATGAGTTTGAGTGTTTGAGTTTGGGTCGTTCGAACCTGAACCAGTAATGTCTTAATCAGGTTTCTAAAGTTGTTTAAGTTTTAAAACTTTAAGATTTTAATTAAACTACTTCGTAAAATGTTTAACATTTTAATTGAAAGTATTTTATAATTTGATAGTTATGTTTAAAAATAATTTTTATATTCATTTAAGTTAACTTTTAAAAAGGTGATTAGTTTTTAAACAAATTGGAATGTTTTAATTATGTAATAAATTTTAGTAATTAATTAAATTGTTTTGTTTTGAAAATTAATTAAGTTTTAAAATTAAGCTTACTTTAATTAATAAAGTAATTAAGGTTAAATTAATTTATAATTTTAGATTAATTAATTTGTTAAGGTTTAATTAATTAATTATGGACTAATTGATAATTGATTAAATAATTTAAGATTAATTAATAAGTGATTAGTAACTAATTAATTAAGTAATTAGTGATTAATTGATTAGTGATTAAGAATTAATTAATTAATTGATTAGAGTTAATTAATAAAGTAATTAAACATTAATTAATTTATATTCAATAGTTAATTAATTTGTGGTTAAGGCTCAATTAATTTAAATAATTAAGGTTAATTAATTTATAATTAATTAAGTAATTAAGATAAATTAATTTAAAATTTATAATTAATTAAGAAATTAATTAAGGTTAATTAATTATAAATTAAGGGTTTATTAATAACCAATTAAGGAATGATAAATTTTCAATCAAGTTTTAATTAATGAATAATTATAGTAATTAATTAATAGTTAATTAAAGGATTATTAATTAATTAAAGATTAATTAATTAATAATGAGGATAACTAAAAAGTGATTAATTACTTAAATGATTGTGATTAATTAATTAATGCTTGGTTAAGAAAGATTAAGTGATTAATTCTTAAGTAATTAATTTAATTTTAATTAATTAAATTAATTATAATATGAATTAGAGATGTGCTTGCTTATGGATGGTTGTTTTGGATTGAATATATGGAATTGGTTGATATCTATTGGATGATAGTCTGAGATATTCTGTGATGAGATTTGTATATATCTGAGTTGGATGATTGTCATTATCAGTGGATAATGCTGTGTGGATTCAATGTTTTAAAATTGAATTGAATTGTTTAAATATTTAAACAACTTGACCTTTAAGATGGCGTTTGGATTTCGATAAGACCGTGATCGGGAATCAAATTTGATTTTCCGAAAACACATCGATCCAAGTTAAACGTTAGGTCGTGACATCTCAAAGTGAAGATCGAGATGGAGTTTTTAGAGTTCAAGGGTTATTGTCGTTAACTCTTAGGGTGATTCCAAAATGAGTGTAACGAGATAATGCCTTCGGTTTCGTTCGAACCCGGAACGAACTTGTATGGATTGAATGCTTTTAGAACATCGTCAGGTGGACGATGAGCATTCTAAGAGATGTGTTCTCTAAAGGTAATCGCAGCCTCAAGCCTCATCAACCGGGAATGGCAAACAGGGGAGGTGCAGCAAGGTTAAGTGGGTCATGCCCAAGTAGGACGAAATTTTCCACTGTCTAGAAGTCCCTTATTATTTCGGCTGTGTGGGCAGTTGTTGGCGACAACTGCGGGGTTGTCTTGTTCGGAGCTTTCCAGTAAGGGATGGTTCCGGCGTTGTGTTGCAGGGTAGTTAGAGTGGCTCCTCGGTACGGTGATCTAGGCCCCGTACGGTGATGGGCGTACCCCAGTAGCCCTGCCATTGATGAAAACCCATTTTCCCTATGAGACCCTACGGTTTTGATTGTATTACCCACTTCCGTGGCTAGTAGCTAGATTTTAATAATGTAACAATTTCGGCTATTTTCTATTTACTTGAAAACCCTAGACCCTATTATAATATCACTGGATTTCCTATCAAATGTTTTGGTTTGCGTAAGGTAAAAACTTACCCGTATTTATTTGTGGGAAGTCTTACGTGATACCTTTTGTTTTCAAAATAATTTTTAAAGTTAAATAACTTTAACTGATTTACTCACACCAGGCCCATGTCTGACCCGGAGTTTATTTTTTTTTTCATAAACTCTTGGGTACTCAAATTTTTTATGAGTAGCCAAGTGATTAGGTTGGGAGTAGAAAATGTTTGGAAGCTGGAGCTGGAGTCCAGGCGTACTTATCTATCTCTATCCGCTGTAGTGACTTTTGATGTTGTATTTTGGGTTGTGTGGTTTGGCAAACTCTTATGAATGTCCAATGTAATGAAATTGTATTATTTTATGTACTCTGATATGTAAAACTATGTAATGGATATGTGTAATATTATATTTTGTTCGTTTCCACTGTGAGATTCTGATGATTGTTGTTCTTTTCTTTCTGTCTTTTCTATTTATATCTCTTTCTTTTCTTATTGATGATAGGTCTTTCTGGGAATTGAAAGACGGGTCGTCACAGTGGGTATCAGTGCGAGGTTGAGAAACACCTAGGCTCTGGAGTCGTATCTATCTTGAGAGTGCGGATTTGTAAATTTTCTTATATAACTATATCCCTATCTAAATTGGTTGGGTTACCTATTCTGGTAGACAGTATGAGTTCAAGAGGCCGAAGGGGAAGGGTTGTTGGAAGTGCATCAACCAGTAATAGGAGAGAGCAGACTGGTAATGAGGCTGTTAATCCAGTGCCGTCTCCAGTCAGTTTTGCTGCATTATGCATGGACATTTGTGTGTAACTGGTATGGATGGATTGAGACACAAGGTCTTATCTTAAAGTCATCGCTCCCGACTAAGTATTAACCAGGGAATCTCAAAGATGTATAAAGATATTAGAAGAGTTTTCTGGTGGCCGGGCATGTAGAAAGATGTTGCTGCTTTCGTAAATAGTTGTGCTATCTGCCGGCAAGTTAAAGGAGATCAGTAGAAGCCGGCCGGTTTGTTACAACCTTTGGAGATTCCGATGTGGAAGTGGGAGATGATTTCGATGGACTTCATTGTCGGTTTTCATAGAACAAAGAAGGTAAATGAAGGAATATGGTTAGTTATGGATCGTCTAACCAAAAGTGCCCATTTTGTACCATTTAAGGCAACCCGAACTACAGCTTCTCTGGCAGAAATTTTCTTGAGAGAGATTGTCAGATTGCATGGTGTTCCAGTCAGCATTGTAAGTGATCGAGATCCTATCTTCACCAGCAAATTCTTGGAGGCATTGCAATCAGCTTGGGGAACAAGTTTGAGATTGAGTACAACATATCATTTCCAAACAGATAGGCAGACGGAGAGGCTAAATCGAATTTTAAAAGATATGTTGAGAGCCTGTGTATTGGATTTTGGAGGATCGTGGGAGGACCATCTACATCTAGTGGAATTCTCTTATAATAACAGTTACTAAGCTAGTATTAAGATGGCTCCTTATGAAGCACTGTATGGAAGGCCATGTAGATCCCCAGCTTGTTGGTTAGAGTCAAAAGACTGTATTGTGCTTGGACCAGACCTGATCCGTGAAGCATCTGCTAAAGTCGAGCTTATCAAGAAAAGGATGAGAGCTGTTTAGGATTGTTAAAAGAAATATGCAGATAAAATACGAAGACAATTGGAGTTCGATATTGGTGATTTAGTCTTTGTCAAAGTTTCCCCTATTAAAGGAGCAGTAAGATTTGGAAAGACAGAGAAACTCGCTCCAAGATATATTGGTCCGTTCCGAGTGCTCGAGAGGATTGGTGCCATAGCATACAGGATTGAGTTGCCAGTCCGGATGTCTGGAATTCACAATTTTTTCCATGTATCTCGTCTACGGAAATATGTGCACGATCCATCTCTTATTATAGAGCCAGCTGTGCAGGAAGACTTAGAGGTTGAGCCGAACTTATCAGTTGTCAGACATTCTGTTCAGATTGTTGATCGAGACGAGAGGCAACTCAGAAGCAAGATAGTGAAGCTCGTTAAAGTCCAGTGGAGTGAGGATCCCGGAGATTGTGCCTGGGAGACTCTGGATAATTTTAGGAAGGCTTACCCAGATATGTGTCCGGATAGCTAGTGGTGTCTGTATTGGATGTATTGTTGTTTTGATGTTTTGTTGTTGATTTCTTATGTATGGATGATATGTATGCTTGAAGTGTTGAATAAAATGAAATTTTGGATTATCTTTTGTTTAAATTTCACGGACGAAATTCTTTTAAGGGGGGAGGAATATGATATTCCGGAATTTCAAACCCAATTTAAATATGACAATCTTTGTAATAAATTAAATTAAATTGATAAATTTGTTATTTTAAACAATAACAATAAATGAATTGTAAATGTACATTGATTTTAATTGAAATTAATATATACAAAGAAGGGAAATAGATGTGTTAAAATTGTATTCATATAAAATTTGATTTTTGAATTGAATTTAAAATTTTAATTTGAATTTGAATTGTTAAATTAAAAGATTCAAAATAGGTTAATTATATTCTAAATTATACTTTGAGTTTAAAAGAGTATTTTCATGATTTTATTTAGGATATAAAATTGGATTTATATTTATTTCTTTAAGAAGAATTGAATTTTATGTATTAGAAATGTATTTTAAATTTTGAAAACTAATTTATAAAACATTTAATTCTTTTCGCATGAAGATAACATTTGTTACAATTTAAAAACACATAAATAACATGTGTTAAGAAGTTAACTATGTATCATGACAGGTTTCGGATTCGTACCCATCAGGTTTTGGTCAGTCCGACTCCATCAGGTTAGCATCGATCGAAGGCAAGGCATAGGGATGGTTCGAATCGACGCACTTCGTATTAATCGGAAGGCGAGGACTTCGTATCAATACCGTTCGTATCGATCGGTATGGAGTCGACTCGATAATGTTCGTATCGATCAAAGGAAAAGCAGGATGAAGGACTTCGACTCGATGGCAACATAGGTTTCCTTCGTATCCATCAGGTAAGAACCTCGTTCGTATCCATCAGGTGAGGTCTCATTCGTATCCATCCTCCACGACCACTTCGTATCGATGCCCCCCACGTTCCTTTCATATCGGCCAGCGCATGGATTCGATACGGGATGGGCTCCTGGAATCGGTGCGAAGAGGGGCACGGGCTGATGGATGCGAGCATGACCGTTGTGAAGTTATGGATATGGACGAAGCGTGGAACATGGATACGAGCGTGTCTTCAGGAAAAGAAGCCTTCAAAACGGCAAGAAAGGTGGATCAACCTGGGAAGCTCGCACCACATCATCGATGCGCACGCGCTTTGGATGGAGTCGAACAAGATGGATTCGAAGCAGTGGATTCGAAGACGACAGCCAGTGAAAAACCCAATTTCAAATCTATCATATCTCCTACACCGATGATCCAAATGCAATGAAATTTTCACAGGAGCTTGCTCAGATGTTGAAGAATGTCCACACCAAATTTCATCTTGATTGGATGATTTTATGATCGATTCGAATGGAGTTCGAATCGATCCCAAAGTGGGCCCAAATTTCCTGAGGCCGGTCGCGTGGGCCCACTCACGTGCCAGAAAAAGTCTCCTGGAGTTTGAGCGAGATCTGAGCCTCGTACGCCTATAAATAGCACCCAGAAAACCTACAGAAAAGGGATCTTTTGGCTGTCGAACATCCATACTCTGCCGGATCCATTTCTATACTTTGATACAACTATTGTACTCATGATTCTTCATCATTACTGCTGTAATCATCTGTACTAATCAAGGATAATCAATAAAAGGGTAAAACTTTGGAGTGGACGTAGGCCGGAGATAGCCGAACCACTATAAAACTTGTGTCTTTGTTCATTATTTCTGAATTACTGTTTGATACTTGTTGAGATTTGATATTTGTGCTTGAATATCATTGGTTTGTGTTCATACACTGGTGCTTTCACGGTGTTTGGGGTTTGTGCCCAATTTTGGCGCAAACAAGTAATAGTATAAGTATTATATATATAAATATATAGTAGCTGTACTACTTGTATTATGTGTTTAATATAGAGATTTTGAGTATATGTTTTTTTCATTTAAAATATTTGTTTGAGAAAGTATATGCTTTGACTTAAATTTAAATGGAGTATGTCATTTTTAAGTACGTATTTAAATTTTGAACTTTTTTCTAAGAAATTAATAATAATAATAATAATAATAATAATAATGTATATATTTTGTTCGGTCTATATCAAACTGATTGATTTTCTCATCGATTCATATTTATCAGTTTGTCCACCTAATTCGTGCCAATCTAGCTTTGCTTTGGAATTCGTGCTTGGATTTATAACTCATCTCATTTTCGTTCATCTCTAGCTTGAAAGGTGAGCAATCATTCACGATTAACGTTTTTATATTTATTAAATTTGATTTCAATTGAAACGACAATTGAAATATGCTGCTAACTTAAACTGTTAATTATTTAATTGCTATATATGGGATGTTATTATCTATAATTATTCACATGTGGGATATGACACCATATCCTATTGTTCATATTATATTTTATTGTTATAAATGTTATATGCCTATTTTTGATATATAGTTTTTTTGATCATATCTGTTCTCACTCTGCAAGTTTCCCGTTAGTTTAGAATTCCCTATGGGTTGTAATGATGCATACCCGAACGATCTGTAGAACAGGAGAAAATTGTTATGGGCTGAAAAGATAAACCCAAGCGATTTTCATTGAATTGAATTTGGGATTGCGGGTTGAAATGATATATACCGTATATATTTAAATTGCGGATTGAAATGATAAATATCCATATGACTTGGCCATAAGATAGAAAATTATATACAGACACCATCAGTCTATATATAAATATTTTGAAAGTGATCTCTATGGTTTTGAAAGGAAATATATATGGTTTTATTTAATATTGAAAATATTTCATATATTTTAATATATGAAGTAGAGTTAATAATAAGCCTTAATTTAGTAAATTTGATTTAATTTATATGTAATATGTATAAGTATTTATTTACAATTTTATTTTAAAAATAGATTTTTGATTATATAAGTTAAGGTTAGGAAGATAAATTTGAAATTTATTTGAAATTGTATTTAATTAAGAAATTTTATTTAATTAAATCGATTTGAACTATTGAATTTGAAATTTAAAAATACGATTTTTTTACTTGATTTTGATTTAAGTAATTTAATGAATTTTCACGTTTAAATAAATTGAAGGAAACATTTAGTAAAATATAATTTAAGACTATTTAAATAATATCGAATTTATTAAGTGAGTATTTCAAGACTAAATAATAATGAAGTCAAATCAAGATCGATATGACACTGTTAAATTTAGTTTGAAATGTTGAATATTTAAAGCTTTGAAATACATTGAAACTTAAATGGCTTATTTTGTGGTTCCAATTTGTATTTGAAATCGTTATAATTTGAGATTGTGTATTTAGAAACTGAACTGAATTGAAATTGATGAATTGAGATCGAATTAAATTTGAGTTTGGAATTCGAGTTGATTTGAATCGATTTGTTAAATTTGAAGAAATTATAAATATTTTACTTTATAAATTATTTAATGTATGTATTATTTTAATACAAAATTATTTTTTAATATAAGCTATTTTAATATACTAATTATTTTAATATAAACTATTTTATTTTATAAACTATTTTATTTTATTATTAATATCTAAACTGTTTAAGTGGTGGAAGTTATGATTTCAAAGTCATGGTTTTCCAAAGAATTATGATTTCAAAATGTTTTGTTTTCAAAAGTGTCAAAATGTTTTGTTTTCAAAAGTGTTGTAACTTTGAAAGTGCTATAATTTGGAACTAGATATATTTGAAATAGAAATGATATTTTGGTTTCGACCTATAAATTATTTTGAAATGACCACGGTGTTATAATAACGTTTGGTTGTTGATAGCGTATATTTCTACATAGTGGATAGTTCCATGGATACTTAGAGGATGGGTATCCCAAACATCCTTTAAGTTAATTGTATTTCAGTTGATATTTCACTTGAGTTGGATTTATTGATATAAGAATGTTTATCCTGACTCGAGTGTTTTGTGTTTTGCTTTGTGCTCGGGTCAGCCTGAGTATGTTCAGCTTTCGTGATTCTATTTTGGAACTTGAATTGTCGAGGATCTTCTATCTATGCCTTGGCTAATTTATGCGGTTACAGCTATTCTATTGTTCAGTCATATCTCATTTTCAGATGTTTTTTATCTGCTTATGTATTAGTATACCTCTTTGTATTTAAGACCTCATTGTATTTTGTTTTAGACTTTGTTATTGTAGTAGCTTCATGAACTACTATTTATTAATATATTCTGCTGCATTCTGTTATAATACTCTGTGTCAGTGATTCTATGATTGATTTATTTATAGTATATGATAAGTTTTCTAGTTTTTATTTACAATCTATTATTTTTAAAAGTTCGGCATGTGTGGTTTATTGTCGATTTGAACGGTTCGAAATAGTGCGTCGTTACAGTTTCCAATGCTTTTGAATTTGAAAAGAGGATGTCTAAGGTTCTATAAAGCTTTCAAAAGGATACTTTCAATGGTTTTGAAAAGTCTATATAAATGGTTTCGAAATATATGCTTTTACCTTTCGGCTAATGTTTCAAGGTAAAGTAGTTAACTTGTTTCGAAAGGGGTACTTTCAAAGGTTTCGAAAGAGATTGTTTAAAGTTTTAAACAAGGTTTTCGAAGGTTTTCATCAACAATGTTTTATGTAAAGCATATATCATGGCAAAGATATTTGAGTAAAGCAAAAGTATGTTTTCCTTGTTTAATATGATTTAAAGTGTTAAATAAATTTGAAAGATGTTTTCAAGGAAAATTTGATAAGTAGTTAACCCTAAGTAAATGACTTAGGTATTTGAATACCAGATAAGACTGGTATAAGGTCGCACCCTTTATACTAGCTATAGCCCCTAATGAATTTAGCCTAAAATTCCAATGTGTAGGGCTTAGTCGTAGGTATGATTTAAATGATGTTACATACCAAAAGGAATATGCAGGAGAAGGAGGATAGTTTATTGGTGAGCCCGCAAAACCATTATGATCAGTTGACCCTAGGAGAAGTAAGTTAAGGACAGACGGTCCAGAAGTGTGACTAATAGATGTTAGATTTTTTATTTTGTCTTGTAGTTCCGAGTCAGCCAATGGTTAGTAATTAGCCGAACAAAACTATATTGTTCGAACAGATAGTCCATTTATTACCTAATTTATGAGCATATTTGATATTTCTATCATTGTTTATTCAGTTTGATTGTAGGATTCTGATTTGCAAAAAGATATGTCTTAAAGGGATATTAGTGAGGGGAACCCATTCCAATAAGCGACGTGGTCTCACTTAATATTAAAAACACGAGATGTAATAGTATTATTCACATAGGCTTTATGTCTGACTCAAAGTTTATGTTTTCCCCCTTAAACTCTCGGGTGCTCCAAATTAATTTGAGTAGATTGAGAGTCGGGGTTTATAGGTTTAGTAGGTGGACGAATAAGCTTCCGAAGAAGTGCAGGAGGCAGCGCTAGCTATATTTAGGAGTTATTTGGTTTCATTTCCGCTGTGTTGTATTAAGACTGATTGTCTATTTCATACTCTAATCATCCGGAGGGCATCTTCATATGTCGCTCTCGGCATAATTTGTAATAATTATATTTGATCAAAAACTTAGGAATCAATTATCGGATTTTGTAATTGAATATGAAATATTGATTTGGAATGTAATCAAAAAAGTTATTTTAATTTATGTTGATTTTATTTCATATTTATGTGCTTCTGATATTATGGATAAGATTAACATTTTCATACTTTGTCACCAAATGTTAATATTATGGATGACTACAGCATCTGTAGCGCTTAGCTTCGAGCCTTAAGATAGGGGATGTTACGACTTGGTAGTAGAGCATAGGTTTAGGAAAAACCTAAAAGAAAATTTAAAATTAAATGATTTTGAAAACATAGTAATAAGGAATTATAGAAAAGATCGGGGTATGGGATAACCTATAGTAACGTACTTATATTGGCTATATATAAGTATACACTCTATCTTTAGTCTCCCATCTTTCTTGAGCTATATCCTATGATGACTCGAATGCAGATTTTACGGATGTTAGATATGGATGCTAGGAGTGGAAGAGTTAACATTGGTGGAGGAAGCACCACAACTAATGGGAATGCTAGACCAAATGCTAGAAGGAACCCAGGTCAGGCACAAGCCGCTAATGTGGGTGCTCGAATACCGCAAGTCGATATGGGAGCAATGTATCATTTTTTCGTTAACATGATGGAAGCAGGAGTTGCTGCGGGGTTGGCTGGTGGAAATGTTAAATGAGGAAATTAAGGAGCTCCATTGGTTAATAACTATGTTGTTTCGAATGGAGGTTATGCTCAGTTGGGTGGAAAGTCGTTTATTGGTATTGAAGATGCAATCGAAGTGGAGAATTGGTTACTTCATTGTGAGAGGATTTTTGCTGATTTGGGACTCATTGATGAATAGAAAAGGAGACTCGCTTCTAGATAGCTACAAGGGGCAAACTGTATTGGTGGAACAAAGTTATTGTTCGAATCAATGAGGAGATTATGACTTGGTTTGAGTTCAAGAGCAGGTTTGTAGAAAGAACTATGTCGGAAATTTCTAAGTCTGCTCTGCTCAGGAAGTTTGTTGAGTGGGAGCAGAGTGATATGACAGTACTTGAGTATGCAACTAGATTTGAGGAGCTAGCAAGATATGGATATGCTACGGTTGATACTGTCATCAAAAGGAATGAGAAGTTCATTCGTGGGTTGAAGCTTGAGCTTGCTAAGGCCACGTTATCGCATATTACATATCCGTGCATTGTAGTTGTGGAGATGGATTTAAGGCAGGAAGAGATGCTTGCTTTTCTTGAAGGAAACAAGGCTAGGGAAGCTCAAGGAGGGAAGAACCAGAAGAGGAAGTTTTTCCATAAGAAAGGAGCTTAGAAGAGTGGAGCTGCTAAGAAAGGAAAGGTTGAAGTTGTCTATTATAAGCACAATAAAAGGGACTTATGCTCATGAGTGCCATACAGACAAAGGGAAGAAAGCTGCTAAGAAAAAAGGAGTAAAGTGTTTCAACTGTGATTAGACTGGACATTTAAAAGAACCAGTGCAAGGAGCCAACCAAGGATGGAAAGGGAAAAGTGTTTGCATTGGAGCCAGCTACCTCGAGAGCAACATCAAAGGAAAAGGGAAAAGCTATATTGGGAGATATGTTTTGATTCATGGTGTATCAGTTAGATGATACTGGTGCATCACATTCTTTTATATCTCTTTGTTTAGTAGATAAGCTTAACCTAGACCCTCATACCTAGTTACTTTCTTAAGGGTTGCAAATCCGATAGGAGGGTGTGTAATACGTGGGATGAAGTGTGACCAGTTAGAGTTTGAATTATTAGCTAATACATTTATTTTCAGTTTAAATGTGTTTAATTTCATAGAGTTAGGAATTATTTTCGGTTTAGATTGGTTAAGTAAATACGATGATAGAATATTTTGCCATGATAGCAAAATATCACTTAGACACCCTGACTGTAGTGATCGGATTATATACTCCATAGAAAACCCAAGTTTTAAGGCTAATGCTTTGTTGGGTGTTGCGGAGTAGAAGATGAGTTGAATCGAGTTTTCTTTGTTAAAGAATTCGCAGATGTCTTTGAACTGTAGTAGGACTGCTATTGAAACGAGCCATTGAGTTTCAGATAGATTTAGTACCAGGAGCAAAACCAATGAGTAGACTGCCAAGTTGAATGACACCTATCGAGATGAGGGAGCTAAAGGTGCAGTTGGTGGATTTAGAAGGCAAGAATTTTATCAGACCAAGCAGTTTGTGTAGCGACCTGCCTTGTTGGACAGTTTAAATTGACGATAAACCACACATGTGCGACTCAAACCATACAAAAGGGCAGATTGCTATTGGGGTAAATAAGGAAAAGTAGTGAAAGAAAGAAACAAATACAGAATCTCTCGGTGAAATGACAAAATAGAATAATCAAATAAACAGTTCATGAAGTTTTTCACAAATAGCATTGATTATACTTTTACAATATAGATCAGAGTTGCATACAACATGAATGAATGAATGCAGCGGAACAACATGATACAGTGGAATAAATATAATAAATAATAATAGTATAAATCTTCGTCTTCGTCTTCCAGAAATAACGTCTTCTACCTTGAAATGCTCAGCCTGGCCCAAGTGAATTGAAAAGACAAAACACTCGAGTCAGAGCTAAATGATCTTGTGTAAGTTAAATCAACAGTAAATATAATTACGACGGCGTTAGAGATGTTTACGGGGTTTGACATCTCCTATCCAGTGTCTAACATGAGTGCAATTACTTAAGAGATGTTCGGGATTTATATCTCCTAAGGATCCGTTATACTATCTACTATATAGTACAATACACTATTATAATATCTCTATAAAAGAGTATTAAAATAACGTTAAGGTGTTACCCATATCCCCATTATCACATTTTATATAACATCATAATCTACATAGATATTGTAAACTCCACCCACATGTGGGCTATCAAAGAGCACTCCATTGGTACGACCCAGAACAAACACGTAGAAGGCACGATAGGGCATGCGACAAGGCACTCGAGACAACGGTAGGATAGATATACCAATTGCACTCCCGGACTGGTGGTAATGCATAGCAACTACTACCATCCGCCTTGAAGCACACTCCCACATCAAAATCAAGGGTGGCCAACAAATCGATCTCAAAGACTGAATATACTATCGAAGAAATGTGCTTGATCGGAGGAATGACCTCACTTGCCCCGGTATAGCTCCTGTTTTAGCCACATCAAACTGACTCGTGGGAGTCAGGGTTATGTAAATACCTCATACAGAATCATTCGCGAAACCATCCCGCTTCATTTCTAGAATCTCCACCATATACACAGTTGTTAAATTGGTTTTCGACATTGGCAGAGAGTATGACAATATGTGATTCCAGTCTCTTTAACAAGCAAACGCTTATTTCACACCTGATGGTTCTTTTACATATCAAAATTAAATTTACAATTGATATCAAAATATCATATTAACCATATCATTTTCTAATCATATTCACTTTCAAAACCAAATGCACTTTAAAAATTGTCTTCACTTTCAAAATCATATTTACTCAAATATGTCCGTTTTACAAAAGGTATCAATTCCAATTTAGGTTGTATTATGGTCAATAATTTAAATATAAATACTTTAGCTTTACAGAGTCTGAAATTTTGAAACTAGTTTAGACAGTCATATATAGTTATAATAGTTTAAAAATAGTTTAAATACAATAAAATAGTTTAAATAGTAAAATAGTTTTAAATAGATTTAAATTTGATTTAAATAGATTTGAAATTAGATTAAATAAATTTAAATTATATTAAATAGCATTAAAATAGATTTAAAATAGATTCATAGATTTAAATTACATTAAATGGATTTAAATTAGATTAAATAAATTTCATTAGTTTAAAATAGGTAACGTAGATTTAAATTGGATTAAATAGGTTATAACGGGTTAAAATATATTAAAATAGTTTGAATTGATTAAAATGGTTTAGTCTGATTAAAATAGTTTAAATTAGTTTAAAATAGATTTCAAAGTTGTATCCAAACATTTCCAATAACTCAATTCTGATAAATTCATTTATATTTGACGCTTCAACTTGAAATTCCAATTTAAATCCTTTGAACAGTTCATTAAATAAATTCTAATTTTCAGCATTAATTACATAGATTATCGAAATAATTCAGTTTATATAAATCAATTTCTATTCCAAAATATCAGTTAACTGAATTCAAAGTTTAGAAATTCAAAAATCACTTAATTTAACCAATCCGGTGTTATATAATTTTATACCCTAGGGCCAAGTGATATGGATATTTATCATTTCAATCCGCAATTTGAAATTTAATAGCTATATATCATTTCAAACCGCAGTCCCGAATTAAATAAATCTATAAAATCGCTCGAGTCTATTAATTCAACCCATAATAATTTTTTCTTAATCTATAGATCATTCGGGAATGTGACATTTCAACCCATAGGGAATTTGCAGTGTCATATCAATATAAAATACAACATCCAGTCATCCAATATTAACAATCAAACATCCATCACAATCATCATTCAAATCGATCAATAAACATCAATAGATAACTGATAATCAATAATAGGTATTGAATTGACAATTTAGGTTCAATATTAAATTAAACGATGATTACATGCAATAAAAGTCAAATTTAACTAGAATGACAATTTAAACATACCAAGCATCAATCAATTAATTTCAAATCACATCCTAAATTAAATTTAACCAACATAAGATAATTTAGAAGTTTTGCGTGGATTAAAACATTCACCTTTGATTTTAAATCGAATTAAAATCCAAAATAAGCCCCAAATTCAAAAACTCTCAAAATTCATCAGTTTCATAATGTTCAAAATTTTGATACAATCCCAACGAAACAAACGTCGCTTGAATCGTACCTTGTATGCAAAAGCTATGGTGATTTGAACGTTTGAATTTGAAAATTTAAATTAAAATAAAAAAAGAAAAAAGAATACCACATCATCATCTCTAATATGCTCTCACCCTAGGCGCATGAGCCTCGTTCGAACCCTAACCTACATCTCCCCATATGCGACTCAACCCTAGCAATGCCGCAGGCCATCGCGGCCACCAATCACCATCAGCGACGCTCCCCATGGCCCGCAACCTCCCCTCAAAGCACCACGACCATGATCGATGGTGAAGTTTCCCCCACCTACCGCCTACAAATCCTGACCTAATCAAATTTTTGGCAACCATCCGACCGTAGATTTTCCAAACTAACCACCTAGATGAACTTCGCTTGACACTCTCTACAACCAAGCATCCTCCGGTCGATGATCGGTCGAAGATCATCAAACACCGATAAATGGCCGAGACATCGTCACCCAATTCCAGCCACACTGAAACCCAAATGGAAAAACAAACTTTAGATTTGGCTTGCGCTCATTGCGAGCTTCAATAATATGATAGGGTTTAAAGGGATTTGATTTTGGAATTGAATTTTCCAATTTGGGAACTAGGGTTTTGTAACTATATTGGGTTCTGCCATTGAAAAGTAGAAGTAGATAGATGAAATTTGTACGTATAGTAATGAGAAATGAAAGGTTGCTAGGGTTTATAAGAATCTATTTATATTACCGAAGCCCAATAAGAAAAATAAACGTATACCGAATAGATATGAAATGACAAATATGATCGAAAAGCCTATTCTGTCTTCGGAACGAAAATGGGTCATCCCATATATCAAAATAGATGTTTTCGATATTTGTAAACCCAATGGAACAGGTTTCTAGTCAAAATTCCACAATATGAAGAAGTTAGCTTAAAATTAGCTTATTTCAAATTGATTTTAATTGAATTGATTTTTAGGCGTTTCGAGTCCGTACAATCAACGATAAGTCCGATCGCTACGAAACTTGAAATCCTATAATAATTCACCATTACGGATCCGATGAAACTAGTTTCGTTGAAATCCGAGTTAGTAGACAAAAAGTTTTCACGTTAATTAAATAAATTAATATTAAATTAATTAATCACTTTTTGATTCAATATTTATAACTAACAAATTTCATCATTTTTGATTACCTAGACATTATAATAAATTAAAATAAGTTTACCTAAAATTTTAGTGTTAATTATTTTCTAAAATATAGAGTTCAGTTTCAACTGCAATTAATCCCATTAATTATAATTTAATTCCAATAAATTGCTTAAATTCGATTTCAATCTTTTCGTTTAATCGGTCATCATTCTATAGACATAGTTAACACTATTTTATATTTTATTTCATTAATAGTCTCTGATTTCCACCTTTTATCTGTATTAGTTACTGTATTTCCATTATATTGCATTTTGTCAATTATATTATAATTTAGAATCTCAATAAATTAATTTGTCTTTGTTTCACTCTTTTTATTACATTAATTATTGCCTTCTAAATATAATTAACATCCCTATATCTTTTATTGCATTAATAATTTTCAATTATTGTCTTATCTCACATAAATGTAACATTTATTTACTTTTATTTGTAATTGATTAATTAAATTGGTAAGAAATAGCAATTGTCATCATTTCTACATTTAATAACATTTGTAAGTTTATTATTTACCACCATTTGTTATAACAACTTATACAACACTACTTTTATCAATTACAATTAATTACACCTCATTTCATTAATTTACTCTCAATTTCTCTTTAAATCCAATTATCAATTAATACACATATTATTACAACTAATTAAATCTATAACCAATTATAACTTTTTGACCATTTTATTTCTTGGAATTACATTTAAAGAAATTATCAATTATCTTAAATTAATACTATTACAATACATTTCTGTTATCTTCTTATTATTAAATCATAAATTTTTATTTCTTCCAATATTAAATCACAAAACCTTATTAAATTAACTAATTTCAATTATCGAAAATTACAAGTCATTACAGTTTGCCTTAGGGAGCAGCCGGAGCGTTTGCAAAGAAACCGGATGGATTGTTAAGGTTATGTATCGTTTATCATAAGTTGAATGAGAAAATAATAAAGAATCGATATCTGTTACCTAGAGTTGATGATTTGTTCGATCAGTTAAGTGGAGCCAAAATATTTTCCAGTTGGATTTGGCAGAAAAATTTCATCAGCTCAGAGCGGTTGAGGATAGTATTCCTTTGACGACATTTAGAACCTAATATGGACCGTATGAATTGCAAGTACTACCGGTCGGACTAACTAATGTGCCAACATTCTTTGTAGATTTAATGAATCGAGTTTTCTGAGAGCATTTGGATAGGTTTGTGTTAGTTTTCATAGATGGTATTTTGATATACTCTAAAGATGAAATTGAGCATGAGGTTCATCTTCGTGTGGTGCTTGCGACGTTGAGATAGCATCAACTAAAAGCAAAATTTTTGAAGTGTCATATTTGGAAGAAGGAAGTGAAGTTCCTTGGTCATGTAGTTTCAGAATAAGGATTGTCAGTATTGTAACATCCCGTATTTTTAAGCCATTGAATTTGAACATTTAATTCATTTTAAATGTTTAATGTGGATTCTTAATTGATTTTGAAATGAATGAATTCTGGTTCAATCAATGAAATAAGCTATATTTTTAATTGTAGTAATTCTGGTTGAATTTGAATAACGGGAGAATAATATTTAAATATTCAGAATTGAGATAAAGGTAAATCTGGGTGTAAATGGTGATAAAATGGTTTTAAAAATTTATTTTGAGTTATTTGAGTGTAAATAGCATGATGGGAATTTTAGAGGAATTTTAAGGCTGATAGATTAATATTTGGGATTTTATATGAATTTAAAAATGAATTTTATATTATTCAAATGCAATTTATCAGATTTTGGTCCGGACTGAGCCAGAATGATTTTTAACGTGTTTATAAATTTTATATGATTTATTGTTAAGTTATTAAAAGTTTTAAAAGCGAAATTTTAAGCGTTTTCGTGAATTTTGAAAATCGCCCGATTAAATAGACGAGTTAAAATAGCTTTCCGGGGCACAGTCTCGGAATTCGACGAAACCCGTTTCATTGGATCCGTAATAGTTAGTTATTATCGGGTTTCAATTTTCGTAGCAATCGGAGTTGTCGTTTGACCCCGGCAGCTCGAAACGCATCGAAATCGTTTTAATCGATTTAATTTGAAATTGATCGTTTAATTCCGTAACTCGCACATACGACCGAATTAGCTTACGAAACCTGTTCCATTGTGTCTGGAACGTGGAAAAACCCTAGAAACGCCTATCGGAATGCGTAGATTGGGGGTCGTTTGCATAAACTGTTAAATTGAGAAATTACATTAATTAAATAATATTAAAACAATTATATATAATTATATAATTGCAAACCCTAATCTATATCTCCAGGCTGCCGCTATTCATGTTCAATGGCCGAAAGCGCTTCTTTATTCTCCCTCGATTTTCACGCAATCCACGCGACGATTTCAGAAATTTTCAACTGGAAAAGGGAAGAGAGCCTTGGGATCTAAGTATCCAACGGTTAAGATTGCGTTTCGTCGACCAGAGGAGAGGAGGGATGGCCGCGTTCGTTGCACATTGGAGGGGTTGTCGTGCCTCTCATGGACGACCGAGCTCGCCATCGTCAAGGCCAGGGAGGCGTCGGAGGGAGGCCGTTCATGCAGTGATTCATGATCGTGTTCTAGTTGGGTCACGGCGGAACGATGTTGAACACTATTTGTTCAATGATGGGTTTGAGGGACCTGAGCTCGCGTGAGGAAGACAGTGTAGAGATCGGCCTCGATTATTCACTGCTAGATCAACGGCTGAGAGGGTAATAAAAAAAAACAAAAAAGAAAATTTGTTTAAATGTTATTTAAACTTTGAAAATTCATATCTATTACGTTTGCAATCAGATTTCAATGAATTTGGTAACGCCGAGATCGTAGAGAAGAATACTACGCGATGGTGCAGATCCGGGGTCGTTCCGGGCAAGTAGGAATTTGGGTTAAATCGAACGTCGTTCGGTTTAATTTGAATTTCGAACGCTCGCCGAAACTCAAGGTGAGTTATCTCACTCACATCTCGAATGTTAGCTGATTTAAGTAGTTAATATTTAATAATTGTGTGATTGGTTGAAATGTTTATTTATATCAGCCTGGATTGATATATATTTATTGTGTTGTGCTAATATTTGTGGATGCAGGGAAAACAGGTTGGAGGGATCCAACTGGATTCCTCACAATGTAGTAATTATTTTTATAATTGATGATGATGCCTGTTATAGTTTGTGATTGATAAATTTGGGATTAAATTGTATTGTGAAATTGTGGGATAAACTATAAGCCCAGAATGTTAAATTATAAAGAAATTTGGAGTTTTAATTATAAAGAAATTAAATTGGGTTTTTAAAAGGAATTAATAAATAAGGAAAAAAAATTAGAATCTGCTTGGATGGAAAACTGAAATAAAATTGTATTGGAATATTGCTGGGTAAATTATAAATCCATAATTAATTATAAATGGATAAATTGAACTTTAGAGAAATAAAAGATATTGTTAAATAATGAATTTAAAAGAATTAAAATTTGAAATCTATATGGAATGAGAATTGAAAATTTGTAAAATCTAGAATGCTAACGAAGAGAAACGTTATCAGTTGATAAATGTGAAATTAAATTTATGTTATTAAAACGTAAACCTGAATTGAGATAAATTGACAGAATTTATAAGAGGGATCTTCTTGGATGCTTAAGTGGGAATGAGATTCCTTGGAAAAAAAACCAAGTTCGAGTTTAAAAAAAAAACTTCAAAACTTGTTAAAAGAGTGTTTGGAAATTATTATTTTAAAGTAATTATTAATAAATTAGCAATAGTAAATTTTTATGAATACCTTAGTAATTATGTATTTAAAGGCTAGTTTGGAATAAAGTTATTTGAGATTTTTAATTCTTTTAAAACTCTACTTTTAAATTTAGTTTAACTAAACTTTTATGTAAACCAAGTCTAGAACTTAATAAATAGTTTCCATTCACTTATTTTTAAAATTTATATTTTTGAGTAAGTAATTAGAAGTAAATTTACATATTTTAATGTATATTTCAATATGAAATGTTTTAACTGTTTTAAATCTAAATGTTTTGAACTTGGTTATTTCCAATGGGAATATATGGTAAAGGATTTACCTTGTAAGGAAGAATGTTGGGAAATTGTTTTCAAATGAGTTTGAAAACATTGGAAATATATCTTGTAAAGATATTGAGGCAAATAAATAATGTGAGAATTATTTATTGTGTGATGGATGCTTATGGATGTTTGTGAATATAAATTGATAGTTAAATCACCGACTATCAATATTGGACAAATGCGTTGATCGTTTCGAAGAGACCGGGATCAAGATTTATTTCTCGAAAACCACTTCGATCTGATTTTGTACGTTTCGTGTAACATGTTTGGAGTCGAAGAGGAAGCTGTGAAGTGCAAGGGCTAGTCGCTACTAATCCTGAGGATATTTCCAAAATGGATATAGTAGGAGTAGTGCCTTCGGTTCCGTTCGAACCCGGAACGGACTTTTACGGTTGAATGCTTGCGAAACATCGTCAGGTGGGTGATGGGCATTCTAAGTGAAAACGTTCTAAAGGTAACGCTTAGCCTCAAGCCTCATCAGCCGGGAATGACTGAAAATCAGGGGATATGCAGCAAGGTTAGGTGGGTCATGCCCAAGCAGGAAAAGATATTTCCCCTGTCTAAATGTCCCTTATATATTTCGGCTTAGTGGGTGGTTGGTCGCGCCAACCACGGGGTTTATCTTGTTCGGGACTGTTCAGTAAGGAATGGTTTCGGCCTTGTGTTGCAGGGGATGAAGGGAGTAATCCTCGGTACGGTGATCTAGGCCCCGTACTGTGACAGGTGGTACCCCAGTGCCTAGTCATTGTTGGAAATCCATTCTCCCTACGAGCCTTGTACGAGTTTTGTTTGTATTACCCACTTTTGTGGCTAGTAGCTGGAATTTAACCATGTAACAATTTCGGCTATTTTATAAGTATTTGTAAATAGACACTATTATAATATCAGAGGATTTCTATAAAAAGTGTTTTAGCTATCGTAAGGTGAAAACCCGACATGTTTATTTGTGGCGTGGTCTTACGAGATGCTTTAGTTTTTCAAAAGGATTTTGAAAACTTTAATAATCAATTTGGATGCATTATTATCAGCTGGTACTCCAGACTGACTCGGGTGTTATTTCATTATAATGCTCGGGTCAGACCAAGTATTATATGTGCAGGACTTGATGTTTTGGAACAGGAGAGGAGCTGGAGCCCGAGACGTATTATCTATATATACATGTATTTACCGCTGCTGTGATTGTATGGTATGTCTGGTTGGTAATTTGATGTATGCGATACTCTGATGATGTGATGTATAAAAAGTTATAGATTTCATTTTGTGTAAAGTTCTATATTTACTATTATATTTTATTCCGCCGCGACTGTGAGATTCCGATATTGTTTAGTTTCTTCTTCTTCTATCTCTTCTCCTTTAACCCTAAATGGTTCGTATTGCTGTGCCACTTGAGTTAACAGAGGTAGAATAGTGTTGATTCAAGGGGTACGGATTTGCGGGCTGTCACACTTGGTATCAAAGCTTAGGTTGGCGACAACCTAGGCTTTGGTGGGGAAATTACTCATTAAATAGAGTTAATAGTACTCTATAATGAGTTGAGCGTATTAATAGCTATGAGAGCGTACTTGTTAGTGAATATAAAATTGTTTTCATACTGTGTTGATTTATCGGTTGAGTGTTTATGAATTCTGGTCGGTGCGGGAAGTACAACCGTATCGATAAGGGTTTCTAAACGCTTGAACAAGATAAACCGACATAGTATTGTTTTTAAAGTGGGTAAATGAAATAATTTCACCCAAAATTATATTTTGATATAAAAGGAATGATTTTCTAAAATTATTATATATATTTGGATGTTTGATTGCTAATATTAAAAATCAAATAAGAATCTAAAGTTAATATTAAATTTGAAATGGTTATAACTAAATAAATTCTGTAAGTAGAAATTATACAAAAGAGAATAACTAAATTTAAATTGAACCAGAATTTAAACCCGGGAGTTTTGGAAAGGTTTTTAAATGCATTAAGAATAAGGGTGGGAAATTTAAAATCTTGGAAATGTTTGGTAATATTTTTCCCATGTGGTTGAAGGCAATAATGAAATGTTGATGTGGGAAGTATTTTTGAATGGAAACTATTTTGAAATGAATTTAGAAAAGTAAGAAGCATTGAACTCATTTCAGTCGCTGGAAAATAATCCTAATGATGCTGGCCACATCATTAGAATTCATTTTCGAGTTTCTAAAGTGATGGATTGCTTCCCTAGTACTTGGTAGGGTGCTGTTTTGATTTGTTGGGTATACTAGTTGTTTTGGGGAATTCCAAAGGGGGAAATTTGTTATGGTATAAACAAGTTGTTTTGGAAAATCTGGTGATTTGATTGATATACCAAATCGGTATATATTAGATATATTTCAAAATGGTTTTGGGATAAAACCGGGTAAATTTAAATTCTGGAAAATTATATTTAAATAATGTGTAAAATTAAAATAAATTAACCATTGAATTAATTAAGTGAAGTTGATATTAATAAGAAGGAAAGAATGAAAAATTTAATCTTGAAATTAAATTTAACGTAAGTGAATGGAAGTAAATGAAATTATTGAAATGAATGGAAAGTTGAATTTAACTTGGATAAGTTAGATAAATTGGGTTTAGAATTAAATTGGTTTGGGTTAAATTGAAATGTAAGCTGACTTGAAATTGTGGGTCATTGTGAAATGGATTGTACCCATAGGTTATTAAGTTGTATGCTTATAATTTGAGCTTTAAATTAAATAAGTTGGGTGGGCTTATAAATAAAGAAATGAAGTTATAACCACAAAGGGAAATAATTGAATGGTATGGTGAGCCCAAACTAAACTCAAAGGATGTAAATTGAAATAAGGTAAAGTTGAGATATAAAGGAAATGAATGAACTTAAATTAGTAAACAAGTTTTGAACTTGTATATGGAGAATTAAAGTTGAGAATTTGAAATTGGATTAAATGTAAATGAATTAAAATTAGATTGAATTGGATTTAACTTCAATCGAATGGAATTGAGATGGAATTGGATTTAATTAAAAACAAGATTCAATTGTGTAGTGAATAAATATGAATGGAATCAAATCCTTATTTAAGATAGTAAGGGAAAATGAAATGAATTCAAGATGGATAAATAAATTTAGTTCAAACTTGAATCTAAATTTGGAAAGAGTTGAATGGTGTGGCAAATTCAAAACTTGACCATAAATGAAATGTAGAGGGTAATGAAGTAAGTGAGAATATAAAGGTAAATGTTCTTAAGGTAGCACATAAGTCTTGAACTTATGTATGGGGGAAAATGAAATTTGTTTTGGATAATAAAATTGAAATTAAGTTTCAGTTGTGTAGTAAATAATATTGAAAGAAATTTGGATTCTATTTAAAGGAGTGAAAAGGAAGGTAGAAATTTAAATTTGCTAAATGAAATAATTGGAAAATGGCCATATTATAAATGAATTCATAGTGAATTGAGGAAGTGAATTAAAACCTAATATGGATTAGGTTAGAGACTAATTGAATTACAAATTAAATGGGATTTGTATTGTAATGGATGTAATTTTGACAGTTTGATCAAAATTTGGAAAGTAAATAGAAATCCAACTGCAGCATGGGATTTAAATTGGTGGTAACAAATAATGAAGTGTGAATGAAAAATGGAATTAAATTATAATAATGATGGTTTGAATTGTGAATAAATTCAAATGAGTGAACTAATTTAAAGTGGTTTCTTTGCTAATAAAATAAGTCTAAAATGGATTTAATAAATAGGCAAAGTGCATTAAAGTTTGTTAATGAATTGGATTTTGATTTGGATGAGAATCAAATGAAAATAAAAATTTGATTTATAAGAAGATAAGGGAGATATTGTAAAGAAAGCTTAAGCGAATTAAATAATTGTGGTTAAGCTGAATGTTTAAGCTAGTGGGATTAAAATTTGTAAATGGTTTGATTTGGTAAGAATCAATTAAAATGGAAACAAATTGAGATATTTTGGAATTGAAATCATTTAAGAAAGATGATGAGATGGTTATTTTTAAGTTTATGAAATAGCTTTAAATGAAATTTGTTTGGACAATAAAATTTTAAATGCAAGCAAATGACTTTTAAGATAGTTATTGTGATGAAGAAAGAATATATGAGTTGTAAATAAGAATGGAATGACTTATGTAACTATGAAAAAATATATAATAATAGTAATAATAATAATAATAATAATATAATAAAAATAAACTTAAGATGATTAATAAATTTGAAAAGTGAGAATAAGGATTGATTTGATAATTGAAATGGAATAAGAATACTTGGATTGTGAACCATGTAGAATTTGATAAATTAATATGAATCTGAGTGGGAATTAATTTTAAAACTATTATAAGCTTAAGTAATGGGTTATTCCATGAATAACATGCAAATTTGCATTGTAAATTGGTCGAATTGTGGTAAATGAAGATAAATAGTTTAAAGTAAGCAAATAATTGGTATTTTGAATTAATTGGAATGGATTGACATGTTATTAAGTGATTTTGCATATGAATGGAAATGGATCATGAAAGAAATGCAAATGTTTCAAGTTAAAATAAAATTTGATTGTAAATAAAATTGGGAATGTAAGTTAAAATAAAGAAATGTAAGTAAGGCATATGGTAAACTTGAACGTAAATCATTTAAGTGAAGTAAAATGAAGTTTGGTTGGATGAAAGTAGAATGGGCTAAAATCTTAATAAATGGGTTTGAGTATAAATATAAGTGAATCATAATAGAGAGGCAAATGTTGCAAATTGAAACAAAACTTGCTTGGTGAATCAATTCAAATTTTTTATAAAGTATGAATTGGAATGGCGAAGCTTGTTTGTAAATCTTTTGTGTGAAATAAAATGGAATTTGGTATTAGAAAAGGGACTTGTGCATGTTGCAAAATATGGTTTATTTATGGAATCATGCAAATTGTTAATTGGATTAAGAAATGGTTATGTTTGGCTTACATTTATACTGGAAATGTTGTTAAAACGTTCATATCTTTGAAAACTGATGAGTTTGTTGAGTAAGTACAGGTGCGGGAGGCGTTTGAGAGAGTTGGAGCACGTATATGCGGTATATTAGCTACTTGCTATTAAAATTTGCTAAAAAGGTATGCCTACGCAAATATAATTGGGAAATGATATATATATTATGATATTGTTTAGTTTCTTCTTCTTCTATCTCTTATTCTTTAACCCTAAATGGTTCGTATTTCTGTACCACTTGAGTTAACAGAGGTAGAATAGTGTTGATTCAAGGGGTACGGATTTGCGGGCTGTCACAAGTATATCCAACTAAAATCGAGGAAGTGAATAGTTGGAAGTGACCTGAGACATTGACTGAGATAAAGAGTTTTTTTGGATCAGTTGGATATTACCGAAGATTCATTAAGGATTTTTCTCGGATAGCGGCACCGATGACTAAGCTAACGCGGAAAGATGTGAAAATTTCCTGGACCGGTAAGTGTGAGGAAGCATTCTAAAAGCTAAAACACTTATTGACAAATACATCTGTGTTAGTTGTCCCATAAGGGAATCAGGATTTAGTAGTGTATGCGGATGCATGTGGAACTGGGTTAAGAGCTGTGTTAATGCAAGGAGGAAAAGTGATTGCCTATGCTTCTCAACAGGTCATACCGCATGAAGTTAGCTATCCAACTCATGATTTGGCATTAGCTATAGTAATTTTTACACTGAAGGTGTGGAGACATTACCTTATAGGAGAAAGATTAGAATTGTATATAGGTCATAAGTCACCGAAGCATTTATTCTCTCAAAGGAGCTGAATGTGAGACAACAGAGATGGTTAGAGTTTTTAGCCACTTATGACTTTGGTATTAAGTACAAACTGTAAAAAGGCAATAAGGTTGTTGATGCACTTAGCAGAAAACAACAGAATGCAGTATTGGAAATGATAGCTGAGTGGAAATAATTAGATGCATTGACTACATGCAGGATACAGTGGAGAACTGAAGCAAGGTCTAGTAAGGAAACTACTATGCTGTCGTGTTTAGAAGTTCGACCGGTGAACATCGAAAAGATTACTTCTAAGAAGAAGGAGGATCCATTATTATTTGAACAGACCAGAAGGTTAATGGATGGAACAAAGAGTGATGACTTAAAAGATTTCAGTCTTGACCAAAATCGATGGTTAAGGAAGAAAGGGAAACTTTGTGCTCCGAATGTGGGAGACATTGGGAAAGAATTTCTTAAAGAATGCCATCATTCAAAGTTCACTATTCATCTGGAAGGAACTAAGATGTATCGATGGATTTTATTGATGGGTTGCCTAGGTCAAATCAAGGAAATGAAAGTATGTGGATCATAGTGGACAGTTTGACCAAAAGTGCCCATTTCATTCCAGTTAAGTCAACCAAGATGGCACCTGTTTTTGCTAAAGAATGTAGTTAAACTGCATGGAATTCCTAGTAGTATAGTAAGAAATAGAGATTTGTTATTCGCTAGCGAGTTCTGGAAGAGTCTACAAGAGACTTTGGTTACCAAGCTCAAGATGAGCACCACTTACCATCCGTAGACATATGGGAAAACAGAAAGAGTTAACAAGGTCTTAGAAGATTTATTACGAGCTGGTGTCCTAGATTTTGGAGGATCATGGGAAGACCATCTACACTTAGTTGAGATTTCGTACAACGACAGTTATCAGGCTAGTATAGGGATGGCACCATTTGAAGCTTTGTATGGAAGGCCATGCAAATCTCCCGTTTATTGGTTAGACAATGGGGATATGTTTGTTTTTGGTCCATATTTGTTTAGAGAAGCTACAGAAAAGATTGAGTTCATTTGAGACAGAATGAAGGAAGCTCGGTCTAGGTAGAAGAGCTATGCCGACAGAAGGTGGAAAGACTTAGAATTCTCAATTGAAGATCATGTTTTCGTCAAGGCATCACCAATGGAAGGTGTAATTCGATTCGGAAAAATCAAGAAAATTGGCACCGAGGTTTGTTAGACCATCTCCTATTGTAGAAAGGATTGGGAAACTCGCATATAGAGTGGAGTTACCAAGTAGTTTGGCAGGAGTCCATGATGGTTTCATATTTCTCGTCTAAGGAAACGTTTTTTGAGATCCAGAGACTACTATAGTACCTACTATATTATATAATTTAGTAATGGAACCAAATTTGACTATACTTAGAAAACCAGTTCGTATAGTCGCGAGAGAGGAGAAGAGGGGTAAGGAATAAAATAGTCAAATTAGTCAAAGTCTAGTGGAGTGATGACGAGAGAGACTGTACTTGAGAAACTGGGAGTAGGATTCGAGATACTTATCCTGACTTGTTTCATGATATGTTTTACCTTTATGGTTGATTTTGATGAGTATCTTACATAATTTAGAGGACCAAATTCTTTAAGGAGAGGAGTCTGTAACGACCCTAATTCTAATTAATATTATTTAGGACATTTAATTAGAAAAATTATATGAAATAATGTAAATGGTTCAGGGAGTGAGATTTGTGTAATTAGAGGGTAGTCTTGCCTAATTAACTAATTAACAAAAGGGAATTAAAAAGAAATAAGTAAGGGTAATAGACAAGGGCAAAATAGGAATAGGTTATTCTTATACCCTAAACCCTCATGCCACTTTTATTTTCCATGTTCACAAACAAAATCAAAGCTTAACCTTGGCCAGCCACCATTAGAGGAAATCTAAAGGAAGATAAGCAGGAATCAAAAAGAAGAAGCTTAACCAAATTCATTCAAGAGAAAATCTCAAACTCCTTAACAACAAGCTAAGGTGAATAATAGATTACATCTCATATTTCTTGTATTCGGTTCTAGTTCAGATCCGAGTATGTTTTACAAAGTATCATACTATTTTTTGAATGCTACATGAAAATACATGCTTGTCGATGAATTTGGTTAGTTCATATAGATTTTATAATAAGTTGTGATTTGAAAAACCTATCAAATTACACCTAATTGCCTTGTGATTTTGATATAAGGTCAAAAATATTATTTTACAAATGGGTTTCAAGTTTCATGATTTTTTGAATTAAAGTGGATTTATTATGAATTTTCTAAGAAGAAAATGGGTAATTTGGGTTTAAATTATTTTTGGCTATTATATGTTAGCTTTCGGTCAGAAACTTAAATAAGTTAGAAAACATATAAAAACTTATTCATAGGAATTTTTGGAGAATTTTCCTTTATTTAAGATATAAAATTATTTAAGGTTTGAGACTTAAATGTTTTATATGTTTATAAAAGGTGCGTAACGACCGGGATTTTTCATCGTTTTAAAATAAAATTTAACAAAGATTTTAAAATAAAATTATTTAAAAAAAAATAAAATTTGGCAATGAAAACTAGATATTTGGAATGCGTCCATTGAAATAAGACCAACGAAATTTGTTTTACGGCAAAATTTGTTCGAAAATCGGTCAGCATATTTTTCGATACGAATTATCAAATTTTAAAGAATGAATATTTTTACACAGAAATGATCTAGAAAATTTTCAGATTAAAACATCGAAGTTCGTACCATCTAATTCTGAACTTTGTAGCTTATGAAGAATTTTCGTTATCGTTAAATTTCGAAGCGGTAACAGCGACGACAGATGAAATTTTGCTACAAACATCGTAGCATAGATTTGAGTACATTGTTGGATTTTTCTCATCGCGCTAGTCTCCGTGGTATATTTATTTTTGTATTTTGGCTTCCGTGGCAAAACAGTAGATGGCAGGATAATGGTCCATGACCGTGCGCTATAGTCATTATTGCATACATCTCTTCCCAGACAACATATATTCTTTTAGCCTACAAATTTCTATTCAGCCAACATAGGCTGAGTACGCCTCCAATCTAATTAAATGCAGCACTTAATGTTTTCTGACCTCTGTGTATATATATTCATGCCTCCTCTTCTTGATTTTGGGTCTACTCCAAAGCTAAGTTAAAAGATATATATAACCAGCACACACACACGCACAGATATATATGAACTCGCATGCCCATCTTCTTCATTCTTCCCTTTTGTATACCTCTCCCTTCCTTCCTCTAAGTGCACCTCACCCGCCTCCCTCCACCTTACCACTAGCCCTACCCACTTCAGCCACCCCCCTCCGAACCTGAAATTCGACCTCATCTGGTCTCCACCAGTGTCAGCCCCAAGTACACCACACCCACCCCCTGCTGCGAACCCACCAAGCTTCACCCTACCCAGTCCGATTCCCACTACCCGAATTCGAACTCCCCTCCGCTGAAGCCCACTGCCCAACTTCCTCAACCCCGCCACTCCTGACCCAACAGCCTGCACCTGTAGTTCGCCACAAGCCTCCACACTTCACGAGCCGTATCCCGAACTGCCACCATCCCCAACCCACGATCCTTAACCAGTCCGACACCCATGTCCTCCCCTCTGTTGAAGCCACAAGCCCAGGCCGAACGCATCCACCACCTTGCCCGTGCCAGATCCTGACTTCCTCCAACCACCCAGCCTCGTTCTCGAACCAACCGAACCCGTTTATCAACCCATCTAGCCGCATCATCACCCAATCGCGTGTAATCCTCTTCGTCGAATTGTATGCGACAATGTCCACCAAAGAGCAGTTGTCATCTTTCCACCGTAATGTGTGTGCACATGTACATGCATCCGTATCGCCGTATCCGGTTGTCGAAAGTCGTGAACATGGGTGATTTCAAGCTCACGATTAGATTTTCATATTGTAAGTAGCCTGCGATTTTTATAAATAATTGGTTGGTAAATATGTTTGATATTATAATTGGAAATCATGATATTCGACGCTGTGATATATGATTTTTTGAAATAGTTTAAATTATTGATTGAGATCTCAATTGCTTGTGAAACCCGTTAACTATGTGAAAATTTGAATATTAGATGATGATTGATTTATTGATACCTTGTAACTTTTATTTTGTTGCCGTATGCATCGAACTAGATACTGAAACTGAACTGGGATATGGGTTAAAATGATATATACCCAAATCAAATCACTTGGCCTATGATAGAAAATTAAATAATAAACACCGATTGGTCAATTGAAATTTATTTGGGTATTTAAGATTTAAATTTGAAATTAGGAAATAATTTGGAAATTTAACGTGAATTTATAATTTAAATTTTATGTTGAAAATTAATATTTAATTTTTGAGATCAAATAAGTTAATTTAGATTTTAAAATGAAATATCAATTGAACTACTTTAGATTATGAAATTGAATTAAAATGGTTATGTTGAATATTAATGAGATTTAAACTCGTTAAGTTGATTATCTGAAATTTAGTGAAATTTGTTTATATTTATATTGAATTAAATTTTAAATAAAGACTTGTTTAATTAAAAAGAGAAATTTTAATTGATTTTATTGAACTATTATAAAAGTTAAACTGAACTGTTTTGAATTAAAGTTTACTTTAAAGTGTTAAGTTAAATAATTAAGTAAATTAATTTCGATGTGTAATTAAATTGAGTATTTAACTTTTGTATTTAAGACTTAATTAACTCGGTTAATTTGAAAAGTTATTAAATTTGAATAATTTAGTAAAAGTGAAATATTTGTTTAAATTTGAATCTTTGATTTTAAATCCAAATTTGTTGAAGTCTAATGAGGAGATGTTGTTTGAAAATAGAAGATATTTTGATTTGATAAAATATCCAATAGGTGTGAAAATGGCGTTGGTTATCAAAGAGACTGGGGCTGGATATAAGCATACTCTCTTTCGATATCGGAACCACTTTAATAACTATGTACGTGGAATGATGATCCAAAACGAAGTAGTTAGATTTGGCATACGTTTGCAAGATTTGAATAAACAGAACGATGATGGATTAGCCTGGCACTTGTGCCAATTTGAAATGACTAAAATAGGAGTCGTACCAGCCTAGCCGGCTAGTTACCTCGAGCAGACACACTTCTTCGGTTTTTCCATTTGTTACTAGTTGGTGATCACCCTTCGGTTATGGGAGTGTTGGACGTGGTGGGTAGTCATGGCTATGTTGCGTTTCCACTAGTCGGGAAAGGTAAACCGGTAGTATCCTACCTTGGGCATTGCCTCATATGCCTTGTCATACTTTTATCCCTACACGAGACCACTACAACTTTGGTTTAGTGTTGTCGTATCACGGTGCATCACTGACTACCAACGTGCTACTGGTGGTGTCAAATGCAAACTATATGATAATGCTTAAAAACGTGTTAAATGGGATAAATGTAAAGCCTTAACGCTATTTTGATATTTTATATTACT